>CM072824.1:32427574-33627574 GCA_036937905.1 Salvia rosmarinus | reverse complement strand
CATGCATTCGATTCATTTCTGTGCTTATTTATATGATGTATTCGATCAATCTTGATGCATATCTAGTAACGCTAATTACGAATCAGATATTATCAATCGATCTTGAACGCGGATACGGATAAACCTCGAGCGAGTCGAGATAGAACATCCGAGGCTTATTCTTCGTGATCTGTTGGAGTGCTTGTTTTCACCTAGAGACTAAGAATAGGAAAACTAGTAATCTACAACCGCAATTGTCATACGAAATTGTTGGTATATATCGTGATCTTCCATCTTGTCGGATTAAAATCGGCTAATAGGAACAGGATAAACATACGTGTGGATAGGATTAATGTATCCCTAGGTTATTTTCTTATCTATTTTATCATCCGTAATTTTATTGCTTTATTTTATATTTGACTACTTTTGCTTTGGATTAAATTCAAGCCCTTAAACCTCTCACCCAATTTACGTGTTTGAATAATGAGAATTATCGCTGAGCTAGCTTCTATGTTTCGTGATAAATCCCTGGATACATACTCGACTTACCAATATACTTACACTTTTTAGTGTTATGAAAAAGCGATCAAATTTGCACCGTTCGGGATTTTAAGATTGCATAGAAATAATTTGACGATTTGGATTTATTAATTCAAGTTATATTATTATTTATTTTTATTTTTGCAAGGCTGAATTCTCTTTTCGTAGTATATGTTTACAAGATCTCGGGACCTCATGAAATATTTTAGATCCGAGATCGAAAGCTCTCAAGAGAATAGCGAGAAGGGTACAAGTTATGGCGCTTTCAAACTAGTGAGTGCCCGAGCAAGCCGCGCCCCGCCAAGTATACCGAGATGAACGCAAATGACGCAACATGGGACTCCTTGTCCTCTCAAGAGGCCGTTAAATCACATGTATCCACCTCCCGAATAGTTCCAAGGAGATGGAATCGAGTACAACCCGCAACAGAGATCATCATAATCGTCGATACAACCCCATTACTTTTCAGAAATCCGGAGGTTTCGCTTAGAATGTAATGATTCAAGAGGCGAAGAAACCGAGGTGGAAGAGCGATACAACAAATGGCGATTGCAGAATTCATTTATAACGACGCCGAAAATAACATAGCTAGTTCTCGACGGCCATGAGCAACACATGAAAGTAATGGAGAATCGAGTTGGTCACTCGCACGATCAAGAATCATCCCGGCGAGCGAGACGAAGTGGGCTGCAAAAGAAACTCTGACGAGCTCACGATTGCGAGCTCGACCCAGCAATCGTCAACGCCGAGACTTCAAGACGCTGGTCGCGACCCAGCCCAACCGCTGATGCGCCACATCACCGACAGCTTAGCGACTGACTAGCGATCGCGGGTCGACCGCGGAACCACCAATAGCCGTTATTCGCAGGTATTCTCGACCATAGCGCTATTTGATCACGCATCTCGCGCATACACCCGTGATACTTAGAGGGCAATCGACCGCCGATAAGAACGCGAAGAAGAAGTGGACTCGATGGAACCCGTAATCATCCAAGTTTGGGAGAGGACTTCCACGCCGATGGTCAACGGTGAATCGAATACAGGAATTCACAATTTTGGAAGGAAGTCCGTTGCTACCAAAATGCCGGATTGAACAAGGTATGTGATGGTCTAGCTAAAGGCGTTAAATTAAGCACTTGTTGAGGTAACCAAGTTTTCTTTGTTTTGTTTTCGTTTTTTTTGTTTTTCGTTTGTGTTGCATTTGTCGTGTTTTTGTTTTTCTTTTCGTTGTTGTGTTTCGATCAACGAGTGAAGTGAAGTGTTTTAATCCATGTGGCCAATGAATAGAAATTTTGTGAAATTTAATGATAGTGCACATGATATGTTAGAAATGACGATAAACGACTGAGATTGCTTAGCTTGTTGTTTTCACCATTTGCTTAACAGTGAGACTTGAGCTTCCGTATAAATATCTTGATACGTTCTTTTAATTGTGTGATATCGCGTGTGATTATCTTCTAGAACTTGCCATTTTTTCGGTCGAGAGCTAATATGTGTTTCAAATTTGGAAAGGATAAATGCCATCTTTGTTAACAACATATTCACCCAAACAATACAAGAATATCTATCATTTGTCCTTCTTTGAGTCGTTATTAGACTTTATTCTTTCGATTAAACGGATGGAGGAGGTGAGGATGGATATGGGAATCAAAAGGGTTCAAATTTTGATGTAGTTATGGCAGGAAATATTATTATTGAGAAGTACATCTATGGTGAAGAATAGTACTTTGTTGAATGATAAACCCTATAAGCTCTAGAAAAGAAAATAAAAAGCAATGATAAGTTCACCGGTGTTGAGCATAAGTGGTCTTTAATCAAAGTATTGGTACCTTCGTGGCAGAAACGCCGATTTAGCACGTTGAAAGGAAGAGAAAATGGACAAAGTCCATATGTGTCGAAAAGTATAAATGGGGTGCTTGGAATATTTTTGAGTCACTTAGCCATATTATCCTACCTTAACCAATGTGCCTACAATATAACCTATGAAAAGACCTTTTGATCCTAATTTGAACACATTTGACACGGTGGAGATATTAGAGAAATGGCAAGCCTATGGTAAGATATTGCATTGCATTGATCGGAGTGTATACACGTCCTAATTTCCTTATGAGTTGAGTGTATCCTATATTTTACGCACATGCCTGTGAGGTTGAACTAAATGAGTTTTGCTTTCAATCGTTGTTCGTGTGAATTGACTAATGTCGCATGTGTGCTAATATTTTCGAGCGTTGAAAGATATTTAGGATTGATTGTGTTTATCACCTTTGCTATTCTCGTTGATCTTTTGTTGTGTCATTTGTTTGCTTCTTCGCTTTTGTTTGAGGACAAACAATGCTTCAAGTTGGGTGTGATAAGACGCTTTACACGTTTATTGATGATATATCAAGATGAAATAGATCTATTAAATACGCTTTATATAGTCGATCTTTATGCTTTTATCTATTTTTGGAAGATCTTGCTCTTGGGGTTTCTCTTTGGTGTTTTATAGGCTTTTGAGGTGATAATCGATGCATAAAGCAAAGATGTAACCAAAGATGATGAAATGGATATGAAAATATGGATTTGAAAAGTTTACAATGTTAAAGAGCATCTCGATAGGAGTCCATAGGCAAGCGACGTAATCGGAGTTCGGACGAGAGACGGAGCAAAAAAGGAAGTCGCAGGCGAGTACGACGCCGCGCCGCGATGACGGCCGCAAGAAATCGTCGAGAATGTTTACGGGGCGCGATTTAGGTTTTCTCACCCATATATATCCCCAAGCTTGCCTCGCCCCAACCTCTCTAAGCACGAATTTGTTCGTTTTCTCTAGTTTTCATATTTTGCACTTTAGTTTCGATTTAATTCGCTTCTAGCTTTAGTTTATCATTGTTCTAGTTTAGTTTATCGCTTTGTTATCGATCGAACGCTTTTGTCCGATCGTCGTTGTTTTCCGTCTTGGGATTGGATTCAAGACGACCATTGTTCATCAACGCTTTTATCCGGGTTTTATGCATTTAATTTCCGTTTTATGATTTATTCGTAGTTTACTCCGTTTATTATGTCTAGGTAATTTTTCGTTCTAATCCTAGGGTTTGCATGATTCTATGTTATAGATTGTGAGTCCCGCTATTGTTATTTACCTTCGGCATGATTCATGATTCTTGGTGCTTATTTATAGTGTTTATTTCGATCAATCTTGATGCATATCTAGTTGCCGTTAATTACGTAATCGTATTAATTGTCAATCGATCTTGAATGCATGATACGGATAAACCTGAGTGAGTCGAGATAGAACATCCGTAGGAAGCTTATTCTTGTGATCCGTTTGGGTTGCTTGTTTTCACCTGACGATCGTAATAGGAAAACTAGTAATCTCGACCGCAATTGTCGAATCGAAATTGTTGGTTATATCGTGATCTTCCATCTTGTTCGATTAAAATTGGCTAATAGGAAGCAGGATAAACAACGTTGTGGATAGGATTAATGTATCCCTAGGTTAGTCTTTCTTATCTGTTTATCATCCGTAATTTTATGCTTTATTTTATATTTCGCATGGTTACCTTTGCTTTGATTAAATTCAAGCCCTTAAACCTCTCACCCAATTTCGTCTTGAATAATGATGAATTATCGTGAGCTAGCTTCTATGTTTTGTGATACAACTCATGGATACGATACTCGACTTACCTATATACTTACACTTTTTAGTGTTATAAAAGTGAGCGATCAAATTTTGCACCGTGCGGGATTGTTTAGATCATAGAAATAATTTGACAATTTGGATTTATTAATCAAGTTATATTATTATTTATTTTATTTTTGCAAGAGCTGAATTCTCTTTTTTCTCGGGTAGTATATGTTTACAAGATCTCGTGGACCTTATGAAATATTTTAGATCCCGAGATCGAAAGCTCTCAAAGGAGAATAGACGAGAGAGGGTCGCAATATGGCAGATTTCAAACACGGAGTGCCCGAGCGTCGCACCTCGACCAAGATACCGAGATGAACGCCAAATGAAGCGAACAGGGACTCCTTGTCCTGCTCAAGAGGCAGCCGTTAAATCACATGTATCCACCTCCCACCGAGTCAGCCTAGGAGGAGGAATCGCGACAACCCGCAAACGAGATCATCAAATAAGTCGATGCCAACCCATTACTTTTCAGCAACATCGGAGGTTTCTGCTCGTAATGTAATGATTCAAGAGAAGAAACCGAGTGGAAGAGCTGATACAACAAATGGCGATACTAATTCATTTATAAGCGATCGCGCGAAAATTAACGCTTAGAGTCTCTGTGAGGCATGAGAACACATGAAAGTAATGGAGAATTAGATTGGTCACAGCGCCGCATCCGAATCATACCGAGCGAGCGAGGCGAGTGGTCAAAGGAACTTACGGTCGCGAAGCTCGGCCGAGCAATCGACACCGCCGACTTTAGACGCTCGGTCGCGCCGCTAGCCAACCGCGATGCGAAGGCCACATCCGACACGCCTAGCGACGACCGGTCGCGAGGTCGACCGAAGAACCTCTAATAGCCTTTATTCACGCTATTCCTCCGGTAGATCGCTATTTGATCACGACTCGCGCACACGCCGTGATACTAGAGGCAATCGACACGACCGATAAGAAGCGAGAAAGAAAAAGTGGACTCGCATGGAGCCCGAGTGAATCATCCAAGATTGTGGCACTTCCACGCCGTGGTGGGTCGGTGAACGAAATCAGGGAATTCGCATTTTGGAAGGAAGTCCGTTGCTACCGAACGCCGGATTGAACAAGATATGTGATGGTCTAGCTAAAGGCGTTAATTAAGCACTTGTTGGGAGGTAACCCAACGCTTTTTGTTTTGTTTTCGTGTTTTGTTTTGTTTTGTGTTGCTTTTTGTGTTTTTTTCTTTTCTTTGTTGCGTCGTCGATCAACGAGTTAAAGTGAAGTGTTTTAATCCATGTGGCCAATGACTGATAGAATTTTTGTGAAATTTAATATAGTGCACATGATATGTTAGAAAATGACGATAAATGACTTGAGATTGCTTAGCTTGTTATTTTTCACCATTTGCTTAACCGTGAGACTGAGCTTCACTATATAAATATCTTGATACGTTCTTTTAATTGTGTGATATCGCGTATTGATTATCTTCTAGAACTTGCTTTTTCGTATCGAGAGCAATATGTGTTTCAAATTTGGAAAGGATAAAGGCCATCTTTGTTAACCACATATTCACCCAAACAAATCAAGAATATCTATCATTTGTCGCCTTCTTGAGCCGTTATTAGACTTTATTCTTCGATAACCGGATGATAGGAGGTGAGGATGGATATGGGAATCAAAGGGTTAGAATTTTGATGTAGTTATGGCAAGGAAAAATTATTAGAGAAGTACATCTATGGTGAAGAATAGTTCATTTGTTGTGAAGATAAACCCTATAAGCTCTAGAAAAGAAAAGAAAAAGCAATGATAAGTTCATTATGTGTGTTGAGCATAAAGGGTATTTAATCAAAGTATAGGTACCTTTGTGACATAAAGCTCGATTTAGACGTTGGAAAGGAAGAGGAAAATGGACAAAGTCCATATGTGTCTAAAAGTATAAAGGGGTGCTAGGAATATTTTGAGTCATTAGCCATATATTATCCTACCTTAACCAATGTGCCTACAATATAACCTATGAAAAGACCTTTTGATCCTAATTTGAACACATTTGACCGGTGGAGATATTAGAGAAATGGCAAGCCTATGGTAAGATGTTGCATTGCATTGATCGTGAGTGTATACACGTCCTTAATTTCTTATGAGTTGAGTGTATCCTATATTTTACACACATGCCTTGAGGTTGAACTAAATGAGTTTTTGCTTTCAATCGTTGTTCGTGTTGAATTGACTAATGTCGTCATGTGTGCTAATATTTTCGAGCGTTGAAAGATATTTCGAGGCTGATTGTGTTTATCACCTTGCTATTCTCGTTGATCTTTGTTGTGTCCTTTTTGCTTTCTGTCTTTTGTTTGAGGACAAACAATGCTTCAAGTTTGGGGTGTGATAAAGACGCTTTACACATTTATTGATGATATATCAAGATGAAATAGATCTATTAAATGCGTTTATATAGTCGATCTTTATGCTTTTATCTATTTTTGGAAGAATCTTGCTCTTGGGGTTTCTCTTTGGTGTTTTGTAGGCTTTTCGGTGATAATCGATGCATAAGCAAAGATGTAACCAAAGATGATGAAATGGATATGAAAAATATGGATGTGAAAAGTTTACAATGTTAAAGAGCATCTCGATAGGAGTCCATAGGCAAACGGATCGCATGAGTTCGGACGAGAGAAGGAGCAAAACAGTGAAGTCACGCAGAGTTATGACGACCGCGGCCGAGGACGCCGCGAAATCGTCTAGAATGTTTACGGGCACGATTTGGGGTTTTCCTCTACCTATATATCCCAAGCTTGCTCCCACGCCCAACCTCTCTAAGCACGAATTTGTTCGTTTTCTCTAGTTTTCATATTTTTGCACTTTAGTTTCGATTTAATTCGCTTCTAGCTTTAGTTTATCGTTGTTCTAGTTTAGTTTATCGCTTTGTTATCGATCGACGCTTTTGCGATCGTTTTCGTTGTTTTCCTTTTTCGCGATTGGAATCAAGACCAACCATTGTTCATCCAACGCTTTTATCCGGGTTTATGCATTTAATTTCGCGTTTTATGATTTATTCGTATTTTATTCCGTTTATTATGTCAGGTAATTTTCGTCTAATCATGGTTTGCATGATTCAATCCTATATGTTGAGTCTGCTATCTATTTACCTTCGGCATTGATTCATGTTTCTTGGTGCTTATTTATATGTAATTTCGATCAATCTTGATGCATATCTAGTTGCCGATTAATTACGAACGTATTAATTGTCAATCGATCTTGAATGCGTGATACGGATAAACCCGAGTCGTAGGAGATAGGAACATCCGTAGGAAGCTTATTCTTCGGATCTTTTGGAGTTGCTTGTTTTCACCTAGACGTAGAATAGGGAAAACTAGTAATCTACAACGAATTGTCATAGCTGAAATTGTTGGTTATATCGTGATCTTCCATCTTATCGGATTAAAATTGGCTAATAGAAGCAGGATAAACATACGTTGTGGATAGGATTAATGTATCCCTAGGGTTAGCTTCTTATCTATTTTATCATCCGTAATTTTATTGCTTTATTTTATATTTACGCATGGTTACCTTTGCTTTGGATTAAATTAAAGCCCTTAAACCTCTCACCCAATTTGTGTCGAATAATGATGAATTATCGTGAGCTAGCTTCTATGTTTTCGTGATACAATCCAGTGGATACGATACTGACTTACCTATATACTTACACTTTTAGTGTTATAAAGTGAGCGATCGGTCCATCAAGGGATAACCAAGGATGCGCATGAAATGAACGCGATGGTACCACTAGATGTGGGATCTATTTTCGCAATGTCTTCGGTAATTAAGCCCCAAGATGTTTATTAAATTGAGAATTGTCGTTTTATGCTCATTACTTGGTGTCGACCTTGGCGTTAAACCCGATCTTAATATTCCTACCAAATAAATGATAGCAAAGCAAGTATATATATCGTATCCAGGGACATGACTGAGAACACAATAATAATCAACGCGAATCTTTATTATTATTCGGCAACAAAATCAGAGAGAAAATTATAAACTAGACTCAAAATAAAGATAGGAATAAAATAAGATGTAAAAGAAGATCTAGCATGTATTTAACCAACCGATTCACACAATTAACTTATGAATCTTACCAATTTAATCCACATTCATAGAGGATCACTAATGTAACTATAGTTTCCGCAGATGCCTATAGTAGTAGGTTAGCCTAAACTCTATCTCCGCGGTCTCAAGAGAAGTAAGCTAATTACCAAAAGCACACAAAGATTTAACCTCCTACTGACTCACCTATCTCCGTGGTCTCAAGTCAAAATCGATTATAAATTTCGATATCGATTATGCAATTAATTCGCGGACATCAATCACATAACTAACATGCATTAATATTGATCGGACACCAACACATGAAATTAAAGCAGAATTATAAATCATGAATGGGACGGCAAAAGCAAGATCAACAGATTAATTATATAAATCTAGTTAGACATACAAACCCTAGGATCAATCTAACTTTAGCTACGCATAATTAAAATAACAAAACAATAAATAAATAAATAAAGCATAAATTAAGATAGATAGATAAAACCATAAGAATCCAAGAAGAACAATTGCGACTTGAATAAGAAATTCGAATTCTAATACTAAACTATGAAATGAATGAAAATACTTAAAGAAAAAGCTAAACTAAATTAAACGGAAAAGAACTTGCAAAAGAAAATAAAGAAGAATTTGTGTTACGCTCGGAATGGTGTTTCTAAGCTACTGCCTATCTCCCTATTTATAATAAAACCTAAGCTCTCTTTCTCGTGATTCGAATCCGAATTATACTCGAACTAGGTGTCTCCGAATCCACCTCCAATTCATTATGCAGGAATATAGGTATTACGCAACCTAGGATCTCGCGAGGCACCGTGTGCATCATTCCCAAGACACGCTCGAGAGGCATTCAAAATTGTGGCGTTCCTCGCGACCCGCATCGCGACAACGGTCGCGAGCACGCTCGCAGGCGTTCCGCAGCGACTCGCATTTCGCCTCTTTCTCGTCCGGACCTCTGATCCGTTTGCACCTAAGGACTCCTATCGAGATGACTTTAACATAGTAAACTTTGCAAAACCATCCTTGTCAAATCCATTACGTCATATTCAACGCGCTTTTCAAGCTTCTTCGCACGATCTGCGACGGGCTATTGATTCCTCTTTATCGTGATCCACCTTTTGACATCAAACCCGTGCTAAAATGACATGAACACACACGGCATAATATCTTCCAAGGTAAACATAAATATATCAAAAGACAACTCAAAAGATCATTTATCAATTATAAACGAAACAAATATGGCCTTATAAATCATGTAAAAGGTTATCAACTCCCCAAACTTACCCTTTTGTTTGTCCTCAAACAAATCGAAAAAAGAGACGACTAGAGATCAAAGAGTCGACGATAAGCAATAAGCCTCGTGAGAATGTGCACAAATGATTCACTCAAATGAATCAAATCACAACATCTCTCGTTAAACTCCACATCATCATAATCATAAGCACAAGCCTCTCAAACTCGAATCCTCACGACATGGATATATATATATAAGGAATCTCAAACACTCAAGTGTATCAAGGAGGATGTGTATACTCTCAAAGTTTAAAACACATGGAATCTACCATAAGTCTTGCAAATCGCCTAATTCTCCATTGCTCAAATATGTGCTCAAGAACTAAGATCAAAAGGTCTTTATAAAGGTTATAATGTAGGCTCTTTGGTAGGGTAGGATATATTTAGGCTAAGTGACTCATAATCCCATAAGTATCACAAGAAAGATCCCAAAATTTCACAATTCATTTCAAATCTCTACACCAAAAGTCATTTTTCTAAAATTCCACAATTTTCATATAAGTGATATAATCATATTAATGCACTAGTTACTTACCCACTTATGTTCTTTTCACACACTTGTGTCAATTTTTACCTTCTTTTTTTATTTTATGAACTTATATGGGTAAGCAACTATTTTAATAATCACTTTCTCATTATCTATTTTCTTTCTTTCCTTTCTTTTTCAACCCTCAATTCAACCAAATATCACTAACTACATAACCCAACCACCGCTATATGAAAGAATAAGGTAGGCTCAAACGGGCTCATCAAGGACAGATAAAATAACGAAGTGTTGATAGTGTATAGGCTAAGAAAAGAATGCCTAATATCATCTCATAATTTTAAGCACATCAATGCAACCTTGAAAAGAACCGAGCAAGTTCTAGAGAACACATGTTATTTCAAACTATTCACTGAAAAGAAACAAGCGAAGAAATATGATAGTCAAAAGCTCAAGTCTTAGGTTTCAAAAGTGTGATCAAGTTCTCAAGGCTTAATACTCACAATAATCATAACATGCTCGTCACAAAATCAGCTGTAATTAAATTTTCTAATAAAATATCTCATCATCGGCTGCTCCTCATTCAACTCTCAACCAAATGAACAAAACCCAAACACGAAAAAACAAACCAACACAAAATGAACAAAACGAAAACAAAACAAAAGAAAGGAAAACATTGGTTACCTCCCAAGTTAAATTTAAATGTCTTTAGCTAGTCCATTTCATACCCAATCAATCGCGTTTTAACACAGACTTCTTCCCAACTGTGCTTGCCTCCATACTTTGTCATTCACTTTAGCCCACCATGAGTGTGGAAGTGACCTCCCCAAATCTTGAACAAGTCACTGGAGTTCCATGCCGAGTCCATCTCTTCTTTGTAGCACCCTTGTCAACGGTCGGTTGACATCCAAGCTCAGATTCGGCTCGCATGGCAGTGGATTGAATGATACTTCATGCTCGCACTCATCGTGTCGCGGAGGCATCATAGATGAAATCTTTAGCTCCTCATCGTGACACGAAAAGTCGAGCACCTTCTCGACATCAATTAAAGTCACGCCATTGTAGAAAAGGCCGACCAAGATTAGTGGTTGATTTTAAATTTGGAATGTCTCAAATAACGAATCGCGGAAAGACAAAATCCGAACTCTTACCAACACATCCTCAACTATTCCTTAGTGTAGCTGATGACCCACCATCATTAATGAAATGGACGCTTTCTCATTTTACCCACTCAAGCGGTTGAACATGAATAATGGCATCAGGTTTATGCTCGCTCAAATCACACAACACGTTGGAAGGTATGCTCGCAACAACCCAAAGTGAAGCCCCGTCTTTTGTTTCGGGGCAACTTTTCTCGCAAGATAGCAATCGATTCTTCGAGAGGTGATCTTGTCAAATTTCTCCAACTTCTTCTTATTCATGCATCTTTGAGAAATTTGACGTTCGGCATATTCAAGAGCATCAAAAGAGGTATATTAATGTTCACTTTTGGAATATCTCCTTGAATCGGGCGAACTCCTCGTCATATTTCGCTTCCCAATGCTCGAGAAATGGAGCTATCGGCTTTTGGAGTGTTGGCGATCCTTCGGCTTCGACTGCTGTGTTCTCTCCTTCCCCCTGCGAGATGCTTCCTCTTATTCTCTCGACACGCCTCTCATCACTCTTGTCACATTGCTCGCGAGCCTTCATACTAGAATGATTTTCATATAAGGTCCGTCCTCAAATATATTGCATTGCATTGATTTGAGGAGTATGATTCTTCGATTTTGCCTCGGTGTTGGAATTGACTCGCTGCACCCCAGCTCTCCTCATGCCATCGCCCCTCGTTCTCTATCATCTTTACTTGTTTTCCAGGCTTCATCGTGTTGTTAATGGCATTGACTATGCTCTCGAGGCGTTCATCCTATTCCCAAGTTCTTTGGATCGAATATTTTTCGAGCCACAATTTGTTACCGCTATTTGTTGATTGCTTGCCAACACTCTTGCATCATCTCTTCAGGCTCGGCTTTAGGTTCCATAATCATCCCATTATTCACAGCAAAACCGGTGTTGGTTCGTGCATTCGAGCGTTCCCATAAGACAAATTAGGATGAGTATTACTGGATGATAGGCGATTTGCACCTTGATTCCTTGAAACCCCAATTCGAAAATTATTTCTTTGATTCACAAAATTTGCCTTTTCGATCTGTGCCATTAAAAAGCATCTTACCCTTCCTTTTCTTCACATTCCTTTTGTAATCTGTGAACTTTTCAAGAGATCATCATATTCTTGCCACCTCGGCAGTACTTTTCTTATTGTCGCCTCTCCATGGCCATTGATAGTTAGATGCCATCTCCTCAATTATTCTTAAAGCTTCATCTATACCTCGGTTGAAGAGCACCCTCGAAGCATCCACAATACTTGAGGTCGATTGAAGACCACAGTAAACGTGTCACCGTTCAGAGCATAACCATGTTGTGGACATTTTCAGTAAGACTTCTAAATCTTTCCAAGTTTCAAAGAATGACTCATCTCCATTGTGAAATGAGAAATCTCGCCAATAATCTTGAGCCTTAGGGTGGAAAATATTTAGAGCAAATTTCGCAGTCGCTCCCATGTACTAATTCTGACGTCTAATCCTCGAACCATTCTTTAGCTTGGTTCCTTAGCAAAACATCGAACATCCGCATCCGGATGGCATCCGCGCACTCGATTACGTTTGATTGTATCACGATATCCGAGAAGCTCTAGATGTGCATTGGGGTCTTGATCACCCTCCCAAACCGCGCTCGCTTGGATCATCTTGATGAGGCATGCTTTAATTAAATTATTCGATTTACGTTCGGCCCCATCCTCCACCTGAACAAGTCGATTGTGGCTGTACATGTGGTTGATAGTGTGCCCACTAATCGACCCATCTCATTCTCGAACGTGGCATTACGTTTCGCCAGATAACCTCCATCTCGCCATCCGATCTACGGGACTTGGGTGCTACTATCACCATTTCTTGTTGTATTCTTCTGGCTCTCTCTCTTATATGATTTGTCAATCTCGAGATCCAATGGAATAATTTCTTTCTTTGGGATCTTGTAATCATGCTCTGCGTAGAGATGAAACCAAGTTAAATTCAAAAGCAACGAAATAATAATAAATGAAAATTTTTATTTTTATTTTTTAAGCTGAATTAATAACTACAATTCGAAAATTATCACTATGTAATCTAAATACCCTAACGGCGCCTAAAATTTGATCGCTAATATTCCTACCCAATAAATGATAGCAAAAGAAGTATATATATCGATCCAGGAATTGCGACTCGAGAACACAATGAATAATCAACGCATAATCTTTATTATTATTCGCAACAAAATCAAGAGAGAAAATTATAAACTAGACTCAAAAATAAAGATATGAATAAAATCGGATGTAAAAGAATGATCATAGGATGTATCTTAACCTAACGTATCACACAATTAACCTATTAATCTGTTTACCAATTTAATCCACATTCATAGAAGGATCACTAATGTAACTACAGTTTCCGCGAGTTATAGTAGTAGGTTAGCCTAAAAACTCTATCTCCGTCGGTCTCAAGAGAAGTAAGCTAATTATCAAAAGACAAAGATTTAGCCTCCTCACCACCTATCTCCGCTGGTCCAAGTGCAAACGTATTATAAATTCGATATCGATTATACAATTAATTCCGAGACATCAATCACATAACTAACATGCATTAATATTGATCGACACCAACACATGAGAATTAAAGCCAAGAATTATAAATCATGAATGGGACGCAAAAGCAAGATCAACAGATTAATTATATAAATCTAGTTAGACATACAAACCAGGATCAATCTGAACTTTAGCTACGCATAATTAAAATAACAAAACAATAAATAAATAAATAAATAAATAAATAAAGCATAAATTAAGATAGATAGATAAAACCGTAAGAATCCACGAAGAACAATTGAGCGACTTGAATCGAAAGAAATTCGAATTCTAATACTAAACTATGAAATTGGAATGAAAATCTTGAAAGAAAAAGCTAAACTAAATTAAACCGGAAAAGAACTTGCAAAGAAAATAAAGAAAAATTTGTGTTCTCGCTCGGAATGGTGTTTCTAAGCTCTGCTCTATCTCCTATTTATAATAAAACCTAAGCTCTCTTTCTCGTGAATTTCCCAATCATTCTCGATTCGATTCGAATTATACTCGAACTAGTGTCTCACGAATCCACCTCCAATTCAATTATGCGCATGAATATAGGTATTACGCAACCTAGGATCTCGCGAGCTGTGCATCATTCCCCACGAAGACATGTCGATCGCGACCAAGTCGCGAGACCCATGAGCGCATTTCTCGCACGCGACCGCTCTGCCCGTCTCTCGTCCGACTGTGCGATCCGTTCTGCACCCACAGACTCTATCGAGATGCTATTTAACATAGTAAACTTTTCAAACCATCCTTGTCAAATCCATTACGTCATATTCAACGTCGTTTTCAAGCAGTTCTCGCGCGATCTCGCGACGGGCTATTGATTCCTCTTTATCGTGATCCACCTTTTGACATCAAAACTCGTGCTAAAATGACATGGAACACACGGCATAATATCTTCCAAGGTAAACATAAATATATCAAAAGGCACTCAAGATCACTTATCAATTATAACGAAACAAATATGGCCTTATAAATCATGTAAAAAATGAGGCTTATCAACCGCTATGGCTCGGAGAGTAGTTAACGATCGTGCCTCGAGCTAAATCTTGGAGGTAGTGTACATGAAAGTCCAGCTGGTGAACTTGGCCAGTTCCTAGTCTTGACGAAGAAGGAGAGCGTTGTTTCCTGGGTCTAGTATGTAGCACAAATGTGATGAAAAGGAAGTATATTATCGAGCTGCTTTGGAGAAAACTATGTTTTGCATATATAGGTCAACCTTTTGTTTTTAAAACCGCCCTATGATATGTGTTTAGCATGCCATATTCTTGAACTATTTATGAATATATTTCTCAAAATAGGCATAAGGTCCCACGAGTATGCTAGTACTCCCCAAAACTCTTTCAAATGTTTTCGGGTTGAGGAGCTAGCATAGGCCTGTTCGGGATGACATTTGCACCACTATTTTGTGTCGAGATTGTGACTATTTCATTATTATTAATTTAATTTCCTTTTAAATTATCTTGCTAGGATTTCGTTATAAGTTTGTTGTTCTAACAAATATATATTATATTACCTAAATATATATAATATTATAAGTGTGACTATTTTCCTTAGGTTCCTTTGTCCTTTCCTTATTTTAATTTTAATCGATGATATCCATTTGTCCGACGACTGGTCGGTGGGATATTATAAATGGTATCGAACCGCTTCACTCGCACCACATTTCATTTCGATTCGTTTAACCGCCTTATTTTCCTATTGACTTGTTTGACTACCAAAATTTACTTCTCAAAATAGTTCAAACTTTTAAAGCTCTCATTTATAGGACTTCAATCTAGTTCATTGTTATTGTCATCCCACTCCTCTTTAAACTTAGCAAACAATCTTTAGATTCTTGAATGCACAATCATTGTCGTCTTTCTCTTCCATCTTTCCTAAGAAATGTATGTTTCTTGATGATGGATTCAAATTAAGTTTCAGATAAAATAAAGTAAATGTACCATGAAAAAAAACATAATTGGGTGAAAACCTTGAAAATGTTTGAGATTAGAAAATGGTTCATTTGTTAATTGTGGGCTAAGAAAATAATTTTATGTTGGTATGATATCATTGGATGTTCGAATGGGATGAATGAGCCCATGAGACACGAGTGGATCCAATGTGATAGTAGTAACATGTGAGTGGCAAATGAAACGAAGAAACACGGATAACAAGTAGAGTTTCTTGTTGACTCCATAGAATTTAAGGAATCTCACTAAGATGAGAACAGATACATAAACGTAGAACCTAGATTTCCTTATGTTCCCTTATGTTATTTTTCTCTCAACCTAGTCGACTTTCTAAGATTTCACTCTAAGTGCTCAACTAGAATTTGTAGGAAAACTATGTTTAACCCTCCCGAGGATCCATCTGGGTGTTTAATTCACCATACATTGATTATATAACAGATGCCTATATAATTAACGCAACACGCTAGGTTTTCATCGTGTTTACCTTTGATCCAAGAGGTCGATGGAATCGAGATGAATGGATCGAACGGATCGGACTCGTGCTTTGACCTTCGGAGTATCCCGTTGCCCAATCTCCAACGCCGAGTGAGGACGATCTATGGAGAATGCTTGAAATCACCTCTCCCGAATTTTAAAATCTCTCAAAGGACGAACCTCAAAATAAATAATGATGATGATTAATTAATCATGACTAGATTTAATCTCTACCTATATTTATAATGCATACCATAATCCCATATGGAAATTACCATAATCCATATGGAAATACCATAATCCTATAAATTACCATAATCTTTATGGAAAGGATTATTACCATAATCTTATATGGAAAGGATCTATGCATATCATAAATATAATAATATCCTTATAGGATAAAGAGAATAAATCCTTGCCTAGGAGCATAGGGGCACCGATTTTTAGCTACGGGCTGGATGGGCCACCGAGGATCAAATGAGAATAAAGATGGGCCTCAAATAAATTAATTATCTTATGTTCAATTAACATAAATTAATTTATAAACATTCATTGCCACTAGAGAATAAATCTGACTTACCCTTTATTACCGAAGTTGAGTGCTTGCACTTAGACATTCTGAATCGTATTTAAGATATCGACGTCCATTAATATTTATAGATCATGCTAAAAAAAACTATTATTTCCTTAAGTAGTACCACTCAACCTTATTATTGTACTTGAGCTAACTCAACCTGCAGGTTTAGTACAATAAACCTTTGAGCTCTTAGACGCCATCATCCTAAGCGGATACGGTGACTCGCTGATAACTAGCATGACATACAAGACCGCCACCACCCAAGATGCGGAGATTAGAACATATAACCTCACCCATAACAAGTCAAGTGATGGCGAACTCATACTCACTAATACCTTATCGAGGTTTAGATCATCGTAAGTCACCGAGATCTTGGTTCTTCCACGGTCGATAGAAGAACTCATCTCACGTGATCCTTAATACGTCGAGACGATCGATGACAAGCAACCAAGTCAGTCACTTATCTATACGCACCTAACCGACAACCGTCCTCAAGTTGCTCCCTGTGAAACTTTTATATCTCATTAAGCTCGACCAATCATAGCACTTGATCTTCTCACACGTATGATCTAACTTATATAGAGATAAGGGGACGATATATGCAATCAAGTATTCATTCGGATAGGAGATTGTAATAGTGGTAAGAAACATTGTATACAAGCTAACCAAACGCTCAAGATACAACAACAATCTCCCACTTATACTAAAGCAAACTTTTAGTATACAATGTGTCTCTACTAGCTATTACAAACAAAACCATCACTTTGCTTCTCCCACTTATACAAAAGTTTCTTTCTAAGGGTGCCATCTAAGCGCAATCAGAGTCCTCTAACGTGCCATGTAGACTTTATGCGGCAGCTTCGTGAATGGATCCGCTAGTTATCCTCGTATCAATCTTTGCAATCAGACGCCACCGCCTCAACGATTTCTGCGATGACGGTACTTTCTCTATGTGTTTGGTCGCTTGTGGGTCCGTGGTTCCTTCGAGTTTCCATCGCACCGAGTTATCACAAGAACGTATGATACTCTTGGGCAAACCGTACCACACTAGATCCATGAGGTAGTTCTTAACCATATGCCTCAGAATGCCTCCGCGGCTACATATTCGCTTCCATGGTAGAGTCCCAATGCATCGCGCTTTGCACTCCGCCAGATACGGCCCACCTCCCAAGTAAACACATAGCCGAGGTATGACTTTTTCTCATCACGGTCATCTTGAAACCAGTCAGTAACCCAAAGGCATTAGACTATCGCATGGTAAACTAGCCTATAATCTCGAGTCCTTTCGTACTTGAGTATATGCTTTCGTCCAATGAGCTTGTCGGGTTAGATGATATCTAGCTACTATGCCTACCTGATAGCGGATATCGGCCTGCATAGCATTCGACATGAGACTTCCTACTGACGTAAGCGAACTTGTCTCATTTCCTCTATCTCCTTGCAAATAGGATCGGCTTATGATAAAGGAACGCCATGTCCGAAAGGTAGCAATCATTTCTTGGCGGTCCGCATACTAAAGCGAGTAATCACGGTATCGATGTAAGACGCCTAAGATAAGCTCAACATTTTCTTCTTGCGATCTCGGTAAACCTTGATCCCAAGAATATCTGCTGCATCTCCTTAGTCTTTCATTTGAAACGATCGGATAGCCAACTCTTTACGTCTGATAACAGCTTCACGTTGTTGCCAACTAGAAGAATGTCATCTACATAAAGTGCAAGAAATACCACATCACCGTTGACATCTAACCGATACACACAACTCTCGCTAGGCAACTGGGTAAATCCATAGGACTTTACCACCTCATCAAAGCGTAAGTTCCATGATCGGGAGGCCTGCTTAAGTCCATAAATGGACTTCTTAAGCTTCCATACTAGATGCTCTTCACCCTTTACCACATAACCTTCGGGTTGCTGCATATAGATGTCTCTACCTTCCTCAAGGTAACCGTTTAAAGTCGCTTTTAACATCCATTTGCCAAACCTCTGGTTCAAGTGGGCTGCTATGGCCAAGAATTACGATGGACTTGAGCATTGCTACAGCGAAATGTCTCATCGAAATCGATGCCCTCAATCGAGTGTACCCTTTACGCCACAAGCACGGCTTTAAAAGCGAAACCTCTCCATCGGAATCTCTCTTCCTTTGTATATCCACTTATCGCCTATGGCTTCCTTGCCATCCGGTAGAGGTGTCTTTCATATACATCCATAGCCGTTATGGACTCCATTTCTAAGTCCATAGCGGTATGCCATGATCTTGCATCAATGTTTTGTATCGCCTCCTTGTATGTCCATGGGTCGATTATTGCTGCTCGTTTCACGGGACTAAATCCAAAGATTCTCCCACGAACATAAATCGCTCAGTTGATGAACAACCTCCCACTACGACGAGGTTCTACAGCACAATGGCAGCGGTGGGTGCGTAAACTTGTGGTTCTCTATCTTGCACAACTTGTCGGGTAGGTACCACTTGCGGTCGATATCTCCAAAGGAACTCGACCCACTTCAATTTCTTTAAGTATCGGTGTCGATCCTCCCACTAGACTCGACATCTCGTACCTTTAGCCTGTCGGTGACGGAATACGATCATCTTCTAATTCTTGAAGAATGATTTCAACTTTGGACTTATGATTCTTCATTTAATCCTCTTCTAAGAATTGGGCATTAGTGCTAATAATGACCTTCTGATCCTTAGGACTATAGAATAAACCACATTTCGTTCCTCTAGGATATCCAATAAACAGTCTTGTGTCGGATCTAGCCTCCAACTTGTCGGCCTTCTTGTTCAAAGACGTGTCGGATCGCCCATATCCTTATGTGGCTTAAACGGGCTTCGCTCAAACCACAACTCGAAGGGGTCTTTTCGGTGACTTGGATGGTACTAGATTTAGCATGTATGTCACCGTTTCTAAGGCATACCCCGAATCGAAATAGGCAATGTTGCATAACTCATCATTGATCTAACCATTTCCAAAAGAGTCCTATTTCTTCGCTCGACACACCATTTTGTGTGGTGTGCCGGTGAAATCTTGTTGGGAGGTAATCCCATACTTCACTAGATAGTCCATGAACTCGTTCTTGAGGTATTCGCCATCTGCGATCGGACCGCAGATGACTTGAAACTCTTATCAAGCTTCGTCTCCACTTCCGCCTTAAACTCTTTGAATTTCTCAAAGCATTCGGACTGCGGTGAAGCGGTATACGTATCCGTACCTCGAGTAATCGTCGATGAAAGTGATAAAATACTGTACCCTCCACGAGCTTGTGTGGACATTGTTCCACACGAATCGAATGGACTAACTCTAACATTTCTTTGGCTCTATAACCCTTCGCTTTGAAGGGTCTGGTCGACATCTTACCTTCTATACAGGATTTGCAGACTGGGAATGGAGTAACTGTGAGATTACCCAACGCTACATTCTTAGCCAGTCTTTGGATCCTATTTAGATTGATGTGACCTAATCTAAGATGCCAGAGAAATGTGGTGTCATCTTGCGAAGAAAACTTTCTCTTTCTAGGGTTTGAAGAAGATGCAACATAGTTATAGGTATTATGTTTTGTAGAAATAGTATAAAGCGAATTATATAAAGTGCCAACACAGATAACTTCGTCATTTCTTATGATAGAAACACCACTATAAAAAATAACAGAATATCCATGAGTAAATAGTTTCGAAACAAAAACAAGGTTCCGCCAAAAATCCGACACATATAAAACGTCTTTTAAAACTAAAACTGTTATCTCAAAACATAAAGTAACATCTTCGATTTTGTGGCCTCGAATTTTGCCGCGTTGCCCATGGAGATCGTTATCTCGCCATTACTCAGCTCCCTTGTCCGCAGGAACCCCTGCAAGGTGTAACAAACATGATCAGTCGCACCCGTGTCTACTACCCAAGAATGGGTATAACAAGTTGCTAAACATATTTCCGTTACTAATGCAAACGGCGTACCTTGAGCCTTGAGCATAGGGCACTTAGCCTTCCAATGCCCAGTCTTACCGCACTCAAGCACTTACCCTTCTCCTTAGCTTCTTCAAGCCTCCAAGGCGAGCCTTGTTCTTGCTTCCATTACTCCCACTATTTCCTCGCCTCTACCACCTTTGGTGCCCTTTTCTTTTCCATTTTCCAACGGAAAATTTGGGCCCTTAGATGTACTAGCAAGAGCATGTGCCTTTGCCCATAACTCCTTCTCAGCGTACGAGATCATTGAGCAACCGACTAAGTGTATACTCGGTCTTGCTCATGATCGCATTCACGCGAAAGTTCTCAAAAGACTTGGGCGGTGTATTGAGGATGATATCGACCTTGGCCGCCGTCAATGCCTCCTCCCAACCGATCAAGACTATCCATGAGATGAGTCATGTGGAGACATGTTCATGGACCGAACTTCCTTCTTCCATCTTACACGCCAAGATTTCTCTCATTGTGCGGAAGCGATCGTCCGATCCGATCGCCCAAACTTACCTCGAGACTTGACCAAATATCGATCGCGTCTACCATCGATCGATCTTTGCGGTACAAGCCTTTGGACATAATAGTCATCATATAGCATTTAGCCATATTGTTCGACTTATTCCAAAGTCCGCTTGACACTCGCCGCTCATTAGTCGATCGTCGATAAGGGCATCGGGTTTAGGAGTAGTGAGAACAAACATGTGTTCTTCAAATGATAAGAACATATTCCATGTTTCGCTTCCACTCGATAAAATTTGGACCGGATAACGGATTTTGTGCTAGCATATTGATAATCGATGTAAGAGACATATCTCGAAATGATAATGTAAACACATAAGCATACGATCGCACATAATTACGTAACAATAATATTGTAACCTTTTGATAAAACAATATTAATTGAAACCTCCAATCGCCCAAGGAATCCCACATGCAAGCCACGTGTGGGCGTTTACATGAACCCCTCGACTGCACTAAAGATACCTTTTAGTCGCTTAATTTCAATCCATGTCAACTTATCCTTATGACAAATGAAATTAACGATTGACCTTACTATACCACATCACTATCACAAGAAGGGACTTAGTGGGAAGTTGTACTTGAGGTGATGTCTAAGCAATAACCACATTTTAATAGCGTAAAACGAATTCTTAGAATTAGCATACTCACTAGATCATACCGCTTCAATTCAAATTCTTTTGTTATCTCATTTTATATCTATCTCTAGAGAACTTATGAAAATCGCACATGCAAGCCACGCGTGTGGGCGTTTACACATGAAACTCCCACTTCTCGATAGATTTAAAATGTTTTATTTAGAAATCTCATCTAACAAACTTATGATAAGCAAAGTGCAAGCAAGCGTGTGTGGACGTTTACTCACGGTCGCGTATCACTTTGTTTAGAGATCAAAAGTGGAAGTCTTGACATTTTAATTTAAAAAATTAATTTGTCGGTTTGCTTGCTTAGTCTTTTTGTTCAAAAGGTTTTCCATGCAGATCACGTAATCTAGCATGCTTTTCTATAGAACTTAACATGTAAAACATGCTCATGTAATTCTAAAATATGCTTGAAAACGCGATAAACCTAGCATGCTTACTATGCGCACCCAATTCGAAAACACTTAAGGTTTGTCAACGTAATTTAAACATACATAGCATGCTAACTGCGTAATTTAAACATCCACGACATGCAATGAGCGATAAAAATAAAATAAAACGTTCATCGTGGCCCACTCGTGGAATCGCACTTTCCCGCCTAATCTATTACATAGAATTGCAAAGCATGATCTTTATAATCTTGGCAACGGGCCTCGCGTGCAGGGCACGGACCGGACTTCGTCAAACAGATTCGGCCGGAAAACGGATCCGGGCTCGGCCCGTCACGCGGCGGCGTCGCCGCGCCTGCACGCTTTGCGTGCCGCCGCGCCGCGCCGTCGCGACTGTTTTCCGTCGTCTCGATCATTGCCGCTTTTGTCTTCGTTTTACTTTTACGTATAAGATTTACGTAAAATAAATCTAATCTAACCACGGATTTTCTCGTGGTGAAAAACAAAATCCCACAAAATAAAAACGAGCCACGATGAGCCATGCATTCAACAATTAATATATTGCGCGCGTAATAATCAAACGTGAATTAATCCAACGAGCCAAGATATCGATCCTGTGCTCTAATACCAATGTAGGGAAAAACTATGTTGAACCTCTCCCGAGGATCTATCTTGGATGTTTAATTCACCATACATTGATTATATCCCTAGCATGCACCTATATAATTAATTGCAACACGTAGGGTTTTCTCGTGTTTACCCGTGAATCATCGGGGATGAACGGATCAAGACTCGTGCTTTGATCTTCCGGATCAGTATCCCTGTTGCCCAATCTCCAACGTCGAGTGAGGGCGATCTATGGAGAATGCTACGTAAAATCACCCTCATCATCTCTACACTTTTGAAAATTCTCCCAAGAACTTTGAATGCCGAGGCGGAATGGATCGAGACTCGTGCTTTGACCTTCCGGGTCAGATCCCGGTTGCCCAATCTCCAACGTCGAGTGAGGACGATCTATGGAGAATGCTTCAGAAAATCACCCTCAAGCTCCCAAGAATTTTCGAAAATCTCTCAAAGGATGAACCCTCAAATTCTCGAAAATAATGATTATGATTATTAATCATTGACCTAGATTTAATCTCTTACCTCATATTTATAATGCATTACCATAATCCTATATGGAAATTACCATAATCCCACATGGAAATTACCATAATCCTTTATGGAAAGGATTATTACCATAATCTTATATGGAAAGGATCTATGCATATCCCATAAATATAATAATATCCTTATAGGATAAAGAGAATCAAATCCTTGCGTTGTAGAGCATAGGGGCTCGATTTTGCCTAGCTTACGGGCTGGATGGGCCAAATTTGGGATCAAATGCAAGGAATAAAGATGGGCCTCAAATAAATTAATTATCTTATGTTCATTTCGAACATAAATTAATTTATAAACATTTATTCATGCCACTAGAGAATAAATCTTGACTTACCCTTTATTACCGGGTTGAGTCGGGCTTGCACTTAGACATTACGAATCCCGTATTTAAGATATCGAACGTCCATTAATTATTTATAGATTCTCGATCGCTTAAAATAATTAATATCTTTAATTCCTTAAGTAGTACCACTCAACCTTATTATTGTACTTGAGCTAACTCAACTGCGCAGGTTTAGTACAATAAACCTTTGAGCTCCTTAAGGGGCGCCATCATCCTAAACGGATACGGTGACTCGATATGATAACTAGCATGACATACAAGCACCGCCACCACCCAAGATCACGGAGAATATTGGGTTAGAACAACCAATCATACGGCCCCACAATCCTAAGTACGGATTAAATCAAGTATTCATTTCGGACTATAACTCTAAACTAAACGCTTTGGATAATTATAAAGGAGATTCTTTTAACAATAAACGGATCAGAAACATATGTCAAGTATATTCTTATTCGACTTTAGTACATAAATTTAGGTTCTTGCAATGAAAACATGTGATAAGTACATATGACGATGTACTATCAAGGTATAAACTTTTCAAATGACAATAATCCTATTGCTCAACACCGCCCATCCATCATCCGCTCAACCCGCACATTTAAAAACAACATGCAGGTCTGAGTACAAGAATGCACTCAGTGGACTCATGCCAAAAATATTTTATCATTTGAAGATTACACTGCCACATCATGGTAAGACACAAGGGTTTTAGTTGAAATGCCTTGTGCTTACTAAAATCATTTTTATCATTTCTCAAAATCATCGCCTGGCCAGGCATTTTTCTGGTGTGTATGATCCATATCCCTTATCATCATTCATCATAACATCATAGTCGAACGTCGTGAAGGAGGCCTCCTCTACGACGCCGCGACCGCCGTGAATTGTCCTTACAAAGACACAAATCACCTTAGTTGTACACGTTAATCCTAGCTGTATTGTCCTTCCAAAGATAGATCCGATATCGATTTTCATTCATAAGTCGGGAGCGACCCAACAACATTCATAACATTTCATAACATCTCATGGATAGGATACATACACAAAACATAAACATTTTGGCGTGTAATCTTGTAAACATTTAACAACAGCTGAAATAAGCATCGTAAATAAATATTTCGTAAGCATTTTATTCTTAGTAGAGTAAAGCCCACCGGACCGTAGATCGCCTTAATCCCATTTCTCGACTCGTAAGTCCTAGCTTTAGCCTATCTATTCTCGACCTTGAGGTTTTGGAGTCGAAAATCCATTGGGTCTTAGAACCCATATTTCTACTTTAGTGTATATCATGGTATGATATACACTCAATCGACCACGTGGTAAAGACTCTAGTCAAATATTTCACGCTAAGGTATGCTTTCGTGAAAATATCGTATCATGATGTTTTATCATAATTGCACATCTTATAATGCTCTATCGCACTCTTGCGACATAACATAATGAATGCATCGATTAATAGCATGTTAGTCACATAAGGCATACTTCACATAGGGTTTCCAACACTTAGTCAAATTTCAAGTGTTTTAATTTCAGCAAAACAGCTTGAAACAACCCAAGTGACGTACTTTGACGACCCATAACTCTCGATTCAGAATACGTATGGTCGCACAAAGATACATTCTGGAAACCTCTAAACATGTACTACAAGTTCTAAGAAGGAATTAAATCCAAAAGAGTCGTGGTTCTGAAGATATAGGGTCTCAAAGTGGGCAACTCAAACTGACTTCTATACTTAGAAATTTTTCAGAATTTTCAGTTTTAGCTTAACGACGAGGGTTTTATGAGGCTCGAACTTTGACTCAAAATGCCAAAATGGCTGCAGGCTACCAATTTAGAAACCTTGTAACAAGTACTACATATGTCATGAAGACCATACTGGAAAATATCTAACTCATCGAGAAATACATAAGTCCAAAGTTGACTAGTTGAAATGGACAGTTTCAGTAGGTGACTTTGGGTCGATGAAAGGTATACCTATAAAACTTGGTTTGGGATCAAACTTTCCAGATCATAACTAGACATGGTGGGGAACATTTCTTATGAAGAAACCCAAGTCCAAATCGGACTACAAATGGCTTGAACACCTCACGTAAAAGTCATACTCGAACAGCCTATTATATGAAAAATTTACTAAGGCAGTTTGTCCAAAACAACTTACTGTAATGTATCAACTTTAAAAATTCACCGTGAGTTCATTATAAGGAATCTGGAAATGAAACCAATCATATTGAAAATCCACTTAAGTCTAGTTTTATCCAGAAAAGCCTCACTCAATGATTCACCATAGATTGGGAGATAAAAATGTTTTACCACAAGCTATCACTCCCGTGACAGTTTTGTGCAGTTAACTTGTAAAATCTGGAATAAATAGTAAAGATTTTAGAAAATTCTGAAAATTTACAGGAATCTTCTAGACATGCTGAATTATGTTTCTGCCAAATTTTAGAGTTTTATCATTATCCAAACTTAAAACGAAAGCCACGCACTATGGGTGATAAACACGGCGATTTCGCAGATTTGTGCAGTGTTTTGATAAATACAATTAAAATAGCAAATCAAGTTGGATGGACTTGAAATTTTACAGAGGCATACTAGACACATATAATTTCAACATATCAAAATTCACAATCATCGGACCACTGAAACTTAGTCAAATAAATTCGTGAAGTTACTGATCGTCCAGATTAACAACATGCAATCACTTTCAAGTATAGAACCAACACCATCAAGCTTATTGATGAACATGCATGTATATATTTGATCAAAGTAACTTATGGGTGTAGGGATTTTACCTTGGATCAGATTTTGACAAGGTTGAGAGAGATGGAGGTGCGACGGAGCTCATGACTCCGGTTGAGCCTCGATCCATGGCAACACCTCGGCTTGGTCGAGAAATGGGAGACGAGAGGGATGAGAGGATGGATAGTTGGAGAGTGTACATTACACTTTGGTAATGGGTTTGGGGTTGAGGTTCTTCAGTTTGGAGAGGGAGGGACGACTGAAAATGGTGTAGGGTGGGTGGTTGTTTATGGGTGACATTTGTCACCCATGGTTCATGCATATGGACAACACACATGCACACCTCTTCACACACACCCACATACACGATGCACACACATATATATCTGATTTTAATTGCTTAGTTAGGTTATAATTAATCACATTGTCATATAGTAGATACATGCAATAGGAAAATCAACAACACACTTTGTTACACCTTCAAGGGTTTTCGCTATTACACATAAACCATATGTCAAATTTTTATTTTCCATGCCCAACATTGATATATGTTATCACATATAGTTTAGATGATAAATAATATCATAGGATAAATTAATGGCATCATTTTATGCGATAAAAATCGAGTTCGAAAATTAGGGTTTTCAAACGCTTGAAAAATTGGTCACTATCAATTCTTGTTGATCTAGCATTGATTTAATGCTTAATAATACTGTAATTACATATACTAATCATAGGAAATTAATTCCTATAATTTCTTGATCGATTAAAACGCTGCTTCATCTCAAAACGTTAACGCTTGAAAACGCTGCAAACGCTCATTATCGACTCATCTCGAAATGGTCGCCATCACTTTATTACATTATTCCATTAATAATGGAATTTAATTCTAAGCTTAATTGCTTAGAAAATATCATGAATTTTAACTATCGATACGTGATCGACGTTAAAATAATACCGCCGATATACTTCATATACTTTTATTTCTTAATTCACAATTCTCCGTGAATATAAAATAGAATTCATTCCTTCATAATTAATCAAATCATTATTCGATATCATATGGATTGAATCATCTCAATAATTTCTAATTTACGGGTTTTAAATACCGTAATTAGCATCTAATTCTGGGTATTACATCCTACCCCTTAAAAGAAATTTCGTCCCAAATTTGTATACCTCATAAAGTATGGGTATCTTAACATCATAACATCATAACTTTCTATGTGCTTTTCTTTCATCCATGGTTCTTCCATCGACTTTCATTATAAGACCCAAACTTGCTTCTTTAATCGCTGAATCGCACGATCAAATTAGTCGAGATTTTCATCATAACCCATCTGAGTCAAAGGTCACATCATCATGTTGGTTTACGTAGAATTGGGTCATTTTCGTATTTCCTTAATCATGACACGAGAAAAACATTTCGCACTTTCCCCAAATGTGGTGGAAGTACCAAGCTATAAGCTACTAGCCTATCATTGCTAGGAGCTCGTAAGGTCCTATAAAACGTGATCTCAACATTCTTGTATCTAAACTTATAATTCCTCTAGATGGAGAAATCTTAAGAAACTTTAATTCCGCATTCAAGAATGCAGTCAAAATTACGCGCATCAACAGTAAGACTTTTGTCCGTCCTAAGCTTTTCTTATTCCTCGCCTCGCTGGTAGATATCTTAATCGTTTCATTTACAACGTCAGACTTTATACCTTTGCTCACCTACTTTGTTACAATAAAGTGGTGGTCAATACTTTTTTCGTAATACGCCTCATAAGGCTACATTAATCGTTGTTCGACAGCTACGATCGACATAAACTTAACAAGTGGTACAATAAGTTCCCACCGATAAGGGGTTTATCACTTGTTCTATCGTATCCTTAAACATTCATATTATCCTTTTGATTGTCTTTCCGTCTGTGAGTGGACATCTATGTTAAGGCTCAATCTCGTGTCTAACTCCTTTTGGGAGTTAGTTCCAAATCTAGGGTACTCTCAAGTCTCTATCCGAATCGATAGTTCTAGTACTCTTGTAAATATAAGATTTCCTTTATGTACGATCGAGCTAACTTATCGGATCTATGAGTCATCCGAATAGCGTAGACAAAACATAATTGGCGAGTCAATCCACTACTAGCCATATAGTAGTGCGACTTTTTATGACTTTGGTAAAATCATCATAAGATCTATTTCTATATCATTCTATTTTCATTCGTAGTTCTAGAGATTATACTCTTTATAAGGCCTTTGATACAATGCCTTTACTTATTGATAACCGAGACATCGCCGACAATATGGTTATATCTTATCTCATTCCTTCCTATCTAACTTTTCTCATAAATCATAATACATCTTAATAATGCCCGGTTGGGCGGTATGAGAAGGATCATGAAATTCATTCTCGGTTTCATTTCTAAGCTTATTATTGCTTGGAAATATATGTATATCTCTCTCTTAGACAATATAACACTGCTCCAGCGCCCTTAAAATATCCTTTAGCTCTTCATTCCTTATTTTAATTTGTATTCTATTCTCATCTTCATTTTCTTTTTAGTCATATTTCACCTTGGTTGTGGAGGTACCACTTACATTCGCCCTCGATTTCCGACTATTTCTCGCTCTTTTCTAACTTTTCTCGAGTTTTCCTTTTCTATAAGGACATACCATAATTTAGACTGAATTTATATCTTAGGCATTAAATTCTACATTAACCGCTCATAGGTGATCATTTATCACATTTATAATCTTTACCGATTCGAGCCATCTTTCCTATCTTGTATCCAAGTTTCTTTGCTCAAGAATAAATTCAAACTTTGTAAATTGTGAAGGGTTCTTAATTTATTGTTATAGGAGTGATGTCCTCGCGACTTTGGTATTTATACTATCGTCACTATCGAGGTAATAGATTTTGGCACCGTGAAGTCGATAATTTCCTTTACATACAACCGGCTAACTTGTCGATCCATAAGTACTTTGGATTGGTAGGAAGTGAGCACTCTTGGTGAGTCTATCAACAATTACCAATATAGCGGTGTTCCTCTTTGATTTGGGTAAGTTCGAACGAAGTCCATCGTTATTTCATCCCATTTCCACTCGGTATTTCCAACGGTCAGAACTTTCCGTATGGACGCTGGTGTAACGCTTTCATCTCACGGCAAACAAGACAAAGTTCTACGAAAGAAGCTATGTCTCGCTTCATGCCTTCCCACCAAAACTTTTCTTTCGTGTCTTGGTACATCTTAGTACTATCTCGGGTGAGCGTGTAGGGTGTATCGTGAGCCTCACTCATTATTTCATTTTGAAGTTTTGCGTCGTCTGAACGCATATTCTTCCTTCAGATAATAAGGCGTTGTCCGACGCCTCCGGAAGTTCTTAAATCCTCCAAATTTTACCCTTTCTCGATCCTTTCTAACTTTTCCTCCATCCTTTGTCTCGACGATCCTTTTCTTAAATCGATTCTATCACTATTTCAAGTCATGAGTTAGGAAATTTCGCTCATGTGGCCTAAGTCATCGTGACACATAAGTTATTATTTATCTCATATTAATACATAGCCTTACTTTTATTAATCCGTGAGAATTGTGACTCTATTTTGGGGTAACTATCTTATCGGTCTTGTTACCTTAGAGAGTTCTTAATGGATCTCAATGTAAGTCAATTAATCTATAAAATTCATGATCTTATTTTAGGTCATCGACGCCTTTCATCATCTTAATTGTTTTGTCCTTTGTCGATCTACATTGTTCTCTTTTAAAGACACTATGTGCCCGAGGAATATTTCTCCTTGTCGAGATTTACAAAGTGTATTGGCAAAATTCGCCCGCTCTTAAAAGTCGTAAGACACTTTTCGATTTTCTTTATGTTCTTTCTCGTCCTTTGAATAGATAAGAACATCATCTATGAGGATTGAGATAAAATTATCTAGGTATGTGTGAAACACTCGATTTTTGAGGTTCATAAATGTATGGTGGTGCATCGTTAGTCCGAATGACGAACTATTATCTCATAGTAACCATATTTTATTCGTAACAATTCATTTCGTATTTCGGATACCATTCTTCAAGACCATATAATATTACATCATAATGCCTCAAGAGGACTTTTCATACATTACTTACGAGGGTCGGTTCACCGAAATGATCGATTATTATGGCTGCCTAGCTCTTTTACACTCAAAACTTTGACACTTCTTCACCATATTCATAAACTCTTCCAAACTACGCTTATTTTACATATTATAATCACATCATTTTCATCATAAACCATTATTTACATATAAGTCTCATAGGATCCTAAGATTCTATGTCTCGAGTGACCTTTGTTGAGTCGCATTCTCCTCGAAACTTGCCTTTCCAAGCACGCTTTTGTTTTCATACTGATGGTCGCTCTCTTTAGAGAGCCGGGGTCAAGCCGCCCCGCTTCTTCTTCAATACTAGAAGTTGGTGTTACTTTTATCAAAAGTATGGTCAGGTTGGTAGCGGTAATTCTCTTAATCCGCGAGGCGATAAGATTTTGTCCTTTTACCCTTCTCGCCTCTTTCTCGTACCATTGATGGCACAGACGGGGCGGCGTTGAAACATCGATGGTACAACCATTCCTTTATGCCGTGTTGTGTAACTTGCCGAGGTTCGGACAAGTACTGTAGGTGTTGTTTCCTCACGCATTATATGTATACTTAAGCTCGCTGACAAATCGTAAGTCTGTCTGTGCTTGAATTTTTATCATGGAGAAAATATTCTTTGATACTTCTTTTGTAAAATTCCTCCGCTAACTGTGGCAAATGATGACACGTCGTTGGGTACCATCCTCATTCGACACTCTATAGTTACGAGTATCCATCCGAGGTGCAAAAATTTCTTCAAAACTGTTTCTAAATTCATTTCTAGTTCATATTAAAAGAGCCGATACGCTCGTGTGAGTTATAATCTTGTAGCCCTGGGGTTAACTCTTCTTTTTCTTTAAACTCATCGACCCTTTTATTGCCATCTCAGAACCATATAGTTCTAGATAAGTCCGACTTAAATTAAGCAATGGAGGGAATTTCTAAACAAGAAGGATCTCTTAATGAATTATACACTTTAAGACATATATAACCCGTAGACTGACTTGTGACACGACTCACTCATCTTAATACTCATTTTACGCTTTACATCTTCAACAGATGTTGCCTTAAAGATATTCGCATATAGCTAACAAAGGGTACCGATATTCTGTCATGTAAAACCTCTAACGAAAAGGCTAGGCCTGTGTCACTAATCACATGAATGACACCATTTCAAACTTCTTGTCTCTAAAATTATATCTACGCTCCACATAGATATAATGATCCAAATCATTGGATAGCACTTTAGGCGATTCTAGGTTCAATTCGAGCTTGAGCAACATTTGCGATGGTCAAAATTCTCGTATAGGTAAGGGATTTTCATTTCGATTCGCTTACCTCGAGTTGGGTTCTATCGCTTCTACGCATACTTGTGCGATGTCAAAAGCTAAGCACCTAAATCGAACAAAATCTTATGGCTATTCCGAGAAATTTTCCTCATACATATTCTCGCTTTTGTTCTGCTTTGTTCTGCTTTCGATGCAAGGTATAGGCTTTGGTCTACGGTGTTCCCGCTTATTCAAGTAAACATCTATTTCATATGTCATCGTCCTTTCCATCGGGACATCATGTTCCTCATATGGCCTTCTCAGCCTTTCATCACTTTATACTTCTCGGTATTAGTATCGTTATGCTTTTACTAATAGCATTCGTGGTTAGGTTTACATCAACTTATCCTTTGATATTGATATATTTCCATAACTAAGTCTCATCTTAGAGATCGTCATGTTTCTATCACTATCATTCATTCCTAATCCAAGATGAATGATTTAATTCCCTTTTCACTTTATCGATCTTAGGAATATATTTCATATATCCTTACTTTAAACTCCTTTCTAGAGAAACCTTGATCGGCATTTAGTGCCATCGTTTGTAATATCCCTTTTGGATATACGTCATTTCTTCTTAATCTTTTATTGATTCATCATGCAATTTCGCATAAGATAAAATCCTTTGTCCACTGGGGATGTATTATACTTTTACCTTGACGTCAAATATCTTTACCATTTTCTCGACATTCAATGATTTCTTCATTCCCATGTCGAGATACTTAATATCTCACTTTATTGATCGTCACAAAATATGTGGGATAATCTTTACAATTAGATTTACCTTAAGATCCTTCAATGTGAATCTTTTCCGTGTTCTCTCGATGTATTTCATTTGCAAGATCTATAGAAACTATCTTGCTTGTTAACTATTAAGTTACACAAGATGTTGCTTTGTGTCATTATAACTTAGGTATTAAGATTCATTTCAAAATAATGAATCTATTTCTTAATCCGCTTCTTTACTTCAAGGAATTACCTTACTTATCAAGTCATAACATTTCAAACTTATGTCATATCGTGAACTATCTAATTGTATAGCTCATAATTTCTTCCGCTATTTTCGACTTTTGTCCATTTTCTCGAGCATGGTATCCGAAAGTAATCTTACTTTCTTTATACTTCGCCCCACTTTCGTGACTAGAACCGTTATCATCGTCATATGGCTTGGTAGGGTAGTACATCGTACACCCATAACTTAAATTCTAAGCATCTCATTACCATGTCTTGACTTCGGAGTTATTTCCTCCCTACTTAGTTCACATACTAGGGATATCCTAGCTATTCACACATCTCAAAGATTATGATCTCTAAATCTTATTATCATTCGTCCAACCGAGTTTCGATTATTTGGAATCGATTACGCTCAAGCATAATCTCATTGATTGAGGTATAAGGCGAAAGATTTATTGTCTGAGACGCTATCATTTCCTTATATATATATATTCTTTGAAAAGAATATCTTGTATGCATCTTCATTCTTTTTAAACATGTCCAACCTACTAACGAGGTTTCAAGGACATCCAACTATCTTAAAGATAAGTTGTAATTGCTCTCGCCATGACATAATAAGGAAATTCATATCCCATGATATCATATACTTTTCTTTACTTTTACTCTTTGCATTTAATGCTAAAGAGTATCTTATTCTTAACTTCATTATCATAATAAATATGAAGGCATAACTTCACCGTATCAATCTTTGTAAAGCCCATCAAGGTCATCACATCCATGTGTGCCATAAGAAGAATTCTCGCCTCATCGAGATTTTCTTTACATCATAATTTCTTGATGTCTATCACTTTACTGATCTGAAACTTTTAGGTGACTGTGATAAGTCAACCTATTCCATGCCCGACATTTATCGCTTTACTAATTCGCATTTAGGTGACAAGGTAAGTCAACTTTCATCTTACTTGATGGTTTCAAGAGTCGATAAGAGATTATCACGACTACTTACAAAGGTACCGTCTCATCCATCAAGATAACATCTTTTCAATGATCTGAATCGATATGTTCCTCGGATCAATAAATGGGGCTCTAGGTCCAAGACCGTAATGACGACTCATCGAGATTTCTTTGGTCATATGGGCTGGCTGCACCACCACAATTATATTCTCACCACACAAGGATTTGGGTTCAAAAGGACACTTTGTAAATTTTGAGTTGGAATTTTCTTCGTAAAAAGTGAGAAACTCGAATGATTTCTCAATTGAACTAGTCATGAGTTAAACTCAATGACGTAAATTGGGTAATGGATATAATTTGAAAGCTTATATACCCGTAATAGGTCATCAACAAAGTTCTCATGTATGTCAAGGTTCTACTTGTACATCAAGATCTTACTTTCTTAGTAACATTCTAGGATTCAGATCATACTATAACAGCCTTACTCTTTTCAAATCATAGAACTAACTTCAACTGATTCTCATGAATTCTGGAGTAGGAATCAGAATTTGGTCCTTCATAAGAAATGAAGTACAGTTCATTAGGAGCACGAGGCGAAAACCATACGTAAATCGGAGTTCACACGATCGAGAACGAGTCAAAACAAAATCACTGCGCAGTGCAGGAAATTTACACGCGTTCGCGTCGAGGTCATAAGCGATGCCGACACCAAGGTCGTGCATGCCGCTACCGATGCCGAGGTAGTACAGAATATTGCCGACACCGAGGTCGAACAGGTTACCAAAGTCGATATGTCAAAGTCGATGTTACAAATTCCGATTTCAAGTCGACAATGACATGTCGATGTCGGCCGAGGTCGTATATGTCGAGGTCTAACAATTTCAGATAAATCTTTCACTTTTCTTCACTCAAGATGGAATGAAGTTCTCAAATCCATCACTAATCTTGTTCTTGTAATTGAAGGAAATTCTTACTTCTATGTTCTTTCGTAAAAAGGATCATGCTTCTTATAAAGTCTACGCTCGCTGAACTAGCATGCTCATCATCATAATCAACTTTGAGATTGAAGTAAAACTTCAATATTCCTACGTAGCTCATTTATACAAGACGTATTTCGTTGAATTTAAAGAATTCAACATATCATATTTGACAATTCAATGTCCAATCTCAATCATCTTAAACATGAATAATCATAACTTTGTTCATAATAATGAACCCTTATTAAATTCCGTGAATTCAAACATTTCATCTTCGCATATCGTGCAAAACTTTCTCATATCATTGTCATCATCTTTCTTATATTTTCCTTCTTTTCATAACTTTCTCGACAAGTCATTTGTCATATCATTCATTTTCAACCGCTTCTCATAGCTTTCATTTCTTTTGATAAAATTTTGTTTCACTTTCAAACTTTTCATTTTAACTCGAAAAATAATTTCATAAACATTCGTCCGCCAAAGCTAATTTTCAAAACTTTGGAAAAAGAGTCATTTACCTTATTTCGCTGAGCTTGATGTGATGGAGTGTTGAGCATTGTCACCGATCTCTAGAAGTCTAATGACTCAATCTAGACTTAACCTTAAAGAAGATTTTGGGTTCAAGAGCGAACCGCCTCGATACCACTCTCATCACATACCCCACAATCCTAAGTACGGATTAACAGGACTATAACTCTAAACGGGATAATTATAAAGGAGATTCTTTTAACAATAAACTCAGAAACATATGTCAAGTATATTCTTTGACTTTAGTACATAAATTTAGGTTCTTGCAATGAAAACATGTGATAAGTACATATGACGATGTACTATCAAGGTATAAACTTTTCAATGACAATAATCCTATTGCTCAACACCGCCCATCCATCATCCGCTCAACCCGCACATTTAAAACAACATGCAGGGTCGAGTACAAGAATGCACTCATGGACTCATGCCAAAAATATTTTATCATTTGAAGATTACATCGCCACATCATGGTAAGACACAAGGGTTTTAGTTGAAATGCCTTGTGCTTACTAAAATCATTTTATCATTTCAAAATCATCGCCGCGCCAGCATTTTTCTCGTGTGTATGATCCATATCCCTTATCATCATTCATCATAACATCATAGTCGAACGTCGTGAAGGAGGCCTCCTCTACGACGCCGCGACCGCCGTGAATTGTCCTTACAAAGACACAAATACCTTAGTGTACACGTTAATCCTAGCTGTATATGTCCTTCCAAAGATAGATCCGATATCGATTTTCATTCATAAGTCGGGAGCGACCCAACAACATTCATAACATTTCATAACATCTCATAATATCTCATGGATAGGATACATACACAAAACATAAACATTTTTGGCGTAATCTTGTAAACATTTAACAACAGCTGAAATAAGCATCGTAAATAAATATTTCAAAAGCATTTTATTTTTGAGTAGAGTAAAGCCCACCGGACCGTAGATTGCCTTAATCCCATTTCTCGACCGTAAGTCCTAGCTTTAGCCTATCTATTCTCGACCTTGAGGTTTTGGAGTCGAAAATCCATTGGGTCTTAGAACCCATATTTCTACTTTAGTGTATATCATGGTATGATATACACTCAATCGACCACGTGGAAGACTTAGTCAAATATTTCACGTTAAGGTATGCTTTGTGAAAATATCGTATCATGATGTTTTATCATAATTGTACATCTTATAATGCTCTATCGCACTTTGCGACATAACATAATGAATGCATCGATTAATAGCATGTTAGTCACATAAGGCATACTTCACATAGGGTTTCCAACACTTAGTCAAATTTCAAGTGTTTTAATTTCAGCAAAACAGCTTGAAACAACCCAAGTGACGACTTTGACGACCCATAACTCTCGATTCAGAATACGTATGGTCGCACAAAGATACATTCTGGAAACCTCTAAACATGTACTACAAGTTCTAAGAAGGAATTAAATCCAAAAGAGTCGTGGTTCTGAAGATATAGGGTCTCAAAGTGGGCAACTCAAACTGACTTCTATACTTAGAAATTTTTTCAGAATTTTCAGTTTTAGCTTAACGACGAGGGGTTTTACGAGGCTCGTAACTTTTGACTCACAATGCCAAAATGGCTGCAGGCTACCAATTTAGAAACCTTGTAACAAGTACTACATATGTCATGAAGACCATACTGGAAAATATCTAACTCATCGAGAAATACATAAGTCCAAAGTTGACTAGTTGGAAATGGACAGTTTCCAGTAGGTGACTTTGGGTCGATGAAAGGTATACCTATAAAACTTGGTTTGGGATCAAACTTTCCAGATCATAACTAGACATGGTGGGGAACATTTCTTATGAAGAAACCCAAGTCCAAATCGGACTACAAATGGCTTGAACACCTCACGTAAAGTCATACTCGAACAGCCTATTATATGAAAAATTTACTAAGGCAGTTTGTCCAAAACAACTTACTGTAATGTATCAACTTTAAAAATTCACCGTGAGTTCATTATAAGGAATCTGGAAATGAAACCAATCATATTGAAAAGCCACTTAAGTCTAGTTTTATCCAGAAAAGCCTCACTCAATGATTCACCATAGATTGGGAGATAAAATGTTTTACCACAAGCTATCACTCCCGTGACAGTTTTGTGCAGTTAACTTGTAAAATCTGGAATAAATAGTAAAGATTTTAGAAAATTTGAAAATTTACAGGAATCTTCTAGACATGCTGAATTATGTTTCTGCCAAATTTTAGAGTTTTATCATTAGCCAAACTTAAAACGAAAGCCACGCACTATGGGTGATAAACACGGCGATTTCGCAGATTTGTGCAGTGTTTTTGATAAATACAATTAAAATAGCAAATCAAGTTGGATGGACTTGAAATTTTACAGAGGCATACTAGACACATATAATTTCAACATATCAAAAATTCACAATCATCGGACCACTGAAACGTAGTCAAATAAATTCGTGAAGTTACTGATCGTCCAGATTAACAACATGCAATCACTTTCAAGTATAGAACCAACACCATCAAGCTTATTGATGAACATGCATGTGTATATTTTGATCAAAGTAACTTATGGGTGTAGGGATTTTACCTTGGATCAGATTTTGACAAGGTTGAGAGAGAGATGGAGGTGCGACGGAGCTCATGACTCCGGTTGAGCCTCGATCCATGGCAACACCTCGGCTTGGTCGAGAAATGGGGAGACGAGAGGGATGAGAGGATGGATAGTTGGAGAGTGTACATTACACTTTGGTAATGGGTTTGGGGTTGAGGTTCTTCAGTTTGGAGAGGGGAGGGGACGACTGAAAATGGTGTAGGGTGGGTGTTGTTTATGGGTGACATTTGTCACCCATGGTTCATGCATATGGACAACACACATGCACACCTCTTCACACACACCCACATACACGATGCACACACATATATATCTGATTTTAATTGCTTAGTTAGGTTATAATTAATCACATTGTCATATAGTAGATACATGCAATAGGAAAATCAACAACACACTTTGTTACACCTTCAAGGGTTTTCGCTATTACACATAAACCATATGTCAAATTTTTATTTTCCATGCCCAACATTGATATATGTTATCACATATAGTTTAGATGATAAATAATATCATAGGATAAATTAATGGCATCATTTTATGCGATAAAAATCGAGTTCGAAAATTAGGGTTTTCAAACGCTTGAAAAATTGGTCACTCTCAATTCTTGTTGATCTAGCATTGATTTAATGCTTAATAATACTGTAATTACATATACTAATCATAGGAAATTAATTCCTATAATTTCTTGATCGATTAAAACGCTGCTTCATCTCAAAACGTTAACGCTTGAAAACGCTGCAAAACGCTCATTATCGACTCATCTCGAAATGGTCGCCATCACTTTATTACATTATTCCATTAATAATGGAATTTAATTCTAAGCTTAATTGCTTAGAAAATATCATGAATTTTAACTATCGATACGTGATCGACGTTAAAATAATACCGCCGATATACTTCATATACTTTTATTTCTTAATTCACAATTCTCGTGAATATAAAATAGATTTCATTCCTTCATAATTAATCGAAATCATTATTCGATATCTTATGGATTGAATCATCTCAAATAATTTTCTAATTTACGGGTTTTAAATACCGTAATTAGGCATCTAATTCATGGGTATTACATCCTACCCCTTAAAAGAAATTTCGTCCCAAATTTGCATACCTCATAAAGTATGGGTATCTTAACATCATAACATCATAACTTTCTATGTGCTTTTCTTTCGTCCATGGTTCTTCCATCGACTTTCATTATAAGACCCAAACTTGCTTCTTTAATCGTCAATCGCACGATCAAATTAGTCGAGATTTTCATCATAACCCATCTCGAGTCAAAGGTCACATCATCATGTTGGTTTACGAGAATTGGGTCATTTTCGTATTTCAATCATGACACGAGAAAACATTTCGCACTTTCCCCAAATGTGGTGGAAGTACCAAGCTATAGCTACTAGCCTATCATTGCTAGGAGCTCGTAAGGTCCTATAAAACGTGATCTCAACATTCTTGTATCTAAACTTATAATTCCTCTAGATGGAGAAATCTTAAGAAACTTTAATTCCGCATTCAAGAATGCAGCTCGGTTTACGCGCATCACGTACAGAAGACTTTTGTCCGTCCTAAGCTTTTCTTATTCCTCGCCTCGCTGGTAGATATCTTAATCGCTTCATTTACAACGCCAGACTTTATACCTTTGCTCACCTACTTTGTTACAATAAAGTGGTGGTCAATACTTTTTTCGTAATACGCCTCATAAGGCTACATTAATCGTTGTTCGACAGCTACGGTCGACATAAACTTAACAAGTGGTACAATAAGTTCCCACCGATACCTTGGTTTAACACTTATGTTCTATCGTATCCTTAAACATTCATATTATCCTTTGATTGTCTATCCGTCTGTGAGTGGACATCTATGTTAAGGCTCAATCTCGTGTCTAACTCCTTTTATGAGTTAGTTCAAAATCTAGGGTACTCTCAAGTCTCTATCCGAATCGATAGGTTCTAGTACTCCTGTAAATATAAGATTTCCTTTATGTACGACCGAGCTAACTTATCGGATCTATGAGTCATCCGAATAGGCAGAGACAAAACATAATTGGCGAGTCAATCCACTACTAGCCATATAGTAGTGCGACTTTTTATGACTTTGGTAAAATCATCATAAGATCTATTTCTATATCATTCTATTTTCATTCGTAGTTCTAGAGATTATACTCTTATATAGGCCTTTGATACAATGCCTTTACTTATTGATAACCGAGACACCGCTCGACAATATGGTTATATCTCATCTCATTCCTTCCTATCTAACTTTTCTCATAAATCATAATACATCTTAATAATGCCTGGTTGGGCGGTATGAGAAGGATCATGAAATTCATTCTTGATTTCATTTCTAAGCTTATTATTGCTTGAAATATATGTATATCTCTCTCTTAGACAATATAACACCGTCCAAATATCCTTAAAATATCCTTTAGCTCTTCATTCCTTATTTTAATTTGTATTCTATTCTCATCTTCATTTTCTTTTAGTCATATTTCACCTTGGTTGTGGGGTACCACTTACATTCGCCCCGATTTCCGACTATTTCGCTCGCTTTCTTAACTTTTCCAATGAGTTTTCCTTTTCTATAAGGACATACCATAATTTAGACTGAATTTTATATCTTAGGCATTAAATTCTACATTAACCTTCTCATAGGTGATCATTTATCACATTTATAATCTTTACCGATTCGTGCCATCTTTCCTATCTTGTATCCAAGTTTCTTTGCTCAAGAATAAATTCAAACTTTTGTAAATTGTGAAGGGTTCTTAATTTATTGATATAGGAGTGATGTCCTCCAAGACTTTGGTATTTATACCATCGTCACTATCGAGGTAATAGATTTTGGCACCGTGAAGTCGATAATTTCCTTTACATACAACCGGGCTAACTTGTCGATCCATAAGTACTTTGATTGGTAGGAAGTGAGCACTCTTGGTGAGTCTATCAACAATTACCAATATAGCGGTGTTCCTCTTTTGATTTGGGTAAGTTCGAACGAAGTCCATCGTTATTTCATCCCATTTCCACTCGGTATTTCCAACGGTCTGTAAATTTCCGTATGGACGCTGGTGTAACGCTTTCATCTCACGGCAAACAAGACAAAGTTCTTCTACTAAAGAAGCTATGTCTCGCTTCATGCCTTCCCACCAAAACTTTTCTTTCGTGTCTTGTACATCTTAGTACTATCTCGAGCGGTGTGTAGTGTATCGTGAGCCTCACTCATTATTTCATTTTGAAGTTTTGCGTCGTCTGAACGCATATTCTTCCTTCGCATAATAAGGCGTTGTCCGACGCCTCCCGGAAGTTCTTAAATCCTCCACCCTTACCCTTTCTCGATCTTTTCTAACTTTTCCTCCATCCTTTGTCTCGACGATCCTTTTCTTAAATCGATTCTATCACTATTTCAAGTCATGAGTTAGGAAATTCGCTCATGTGGCCTAAGTCATCGTGACACATAAGTTATTATTTATCTCATATTAATACATAGCCTTACTTTTATTAATCCGTGAGAATTGTGACTCTATTTTGGGGTAACTATCTTATCGGTCTTGTTACCTTAGAGAGTTCTTAATGGATCTCAATGTAAGTCAATTAATCTATAAAATTCATGATCTTATTTTAGGTCATCGACGCCTTTCATCATCTCGTAATTGTTTTGTCCTTTGTCGATCTACATTGTTCTCTTTTAAAGACACTATGTGCCCGAGGAATATTTCTCCTTGTCGAGATTTACAAAAGTGTAGATTGCAAAATTCGCCTGCTCTTAAAAGTCGTGTAAGACAGCCTTCGATTTTCTTTATGTTCTTTCTCGTCCTTTGAATAGATAAGAACATCATCTATGAGGATTGAGATAAAATTATCTAGGTATGTGTGAAACACTCGATTTTTGAGGTTCATAAATGTATCGGTGCATCGTTAGTCCGAATGACGAACTATTATCTCATAGTAACCATATTTTATTCGTAACAATTCATTTCGTATTTCGGATACCATTCTTCAAGACCACATAATATTACATCATAATGCCTCAATGAGGACTTTTCATACATTACTTACGAGGGTCGGTTCACCGAAATGACCGATTATAAGGCTGCCTAGCTCTTTTACACTCAAAACTTTGACACTTCTTCACCATATTCATAAACTCTTCCAAACTACGCTTATTTTACATATTATAATCACATCATTTTCATCATAAACCATTATTTACATATAAGTCTCATAGGATCCTAAGATTCTATGTCTCGAGTGACCTTCATTGAGTCGTATTCTCCTCGAAACTTGTCTTTCTCCAAGCACGCTTTTGTTTTCATACTGATGGTCGCTCTCTTTAGAGAGCCGTGGTCAAGTCGCCCCCGCTTCTTCTTCAATACTAGAAGTTGGTGTTACTTTTATCGTAAAGTATGGTCGGGTTGGTAGCGGTAATTCTCCTAATCCGCGAGGCGATAAGATTTTGTCCTTTTGCCATTCTCGCCTCTTTCTCGTACCATTGATGGCACAGACGGGACGCGCTTGGAACATCGTGGTACAACCATTCCTTTATGCCGTGTTGTGTAACTTGCCGAGGTTCGTGACAAGTACTGTAGGTGTTGTTTCCACGCATTATATGTATACTTGAGTTTGCTGACAAATCCCGTAAGTCCGTCTGTGCTTTGGAATTTTTATCATGGAGAAAATATTCTTTCGATACTTTTTTGCAAAATTCCTCGCTAATCTGCTGGCAAATGATGACACGTCGTTGGGTACCATCCTCATTCGACACTCTATAGTTACGAGTATCCATCCGTAGGTGCAAAATTTTCTTCAAAACTGTTCTAAATCCATTCCTAGTTCATATTAAAAGAGCCGATACGCTCGTGTGAGTTATAATCTTGTAGGCCTCTGGTTAACTCTTTCTTTTCTTAAACTCATCGACTTTTTATTGCCATCATCAGAACGGATATTTCTAGATAAGTCCGACTTAATTTAAGCAATGGAGGGAATTTTAAACAAGAAGGATCTCTTAATGAATTATACACTTTAAGACATATATAACCCGTAGACTACTTGTGACACGACTCATGACACTTATCTTAATACTCATTTTACGCTTTACATCTTCAACAGATGTTGCCTTAAAGATATTCGTGATAGGCTAACAAAGGTACCGATATTCTGTCGTAAAACCTCTAACGAAAAGGCTAGGCCTGTGTCACTAATCACATGAATGACAACCATTTCAAAACTTCTTTTCTAAAATTATATCTACGCTCCACATAGATATAATGATCCAAATCATTGATAGCACTTTAGGCGATTCTAGGTTCAATTCGAGCTTGAGCAACATTTATGCGATGGTCAAAATTCTCGATAGGTAAGGGATTTTCATTTCGATTCGCTTACCCCGAGTCGGGTTCTATCGCTTCTACGCATACTTGTGCGATGTCAAAAGCAAGCACCTAAATCGAACAAAATCTTATGGCTATTCCGAGAAATTTTCCTCATACATATTCTCGCCTTTTGTTCTGCTTTGTTCTGCTTTCATGCAAGGTATAGGCTTTGGTCTACGGTGTTCCCGCTTATTCAAGTAAACATCTATTTCATATGTCCTCGTCCTTTCCATCGGGACATCATGTTCCTTGCTATGGCCTTCGTCATTTCATTCACTTTATACTTCTCGGTTTAGTATCGTTATACTTTTACTAATAGCATTCGTGGTTAGGTTTACATCAACTTATCCTTTGATATTGATATATTTCCATAACTAAGTCTCATCTTAGAGATCGCCATGTTCTATCACTATCATTCATTCCTAATCCAAGATGAATGATTTAATTCCTTTTTCACTTTATCGATCTTAGGAATATATTTCATATATCCTTACTTTAAACTCCTTTCTAGAGAAATCCTTGACCGGCATTTAGTGCCATCGTTTGTAATATCCCTTTTGGATATACGTCATTTCTTCTTAATCTTTTATTGATTCATCATGCAATTTCGCATAAGATAAAATCCTTTGTCCATCGGGATGTATTATACTTTTACCTCGACGTCAAATATCTTTACCATTTTCTCGACATTCAATGATTTCTTCATTTCCATGTCGAGATACTTAATATCCTCACTTTATTGATCGTCACAAAAATATGAGGGATAATCTTTACAATTAGATTTACCTTAAAGTCCTTCAATGTGAATCTTTTCCTGTGTTCTCTCGATGTATTTCATTTGCAAGATCTATAGAAACTATCTTGCTTGTTAACTATTAAGTTACACAAGACAAGCGCTTTGTGTCATTATAACTTAGGTATTAAGATTTATTTCAAAATAATGAATCTATTTCTTAATCCGCTTTTTACTTCAAGGAATTACCTTACTTATCAAGTCATAACATTTCAAACTTATGTCATATCGTGAACTATCTAATTGTATAGCTCATAATTTCTTCCGCTATTTTCGACTTTTGTCCATTTTCTCGAGCATGGTATCCGAAAGTAATCTTACTTTCTTTATACTTCGCTTCCACTTTCGTGACTAAAACCGTTATCATCGTCATATGGCTTGGTAGGGTAGTACATTCAGCATCCATAACTTAAATTCTAAGCATCTTATTTCCATGTCTCGACTTCGAGTTATTTCCTCCATACTTAGTTCACATATTAGGGCTATCCTCGCTATTCACACATCTCAAAGATTATGATCTCTCAATCTTATTATCATTCGTTTAACCGAGTTTTAATTATTTGAATCGATTATGCTCAAACATAATCTCATTGATCGAGGTATAAGGCGGAAGATTTATTGTCCGAGACGCTATCATTTCCTTATATATATATATTCTTTGAAAAGAATATCTTGTATGCATCTTCATTCTTTTAAACATGTCCAACCTACTAACGAGGTTTCAAGGACATCCAACTATCTTAAAGATAAGTTGTAATTGCTCTCGCCATGACATAATAAGGGAAATTCATATCCCACGATATCATATACTTTTCTTTACTTTTACTCTTGATTTAATGCTAAAGAGTATCTTATTCTTAACTTCATATCATAATAAATATATGAAGGCATAACTTCACCGCCATCAATCTTTGTAAAGCCCATCAAGGGTCATCACATCCATGTGTATCATAGGAAGAATATTCTCGCCTCATCGAGATTTTCTTTACATCATAATTTCTCGATGTCTATCACTTTATCGATCCGAAACTTTTAGGTGATCGTGATAAGTCAACCTATTTCATGCCCGACATTTATCGCTTTACTAATTCGCATTTAGGTGACAAGGTAAGTCAACTTTCATCTTACTTGATGGTTTCAAGAGTCGAGAAGAGATTATCACGACTACTTACAAAGGTATTGTCTCATCCATCAAGATAACATCTTTTCAATGATTGAATCGATATGTTCCTCGATCAATAAACGGGGCTCTAGGTCCAAGACCGTAATGACGACTCATCGAGATTTCTTTGGTCATATGGGCTGGCTGCACCACACAATTATATTCTCACCACGCAAGGATTTGGGTTCAAAAGGACACTTTGTAAATTTTGAGTTGGAATTTTCTTCGTAAGAAGTGAGAAACTCGAATGATTTCTCAATTGAACTAGGTCATGAGTTAAACTCAATGACGTAAATTGGGTAATGGATATAATTTGAAAGCTTATATACCCGTAATAGGTCATCAACAAAGTTCTCATGTATGTCAAGGTTCTACTTGTACATCAAGATCTTACTTTCTTAGTAACATTCTAGGATTCAGATCATACTATAACAGCCTTACTCTTTTCAAATCATAGAACTAACTTCAACTGATTCTCATGAATTCTGGAGTAGGAATCAGGAATTTGGTCCTTCATAAGAAATGAAGTACAGTTCATTAGGAGCACGAGGCGAAAACCATACGTAAATCGGAGTTCACACGATCGAGAACGAGTCAAAACAAAATCACCGCGCAGTGCAGGAAATTTACACGCGTTCGCGCCGAGGTCATAAGCGATGCCGACACCAAGGTCGTGCATGCCGCTACCGATGCCGAGGTAGTACAGAATATTGCCGACACCGAGGTCGAACAGGCTACCAAAGTCGATATGTCAAATTCGATGTTACAAATTCCGATTTCAAGTCGACAATGCACATGTCGATGTCGGCCGAGGTCGTATATGTCGAGGTCGAACAATTTCAGATAAATCTTTCACTTTTCTTCACTCAAGATGGAATGAAGTTCTCAAATCCATCACTAATCTTGTTCTTGTAATTGAAGGAAATTCTTACTTCTATGTTCTTTCGTAAAAGGGATCATGCGCTTATAAAGTCTACGCTCGCTGAACTAGCATGCTCATCATCATAATCAACTTTGAGATTGAAGTAAAACTTCAATATTCCTACGTAGCTCATTTATACAAGACGTATTTCGTTGAATTTAAAGAATTCAACATATCATATTTGACAATTCAATGTCCAATCTCAATCATCTTAAACATGAATAATCATAACTTTGTTCATAATAATGAACCCTTATTAAATTCCGTGAATTCAAACATTTCATCTTCGCATATCGTGCAAAACTTTCTCATATCATTGTCATCATCTTTCTTATATTTTCCTTCTTTTCATAACTTTCGACAAGTCATTTGTCATATCATTCATTTTCAACCGCTCTCATAGCTTTCATTTCTTTTCAAAGATCATTTCAATCATCCTTCACTTTAAACTTTTCATTTTATTTAAAAAAATAATTTCATAAACATTCGTCCGCCAAAGCTAATTTTCAAAACTTTGGGAAAAGAGTCATTTACCTCATTTCGTTGAGCTTGATGTGATGGAGTGTTGAGCATTGTCACCGATCTCTAGAAGTCTAATGACTCAATCTAGACTTAACCTTAAAGAAGATTTTGGGTTCAAGAGCGAACCGCCTCGATACCACTCGTCACGCCCCACAATCCTAAGTACGGATTAACAGGACTATAACTCTAAACGGGATAATTATAAAGGAGATTCTTTTAACAATAAACTCAGAAACATATGTCAAGTATATTCTTCGACTTTAGTACATAAATTTAGGTTCTCGCAATGAAAACATGTGATAAGTACATATGACGATGTACTATCAAGGTATAAACTTTTCAAATGACAATAATCCTATTGCTCAACACCGCCCATCCATCATCCGCTCAACCCGCACATTTAAAACAACATGCAGTGGTCGAGTACAAGAATGCACTCGCGGACTCATGCCAAAAATATTTTATCATTTGAAGATTACATCGCCACATCATGGTAAGACACAAGGGTTTTAGTTGAAATGCCTTGTGCTTACTAAAATCATTTTATCATTTCAAAATCATCGCCGCCAGCATTTTTCTCGTGTGTATGATCCATATCCCTTATCATCATTCATCATAACATCATAGTCGAACGCCGTGAAGCGAGGCCTCCTCTACGACGCCGCGACCGCCGTGAATTGTCCTTACAAAGACACAATACCTTAGTGTACACGTTAATCCTAGCTGTATATGTCCTTCCAAAGATAGATCCGATATCGATTTTCATTCATAAGTTGGGAGCAACCCAACAATAACATTCATAACATTTCATAACATCTCATGGATAGGATACATACACAAAACATAAACATTTTTGCGTGTAATCTTGTAAACATTTAATCAACAGCTGAAATAAGCATCGAAATAAATATTTCGTAAGCATTTTATTTTTGAGTAGAGTAAAGCCCACCGGACCGTAGATCGCCTTAATCCCATTTCTCGACCGTAAGTCCTAGCTTTAGCCTATCTATTCTCGACCTTGAGGTTTTGGAGTCGAAAATCCATTGGGTCTTAGAACCCATATTTCTATTTTAGTGTATATCATGGTATGATATACACTCAATCGACCATGTGGTAGAGACTAGTCAAATATTTCACGTTAAGGTATGCTGTGAAAATATCGTATCATGATGTTTTATCATAATTGTACATCTTATAATGCTCTATCGCACTCATGCGACATAACATAATGAATGCATCGATTAATAGCATGTTAGTCACATAAGGCATACTTCACATAGGGTTTCCAACACTTAGTCAAATTTCAAGTGTTTTAATTTCAGCAAAACAGCTTGAAACAACCCAAGTGACGACTTTGACGACCCATAACTCTCGATTCAGAATACGATGGTCGCACAAAGATACATTCTGGAAACCTCTAAACATGTACTACAAGTTCTAAGAAGGAATTAAATCCAAAAGAGTCGTGGTTCTGAAGATATAGGGTCTCAAAGTGGGCAACTCAAACTGACTTCTATACTTAGAAATTTTTTCAGAATTTTCAGTTTTAGCTTAACGACGAGGGTTTTATGAGGCTCGTAACTTTGACTCGCAATGCCAAAATGGCTGCAGGCTACCAATTTAGAAACCTTGTAACAAGTACTACATATGTCATGAAGACCATACTGGAAAATATCTAACTCATCGAGAAATACATAAGTCCAAAGTTGACTAGTTGAAATGGACAGTTTCCAGTAGGTGACTTTGGGTCGATGAAAGGTATACCTATAAAACTTGGTTTGGGATCAAACTTTCCAGATCATAACTAGACATGGTGGGGAACATTTCTTATGAAGAAACCCAAGTCCAAATCGGACTACAAATGGCTTGAACACCTCACGTAAAAGTCATACTCGAACAGCCTATTATATGAAAAATTTACTAAGGCAGTTTGTCCAAAACAACTTACTGTAATGTATCAACTTTAAAAATTCACCGTGAGTTCATTATAAGGAATCTGGAAATGAAACCAATCATATTGAAAAGCCACTTAAGTCTAGTTTTATCCAGAAAAGCCTCACTCAATGATTCACCATAGATTGGGAGATAAAATGTTTTACCACAAGCTATCACTCCCGTGACAGTTTTGTGCAGTTAACTTGTAAAATCTGTAATAAATAGTAAAGATTTTTAGAAAATTTGAAAATTTACAGGAATCTTCTAGACATGCTGAATTATGTTTCTGCCAAATTTTAGAGTTTTATCATTAGCCAAACTTAAAACGAAAGCCACGCACTATGGGTGATAAACACGGCGATTTCGCAGATTTGTGCAGTGTTTTGATAAATACAATTAAAATAGCAAATCAAGTTGGATGGACTTGAAATTTTACAGAGGCATACTAGACACATATAATTTCAACATATCAAAATTCACAATCATCGGACCACTGAAACGTAGTCAAATAAATTCGTGAAGTTACTGATCGTCCAGATTAACAACATGCAATCACTTTCAAGTATAGAACCAACACCATCAAGCTTATTGATGAACATGCATGTATATATTTGATCAAAGTAACTTATGGGTGTAGGGATTTTACCTTGGATCAGATTTTGACAAGGTTGAGAGAGAGATGGAGGTGCGACGGAGCTCATGACTCGGTTGAGCCTCGATCCATGGCAACACCTCGGCTTGGTCGAGAAATGGGAGACGAGAGGATGAGAGGATGGATAGTTGGAGAGTGTACATTACACTTTGGTAATGGGTTTGGGGTTGAGGTTCTTCAGTTTGGAGAGGGAGGGACGACTGAAAATGGTGTAGGTGGGTGAGTTGTTTATGGGTGACATTTGTCACCCATGGTTCATGCATATGGACAACACACATGCACACCTCTTCACACACACCCACATACACGATGCACACATATATATATCTGATTTTAATTGCTTAGTTAGGTTATAATTAATCACATTGTCATATAGTAGATACATGCAATAGGAAAAATCAACAACACACTTTGTTACACCTTCAAGGGTTTTCGCTATTACACATAAACCATATGTCAAATTTTTATTTTCCATGCCCAACATTGATATATGTTATCACATATAGTTTAGATGATAAATAATATCATAGGATAAATTAATGGCATCATTTTATGCGATAAAAATCGAGTTCGAAAATTAGGGTTTTCAAACGTTTGAAAAATTGGTCACTCTCAATTCTTGTTGATCTAGCATTGATTTAATGCTTAATAATACTGTAATTACATATACTAATCATAGGAAATTAATTCCTATAATTTCTTGATCGATTAAAACGCTGCTTCATCTCAAAACGTTAACGCTTGAAAACGCTGCAAAACGTTCATTATCGACTCATCTCGAAATGGTCGTCATCACTTTATTACATTATTCCATTAATAATGGAATTTAATTCTAAGCTTAATTGCTTAGAAAATATCATGAATTTTAACTATCGATACGTGATCGACGTTAAAATAATACTGCCGATATACTTCATATACTTTTATTTCTTAATTCACAATTCTCAGTGAATATAAAATAGGATTTCATTCCTTCATAATTAATCGAAATCATTATTCGATATCTTATGGATTGAATCATCTCAAATAATTTCTAATTTACGGTTTTAAATACCGTATTTAGCATCTAATTCTATGGGTATTACATGCATGCAAGTTGACTCAAATCTTAGCAAATAAGAAGCTTCAAAATCGATGCTATCCCGGATCTAGGATAAACCATCCAAAATCGATGCATGAAAATGGAAACATAAGCAATATGCATAACGATTTAACATGTAATGACAAACTACGTTGAAAATGGATAACCCGGGCATGTACTTCCTTTAGAAAACCCAAGCAACGGAAAACATCCCGACATGCGTAAACGCTAAAACATAAAACGGAATTGGTACTTTAGTGGAATGATAGCCCTGAAATCAAACCTAAAGGACCAGAGCTGTGGCGGTGGCCTGTCGCCACCAAACGGCGGCCAACAAATTACTACGACGACGCAAGAATGGGCGGCGGCGGTCATGGCTAATCGGCCACCTCGGCTTGCTTTTCCGTCCGTCCCTTTAGAATCCCGAGTTCTATGCTATACGATCTACTAAAAGGCGGAATCAAAACAAGAAAAGGACAAAACAGAAAACGGGGCTGCCGGGAGGGTCGATTGGCGGTGGTGGCAGCAAGCAAGAATGGCGCCGCCGAGCCTCCCCGCCGATCCCCACTCCTCCAAGGCTCCAGCAGCAGACTGAGCTGCTCGGCTCGTCCGTAAACACAGAGAGACTAAGGAAATGAACGTTGAAAATGAAGGCCCCAGCCTCCTATTTATAGGAAAAAGGGTCACAGAATGTCACAGTAAGCTTGTCCTTTTTAAAACGTAAAAGCGACGCAACTTTGCAAACGGACTCCAAATTTAGCAAACTTAGTACCCATGGACACGAAATAAAATAACTGACACAACGACTATAAACAAGATATGCTTTTAAAAGACCCATGAAAGTCCTTTTGATAACTTCCCCGGAGTGCCAAACCTTCGTGGGTGGTCGAAAACCTGCATACTTAGTGTCTATGAATTCGTCATAAGACACCCTTCACAATGCCTGAGGTTTCGTGACGGTCGCATCACCCAAACAAAAAGTCAACCTTTTGACCTTTCTCGAAAAACGTGCCATTCAAACCTGATGCTTAGAAAAGACGGGGTATTACATCCCTCCCTCCTTAGAAAAATGTTGTCCTCGAAATTTCAAACACGTGGAGAAAACAACTCAGGGTACTGAGCCCTGAACTTGTCTTCCAACTCCCACGTAGCTTACTCATGTTACCATCACATAGTGACATTCATCATCTCAAAATTGTCATTCCATTTCTACCCTTTTAGTCCTTTCTTCTTGTATTTATTCTTATTTTCATCCTTGCTTTTGTTCTAAGTAAGTCTGTCCTAAATTTAAAAAGCAATAGGAGGGGACTTAATCATAAGGATTTCTTAAGGAACTAAACTTTCACAAAATTTTGTGAGCATTCTTCAACATAAGCTCATAAACGCTTATCTTATTTCTCAATTATCATTCTAATCCCCAAGTTTATCTATCGTTCAAAATTAATTCGCGTAAGCAACAATCGATTACGTCGCGTAGAATCTCAATTGAGAACTATGTCCACGTCACGAGTGACATTCGTTCATCGAAGCTTTCATTCCTCCACGTAGCATTCCAATTTACATTTGTCAAAGCGAATCTTAAAAGCGTTCTAAGTTCTCAAGTTCTCGTGGTTCATCAAACACTACGTCATACATAGAAGAGAATTTCATATGATCTTGTTCAATCTAAGTTCTTCGTGAAACTTAGAGCTCATCTACGCTCTTTGAAAATCAAAACAATTTCATAATTCAACTTCGCTTTATAAACATACTTTATGACATGTAACTCTATATATGTCCTTTATCAATACTCACATACCAACCGGTATGAGCCTTAACTTCTTTCAATTTCATCATAACAAAATGATCACATACCAACCGGTATGAACTTATACTTCTTCGCACAAACCACTTGTTTGCCTTATCATCAATGAATTATCAAAATTCAAAGATATTCACTTTCTTTCAACGGCATGTCCACTTTAAAAACATTTTCACTCATACTTTCTCAAAGCTATTAAACCATACCTTTACTTTCAAAATCGCCGAAACTACTTTTCCTCACGGCTGAGCGTGATGAATGTGCGTTGAGCTGTGATGATCGATTCATAAAAGTCAGTGATTCATGCCGACTTTGGGTAGAAAGAATATTTTTGGTTCAAAGCAAACGAACTACTCGATACCACTACGTCACAAACCGGTTTGGCTTATCCTCACCGGACCGTGACTTGGGGTTCGTTAAGTGAATATGAAAGAATAAGTTTTTCAACTTATTTCATCTACTTAAGAAATATAGATGTTCCAAAACAAAACGAGAATCATGATGGATCAAAACAAATTATATATATATATATAAGGTGGTTCCAAGTTCCAACAAAACAAAGAGCTTTTACAAAGCTTAACGTAGTAACATAATGTAGTCTCAAGAGTTTGGCGGTGGAATAAAACGTGTGAGACATGTATGTGAAGATGCATTCTCAAGCGTGAACCAAAATACTTCATACTTCAAAAGATTCCGCCAACTCCGCCTGCTCCATCATCGCTCAACCCGCACATTTAAAAACAAATATGCAGGGCTGAGTACAAAGATGCACTCAGTGGACACATGCCGAAAACATTTTACTTTACGAAATATCAGATCGCCACCATTAGGTAAGCATACGCTTTTTATTGAAAAGGCCTTGCGCTTACTAAAATACATTTTCATTACTTTCTCAAAATCATTGCTTGGCCAAGCATTTTCTCATCACCACGTATATTCCAAGTCGGCATATGGATTAACGCGCCGGGAGGGAGGCCTCCCTTCACCCGGACGCAACTGATCGCAACCGGCGATTCATAAAACCGATCGCAATCATGATTCAAAGAAATGATCGCAACCGCGATTCACCTAAAGTGTACACAACCCTAGTTGGAATTTCAACCTTACACCTCCAGCTCAGATCCGAATTGTAATCTTTCCCGTCATTCAAGCAACCCGAATGGACATATACAAAACATAAAACATTTTCCGCGCATAATATCGTATCTCAAAAATTTTGCAAGAAACGAAGACAAGAATAACAAGAAACATTTTTCAAGAAAGTCAGAATGGTTTTGATAAGAAAGCCCACCTCGAGAACTTATAGTTTTTACGTCACTAGTACTTAATTATCGTCTTCTTTCTTCTCTGAGCATGACACTTTTTCAATATGAGAAACGAGGTTTAGTACATCGCTATACTTTTCGATGAGACGAACATCGCCTATAACGCCCTATGATCAAATAAGGCTAACGTCGGACTTATATCGACGCTTCCTAATCAAAACGATGTCGATTATGACATCGCCATCATATAAGAGATATTCCATCTCTTTAGTATATGATGTACGTTTTAATGTACTTACGTAACGTAAGTTACATTGTTACTAAACGTACTACGTCACATAGATCACATATTATCAATTTCGTGCCTTTTGACCTTGGTCAACGTTTTTGGTCAACGATTTTGACTTGGTCAACATTTAGTCAACAATTTTGACTAAAGTCAACATTTTGACTTTTTAATTCCTTTTTTGTAATTCTATTATTTTATGTGCTATTTTTGTTCTAAAAATTCCCATAAAATCATTATATGTCTAAAACATCATTTTGGATCATATTATGTAATTATATCTTATAAAATAAATTTATAACATTAATACACATAACCTATAGTTTTCAAAAACCCTAATTAAACTAAGCAAACATTTTCCAAAAATTCCCATAAAATCACACATAATCATCTATAAGCATCCTTATGATAACATAATTTTTATTTATTGGAAACTATTCAATTTTATCTTCCTAAGTCATTTTCGAAAATTTGGACTTAGGTCCAAATAATTTTTAACAAATCCAATAAATTCATACAACACTATTTTATGAATCTACACTATCAATATGTTATGATAACACTCAAACATGGATTATATCTCATCATAATATCATGTTCTATAATTTTCGAAATTCATAGATCATGATTAATACCCTAGATCATGAAATCATATAAGCATAATTAATACCCTAGATCATGATTCCATGCTCAAATCACCAATTAAAATCATAATAATCAACATATCATACCTTCAAGTTTTCGGTCCATATATAGAATTTGATATCATGCTTGATTTTGTGATATAATTATACTACATGCTTAATAACATCATATAAATACAATATCTAAACATATTAGCCTGAGTCACATAATTTTAGAAAATTACATGAACAACATAAGCTTATAACATAAATTCTAACCTTTTATCGGATTCGATCGACGTCGGACGTTATTCTTTTATGATCGAAGAACGCTTTGAATAATTTCTATTTTTTTCTCTATTTTCTCCTATTTCTCTCTATTTTGGTTATGATGTTATGGGATGGGTAACCTCCTATTTATAGGAGTTATGGGACGATTATAATGATTACTTTGTAAAATATCTTAAGGTAAAGTCAAAATTACAACTCATCTTATCTCCTTAATTTTGAACCATGCAAGTTGTATAAGAGAATCTTATCATATCTTATCTCATATCTAGGTGTAAAGATAAAATTACAACTCATACCTTATCTTCTTATTATTTTCGCCATAATGATAATAATATGCCAAATATTTTATTTTCTCCAATTAATAGTTATATGATATAATAATAATCTTAGATGATGAAATAAATCATAGGAAAATTAATTAAGATCGCTTTTATGTACTATAGTAAAGTTATCGGCAATAATTCAAATTACGGATAAATTATCAAACTATTATCCTTTTCATAACCAATATTATTTTATGATTAATTACATAAATATAATGATATTATATCATAAAATAAATTTTTGGAACATTTCTAAGCATTTTCCCCAATTGTTTTTGAAAATTAGGTTTCAAGGAATTAAATTTCATAAAATTCCATTCTTACCATATTTCCTTAATTTCGAAATTTTTATAATTTCTAGGAGATAAGATTGATCTAGAATCATGATATTTATCAAGTCTATAATTAAATAAATTATTTAATACAATTATCACATAATTTGTGATTTTCGAAAAAATCACATAAAATCATACCTAAAATTTCGAAATTTATATGCTTCTAGAACCAAGATATTATTTCCTATGATACTTATCACATTGTCACACATTTTTAAGAGATAAACATTATCTCTTAGTCCATCATGATCTTATCTTATCTTTTAATAAAATATCTTAACAAGTTTATCTTATCTCTAATGTCATTATCAGCCTTATCACTTACACCTTATGCTTGGGTGTTAAAGATAATTATCTTATCATATAATATAGGATAAACATGACAACTCATCACATAAAATCAAGTGATCACATAATAAATCACAAATTAATTCTTTATTTTCTAAATTTTCGAGAATAATAATTAAATAAGGAAAATATTTCTTTTTTTCTTCCTTAGTGTAAATAATATCCCAAATATACTTAAAAACATATTTATTTAAAAATATTTTCATGTGAAAAGATTAATAAATTTTTCGATTCCTCAAAACCGACGCTCACCGACGCTCATTTTTATTCTCTTTTCATCGTAATATTCCTTCTTATTTTCGAAATTTTACGCCCGTAAATTGGGTATTACATTCTACCCCTTAAAGAAATTTCGTCCTCGAAATTTATGTATCCTCATAACGCTCTCGATTCCTTCTTCATATCAGATTCTCAATTTCCAACGTTGGTTCCATCGCACCCATTCGATCGTCAGATAACCTTAACTTTCATTCAGACGACTTATTTCTAAATCTCGATTCATATATCTAATATCCTTATGTTTTCTAGTCGTATCTATTCAACTATCGATTTTATGGACTGGTGAGTCCTATGTTCAAATCTATGTTTAAGAGACTAAATGTTAATGTCGTAACTTCTTTCATGGGTGAAGAAAATTCGTATCCCTTTATCTCATTTCGTGCTAAGTCTCATAACATTCACGTATGACCTCGTAATAACGTATCCTTAAAGTTTCCATATCGACTCATAAAAATGGGATGATGTTATTCCTTCTATAACTTGTAATTACCTCGTGCTTATTTATCTCACCGAGAACATTTCTTTATCATGACTTGATGTATCTCTTTCTAACAGAAGAAACATATCACTATACTGATCTGATAACTTAGGTGCCAAGATAAGTCAACTTATTTCATATTTCTTAGCTTCAAGGATTGGAGGAAACATATCATGACATCTTATAAGTGGGTATGGGTTCACAATTCAAGATGACAACTTTTGAAATTTGAATCAATATGTTCTTTGAAACGAATAATTGGGATATAGGGTCCGAAGACCAGAATGACGACTACTGAGAGCTTTTGGTCATATGGGCTGGTCAGACCCGTCACAAATACTGTAATATTCCAAAGAAACGAATATACGATTACGGTTTTCTAAACCCGTAATTAGGGTTTTGCCGTATATTATCTTTTTACGACATCGAATCTTGTGATTTCGATACGATATCGTTATAACGAATTCCTTTCAAAATTCACTAAGGACTGTGAATTAAAGGATTGAAATATTACGAAATGATTCGTCAATGTATTCTAACGTCAAACGCGTATCGAACGTCAGCTTTTCATGAAATTTTCTGAGCGGTGAAGCTTGGAATTAATTTCCATCTTAATTCCTTTATTAAAAGGAATATATTTATTTAGTAAGTATGAACTTCTCACACCATTTTGAGATGAGTCGATTTTGAACGCTTTGAGACGTTAACGCCAACGCCTAGAGACGATTTGAAAAATGAGTTTAATGCTCGTGAAATTATAATAATTAATTTCCTATTAATATTTTATATAATTTCAGTATTATTAATTATTAAAATCGAATTTTCAGTTATTAAATTCGATAATTTGATATTGAAAGTTTCAAAAACCCTAAGTTTATAAACTTTGGTTTTTCACATGAAATGACACTATTAAATTATCATATGGTATCTAAACTTTATAATATGATATATATGAGTGTTATTAAGCTGTGAAATCAGTTTTTAGATCGTTAAAAATCGATAACAGATTTTTATAAATTTCGAAATCTAATTTTCGAAATTAGGGTTTCTTATGCATTGATTAATGCTATAATTTTATCCTATGATATTATTTAATATCTAAATCATATATTATGATGTATATATGTATATTTGGATCGAAAATGGCATGTGTATCAATAATAGGGGTAATTTGTATTTTTATACCTATTTTTTTTCAAATTAGAATCGGTAATTTCGAATTTGTGTCCTTGGGATGATTTAATTATTTTTATGGCATGTATTATATATCTATGACCTATACTATGATTAATACATTGTATTATGGTACAAAATAAATTAAATCCCACCCCTAAACACCCTTAATACCGCCGGCTACCCCCTATTAAACAAGCATGGGATCACCTTTTCTATCGCCCAACCCATGATCACCCTTTTTCCTCTAGCCTAATGATCACTCTATTCACATCATTCGCTACATATTTGGTTCAGATTTTGGACAAAATCGAGTGAGAGAGAGGAGATGATAGGGAGACTCTTCACTTAACCCCCACTCTCATCATACACTCTCACTCCAAAATTTTGAACTCATTTTCACCCATTTTCCTCTCCCATTCCAAAGAGAAAAATCGAGAGCACTCTCCTCTCCATTTTCAAATTTTCTTCTTCTTCTTCTCATTTCTCCTCCAAACCTTTATACTATATCGCTTCTTGTTAATCCTATACCATTCCAAGGTAAACATGGACCATAAGTGTCGATTCTTACCTCATTTATTTCATGAGAATCGAAACTGTTTCATGTATATATTCATGTGTATTTCGAATGCTATATGTATGTATATATATGTTTTAAATGTTCTTGAGCATGAGAATGTTGTTCTTGATGATTTATTTTAAAAATATATGAAATGTATGCTTAGATAATCATATGTTGTTGTTCATTTGATTGTTGAATGGATCTAGCATGCTTATATCATTTTCGAACCATAGAACATGTACAAAATGATTTTTCAAGATATTAAAAATGCATAGGTGATGACCGATTATTTCTTAAACATTTTGATGATGAAATATTGATGTATGTTAAGATTTAAACCTATGGTATGTTAATTAAAATTTTTGGAAAACCCTAGCCTAAAATTTCATTAATACCGTGAGCTTCTCAAGTGTGTACCATGGTGTATAAATTTTATTTTAAGCTTGTGATGACATATAAATGCTTTAATGTATTGATTATATGTTATATGTTTTAATTAGAATTTTTGAAAATCATTTGCTAATTATTTCAAGAGGGCCGAGAGCATATGGTATGTATAGGATAATGTATGATTTTATTTTTTGAACATGTAATAGTGTTTTAATGCTTTGGTATATTATTTATGCATTGTGTAAATTGATTAGAATTTTTGGAAATCAATTACCTATTTAAATCAAATAAACCGAAAGCTTATGTTTATATGGTGATGATTTAATTAGTTCTTGATGATTATATGATGTTATATTAATATACTATAGTGTATAAACATAGTATATAATTATTGAATTTTGAAAACCAAATGCTAAAATAAATCGAAAAGCCGAGAGCTTACAAAGCTCATATGGTGACGATTTAAATTATTTTGGTTGATGTTATAATGTTACAATGTTATAATATAATGTTTATTGATGTTGGAATTTATTTAGAATTTTAGAAATTGTTTGCTATTTATTTGGTAATTATCCTATTAATACCGTGAATATTGTCACCTATTGTGAAATAAATAGTTATGAATAACTATGGGTTATATAAATATTATATACTGATGTTGGGATGTTATTATAAGTATATATCAATTTTGGGAATTTTGGATGATTATTCCTATTATTGTGAATTACCGTGAATATATATATGTATATATATAAATAATTAGTAAAAGATTATATGAATTTCATAAATTATATTCTGGACCATAGTGTATAATAATACACTATATTAATTTAGAAAATTTTCAAAGGTCATTTAGTATTTTAATCTAATTATCGAAAATTTCGATAATATAAAAGGATTTTAAAATCCTTTTAAAACAGCTTTATTTATGAAAATTTACTAAATGATATTCTGACAGTTTTTAAATGTTACAAAATTTTATAAACATAGATTGCTATGTTTGAGACGAACGCTCATTTTATAACGGTTTAAAATACCAAAATACGCTTTTATTTATAAAAGAGGTATTAAAATGCTAAAATAATCATAAGTCCTCGATTTACAAGATAAATCGAGCAATAGGACTTTACGCTTTCAAATCGATCAAATTCGATTTATAAAACAAAATAGTAAGAAGTTACTATTATTAAAGGTCAAAATCGCCGACTTTGTCGATCATCGTCGACTTCGCTGACTTTCAAGTCAAACGCACGATTATACATTTATAAATACGTCAAGACGCTGTGAAGATATACTAATTGAGTATGATACCCATTAGTAAGAAAGGATTTCACAAATGAAATCCATATATCGAAAAACGACTTATATCGCTGAAAGATCTCAAGAACGAGAACAAGTCAATCGTATACGCAGTTGAGACGATCAATTCACTAATGAATTCACCACATCGATATGAAATATCAAGTTTAACTTAGTTTTCAAAAGTCTCGAAAGACTTGAGCGACGCACTAAAGCCTCGCCAGAAGCGTGTGACGCAAACGCAACGACGGATTTCGACGAACAAACGAACCTGGGACTTTTACAACGAACCATAGTCCGTGGGCTTCCTTTCTTACCTTGCGGGCTTATCTCAAAAATGTGGACTTTCCCATCTTATCTCAAAAAAATATGACTTTGTTTTCAAAAATACACCCATCACATATCAAATGAATTTATTTACAAAGACTTATACTACAATTGTTTATCAAATGTTTTACCGCATTACGCCAAAAATATTTCGCTTTGTGTATGGATCCTATCTGTTATGCCCGGTAGGTCATGGAGATGGTTGGAACTATTATATCATTTGTTGTGGTAGCACCCAACCTTTTTAATGTCGGGTCCCGTGTCGGATGATAAATGCCCGCTAGATTGGCGTGAAGGTTGAACTATACTGTGTTAACATATGCTCGCAGAGAGTGACTGTGTCTCAGACGGATTACGGCCGGTCACGGCGTCAGATGGGAGGCCTCCTCTCGACGCTTATTATTTATTTTATTATTATGTATCAGGACTATGAGATATGGACCATACACACCAAGAAAATGCTCGCCGAGCTATGTTTATTTAACCGAATGATTTGGTAAGCACAAGGCATTTTAACTAAAACCCTCGCGACTTACCCGATATTGGCAGAATCCAAATCAATCAAATGTTTTCGCTTGAGCCCACTAAGTGCAATTCTTGTACTTAGCCCCGCATATTTGTTTTAAATGCAGTTGAGCTCGATGGTGATGATGGGGAATGTGTTGAGGAGTCCAAAGGTCCTCGACCGATTTACTTGAATTTGTGGTTTATACCTCAATGCATATCGTCATATATGTATTCACACACTTTCCGCCGCTATACTCAACTCCTTTATTTATGTTTTATGTTATGAACTATCAGGCCCATCGGATCGTGCCAAGTTTTGGGGTCCGATGGCTCAAACCTTTTTCAAAACATTATAACATCACCTTATATTCTCGCTCAAGCATGTTAGTTTATTCTTATGCATCTTTATTTTACCCGTAATTCCTCAAAGTACTACTCCTAGTATTAGTCGCCTCCAGCCGGGTTGGTCCGGATTGGGGTCGTGATGTATGGTATCGAGCGCTTTTGCTCTTTGAAACCCAAATTCTTTTCATTCTAAGTCTCAGATCGAGTCACCGACTTCTAGAAACCAACTGCCCTCAACACTCCATCACATCGAGCTCAACCGGAAAGAGGTAATCGCATTCCTTTCTCAAACTCATGAAATGGAAATTTTACATGATTGAACAATTGATGACTTTTGAAGGATTTGAGTATTATGAAAATTTTTATGATGAAAATGAAAGTTGAGCAAGAAAATTTTTCCAAAATACTTTTAGTTGAACTAAGGCAATACTCAAGTATTGATATGAAAGTACACGATGGTACTAGTTGAATGATCAACATGGGATGAATGAATCCATTTTTGATATGCATATAAGTTGAGTATGATTGCTATGTTGAAATCGTATTTCCAAAAATTTTCAAATTAAGACATCTTTCCAACTTTCAAAATTTTATTTATGATGAACGATATGTTATCATAAGACGAACTTAGACTCTAAGGAGCATGTTCACGTATCGTGAAAGAACATAGAAGTACGAACTTCTTTTCCCTTAAGAGAACAAAAGAACGATAGGAAGAATGAAAGTAACGATACCCTTGGGCACGAACGACGGAAGACGAGCGAGAAGGATGGACGAGGACAACCTCAACCTTTAAGCTAAATGACGTCAGCACTCCATCACTACTTCTACACGAGTGAGCATCACGACATGGACGTCACTACGGCTTCAGGATGTTCAGCCAACTTAAAGACCGGAAGATGGTAGACGACACGCCGACATACGCCCTCGCTTTGCAATTTGGCACGATCGCGCAAATTTCCTGCACCGCGCAGTAGATTTGTTTTAGCTAGATCTCTCGTTAGGACCCGATTTACGCATGGTTTTCGCCTGCGTACTCTAACGCACTGATCTTCATTTGTTATGAAGAACAGAATCCTTAATTCTTCCTCCAGAATACGATAGAGTCCGTTGAACTCTAGTTCAAGTGTTTGGTATAGAATAAGGATCTCATAGCTCATATTAAGATGTTGTTGGCTTATGTATACGCTTGGGTAAGACTAAGAAGGTAAGTTGTGATGAGTATTGTGCAGTATGATGTTGCCTACCTTATAGACTTGCTTGACCTTATCTAGTTGCTTCACGCTACGCTTAAGATATCCTGCTCCGCTATTCGATGACGATAGACGACTTATGTTAGTTTTATTCGTGATGTATGGAGGGATGAGATATCTCGCGAGGAGGAGGATTGACCACACCCCACCCCGGAGGAGGAGGTGAGTATATATCGCCCAGCTGGATGTGCTACGGGAAGACTTGGGTGAGTTCTCGCATATTATCTCCGCCTTTGGAGAGACGCCCAGCTCACGGCGTGACCGATTATGACGGCATCCAGCTTTCTAGCGATACTCCCCGCACTGGATGGATATGCTCGAGAAATATCGGGGATTACATTTACCGGGCGATGGGCAGCTACGACTTGGTGGGAGATCCGCCTGTGTTCGTGAGTCACCGACTTACGATATAGCATTTACTTGGCAGACCGAAAGGACCCTACCTCCTCCCCGAGAGTATACCGGCGGGATGAGTCGCCAGAGTGGTCAGCACACAGAGGTTCCGAGGCGATCGACCCGCAGGTACCTCCGTGATCGATTCGACGAGGCGGACCCGCCGCTTAGAGAGGCAAAGACGCCCCGCAGCCTCGGGAGAGCCAGATTTCCACCCCACTGCCTGACACCCCGCACGTCCACCAAGCACCACCTCCACCACCTATGGTCCCAGCCATACCACCAATGAGCACTTTCATCTGACAAAGACGGATGAGAGTATCGATGCCTTCCTGTGCTATGACCCGACTCGAGTATGTTACAACGATTCGCCCGACCACGAGCCTCGGCGAACGCGACCACCGCTTAACCCCATGCGAGATATACCGATGGTGGAAAGCAATGGAGCCGACCATCCGTGGACTACCCCGTATGGACATTTCCGACAATCAAGATGATTCGGAGGAGGATAAGACCCCGAGGAAGACACGGAATAGGGAAAGACCTCGTGAAGGCACTAGGCGACGCTTAATTAGAATTTGTTTTGTTATGTCTAGCGTGTGTGCTAGCTTTTTCTTTTCTCTTGTTGCACCTTAGTTCTAAAACTTGAAATCTCTTTTAGCCGTGTGGCCGGAATTACGCTCGCTTACCATTGCTTTTGAACATCCTCGCCATGGCGTAAGATTTTGATATATATATATACACCGACCCTAATAGGGCTTTTGCGCAAGTTATGTTTGTTAAGAATGTTATACTGCTTGGGATCGCTTTATGACAAGACCCGTAATAAAGTGAGTGGACGGGATGTGAAAAGAATAAATGCCTAATGTTTACTTGTTTTCATAGCAAGATGCCTCCGAGAAGGAATCCGAGCAGAAAACAGAGGTCGAGGACGGGAAGGCCGAGATGAGGGGTAGAGTCCCGAACAAGAGCCGAAGACAATCCCCAACCACAACCTCCACCTCAACCCGATCGCAGATCGAGGAAATGTTTTAAGATGTAACCTCCTGCCTTTAACGGAAAGGCAACCCGAAGAAGTTCAACAACGGGTCGTGGCTATTGAACGGATCTTTACCTTCTTAAGACGCACGGCACAAGAAAGGTGTCGTAGGTTACTTTCCACCGGTTGACCAAATGACTTCCGTGGGAGGCCGAAGAAGACTTTACACAAGCAGAGCACCGGAGGAATTCTCATGGAGGATTTCAAAAGAGAGTTGATGAAAAGTATATCCCCAAAAGTTATAGGGAAAAGAGGCAGGAATTTTTCCCGCTAAAACAAGAAAACTTATCCAGAATCGACTACGATCGCACTTTCTCGCGAGACGCCAAGATATGCGCCGGATCTAGTAGACACCGACTTGAAGATGTCGGAAAAGTTCGTAAGGTGGCTAAGAATGGAGATACGCATGTCTCTTGCCACCATGGAGACTGTCTCTACATCAAGCTCTCGCAGACGAGCTGATATCGAGGCGCCACGACCGAAAATAAGACGGTGACGCCTCGTGCACACGGTAATTCGGATAGAGGAAAAGGAAATCGGAGCCCAACCGCGAAATAACAACCATGAAACTACGGAGAAGCAAGTCACAGCGCCGTGGCAAGGAAACCCGCAGCAGGACAAAGCCGGAAGAGAGCTCATGCTCCACCCGCAAGGGACCACAGACCACCAAGGGCACCTCAATGCCCTAGATGCCATAGAGCACACAGGGTGTGTGCACGGCAAACGTGGTAAGTCGTTACAATGCGGGTGAACGGCATTACGCCAACAATCGCCTCGATGTCACGCTCGACGGAAGGCCAACCAACCGGGCAATGCTCACCATTGAGGGCTATACACCAGCCCCAGCCACCGCAGCAGCCCAGCCCCAACCCCAAAGAACTCCAAAGGGCAAACACCCCACCAACAACAACAACTCCAACAACCGCAATAATGGCAACCGCCACAACAACAAATCCTCAAAGCAAGATGGCGGCAACCACCACCAACAACAACAAAGAATAACAGAGGCGGCAACCACCATTAACGCCAAAGAAGCGGCAAAGAACTGCCAGCAACAACCGCCGAACCAGCTGACCAGACCCGTCACCTCACCGCTCAAAGCGTAGCCTACGCCCAGACAGAGGCAGAACAATCATAACCAAGGAAACTCGGCGTGTATGGGAGTTCTTCTCAACCCACCGTTATAGTATCGTTCGACACGGGTGCTTCGATTCTTTCATTGCAAAATCATGCGAGAAATGCCGGGCCTTAGGTCTGAAAAATCAAGCCGTGATATGAGAATCTCATCGCCTATAGGAGGAATTATGACCACACCCACTTTTGCTCGAACCTAGAGTCGACATTAGGATCACTTAAGGTTCAAGCTAACGATCTAAACATAATACCCATGGACGATGTAGACATAATCCTAGGAATGGATCGTTAGCTAAGAATCATTCCACGATTCTCTGTAAGGAAAGGAAAATTTCGCTTCACTTTCCGGACAAGAAGCTACGATTTCCACGGATCAAGATGGGAAGAAGAATCCCAATAGTATCCGCACTACAAGCTAGGAGGATGATGAACCGTAAGGGATGCCATGCATTCCTCGCTTATTTAAACGATGGGATAAACCCAAGCACGGGTAGAAGACATCAAGTTGTCCAAGAGTTTTCGGACGATTTCCTGAATCTACCAGACTACCTCCGATAGACAACCCAGAGTTTACCATCGACTTGGAGCCGTGATCAGCCCCAAAGGTCGGGCGCGCCTATAGGATGGCCCCAAAGGAGCTAGAAGAGTCAAAATCCAAATCCAAGAGCTTTTGGATCTAGGATTTATTAGGCCGAGTGTTTCACCTGGGGAGCACTGCTTTGTTTGTTAAGAAAAGGATGGTTCTTTGAGGATGTGCATCGATTATAGAGAGCTAAATAAGATGACACTAAAGAACAAATACCCTTTACCCGCAATTGATGACTGCTTGATCAATTACGAGGAGGGTGTATTCTCTAAAATTGATCTTAAGTCGATACCATCAACTGAAAATACGGTCCGAGGATGTACCTAAGACCGCATTCAACCGTGATATGGCCACTATGAGTTCATAGTTATGCCATTCGGATTAACCAATGCACCAGCCGTATTCATGGACCTCATGAACAGTATTTCATCCATTTCGATAAATTGCTTTGGTCTTCATAGATGATATCCTTATTTACTCAAAGAATGAAGAGGATCATAAGGAACATCTACTACGGTTCGCAAACCTTGAGAATGAAAGACTCTTTGCTAAATTTAGCAAATGTGAGTTTTAGTCAAGGAAGTTATGTTCCTGGGACACATCGTGTCTCCTTCAAGGCATAAAAGTAGATCCACCAAAGTAGAGGCCGTGCAGAATGGAAATCACCAAAACGCAGCACGAAATTAGAAGTTTCTAGATTAGTCTGGCTATTATAGGAGATTCATCAAGGATTCTCCAAAATTGCAAGGCCAATAACCCACTACTCGGAAAGGAATCAAGTTCGTTTGGACCGATGAGTGCGAGACGAGTTTCCAAATACTCAAAGAGAATTGACCAAGGCACCGCCTAGCAATCCTGTTTTTACAAGGGCACGTAGTCTATACCGACGATCTAAGACCGGACTGGTTGTGTTTTGATGCAAGAAGGAAAAGTAATAGCTACGATCCCGACAACTCGTACCCACGAACTAAACTACCCAACTCACGATTTGGAATTAGTAGTCAGTAGTTCACGACCGAAAATATGGAGACACCATCTCTACGGTGTGAGATGTGAGATCTTCATGCACTATAAGAGTTTGAAGTATTTCTTCAACAAAGGGATCCGAATATGAGACAAAGAAGATGGCTTGAATCGGTAAAAGATTACGATCGTGGTATTAACTATCACCCGGCAAGGCGAATGTAGTAGTCGACGCTGAGTCGTAAGAGCCATACCAAGTTAGGATGTCTCTTGTACAAGAGGAAAACTCGTTGAAGAGTTTGGCAGATGAAGATTGAACTGGTTGAACCACCCAGACAATTGTGAGTCAGACGCTACACTCACACCGAAATCGATCTAAGAAAAGAATTGTCGAGAGACAAAGGATTGAGGAAAAGTTGAAAAGATCCGAGAAAGACTAAGGTCCGAAGGATTCAAGAATTTCAAGAGGCGCGGATAACGCCTTATTGTTTGAAGGTAGGATATGCTCTCGACGACGCAGAGCTTCGTAACGAAATCATGAGTGAGGCTCACGATCGCCCTACACCGCCCACCCGTGTAGTACTAAGACGTACTCAGACCAAGGAAAATTTTTGGTGGAAGGCATGAAACGAGACATAGCTTTTTCAGAGAACGTGCCTTGTTTGTCAACAAGTGAAGGCCCTACACCAACGACCCTACGGAAGTTACAACCATTAGAAATCCTCGAATGGAAGTGGGACGATATAACGATGGATTTCACAAGCTTACCCAAATCGAAAAGAGGAAACACACCATATGGGTAATTGTGGATAGATTTACCAAAAGTGCTCACTTTCTACCTATTCAAAGCACTTATGGATCCGATAAGTCGCCCACCAGACGTTAAGGAAATTGTACGACTACATGGAGTGCCAAATCTATTACCTCGATCGAGACTCCAAGTTCACATCCAGATTCTCGGATTAGCTTGCAGCGAGAACTGGTACGAGGTTAAACTTCAAGACAAAGATTCCACCCACAAACCGATGGACAATCGGAGAACGATCCAAACCCTAGAAGATATGCTTAGAACTCGTAATTTTGGATCGAGGTGCAAAATGGGAAGATATTTTACCTCGATTGAATTTGCTTACAACAACAAATTTATCAAGCGACGATAGTATGGCCCCACAAGCCTCAGATGGCAAGAAGTGTAGATCACCGCTTTATCGGGATGAAGTCGGTGAGAGGAAAGTTATAGGCCTGATGCGCGAGTGAAATGATCAAATCGCTCGACAAATTAGGACGAGGATAAAAGAGGCTCGTGACAGACAAATCTTACTGACCGACACGCCGAGATCCGAAGCTATAGCTTGAGGATGGAGACAAAGTATTTCTTAAAGTCTCCATCAAAAGGGATTGTCGTTTTGGCCCGAAGGAAAGCTTAGACCTGCTACATAGACCTTATGAGATCCTAGAAAGGATAGGTCCAGAGCTTATAGGTCGGCTCTTCCGCCAAACCTAGAAATGTCCATAATGTTTTCCACGTCTCACAATTACGAAAATACGTTCACGACCCAAAGCACGTGATTCGCCAAGACGACATGATCCTCGAGCCAGACATGAGCTATAAGGAAGAACCCGCAGCCATACTTGACCACAAAGTTCAAAGAACTACGGAGCAAGTCGATTCCGTTAGTTAAAGTGTTGTGGAGACACCACGACGTTAAGAAGCCACGTGGGAGCTTGAAGAAGCAATGAGAGAAAATACCCGATCTATTTTTCTAAAGGTATACAAATTTCGGACGAAATTTTTCAGAAGTGGTGGAATGTAATATTCCAAAGAACGAATATACGACACGGTTTTCTAAACCCGTAATTGTGGTTTTGCCAGATATTATCTTTTACGACATCGAATCTTGTGATTTCGATACGATATCGTTATAACGAATTTTCAAAATTCACTAAGGACCGTGAATTAAAGGATTGAAATATTACGAAATGATTCGTCAATGTATTCTAACGCCAAACGCGTATCGAACGCCGCCTTTTCATGAAATTTTCTGAGCGGTGAAGCTTGGAATTAATTTCCATCTTAATTCCTTTATTAAAAGGAATATATTTATTTAGTAAGTATGAACTTATCATGACCATTTTGAGATGAGTCGATTTTGAACGCTTTGAGACGTTAACGCCAACGCCTAGAGACGATTTGAAAATGAGTTTAATGCTCGTGAAATTATAATAATTAATTTCCTATTAATATTTTATATAATTTCAGTATTATTAATTATTAAAATCGAATTTTCAGTTATTAAATTCGATAATTTGATATTGAAAGTTTCAAAACCCTAAGTTTATAAACTTTGGTTTTCACATGAAATGACACTATTAAATTATCATATGGTATCTAAACTTTATAATATGATATATATGAGTGTTATTAAGCTGTGAAATCAGTTTTAGATCGTTAAAATCGATAATGATTTTTATAAATTTCAAATCTAATTTTCAAATTAGGGTTTCTTATGCATCGATTAATGCTATAATTTTATCCTATGATATTATTTAATATCTAAATCATATATTATGATGTATATATGTATATTTGGATCAAAATGGCATGTGTATCAATAATAGGGTAATTTGTATTTTTATACCTATTTTTTTCAAATTAGAATCGGTAATTTTAATTTGTGTCCTCGATGATTTAATTATTTTATGGCATGTATTATATATCTATGACCTATACTATGATTAATACATTGTATTATGGTACAAAATAAATTAAATCCCACCCCTAAACACCCTTAATACCGCCGGCTACCCCCTATTAAACAAGCATGGGATCACCTTTTCTATTGCCCAACCCATGATCACCCTTTTTCCTCTAGCCTAATGATCACTCTATTCACATCATTTGGCTACATATTTGGTTCAGATTTTTGGACAAAATCGAGTGAGAGAGAAGGGAGATGATAGGGAGACTCTTCACTTAACCCCCACTCTCATCATACACTCCCACTCCAAAATTTTGAACTCATTTTCACTCCATTTTCCTCTCCCATTCCAGCAGAAAAATCGAGAGCACTCTCCCTCTCCATTTTCAAATTTTCTTCTCTTCTTCTTCTCCATTTCTCCTCCAAACCTTTATACTATATTGCTTCTTGTTAATCCTATACCATTCCAAGGTAAACATGGACCATAAGTGTCGATTCTTACCTCATTTATTTCATGAGAATCGAAACTGTTTCATGTATATATTCATGTGTATTTCGAATGCTATATGTATGTATATATATGTTTTAAATGTTCTTGAGCATGAGAATGTTGTTCTTGATGACTTATTTTAAAAAATATATGAAATGTATGCTTAGATAATCATATGTTGTTGTTCATTTGATTGTTGAATGGATCTAGCATGCTTATATCATTTTCGAACCATAGAACATGTACAAAATGATTTTTCAAGATATTAAAAATGCATAGGTGATGACCGATTATTTCTTAAACATTTTGATGATGAAATATTGATGTATGTTAAGATTTAAACCTATGGTATGTTAATTAAAATTTTTGGAAAACCCTAGCCTAAAATTTCATTAATACCGTGAGCTTCTCAAGTGTGTACCATGGTGTATAAATTTTATTTTAATCTTGTGATGACATATAAATGCTTTAATGTATTGATTATATGATATATGTTTTAATTAGAATTTTTGAAAATCATTTGCTAATTATTTCAAGAGGGCCGAGAGCATATGGTATGTATAGGATAATGTATGATTTTATTTTTTGAACATGTAATAGTGTTTTAATGCTTTGGTATATTATTTATGCATTGTGTAAATTGATTAGAATTTTTGGAAATCAATTACCTATTTAAATCAAATAAACCGAAAGCTTACAAGCTTATATGGTGATGATTTAATTAGTTCTTGATGATTATATGATGTTATATTAATATACTATAGTGTATAAACATAGTATATAATTATTGGAATTTTTGAAAACCAAATGCTAAAATAAATCGAAAAGCCGAGAGCTTACAAAGCTCATATGGTGACGATTTAAATTATTTTGGTTGATGTTATAATGTTACAATGTTATAATATAATGTTTATTGATGTTGGAATTTATTTAGAATTTTTAGAAATTGTTTGCTATTTATTTGGTAATTATCCTATTAATACCGTGAATATTGTCACCTATTGTGAAATAAATAGTTATGAATAACTATGGGTTATATAAATATTATATACTGATGTTGGGATGTTATTATAAGTATATATCAATTTTGGGAATTTTGGATGATTATTCCTATTATTGTGAATTACCGTGAATATATATATGTATATATATAAATAATTAGTAAACAGATTATATGAATTTCATAAATTATATTCTGGACCATAGTGTATAATAATACACTATATTAATTTAGAAAATTTTCAAAGGTCATTTAGTATTTTTAATCTAATTATCGAAAATTTCGATAATATAAAAGGATTTTAAAATCCTTTTAAAACAAGCTTATTTATGAAAATTTACTAAAATGATATTCTGGACAGTTTTTAAATGTTACAAAATTTTATAAACATAGATTGCTATGTTTGAGACGAACGCTCATTTTATAACTTTAAAATACCAAAATACGCTTTTATTTATAAAAAGAGGTATTAAAATGCTAAAATAATCATAAGTCCTCGATTTACAAGATAAATCGAGCAATAGGACTTTACGCTTTCAAATCGATCAAATTCGATTTATAAAACAAAATAGTAAGAAGTTACTATTATTAAAGGTCAAAATCGCCGACTTTGTCGATCATCGTCGACTTCGCTGACTTTCAAGTCAAACGACGATTATACATTTATAAACACGTCAAGACGCTGTAAGATATACTAATTGAGTATGATACCCATTATAAGAAAGGATTTCACAAATGAAACCATATATCGAAAAACGATTTATACGCTGAAAGATCTCAAGAACGAGAACAAGTCAATCGATACGCAGTTAGAGACGTATCAATTCACTATGAATTCACCACATCGATATGAAATATCAAGTTTAACTTAGTTTTCAAAAGTCTCGAAGACTTGAGCGACGCACTAAAGCCTCGCCAGAAAGGTGTGACGAAAACGAACGACGGGATTTTGACGAACAAACGAACCTGTGACTTTTACAACGAACCATAGTACCTCAAATGGGCTTCCTTTCTTTTACCTCAAAAATGTGGACTTTATCTTCAAAAAAACGACTTTGTTTTCAAAATACGACCCATGTCATACCAAATGAATTTATTTACAAAGACTTATACTACAATTGTTTATCAAATGTTTTATCGCATTACCGCCAAAATATTTCGCTTTGTGTATGGATCCTATCTGTTTGCCCTGTAGGGTCATGGAGATGGTTGAACTATTATATCATTTGTTGTGGTAGCACCCAACCTTTTAAATGTCGGGTCCCGTGCTTGATGATAAATGCCCGCTAGATTGGCGTGAAGGTCGGAACTACGCTGTGTTAACATATGCTCGCAGAGAGGACCGTGTGTTGACGGATTACGGCCGGTCACGGCGTCAGACGGGAGGCCTCCTCTCGACGCTTATTATTTATTTTATTATTATGTATCAGACTATGAGATACGGACCATACACACCAAGAAAATGCTCACGAGCTATGTTTATTTAACCGAATGATTTGGTAAGCACAAGGCATTTTTAACTAAAACCCTCGCGACTTACCCGATATTGGCAGTAATCCAAATCAATCAAATGTTTTCGGCTTGAGCCCACTAAGTGCAATCTCTTGACTTAGCCCCGCATGTTTGTTTTAAATGTGCGTGTCGAGCTCATGCGATGATGGGGAATGTGTTGAGAGTCCAAAGGTCCTCGACCGATTTACTTGAATTTGTGGTTTATACCTTGAATGCATATCGTCATATATGTATTCACACACTTTCCGCTGCTATACTCTGAACTCCTTTATTTATGTTTTATGTTATGAACTATCAAGGCCCATCGGATCAGGCCAAGTTTTGGGGTCCGATGGCCTAAACCTTTTTCAAAAACATTATAACATCACCTTATATTCTGCTCAAGCATGTTAGTTTATTCTTATGCATCTTTATTTTACCCGTGTAATTCCCTAAAGTACTACTCCTAGTATTAGTCGCCCTCCAGTTCGGGTTGGTCCGGATTGGGGTCGTGACAAATACTTCTCAGTCACATGAAGGCTTGGTTTCAAAAGGAAATTTTTATAATCTTTCGGTTGTAAACTTCTTTCAGGAGAAATGAGAGAATAAAGTGATATCTCAATTGATACTAGGTCATAGAGTTAAACTCAATGACAGAACTTTGGGTAGTGCATAAAATTTGAAACATCGTATACCTTGTACGGGGTCATCATAAATCGTAAGGTTTCTCAAAATATGATACATATCAAAACTTATATCCACATTACTACCCACAGCTCTTAACTTAAACATTTTTATATTCTATCGTACCGAATCCTTTTACTATGGATATTATTCTGCGAGTTCTAACTAACAATTCGATCACATTTCTATTAAGTTCTAATAGTCCACTCGGAGTTTTATTGCGTGTGGACATCTACAGGAAAAGACTATACTCATGTTACCATCGCATAGTGACATTCATCATCTCAAAATTGTCATTCCATTTCTACCCTTTTAGTCTTTTCTTCTTGTATTTATTCTTATTTTCATCCTTGCTTTTGTTCTAAGTAAGTCTATCTTAAATTTAAAAAGCAATGGGGGCTTAATCATAAGGATATCTTAAGGAACTAAACTTTCACAAAATTTTGTGAGCATTCTTCAACATAAGCTCGTAAACGCTTATCTTATTTCTCAATTATCATTGTAATCCCCAAGTTTATCTATCGTTAAAAATTAATTCGCGTAAGCAACAATCGATTACGTCGCGTAGAATCTCAAGTGAGAACTATGTCCACGTCACGAGTGACATTCGTTCATCGAAGCTTTCATTACTCCACGTAGCATTCCAATTTAAATTTGTCAAAGCGAATCTTAAAAGCGTTCTAAGTTCTCAAGTTCTCGTGGTTCATCAAACACTATGTTATACATAGAAGAGAATTTCCTATGATCTTGTTCAATCTAAGTTCTTCGTGAAACTTAGAGCTCATCTACGTTCTTTTGAAAATCAAAACAATTTCATAATTCAACTTCGTTTTATAAACATACTTTATGACATGTAACTCTATATATGTCCTTTTATCAATACTCACATACCAACCGGGTATGAGCCTTAACTTCTTTCAATTTCATCATAACAAAATGATCACATACCAACCGGGTATGAACTTATACTTCTTCAGACAAACCACTTGTTTGCCTTATCATCAATGAATTATCAAAATTCAAAGATATTCACTTTCTCTTTCAACGGCATGTCCACTTTAAAAAACATTTTTCACTCATACTTTCTCAAAGCTATTAAAACCATACCTTTACTTTCAAAATCGTCAGAAACTACTTTTCCTTGCCGGTTGAGCGTGATGAACAGGAGCGTTGAGCGGTGATGACTGATTCATAAAAGTCTAGTGATTCAAGCCAGACTTTGGGTAGAAAGAATATTTTTGGTTCAAAGCAAACGAACTGCTCTGATACCACTCTGTCACAGCCCGGTTTGGCTTATCCTTACCGGACCGTGACTTGGGGTTTCGGGTTAAGTGAATATGAAAGAATAAGGTTTTCAACTTATTTCATCTACGAAGAAATATAGATGTTCCAAACAAAAACGAGAATCATGATGGATCAAAACAGCATATATATATATATATAAGGTGGTTCCAAGGTTCCAACAAAACAGTAGCTTTTACAAAGCTTAACGTAGTAACATAACAGAGTCTCAAGAGTTTGGCAGTGGAATAAAACGTGTGAGACATGTATGTGAAGATGCATTCTCAAGGTGAACCAAAAATACTTCATACTTCAAAAGATTCCGCTCAACTCCCGCTCTGTTCCATCACCTGCTCAACCTGCACATTTAAAAACAAATATGCAGGGCTGAGTACAAAGATGCACTCAATGGACACATGCCGAAAACATTTTACTTTATGAAATATTGTACTGCCCTCGCCACAGTAAGACACAAGGGTTTTATTGAAAAGGCCTTGCGCTTACTAAAATACATTTTCATTACTTTCTCAAAATCATCGCTTGGCCAAGCATTTTCTCATCACCACGTATATTCCAAGTCGGCATATGGATTAACGCCACGGACGGAGGCCTCCTTCACCCGGACACAACCGATCGCAATCGGCGATTCATAAAATGATCGCAACCGCGATTCAATTAAAGTGTACAATAACCTAGCCGAATTTCAACCTTACACCTCCAACTCAGATCCGAATTGTATCTTTCTGTTGCCCAGCAACCCGAATGGACATATACAAAACATAAAACATTTTCGGCGAGATAATATTGTATCTCAAAATTTTGCGGTAAACGACGGTAATAACGAGAAACATTTTCAAGAAAGCTCGTAAATGGTTTTGATAAGAAAGCCCACCTCGAGAACTTATAGTTTTTACCTCACTAGTACTTAATTATCTTCTTCTTTCTCCTCTGAGCATGACCATTTTTCAATATGAGAAACGAGGTTTAGTACATCGCTATACTTTTCGATAGAGACGAACATCGTCTATAACGTCCTATGCATCAAATAAGGCTAACGTCGGACTTATATTGACGTTTCCTAATCAAAATGAAGTTGATTATGACATCGGTCATCATATATGAGATATTCCATCTCTTTAGTATATGATGTACGTTTTAATGTACTTACGTAACGTAAGTTACATTGTTACTAAACGTACTTCGTCACATAGATCACATATTATCGAATTTCGCCCTTTTGACCTTGGTCAACGTTTTGGTCAATGATTTTGACTTGGTCAACATTTAGTCAACAATTTTGACTAAAGTCAACATTTTGACTTTTTAATTCCTTTTATGTAATTCTATTATTTTATGTGCTATTTTTGTTCTAAAAATTCCCATAAAATCATTATATGTCTAAAACATCATTTTGGATCATATTATGCAATTATATCTTATAAAATAAATTTATAACATTAATACACATAACCTATAGTTTTCGAAAACCCTAATTAAACTAAGCAAACATTTTCCAAAAATTCCAATAAAATCACATATCACATAATCATCTATAAGCATCCTTATGATAACATAATTTTTATTTATTGGAAACTATTCAATTTTATCTTCCTAAGTCATTTTCAAAAATTTGGACTTAGGTCCAAATAATTTTTAACAAATCTAATAAATTCATCCAACACTATTTTATGAATCTACACTATCAATATGTTATGATAACACTCAAACATTGATTATATCTCATCATAATATCATGTTCTATAATTTAGGTACTAAAGTTTTCCGAAAATTCTACATAAAATCATATAAGCATAATTAATACCCTAGATCATGATTCCATGCTCAAATCACCAATTAAAATCATAATAATCAACATATCATACCTTCAAGTTTTCGGTCCATATATAGAATTTGATATCATGCTTGATTTTGTGATATAATTATACTACATGCTTAATAACATCATATAAATACAATATCTAAATATATTAGCCTGAGTCACATAATTTTAGAAAATTACATGAACAACATAAGCTTATAACATAAATTCTAACCTTTTTATCGGATTCGATCGACGTCGGCGACGTTATTCTTTTTATGATCGAAGAACGCTTTGAAGAACACTCTCTATTTTTTTTCTCTATTTTCTCTCCTATTTCCTCTCTATTTTTGTTATGATGTTATGGGAGGGGTAACCTCCTATTTATAGGAGTTATGGGATGATTATAATGATTACTTTGTAAAATATCTTAAGGTAAAGTCAAAAATTACAACTCATCTTATCTCCTTAATTTTTGAACCATGCAAGTTGTATAAGAGAATCTTATCATATCTTATCATATTTTATCTCATATCTAGATGTAAAGATAAGAATTACAACTCATACCTTATCTTCTTATTATTTTCGGCCATAATGATAATAATATGCCAAATATTTTATTTTTCTCCAATTAATAGTTATATGATATAATAATAATCTTAGATGATGAAATAAATCATAGGAAAATTAATTAAGATCGTTTTTATGTACTATAGTAAAGTTATCGGCAAATAATTCGAAATTACGGATAAATTATCAAACTATTATCCTTTTCATAACCAATATTATTTTTATGATTAATTACATAAATATAATGATATTATATCATAAAATAAATTTTTGGAACATTTCTAAACATTTTCCCCAATTTTTTTTGAAAATTAGGGTTTCTAGGAATTAAATTTCATAAAATTCCATTCTTACCATATTTCCTTAATTTCAAAATTTTTATAATTTCTAGGAGATAAGATTGATCTAGAATCATGATATTTATCAAGTATATAATTAAATAAATTATTTAATACAATTATCACATAATTTGTGATTTTCGAAAAAATCACATAAAATCATACCTAAAATTTCGAAATTTATATGCTTCTAGAACCAAGATATTATTTCCTATGATACTTATCACATTGTCACACATTTTTAAGAGATAAACATTATCTCTTAGTCCATCATGATTTTATCTTATCTTTTAATAAAATATCTTAACAAGCTTATCTTATCTCTAATGTCATTATCAACCTTATCACTTACACCTTATGCTTGGGTGTTAAAGATAATTATCTTATCATATAATATAGGATAAATATGACAACTCATCACATAAAATCAAGTGATCACATAATAAATCACAAATTAATTCTTTATTTTCTAAATTTTCGAGAATAATAATTAAATAAGGAAAATATTTCCTTTTTCTTCCTTAGTGTAAATAATATCCCAAATATACTTAAAAACATATTTATTTAAAAATATTTTCATGTGAAAAAGATTAATAAATTTTTCGATTCCTCAAAACCGACGTCTACCGACGTTCATTTTTATTCTCTTTTCTATCGTAATATTCCTTCTTATTTTCAAAATTTTTACGCCCAGAAATTCGGGGTATTACAGCAACTTACCTCGTTTCCTAAAATGAACGACTCCTCTCGTCGGGGAAACCTTAAGGAAAACGCGATCTCCGATCATGAACTGAAGATCCGTACGACGCTTGTTCGCATAGGACTTCTACCTGTCCTGAGCTTCCTTGATCCTTCGCTGATCCGATCGATAACCCGACCGTCTGTTGAACCATCTCGGTCCTAACATCTTTCTCTCGCCCACCGTCCCAATAAAGTGGCGATCGACACTTTCTTCCGTCAACGCTTCTCATAGGGAGTCATTCTATGGTGGCCGATAACGATTGTTATAGGCAAACTCCACCAAAGGTAGTATCTCTTCCCAATTTACTCCTCCTATCGCCACGATCGCCGCAGACATATCTTCCAAGACCGAATCGTCCTTTCCGACCGACCGTCGGTCGAGGATGGAAGGTCATCTCGAGATTCACTTGGTCCCCACGGCTTCCTCGAGACTTCTCCAAAACCTCGACGTGAACCTCGGGTCACGATCGGACGAATCGATACCGCACACCATGTAACCGCATATGATTTCTCTAACGTAAAGTCGAGCAAGCTTATCTAACCCGTGACGTTATCCGAATCGGTAAGAAATAAGTCGACTTCATCGATCTATCGACGACAACCCATATAGCGGTGTTTCCTCGCGACCTTGAAAACTCACCACAAAATCCATACCGATATGATCCCATTTCCACTGGGATTTGTAGCGGTTGCAACAAACTGACGGACGTTGGTGCACGACTTTCACTTGCGACAAGCCAAACAACGCTCCACAAATGCGCTACATCCTTTTCATCCCTTCCCATCAAAAGTTCCTCTTAAGGTCTCTCACATTTTGGTGCTTCTGGATGAGTCAGATATGGTGCCTCATGAGCTTCACTCATGATCTTATCTCTCAATTCCCTATTGAGTGGCACACATAACCTTCCTCGGAATAATAGCGCGTTGTCTTTCGCTTTCGTGAACCCCTTGCTATCTTCTAGCCTTGCTTTCAAACGCATCCTTTCCAAGAACTCGTCTCCTCGTTGCGCTCACGATGGCTTCTCATCGACCCATCATTCTTCTTGACGAACGTAACGACACTCTCCCACGGCGACACGCTGGGTCGGATAAAACCTAGATCCAATAGCTCGCAATCGTGCTTTCGGTTCTTCAATTCTTTAGGTGCCATTCGTATGGTGCCTTTGATCTCGGTGCTGCTCCCGGTTCCGGATCAATAGTGAATTCCACTTGTCTATCGGCGGTAAACCCGGAAAGTCCTCGAAACACGTCCGGATATTCACACACCATCGGCTCCTCTTGCATCGTTGCGCTCTTGACGTGCCTGTCAAACTCACCAAGAAAGTTTGATGACTTCCTTCCCGATCATCCTCACCGCCTTCGGTCTTTGAGATCATTAACACGCAAACACCCATCCTTATGCCGTGAAACAAACTTCCACTCCTTCGGTACGTTCGAAAAGCAACTTCTCTCGAGATAACGATAGTTGCCACGTGCTTTTCCAACCAATCCATGCCAAAGATGATATCGAAATCTTCCATTCGATGACATGCAAATTGACAAAGACCTTCTACTCACGATTTCTACCTCACGGTTCGGCATATCTCTTTGCCTTTAGCACTTCCGATGGGATGCTAATTTGCAGGGTACTCTGTGATTCCTTGGGTACCAAACCCAACCTGCAAGATTTTCGGGAGCTTGAGCTGCTTGCTGCTGATTCAAGGCGTACACCCTTACTTGTTGCGGTGGCCTTTGGTTTGCTGGCTTTGATGACTTCTGCTCCGTTGTTTGTCCCGGCGGAGCTTGGTTACGCTCTCTGCGAGCTGGATCTTTGCCTCACCGGCGGCCGCACTGCCGACCTCCTAATGGACAATCTCGGCGTAATGTCCAAACTTCCTACAACGATAACACTCAACGTTACCTTGCACTCGCACCGCCTAAATGATTCCTCCGGCATTTCGGCACCAAGGTTTTCCCCACCGCCGCATGGGTTGGAAATTCCTTCCCAAGGTTGCTTTCTCTTTCACGATTACCCAGATTCCTCGGAATCACTAGACCGCTCTGGTTTCCTTGGAACACCGATTGCCTTTCCCTCGATATTCCCATTTCCTCTTACCTCTTCCTCTGTCAGCTGGCTGTCCGGGTGCCATCGTTCTCTCCCGGGCAACATTAACTCAATGTTTAAAGCCGGTTCAGGGCTGCGCGACGCCGATCTCCCGGATCGACGAGCGAAATTCGATCTCGGTCGAGTCCTCTCGAACACGCTCGCCTGCAGCCTTAGTGTCGACTAGGTACGTAGCATAACGCGACAAACGATTGAACGAGCGATCGTACTCGGTGACCGTCCTTCTCCCTTGACGAAGATTCCATAACTCGTTTTGCCTTCTCTGCCTGTAGACGCCAGGCACATACTTTTCCATGAGTTCTTCCTTGAAATCTTCCCATGTATACATTCCCCACAGTCGGTGGTTCTCCTCACAGATTCCCACCGTAAATCGGCCTCATCGGTTGGCCGAAAGATCGCGCAATTGCTTTTCTCGCTTCTTCGCAATCGATGTATTCAAGATCCTTCGGTGGATCGATCCATTCTCAAGATCGATCGGTTCGCCGAGATCGGATTAGTAGGGGATTCTCGATCGCATGCGAAAGGTGGTTCTTAGCTTCTTCCACGTTATTGTTCCTCTGGTTCCTTGTTCTCGGCATTCTGTACCGACGTTTGAAACATTAGAAACCCTTTCGCATAGATAACCGGGTATCATCGCATAACATGTATCACTACCCATAACCACATATCATCACATATGCCACATATCACGATCACATATAAACATGCAATCTGTCAACACATCATCGTTATGTATTTCACATAACATCATCATCACACATCACATAGATCATACATCATCATGGCATAGCTCATATCACATATAAGAATCAAACATAAACATCCTGTCATAGACAGCGTTAGTATCAGTATTGTCCGTAAAGGACTGTCAAAATACAAGATCAAGGTATGTCAGTCAAAAAGGTCAGATATGAGCAAAAGAATCTGACTCTGGTTACTGCCAAAAGATGCCGCTCTATCCATGCTTAAAGCAAACTCTGCGACTGTCACTGTACACACTGACTACCCAGATCTCTGTACTCCATATCCGTCCACTACTATCTGCTTGTTTCAATGGTTCCATTTGCCTTTCCTCATCCTCTCCCTTCCTATCGTGGCTTGAATTGGCCGCCGCTTTGGTAAGCGATCCTGCATGGAAGCAAGTCTCGTGGGTATGATCCCATCCAAGCCGTGCCTCGATCGCTTTGAGTCTCGGTGAATGCTGCCTTCTGGTTCCGCCTCGACGCTTGCTTCCTCAACATGCTCAACCTCATCTCGAGTCATCCGCTATCTCGATCACCGGTCCTCTGAGTCCTCACTTGTCCTCCTCGTCCTCCTCCGGGTCTTCCTCCTCCTCGTAATCTCCTTCCCGGAGGCCAACCCGACATCGTTCGGTGGTACTATCATCCCGATTACGGGCCTCTTCCCCGCCACGATCGGGTGGATCATCTCTCTACCGGGAGGTCCCGCCGAAATCATTCCCGGTCCGTCTGGTGAGGATCAGATGGAGGTGTAGTGACGGTGTATCACGATGAATGGCGATCGTCTAGCGATGGCTACTCTCCCAAGGCTCTTCGGAACATCCTCCTCGCCATCAATCTGATCGGCCCTCGAACATGCCTCACTATCACATCATGCCGGATGGTATGCCTCGATGATCGGTCCACCGTCTCCCAATCGAGCGGCGAACTCTGTGAAATCCAAGGTAAGGTGTCTGGTGATAGGATCCCGATGGAACATCACGTACCCTTGCCTTCTTGCCCATGGTTGCCTACCTGTCGGTAGACTTTCTGTCATCCGATAGTAAGCCTCTTACTCGGATACCTTTCCACTATCTCGAATCTTTCTCCACAACCCAACAAATCTCCCCAGAAACACTCCCAACGGCTCATGGACATTCCTGATACATTCCCTGAACTTACGGATTTGCTCATCCATCCTATGAGATCTTAACCAACGTTGTCTGGGCCACTGAATATCCATAAACCTACATGTTAGTTCATCAAAATAACAACAAATATTCACGTTTCCTTTTCTTCCCCAGTCATCTGGGTAATCATTTCTTGAGACACATATTCACTTCCAACACATATCAACATCGATATGGATATTCATAACAATAATCACGTAAACAATTACATGATTCACTTACAAGCACTCATTTATTAATACAAACAAGATTTTCAATCAACAACATATTTCTATGTAAACACACATAGATTCACATCATCCATTCATGATCATATCAATCACATCATACCACATCAATGGTTCCCATATCACAGCCACACAGGCCCTTTCGTCTCATCGACAATCACTTCCACATCTACATCACCATCCAACCATATCTCATCCACATCACGTTTACATCACGTAAACTCTTACCAGGCCAAACACATGAAACCAAGATCACATCAAGCATCACGTAACCACATAAAGCATCGGCAATACACACATACCTCATCCCTTTTAAAGGAGGCACTGACTGAAAGAGTTGAGGTAGGCGTGACGATAAATGCTTTAGAAGAACAAGTTCTAAACACTCAATTTCAAGAACGTATAAGATATAAAGCAAACGAACGCTTTGATATCAAACAATATGTACACATACCCAAAGCAAAAAAGCGCTCGATACCAAGTCGGTATCGATAACAAAGATAGATGTCAGGGCCAAGAACACCGCTCGACACCAATGTCACGCCCAATTCGAGGAAGGCACGGATGCGGGGTGTGATTAGGGGTGGGATTAAGAAGTCGGGTAGAAGGGGATACATATAACATACGCGATAAGAAGATGTGACCATGAAATCGGGCAGCATCTCCTCTATAATTAGGACATATCCTGAAGGGGAGGGGTGCGCAAACAATCCACCAACAGAATAATATCGATATCATAACCTCAAAGAACATGATCTTGGTTTATAACAAGTAATGCAAGAAAGCAAAATAGCATTACATCCTGTTGACTAGACCGGTCAACCACATAGCATGCTCATATTGAGACTCACAGCATAACAACATAATAGCAAATCTTGTTCCCAATCAGAAAGCAAAACAAGGGACAAGAATACATCAACATCAGAATACGTATATAACATAACATCGCAGAAGCATAGCATGAAGAACCCGCAGCTCCACCCCTCAACGTCGCCCGTCCAACCCTCCTCCATCTGTGAAAAGATTTTAAAAAAGAGTTTGGGGTGAGTACTAGCGCACTCAGCTGGGGTTTTATCATAAATCAAAAGAATCATGATGCCGTGTTCAGAGCACTTACCTTAGAAGGTTTTAAAACGTAAATCCACTTCTAAGTAAGCAAAATAGATTTTTCGTTTTCGATACCGATCCGTTATTACGTTGTTGTTCTCATCATAGAACCAAAGAACCACGGCTCGAACGTATCCCGCCAGCCCATCACATCTCATTCGCCCGAACATATCCAACCGACCACAATATCTCGGCCGAACATATCCAACACCCATGCCCTAACGTATCCAAATGGCTAACTCGGTGTGGACTTCGTGTCAAATCCGTCGTAACCATAACCACCTCATTACCATTTCCGTGTGGACTTCCGGGTCTATCCTTCGTAACCATAACCACGTGTTCGGAGTCTATCCTTCGATCAATACTCGAGATGGTGATCAACCCACGAATAGAGATCCGTGCACAATCACAATAGAACCACATCTCGGATAAGAGAACGATAATAACTTCACCAAAATATTTTACGGTAAGACATGTTTTATTTTGAAATATCGAGTAAATAACTCAAAATAAGCATATATAACCCAACCTCGAACAGACGAAACGCCAACCGGAGATATCTACGGATCCGATTACTTCACCGATTGCACTGGTAGGTATCTGGTAACAAGAAGGAACAACTTTTGGGGTCACATCCCACAAAGCAAAGTAACATCGTGATCCAAATGAAGATCGTAGCAAAACTAGGGTTTTCGACTTTCTGAACCCATATTTGGCACTCTCCGGGTTTTCAAATCAACTTGATGCGGAAGGGAAATATAATCAGGGCATCAAGACCTATAATAGGGTACTTTCAAAATATGCATGCATGCAAGTTGAATCAAATCTTAGCCAAGAAGCTTCAAAAATCGATGCCTATCCTCGGATCTAGATAAACCATCCAAAATCGATGCATGAAAATGGAAACATAAGCAATATGCATAACGACGAACATGGAATGACAAACTACGTTGAAAATGGATAACCCGGCATGTACTTCCTTTAGAAAACTCAAGCAACGGAAAACATCCCACATGCGTAAACGCCGAAAAACAAAAACGAATCGGTACTTTAGTGGAATGCATAGCCCGAACTCAAAACCTAAAGGACCAGAGCTGTGGGCAGGTCTGCCGCCACCAAACGGCGGCCAATAAATTACTCATGGAGAGGCGGAATGGGCGGCGGCGGTCTTGGCAAATCGACCGACCTCCGCCGCTTTTCCGTCCCGTCCATTTAGAATCCCGAGTTCTACGCTATACGATCTACTAAAAGGCGGAATCAAAACAAGAAAAGGACAAAAACAGAATAATGGGATCGCCGGGAGGGATCGACGGGCGGTGGTGGCAAGCAAGCAAGAATGGCGCCGTGCCGAGCCTCCCCGCCGATCCCCACTCCTCCAGCTTCGCAGCAGACTGAGCTGCTCGCTCGTCCGTAAACACAGAGAGACGAAGGAAATGAACGTTGAAAATGAAGGCCCTAGCCTCCTATTTATAGGAAAGAGGGTCACAGAATGCATGAAGCGGATCTTTTCAAAACGCAAAAAGCGACACAACTTTTGCAAACGGACTCCAAATTTAGCAAACTTAGTACCCATGGACACGAAATAAAATACGGACACAACGACTATAAACAAGATATGCTTTAAAAGACCCATGAAAAATCCAGTTTTTGATAACTTCCCGAGTGCAAACCTTCGTGGGGGTCGAAACCCTGCATACTTAGTGTCTATGAATTATTATAAGACACCCTTCACAAAGCCTCGAGGTTTCGTGACGTCGATCACCAAATAAAAAGTCAACCTTTTGACCTTTCTCGAAAAACATGCCATGCAAACCTGATGCTTAGAAAAGACGGGGTATTACAAGTATTGATTATAAGGTAAGATGATGTATTGAAGCAAGAGAAAAATATAAATTTTATCCTACATACTAGAGAAGGCCGAAACTTGTGTTTATGTGTACAAGGAATTAAATTTTCATTATTTCATGATAATGATAGTTGATCTTGGATTTTATCATATAATTAATTCTTATATGATATAATATGTCATTAAATGAGGTGAATTATATAAAATAAACAAGTGTGATGTATTTTGTTTGAAATAGCCGAAACTACATAAAATCATAGGATTTATTTGTGCAATTTGTGAAGTGAGTTGTAAAGTGTATTAATTAGGTGATAAGGTATGACATAATAAAGTGTAATGAGATAAGAATGAAATTTTGTCTCTAGTGTGACTAAGTGAACCGAAATGTTACAATCTTGGTGCAAGTGTGTAATGTGATTTCATGATAATTAATATGCAAGTGGGATGCCAACCTATGTGTAATAATTAAAGCTTGATAATGAAAGGCAAATTAATGTGTATTACATCATAGATAACAATCTTGTCTCTGGCAAAATCCAATAGGACCGAAAGTTGGGAATAAATTATGTGATCAATTAAAATTGTCTATAGCTTGGCAATAAGGACCGAGAACTTGGATGGTAAAATAGAAATAATTTCCAAGCTTTTCTATATATTTTGCAAGTGGACTCTAACTTTAATAAGTGATAAGATCACCTTTTGCTCTCATTTCCCACACATTAGAACCGAGAGGTTGAGAGGAAAAAGAAGAGAGCTTTCTCAAATTTCTTTCTTAGATCTTGGGTAGAAAACGTTCGTCATTGAAAATCGACACCGATCAAAAGGTTAGGAATTGTTCAAGCTTTCTATACATGCTTAAATTTTCGAAATCCAATCATTAGATCTTATGTTATGCACTTATGTTATTTATGCTCAAAAATTCGAAAATGATGATACAATGTTAGGATGTTTATTAAATATGTTTATATGATGATTATGAGCTTATATTATGAATTTAGTATAAAGTTGAGTATGTATATAAATTCCATGATATTACCGAAAATATTGCAAATCATATGTTGATGGAAATGATTTTTAAATGTTGATTTGAGTATGAAATAATGATCTATGATATTAAATAAGCTTATATGATTTTATGTAGAATTTTTGGAAAAACCTTAGTATATATTTATGAAATCACCGAAAACTTTAAGAAAATATTATGTTGATGTATGTTTGATGTTTGAATGATATTATAATATATAAGTGATGTAGATTCATAATATGATGTTGGATGAATTTATTGAAATTTAGAAACATTAATTGTTCCTAAGTCTATATTTCGAAACATATGTTCTAAGGTATATTGATGTATGAGTTGTAATTGATGAAAATTATGTTATAGATTATAGTGATTTATGAAGTTAATTATGTGTTGTGTAATTTAATTGGAATATTTGAAAAATGTTTGTTATATATTTCAAAATGACGTAGAAAAATAAAGTGATGCACAATTTTTCTATGATCAATATTATTACATATTATTGATCCTATGTTGGTATAGTATGTTATGTGAAATTATAAGAATTTTTGGAAAAGTTTTGATATATATATTCAAGAGGGCCGAAACCTTATGTATAAGGTTTGAAAGTTTTAAATTTATTTTATCATGTATAATCATATGTTATGTTTCAAAAAATATGTTAGACATATTATGAATTTATGTGGTTTTTAAAATAAGGCATATTATGTTACGTCGAAACGTTACGTTAAGTAACATATGTTGTTAAAATAATATGTATTGTTCAAAGTTAAGTCATACTTAGGAATAAATTCAAATATGATTGTTGATTAATGTGAAAATTCGATACGTATGATAAAATGATTGAAAATCGATTTATATGTATTGATAGACATATATGTCTATAATTTCGAAATATATGTTTATAAAAGTCAAAATTGTTGACTTTGGTCAAAAAGTATGAAATACGTTAGTACAACTATGTTATATTGTACGTCTATTAGAACTATGATATACGTTGAACAAATATACTAATACGTGTAAGACGATTAGAAATATATGAATATCTCTTTATAAGAGACGATTTCATAATTGAAATCATTTTATCAAAAGACGTGAGTATAAGTTCGACGCTTGATTTAAATGACTAATATGAGGTCATAAATCATATTTCGCCTCTATCAAGCACAAAAGGTAGATATTCACGAAAAGACGCATCTTGAGTTAGTTAAAAGATGCGAAGTATTATTTTAGAAGGTTATCGGCTCATTAGACTTTAACGTTCTTGAAAACGCGACCAACGCATTAAATTAACTTCACGTAAAGCTGGGACGCGACGTGATCGCCGACGCTAAGGAAAGTTGTGTAGAAAGCTTACGTACCAGGTGGGCTTTTCTTTACTCAAAATGACAAATGCTTTATTTACAATGCTTTCTTTGAAATGAAAAGTATTTATTTATGATGCTCTCTTTTGAGAAATGATGATGAAATGATGTTATGAAATTACCTGCCCAAATGTTTATGATTTTATGTATGTATCCTATCCATGAATGAATGATGAATGTTGTTGGGTCGCTCCCAACTTATGAATGAAAATCGATATCGGATCCTATGCCGGAGGGTAAATTCTTGGCTAGGGTTAACGTGTAAACTTAATGGTGACTGGGGGCCGTAAGGACAATGCGCGGCCGGTCACAACGACGTAGAAGGAGGCCTACTTCTACGGCATTAATGATGATATTATGATGAAAGGAAAGGGATATGGATCATACATACAAGGAAAATGTTTGGCCAAGCGATGATTTGATAAATGATGAAAATGTTTTAGTAAGCACAAGGCCTTTCAAATAAAACCCTTGTGTCTTACCATGATGGTGCTGTGTAATTTAAAGATGAAAATGTTTTTGGCACAAGTCCACTGAGTGCATTCTTGTACTCAACCCTGCATATTTGTTTTTAAATGTGCAGGTTGAGCTGGTGATGCGATGGAGTAGTGTTGAGCAATATGGATCTTTGTCGCTGAAAGTTAATACCTTGATTGTTCATCGTCATATGAACATATCACATGTTTTCCGCTGCAAGAACTTAAGTTATGTAATGAAGTCCAAAAGTATTCTTGATATATGTATTACAGTTTAATGTTGAATGGTCTTTCTGTTTATTAATTCATGTTCAAAGTAATAGTTCCTGTTAATCCGTACTTAGGATTAAAGGGCTGTTACAAAGTGGTATCAGAGCAGTTCGCTGTTTGAGTCCAAAACCTCTTTTCAAAAGTTAAGTCTAGATTGAGTCACTAGGCTTCTAAAGATCAGCTGACTATGCTCAACACTCCATCACATCAAGCTCAGCCGGAATGAGGTAAATGACTCTTTCTCAAAAGTTTTGAAATGAAAAGTTTGAAAGTGAAAGGAGAATAGAAGTGATGTTTCAAAAGAAATAAAAGTTATGAAGAAGGTTGAGAATGAATGTTATGAAAGATGATTGATATGATGTTACAAGTTATGAAAAGAAAGGAGATATGAGAAAAATGATGATAATGATATGAGAAAGCTTTGACAAAGATTTGTCAAAAGTGAAATGTTTGAATTCATGGAATTCAATGAAGGTTCATTATTATGAACAAAGTTATGTTATTGATGTTTGAAGATGCTTGAAAAGGGACATTGATATGTCAAATATGATATGTTGAATTCTTGAAATTCAAAGAAATGCATCGGTATAAACGAGCTATGTTATGAATATTTGAAATTCTATTTCGAATCTCAAAGTTGATTATGATGATGAGTATGCTATCCCAAAAGAACGTAGACTGCTTAAGACGCATGATCCCTTTTTTTCGAAAGAACTTAGAAAGATGAATTATGAGAATTTTATTCAATCCTAAGAGCAAAAGCGAGATCGAAATGAAAATTTCGAATCGAAAGACGAGAAGAAAATTTAAGAGCAGAAATGGAAATGACGTCATAATGATGAATGTCACTATGCGATAAGTGACATGAGTTTAGTCTTTTATTTGGATGTTCACGCGCGACGGAACTCCAAATCGACTATGACTTTTTCGTTAGAAACGAAATAGAAATGTAATACCCCGAAATTTTGAGTATTAAATTTCAAAAATAAGAAGGAATATTACGATAGAAACAAGAATGAAAATGAATGTCGATAGTTGCCGATTTTGAGAAAAACGAATTTTTCTTAATCTTTTTCGCATGAAATGAATTTAAGTAATAAATAAATATGTTTTAAGTATATGTGGGATATTATTTCACTAAGGAAGAAAAAGAAATATTTTCTCCTATTTGTTTCATTATTTTCGAAACCTATGTGAATATACGATTAAATTGTGATCAAGATCACTTTATTTTATGTGATGAGATGCTATTTTATATATAGGATATTAACTAGTTAAGTATTACTCAAATAAAGAAAAATTATATTTTCTTATGCATGGCCTATGAATTTTCGAAAATTTAGGATAAACATGGAAGGATTGTGATTTAAATGTAATCACATTATTAAAGTGATAATATGTGATGAGTTGTTATGTTTTGTTTGTATATGAAAGATATTTAATTTATATGATAAGGTTTGATAATGACCCTTAAGAGATAAGATAAGGTTGAAAATGATATTTTAAAGATAAGTATAACTAAGATATTTTATTTAGAGATAAGATAAGGTCATGATAATTAAGAGATAATGTGTATCTCTTAGAAATATGTAGTAATATGATAAACATCATAAGAGATCAAATCTTGACCTTAGTTTATGAGATTTTCGAAAATAATCTATGCTTTTATGTGATTTTCGAAAATTCATGATTTTATGTGATATTTGTATCAAATAATTTATTTAATTGCACAACCTTTAATACTTGATAAATATCATGATTTCAAGATCAATCTTATCTCATAAACATCATGTGAATTTCGAAATTTATAAATTAGGGTAAGAATGGAATTTTGTGAATTTAATTCCTAGAAAACCCTAGTTTTCGAAAAAAATAGGAATTTTGCTAGAATTATTCCAAGAATTTATTTTATAATACAAGAGCATTATTTTTATATAATTATTCATTAAAATAATATTAGTTATAAAAAGAATGAAGATTTGATAATTTAATCTTATTTTCTAATTATTAGCCGATAACTTCACTTTAGTACATAGAATTGATCTTAATTAATTTTCCTATGATTTATTTTATGATCTAAGATTTATATGATGTCTCATAGCTATTAATTAGAAGAAAATAAAATATGTAGCAATTATTCTATATGTGGATCGAAAATTACACTAATAGTGTGAAAAGGAGAAAATATCATGCTCTTAATAATGATATGATATAATTATTACGGTAAGATATTATTTACGGATAAGATAAAGTATGTGTTCAAATTGAACAAGAAACTAAAAGCTTTTGTCTTGTAGTAGTTGAAATTTTTGAATAAAAATAAATGTGAACAAATGTGAACAAGTGTGAACATATGTGAAAAGAAGAAAATTAAAACTTTAGCATAAAGATAAGATATGATATTAATTAATTAATGTAACTTAGCATAATATAGATAAAATTCATCTCTCTCATGAAATAGCCGATACATATATAAATGTATTAAAGTGTTGAATTTTCTTATTTATTGAAATAAAATGATATGAAATAATTATAAGATAAGCGATATACTAAGGTATGATAAAATATAATTTTGTCTCTCGATTAATCATAGTGACCGAAAATTAGGTTTAGGGTGTGAAAATAGGATATTTTCATATCTTTGTAATATTAAATTATATGATTAAGATGTAGAGATATTATTTATGACAAGATAAGGTGAATCATTAAATTTACAAGTGGACGTGTTAATTTAATAAAGACGACCAAAATTTGGACTTAAATTAGATTGAAAATAATTTTGAAACTCTTTGATAATGACATCTAATCATGATAAGGTTGAATATTAATTAAATAAACTATAGGATAAGATAAAAATTTGTCTCATATACAAGTGGTAAGGACCGAAAATTTAGAAGATAAAAAGGAGTTGTAATTTTTGACTTTACATTAAGATATTTTCATAAAGTAATGATTAAATGTCACAGCCCGGTTCGGCTATTCCTTACCGGATCGTGATTTGGGGTTTGGATTAAGTAAATATTAAAAGAATAAGGTTTTCAACTCATTTCATCTACGAAGAAGTATGGATTTCCAAGCATGAGCGAGAACAAAGATAGAAGGAAATAGATTATATAAAACATTGTTTCAAGGTTCCAACAAAAACAGTAGCTTCTATAAAGCTCTCAACAGGATGATCAAGAACTTAACATAATAACAAAATATAAAAGAGTTTCAAGAGTTTGGCAGCGGAATAAACGTGTGAGACATGCATGTGAAGATGCATTCTCAAGGTGAACCAAAAAGTTATTTACACTACTTGACAAAAGATTCCGCTCAACTCCCGCTCTGTTCCATCACCCGCTCAACCTGCACATTTAAAATAAATATGCAGGGCTGAGTACAAAGATACACTCAGTGAACACATGCTGAAAACATTTTACTTTACGAAATATTGTACTGCCACTCATCACAGTAAGAAACAAGGGTTTTATTTGAAAATGCCTTGTTCTTACTAAATACATTTTCATTACTTTCTCAAAGTCGTCTGGCCAGACATTTTCTCATAACAACGTATATTCCAAGTCGGCTATGGATAACGCGCCGGGATGGAGGCCTCCCTTCACCCGGACGCACGACTGACCGCGAACGGTTCATAGTCGAATACAATCGACAGTAACTGGATCGGTCAAGTGTACACAACCCTAGCTAGATTCCCCTTCACCTCTAGCTTATGATCCGAATTCGTAATACTTTCCTGTTGCCCCCAGGCAACCCGAATGGACATATACAAAACATAAAATATTTTTGGCAGAAAATATCGTATCTCAATTTTTGCAGAATAAGAAAAGCAGTAAGGTAAACTTTTGTAAAAATCATTTTCCAAGAAAGCTCATAAATGGTTTTGGTAAGAAAGCCCACCTTGAGAACTTATAGTTCTTACGTCACTAGTTCACTTTTTGTTTTCTTTCTCCTTCGAGCAGGACCCTTTTCAATCGTGAGAAACGAGGTTTAGTACATTGCTATACATTCCGATAATCATCGATCCGAAACAACAGACTTACTAACATCAATCATTTTAACGTCAAGGATCCTATTATCATACTTTAACTACTATTATAATCGTCGTGTCTCGAAGAGATATAATATTCCATCCTTTCATTATTTCCTTAATTCAAATGACTTTGCGTAACGAACGAACCTTAATTTCATAATTAACTTCGTCATGTACTAACTTTACTTCTCATCTTACATATATACTCAAATTCTAATGTATTCATAGTCATATTCTCATAAGTCTCAACTTTTCACGTATCATATCATATGATCCATACTTATCACATATCATGAGACATCATATTTTTTTTCATGTCACAATGTAATACCCCGCATTAAATGCCTAATTACGGTATTTAAAACCAGAATCAAAGCTTTCACCGAGATATTCAATCGAATGATATCGAATAATGACTTCGATTAATTACGGGAAAGAAATCCTATTTTATATTCACCGAGAATTGTGAATTAAGGAATAAAAGTATATAAGTATATCGGCAGATATTTTAACGTCGATCGCAGATCGATAGTTAAAATTATGATATTTTCTAAGCAATTGCTTAGAATTAAATTCCATTATTAATGGAATAATTTAATAAAGTGATGACGACCATTTCGAGATGAGTCGATAATGAACGTTTTGCAACGCCAAACGTTAACGCTTTGAGATGAAACGAAAAGCATTTTAATCGATCAACAAATTATAGGAATTAATTTCCTATGATTAGTATATGTAATTACAGTATTATTTAGCATTAAATCAATGCTAGATCATCAAGATTTTATAGTGACCAATTTTTCAAACGCTTGAAAACCCTAATTTTCGAACTCGGTTTTATCGCATAAAATGATGCCATTAATTTATCCTATGATATTATCTATCATCTAAACTATATGTTATAACATATATCAATGTTTGGCATGAAAATAAAAATTAGACCCATTGGCATAGTGTAATAGCCGAAAACTATACACTTATGTGTACAAGTTTATCTTGTTGATTTTTCCTATTACATGTATCTAAGTGACATCGATTAATTATATCCTAACTACATTATTAAAATCTGATATATATACATATATATGTATATTTTCGTGCATGTGTGTGTAGGTGTCAACTCAGATGTGTAAGGTGACAATTGTCACCCATAAGCACCCCACACACATCCCATACCTCACCCCCCAAAATCAGATTTCGCCATTCTCACCGCTCACTACAGCCGCCCCTTCCCCTCTCATCTCCTTCTCTCAATTCTTCTACAATGGAAGACAATACTCACAACACCAACTCATTCCATAGCCAAGTTCAAGTTGGTCGATCACACCATTAGCAAGAGGTAGACCAAGCTTTGTCACCTCTCCACCCCTTCCCAATTCTCTTACCAAATGTAGATATCTATACCTTTGATTCTTGAATTGATTAAATCCTATACATGTTTGAATGATAGGTATGTGCTATATATATGATTGCATGTTAATTTAATAGGTAGATTCAAGACTTTTGATAATTGCATGTTGATTGATCTGGACGAATAGCAACTTCACGAATTTATTTGACTAAGTTAAAGTGGTCCGATGAATGTGAAATTTTAATATGTTTAAATTATATGTGTCTAGTATTCCTCTGTAAAATTTCAAGTCAATCTAACTTGATTTACTATTTTAATTTTATTTATCAAAGACACTGCACAAATCTGTGAAATCGCCGTGTTCATCACCCATAGTTCGTGGCTTTCGTTTTAAGTTTGGATAATTATAAAAATATAAAATTTGTCAGAAACATAATTCATCATGTCTAGAAGATGTATGTAAATTTTCAGAATTTACTAAAAATTTTTACTATTTATTCCAGATTTTACAATCTAACTGCACAAAACTGTCACTGTAGCGATAGCTTGTGATAAAATATTTTTAGCTCCCAATCTATTGTGAATAATTGAGTGAGGATTTTTCTGGATTAAACTAGACTTAAGTGAATTTTCAAAATGATGGGTTGCATTCCCAGATTCCTTATAATGAGCCCTCAGTGAATTTTTAAAGTTGATACATTACAGTAAGCTTTTCGGACAAACTGCCTTAGTGAATTTTTCCATGTAATAGGCTGTTCGAGTATGACTTTTACGTGAGATATTCAAGCCGTTTGTAGTCCTATTTGAACTTGGGTTTCTTCATAAGAAATGTTCCTCACCATGTCTAGTTATGATCTGGAAAGTTTGATCCCAAACCAAGTTTTATAGGTATACCTTTCATCGACCCAAAGTCACCCACTGAAACCGTCCATTTCAACTAGTCAACTTTGAGCTTATGTATTTCTCGATGCATCGTAGATATTTTCCAGATGGTCTTCATGCAATATGTAGTACTTGTTACAAGGTTTTGAAATTGGTAGCCTGCAGCCATTTTGGCATTGTGAGTCAAAAGTTACGAGTCTCGCAAAACCCCTCGTCGTTAAGCTAAAACTGAAAATTCTGAAAAATTTTCTAAGTATAGAAGTCAGTTTGAGCTGCCCACTTTGAGACCCTATATCTCCAGAACCACGACTCTTTTGGATTTAATTCCTTCTTAGAACTTGTAGTACATGTTTAGAGGTTTCCAGAATGTATCTTTGTGCGACCATACGTATTCTGAATCGAGAGTTATGAATCGTCAAAGTTTGCCACTGGGTTATTTCAAGTTGTTTTGCTGAAATTCAACACTTGAAATTGACTAAGTGTTGGAAACCCCTATGTGAAGTATGCCTTATGTGACTAACACGCTATTAATCGATGCATTCATTATGTTATGTCGCAAGGTACGATAGAGCATTAATAAGATGTATGGTTGTAATAAAACAACACAACATGATATTTTTACTTTATACGCCCTAACGTGAACCATTTGAATAGGTGCTTCCTACATGCTCAATTGAGTGTATATCATACCTTGATATACACTATAGTAGAAATATGGGTTCTAAGACTCGATGGATAGTTTCTACCCAAAACCTCAAGGCCGTGAATTGATAGGTTAAGCTTGGGACTTATACCCAAGAAATCGATTTAGACAATCGATAGTCCAGGGCTTTACTCTACTCAAAAATATAAGTATTCAAATATTTAATTACGATGCTTATTTTAACTGTTGATAAATGTTAACAAGATTACCCGCCAAAAATGTTTATGTTTTGTGTATGTATCCTATTCATGAGATGTTATGAGATGTTATGAAATGTTATGAATGTTGTTGGGTCGCTCCCAACTTATGAATGAAAATCGATATCGATCCTATGCCGGAAGGCTTATACACTGCCAGATTAACGTACACCGATGGTGACCGTGTGTCGTAAGGATAATTCACGGCCGGTCACGGGTCGTAGAGAGGCCTCCCTCACGACTTTCGACTATGTTACTATGATGAAATGATGATAAGAGATATGGATCATACACACCATAAAATGCCTAGCCAAAGCGATGATTTTGAGAAATGATGAAAATATTTTAGTAAGCACAAGGCATTTCAACTAAAACCCTTGTGTCTTACCATGATGTGGCAAAGGTAATCTACAAATGATAAAATGTTTTCGCATGAGTCCACCGAGTGCATTCTTGTACTCACCGCATGTTTGTTTTAAATGTGCAAAGGAGTGAGATGATGTATGGAGCAAGTGTTGAGCAATAGGAATGTTGTCATTGAAATGTTTATACCTTGATAGTACATCGTCATATGTACATATCACATGTTTTCCGCTGCAAGAACCTAAATTTATGTACTAAAGTCCAAGAATATACTTGACATATGTATTACGCTTATTATTAATGAGAGTCTCCATGTTTATTCTTTCATATTTACAGTTATAGTCCCTGCTAATCCGTAATTAGGATTAAGGGGCTGTGACAGAGTGGTATCAGAGCGGTTCGCTCTTGAACCCAAAATCTCCTTTAAGATTAAGTCTAGATTGAGTCATTAGACTTCTAGAGATCAACTGACAAATGCTCAACACTCCATCACATCAAGCTCTACCGAAATGAGATAAATGACTCTTTTTTCAAAGTTTTGATAATTAGCCTGGCCAAGACGAATGTTTATGAAATTATTTTTCTCGGTTTGAAAACGAAAATTTTGAAAGTGAAACAAAATTTTATCAAGTGAAATGAAAGCTATGAGAAAGGTTGAGAATGAATGTTGTGACAAATGATTTGTCAAGAAAGTTATGAAAAGAAGGAGGATATAAGAAAGATGATGACAATGATATGAGAAAGTTTGGCATGATATGCCAAAGATGAAATGTTTGAATTTCTGGAATGTAATAAGGGTTCATTATTATGAACAAAGTTATGATTATATTGTTTTAAACTGATTGAGATTGGACATTTATTTGCCAAATACGATATGTTGAATTCTTGAAATTCAACGAAATACATGCGCATAAATGAGCTACGTTTAATATTTGAAGTTTTACTTCAAACCACAAAGTTGATTATGATGACGAGCATGCTAGTTCAAACAAAACATAGACTTTATAGACGATGATCCCTTTTACGAAAGAACACATAGAAGTAAGAATTTCCTTCAATTACAAGAACAAGATTAGTGATGGATTTGAGAACTTCATTCCATCTTGAGTGAAGAAAAGTGAAAATTTATATGAAATTGTTCGACCGACATGTACGACCTCGGCTCGACATCGGCACGTGCGATCGCCGACTTCAAATCGGCATTTATAACATCGCCTTTGACATGTCGACCGGGTAGTTTGTCCGACCTCGGTGTCGGCAATATTCTGTACTACCTCGGCATCGGTAACGCATGCACGACCTGGTGTCGGCATCGCTTATGACCTCGGCGCGAACGCTGCAAATTTCCTCGCACCGCGCAGTGATTCTGCTTTGACTGCTCTCGTCGTGTGAACTCCGAATTACGCACGGTTTTCGCTTCACGTGCTCCTAATGCACTGTACTTCATTTCTTATGAAGGACCAAACCCTGATTACTACTCCAAAATTCATGAGAATCAGTTGAAGTTAGTTCTATGACATGAAAAGAGTAAGAATGTTATAGTATGATACTAATCCTAGAATGTTACTAAGAAAGTAAGATCTTCAGAATACAAGTAGAACCTCGACATACATGAGAACTTTGTTGATGACCTATTACGGGTATATAAGCTTTCAAATTATATCCATTACCCAATTTTGTTATTGAGTTTAACTCTACGCCCTAGTTCCATTGAGAAATCATTTGAGTTTCTCACTTCTTCCGAAGAAAACTTCCAACTCAAAAATTTACAAAGTGTCCTTTTGAACCCAAAGCCTTGTGTGACTGAGAATATGATTGTGACGGGTCTGGCCAGCCCATATGACCAAAGAAATCTCAGTAGTCGTCATTCTGGTCTTTGGACCCTAGATCCCCATTTCTTCAGTCCATGGAGCATATTAATTCAAACATTGAAAAGATGTTATCTTGATGGGTGAGATAGTACCTCCTGTAAGTAGGTGTGATAATTTCTTCTCGACTCTTGAAACCATCAAGTAAGATGAAAGTTGACTTACATTGTCACCCAAGAGCTAATTAGTAAAGCGATTAATATTAGACATGAAATAGGTCGACTTATTTTAGTCACCTAAAAGTTTCGATCAAGAAAGTGAGAGACATCAAGAAATTATGATGTAAAGAAAATCTCGATGAGACGAGATATTTATTTTTCCTATGATACACACGATGTGATGACCTTTGATGGGCTTTACAAAGATTGATGACAAGAAGTTATGCCTTCATATGATCATATGATAACAAGGTTATGAATAAGATACCCTTTAGCATTGAATGCAAGAATAAAAGCAAAGAAAAGTATATGATATCGTGGGGATATGAATTTCCTTATTATGTCATGACGAGAGCGATTACAACTTATCTTTAAGATAGTTGTTTGTCCTCAAAACCTCGTTAGTAGGTTGGACATGTTTAAAAAGAATGAAGATGCATACAAGATATTCTTTTCAAAGGATATATATATATATATATATATAAAAGTGATAGCATCCTTAAAATAGATCTCTCGCCTTATACCTCAATCAATGATATTATGCTTGAGCATAATCGATTCCGAGTAATTAAAACTTAGTTAAACAAAAGATAATGAGATTGAGGAATCATAATTCTCAAGATTGTGTGAACGACGATGATAGCCCTAGTATGTGAACTAAGTATGGAGGAAATAATTCCGAAGTCAAGACATGGTAATGAGATGCTTAGAATTAAGTTATGGTGTACGAATGTACTACCCTACCAAGCCATACGACAATGATAACGATTCTAGTCCTGAAAGTGGAAACTGAAGTATAACGAAAGTAAGATTACTTTCAAATACCATGCTCATGAAAATGCAGAAAAAAGTCAAAATAGCAGAAGAAATTACTTAACTATACAAGTATATAGTTCATGATATGACATAAGTTTCAGAAATGTTATGACTTCGATAAGTAAGGTAATTCCTTTGAAGTAAAGAAATAAATTCATTATTTTGAAATAAATCTTAATACCCCTTATGATCACCCAAAACGCTTGTCTTGCGTAACTTAATAGTTAACAAGCAAGATAGCTTCTATAGATCCTGCAAAGGAAATCCATCCAAGAGAACACAGGAAGAGATTCACATTGAGAGACTTTAAGATAAATCCAATTGGAAAGATTATCCCTCACACATTTGTGACGATCAGTAAAATGGGATATTAAGTATCTCTGACATGGGAGTGAAGCATTCATTGAATGACGAGAAAATGGTAAAGATATTTGACGTCAAGGCAAAAGTATAATACGTCCCTAGTGGACAAAGGATTTTATCTTATGCGAAATTGCACGATGAATCAATAAAAGATTAAGAAGAAATGACTATATCCAAAAAGGGATATTACAAACGATGGCGCTAAAGGCTAGTACAAGGACTCCTCTGGAAAAGAGTTTAAAGGAAGAATATATGAGAAATATACTCCTAAGATCGATAAAGTGAAAAATTTAATCATTCATACTGGATTAGGAATGAATGATAGTGATAGAGACATGACGATCTCTACGATAAGATTTCATTATTGAAATATATCAATATCAAAGGATAGGTTGATGTAGACCTAACCACGAATGCTATTGGTAAAAGCATAACGATACGGATACCCGAGAAGTATAGGGTGAATGAGGCAACAGAAGACCATATCAAGGGAACATAATGTCCCAATGGAAAGGACAATGACATATGAAATAGACATTTACTTGAATAAACGGGAAGACCGTTGACCAAAGCCTATACTTCGCACCGAAAATAGATCAAACAGAACCAAAAGGTAAGATAGGTGTGAGGAAAATTTCTCAGAATACCTGTAAGATCTTGTTCGATATAGGTGCTTTACTTTTTAACATCGCACAAGTGTGCGTAGAAGCGATAGAACCCAATTCAGGGTAAGCGAATCAAGAAATGAAAATCCCCTTACCTATACGAGAATTTTGACCATCGCAAGTGTTACTTAAGCTCAGAATTGAACCTAGAATCGCCTAAAGTTCTATCCAATGATTTGGATCATTATATCTATGTGGAACGTAGATATAATTTTAGAGACAAGAAGTTTCGGAAATGGCTGTCATTCATGTGATTAGTGACCGGCCTAGCTTTTCGTTAGAGGTTTTACACGACGACGAATATCAAGACCCACCGTCAGCCTATGCGAATATCTTTAAGGCAACATACGATCAAGATGTAAAACGAAACGAGTATTAAGATAAGTGTCATGAGTCGTGTCACAAGTAATCTACGGGTTATATATGTCTTAAAGTGTATAATTCTTTAAGAGATCTTTCTTATTAAAAATTCCCTCCATTGCTTAATTTAAGTCGGACTCATCTAGAACTATATGTTTACAGATGGCAAGAAAAGGGAGTCTGACGAGTAAAAAGTTAACCCTAAGTCCTACAAGTTTATAACTCACACGAGCGTACCGGCTCTTTTATTATGAACTAGGCATGGATTTAGGACAATTTTTGGAGAAGTTCCTACATCTTAGGAAGGATGCTCGTAATTATAGAGTGACAAATGAGGATGGTATCCAACGACTTATCACCATTTACCAACGATCGGCAGTAATTTTGCAAAAGGAATATCAAGAGAATATTTTCTCCATGATAAAAATTCCAAAGCCTGGACAGACCTACCAGGATTTGTCAACAGGCTTAAGTATACATATAATGCGTAGGGAACGACACCTACGAGTACTTGTCCTGGACCTCGGCAAGTTACACCACACGGCATAAAGGAATGGTTGTACCCGGATATTCCAAACGCCGCCCCACGTCCTGTGCCATCAATGGTACCAGAAAGAGACGAGAAGGGCAAAAGGACAAAATCTTATCGCCCTCGCGGATTAGGAGAATTACCGCTACCAACCCAACCATACTTTCTGATAAAAGTAACACCAACTTCTAGTATTGAAGAAGAAACGGGGCGACTTGACCTCCGCTCTCTAAAAGAGAATGATCGTCGAATATGAAAACAAAACGCATTGGAGAAAGGCAAGTTTCAAGGAGAGTACGACTGACAAAGGTCACTCGAGACTTAGAATCTTAGGATCCTATAAGACTTATATGTAGATAATGGTTTATGATGAAAATGATGTGATTATAATATGTAAAATAAACGTAGTTTGGAAGAGTTTATGAATATGGTGAAGAAGTGTCAAAGTTTTGAGTGTAAAAAGAGCTAGACACCTTGAATCACCACCAGTAGACCGACCGTAAGTAATGTATGAAAAGTCCTCACCGAGGCATTATGATGTAATATTATATGGTCTTGAAGAATGGTATCCAAATACGAAATGAATTATTCCGAATAAGATATGGTTACTATGAGATAATAGTTACGCCATTCGACTAACCAATGCACCACCTCTGCTCATGAACCTCAAAAATCGAGTGTTTCACACATACCTAGATAATTTTTATCTCAATCTCATGGATGATGTTCTTATCTATTCAAAGGACGAGAAAGAACATACGTAAATTGAAGGGTCAGTTTTACGACTTTTAAGAGCCGCAAAATTTGCCAAGAACAAGATTGTGAATTTTGCTTAAAGAAATATTCCTCGTGCACATAGTGTCTCAGAGAAGAAAACAATGTAACCGACAAAGGACAAAACAATTAAAGATGAAAGAGGTCTATAACCTAAAATAAGATCGATTTTATAGATTGATTAACTACTATTAGAGATCCATTAAGAACCTCTAAAGTAGCAAAGCCAATAACATAGCTACCCTAAAATGGAATCAAATTTACGAGGATTAATCAAAGTAAGGCTATGTATTAATATGAGGAAGATAATAGCTTACAATCACAATGACTTAGGCCACATGAATAGAATTTCCCAACTCATGACTTGAAATAGTGATGATGAGTATAAATACCAAAGTCTTGAAGACATCACTCCTATATCAATAAATTAAGAACCCTTCACAATTTACAAAAGTTGAACTTATTCTTCGAGCAAAGAAACTTGGATACGTGATAGGAAAGATGGCACGAATCAAGAAAGATTATAATTGTGATAAATAATCACCTAAGGAAGGTTAATATAGAATCTAATGCCTAAGATATGAAATTCAGTCTAAATCATGGTATGTCCTTATAGAAAAGGAAAATTCATTGGAAAGATTAAGAAAATGATAATGAAGAATAGTCGGGCAATCGTGACTAATGTAAGTAGTATTCCCACAACCAAGGTGAAATATGACTAAAAGAGAAAATGAAGATTGGAATAGAATACAAATTAAAATAAGGAATGAATAGCTAAAGGATATTTTAAGGAAGACCGACGTTGTTATATTGTCTAAGAGAGATATATACATATATTTCCAAGCAATAATAAGCTTAGAAATGAAATCGTGAATAAAGTTCATGATCCTTCTCATACCGCCCAACCGTGCATTATTAAGTGACATTGTGAATTATGAGAAAGGTTAGATAGGAAGGAATGAGATAAGATATAACTATATTGTCGGGCAAAGGTCTCTAGGTTACCAATAAGTAAATGTATTGTATCAAAGGCCTTATAAGAGAGTATAATCTCTAGAACTACGAATGGAAATACAATGATATAGAAATAGATCTTGTGATGATTTTACCAAAGTCATAAAGAAGTCGCACTACTATATGGCTAGTAGTGGATCGACTCACTAATTGTGTTTTGTCTCGCCATTCGATGACTCATAGATCCGATAAGTTAGCTCACCGCATATAAAGGAAATCGATATTTACAAGCGAGTACCAAAACCTATAAGTTCGGGATAGAGACTTCAAGAGTACCCTAGATTTTGAACTAACTCACAAAAGGAGTTAGATACGAGGTTGCTTCAACATAGATGTCCACCACGCATGTATAGACAATCGAAAGCGACAATATGAACGCCTAAGGATACGATAGAACATAAGTGTTAAACCAAGGTGCAAGTGAGAACTTATTGTACCACTTGGTAAGTTTACGTACGACCATAGCTACCAAATAACGATCAATGTAGCCTTATGAGGCGATTGCGAAAACAATATCGACCACCACTTTATTGTAACAAAGTGGGTGAGCAAAGGTATAAGGTCCCGACGTCGTAAGGAAACGACTAAGATATCGCCTAATAAGGCAAAGAATAATAAAAGCTCGGATGATGACAAAAGTCTTACCGATACGCCAGAACCGAATCGCATTCTTAAATGCGAATTAAAGTTTCTTAAGATTTCTCCATCTAGAGAAATTATAAGGATCCGTACAAAGAATGATTAGATCATGTTTTATAGGACCTTACGAGCTCCTAACAATGATAAGCCTACGCCACGGTCGGTTCTTCCACCATATTTGGGGAAAAGTACGAAATGTTTTTCCACGTATCGTAGTTAAGGAAATACGAAAATGACCCAATTCTCGTAAACCAACATGATGATGTGACCTCTTACTCGATGAGTTATGATGAAAATCTACGACTAATTTGATCGCATTTATTCAATGATTAAAGAAGCAAGTTTGGGTCTTTAATGAAAATCCAATGGAAGAACCATGGACGAAAGAAAAGCACATAGAAAGCTATGATGTTGAGATACTCATACTTTATGAGGTATGCAAATTTCGGACTAAATTTCTTTTATGGGGGTAGGATGTAATACCCGCGAATTAACGCCTAATTACGGTATTTAAAACCAGAATCAAAGCTTTCGAGATATTCAATCGTAATGATATCGAATACGACTTCGATTAATTGTGAAGGAATGAAACCTATTTTATATTCACCGAGATTTGTGAATTAAGGAATAAAAGTATACGAAGTATATCGGCAGATTATTTTAACGACGATCGCGATCGATAGTTAAAATTCATGATATTTTCTAAGCAATTAAGCTTAGAATTAAATTCCATTATTAATGGAATAATTTAATAAAGTGATGACGACCATTTCGAGATGAGTCGATAATGAACGCTTTGCAACGCTTTCAAACGTTAACGCTTGAGATTTAAACGAAAAGCGTTTTAATCGATCAAGAAATTATAGGAATTAATTTCCTATGATTAGTATATGTAATTACAGTATTATTTAGCATTAAATCAATGCTAGATCATCAAGATTTGATAGTGACCAATTTTTCAAACGTTTGAAAACCCTAATTTTCGAACTCGGTTTTTATCGCATAAAATGATGCCATTAATTTATTCTATGATATTATCTATCATCTAAACTATATGTTATAACATATATCAATGTTTGGCATGGAAAATAAAAATTAGACCCATTGGCATAGTGTAATAGCCGAAAACTATACACTTATGTGTACAAGTTTATCTTGTTGATTTTTCCTATTACATGTATCTAAGTGACATTAGATTAATTATATCCTAACTACACTATTAAAATCTGATATATATACATATATATGTGTATATTTTCGTGCATGTGTGTGTAGGTGTCAACTTGCATGTGTAAGGGTGACAATTGTCACCCATAAGCACCCCACACACATCCCATACCTCACCCCCCCAAAATCAGATTTCGCCATTCTCACCGCTCACTACAGCCGTCCCTTCCCCTCTCATCTCCTTCTCTCAATTCTTCTACAATGGAAAACAATACTCACAACACCAACTCATTCCATAGCCAAGTTCAAGTTGGTCGATCACACCATTAGCAAGAGGTAGACCAAGCTTTGTCACCTCTCCACCCCTACCCAATTCTCTTACCAAATGTAGATATCTATACCTTTGATTCTTGAATTGATTAAATCCTATACATGTTTGAATGATAGGTATGTGCTATATATATGATTGCATGTTAATTTAATAGGTAGATTCAAGACTTTTGATAATTGCATGTTGATTGATCTGGACGAATAGCAACTTCACGAATTTATTTGACTAAGTTAAAGTGGTCCGATGAATTTGAAATTTTAATATGTTGAAATTATATGTGTCTAGTATTAATCTGTAAAATTTCAAGTCAATCAAAATTGATTTACTATTTTAATTGTATTTATCAAAAACACTGCACAAATCTGGAAATCGCCGTGTTCATCACCCATAGTTCGGGGCTTTCGTTTTAAGTTTGGCTAATGATAAAACTCTAAAATTTGTCAGAAACATAATTCCGCATGTCTAGAAGATGTATGTACATTTTCAGAATTTTCTAAAAATGTTTACTATTTATTCCAGATTTTACAATCTAACTGCAAAAAACTGTCACTGTAGCGATAGCTTGTGATAAAATATTTTTAGCTCCCAATCTATTGTGAATAATTGAGTGAGGATTTTTCTGGATTAAACTAGACTTAAGTGAATTTTCAAAATGATGGGTTGCATTCCCAGATTCCTTATAATGAGCCCTCAGTGAATTTTTAAAGTTGATACATTACAGTAAGCTTTTCGGACAAACTGCCTTAGTGAATTTTTCCATGTAATAGGCTGTTCGAGTATGACTTTTACGTGAGATATTCAAGCCGTTTGTAGTCCGATTTGGACTTGGGTTTCTTCATAAGAAATGTTCCTCACCATGTCTAGTTATGATCTGGAAATTTTTATCCCAAACCAAGTTTTATAGGTATACCTTTCATCGACCCAAAGTCACCTACTGGAAACTGTCCATTTCCATCTAGTCAACTTTGAGCTTATGTAGTTCTCGATGCATCAGATATTTTCCAGTATGATCTTCATGAAATATGTAGTACTTGTTACAAGGTTTCGAAATTGGTAGCCTGCAGCCACTTTGGCATTGTGAGTCAAAAGTTACGAGCCTCGCAAAACCCCTCGTCGTTAAGCTAAAACTGAAAATTTGAAAATTTTCTAAGTATAGAAGTCAGTTTGAGCTGCCCACTTTGAGACCCTATATCTCCAGAACCACGACTCTTTTGGATTTAATTCCTTCTTAGAACTTGTAGTACATGTTTAGAGGTTTCCAGAATGTATCTTTGTGCGACCATACGTATTCTGAATCGAGAGTTATGAATCGTCAAAGTTTGCCACTTGGGTTATTTCAAGCTGTTTTGCTGAAATTCAACACTTGAAATTTGACTAAGTGTTGGAAACCCCTATGTGAAGTATGCCTTATGTGACTAACACGCTATTAATCGATGCATTCATTATGTTATGTCGCAAGGTACGATAGAGCATTAATAAGATGTATGGTTGTAATAAAACAACACAACATGATATTTTTACGGGAGCATGCCCTAACGTGAACCATTTGAATAGGTGCTTCCTACATGCTCAATTGAGTGTATATCATACCTTGATATACACTATAGTAGAAATATGGGTTCTAAGACTCGATGGATAGTTTCTACTCCAAAACCTCAAGGCCAGGAATTGATAGGCTAAGCCTGGGACTTACAGTCCAAGAAATCAATTTAGACAATCGATAGTCCAGGTGGGCTTTACTCTACTCAAAAATATAATGCTTCTGAAATATTTAATTACGATGCTTATTTCAACTGTTGATAAAATGTTTACAAGATTACCTGCCAAAAATGTTTATGTTTTGTGTATGTATCCTATCCATGAGATGTTATGAGATGTTATGAAATGTTATGAATGTTGTTGGGTCGCTCCCAACTTATGAATGAAAATCGATATCGGATCCTATGCCAAGGCTTATACAGCTAGATTAACGTGTACACCGATGGTGACTGTGTGCTGTAAGGACAATTCACGGCCGGTCACGGGGTCGTAGAGGGAGGCCTCCCTCACGACTTTCGACTATGTTACTATGATGAAATGATGATAAGGGATATGGATCATACAAACCATAAAAATGCCTGGCCAGGCGATGATTTTGAGAAATGATGAAAATATTTTAGTAAGCACAAGGCATTTCAACTAAAACCCTCGTGTCTTACCATGATGTGGCAAAGTAATCTACAAATGATATAATGTTTTGCATGAGTCCACCGAGTGCATTCTTGTACTCACCGCATGTTTGTTTTAAATGTGCGAGTTGAGCGGATGATGGATGGGCGGTGTTGAGCAATAGGAATGTTGTCATTGAAATGTTTATACCTTGATAGTACATCGTCATATGTACATATCACATGTTTTCCATTGCAAGAACCTAAATTTATGTACTAAAGTCCAAGAATATACTGACATATGTATTACGCTTATTATTAATGAGAGTCTCCATGTTTATTCTTTCATGTTTACAGCTATAGTCCCCGCTAATCCGTAATTAGGATTAAGGGTCGTGACACACAATTTTCAAAAATTTCAAGTAATTAATTAAACGTTTTTCAAAAATTCTAATTAATTCACATAACACCTTATTATCATCATATACCAATAATATGACATAATATTCATTATACACAACTTGTACATCAATATTTCATGCTTTGTGATTTTCGAAATTTTCATGTCATATTATTCCATATTTTTCCACAAATTATTATTTAATTCCTATATACTTGAATAGTATTAGCTATCATTATTTCATGCTCAAAACAACAATTAAAATTTATGTTTATCAACATATAGATCATACATAATTTCGATCATGGCATAAAGTTTCATAACATGCCTAACTTTGTATTAAAATTATAATACATGCTTATAAACATCATATAAACATATTTAATTAACAACTTAAACATATAGCATAAATTTCACGTATGTCACATAATTTTCGAAAGCATGTAACAAAACATTATCTGTCACAGCCCCTCTAATCCAAAGGACAGATTAGAGAGAACTGGAGCTTGGAACAGTGTTTACAACACATTTAATAAGAATAATCAAAGACTTCAAAATAATACTTATCGAACTTCGATAATCAACCTTATTTACAAGGCAAAAGTAATTTACAGATATAAGGCTACAAGTCCTTAAACAGAAGGTTCGATAATTTGGACAGATTTAACTGTCAATATCAACATACAATAACATATTTAAACTGCAGCGGAAAGCATGTGAATGCATATATGACGATATGCACTCAAGGTTTCTTTCAAAATATAATAAATACCAAAAGACATCCTGACTACTCAACATCTCTCCTCCATCACCATCATCACCAACTGCACATTTAAAACAATATGCGGTGAGTACAAGAATGCACTCAGTGGCTCATGCCAAAATAATTTATCAATTTTAAATTACTCTGCCCCATCACAGTAACACACGAGGTTTTAATTCAAATGCTCGTGTTTACTAAACATTTTCTGTCATTTTCCATAAATAATCGTCTGTGCAGACATTTTCCTTGTATGTATGATCCATATCCACCACAATAATTCATCTCACAAATAATTCCCTTAGAGGAGGCCTCTCTCACGCCACGCCATGACCGAAAGAGCACCCTTTCAAAGACACAACACAAATAATCAGTGCACAAAATCCTAGCCATCTCGGCACAGGATACGAATTCTCCATCATCCTTGTGGGTACTTACAAGGATACGAATTCAAGCATGTCATAAAGTGGGAGCTACCCAACGTTATGCATCAATAATCATGGATTGGATACATACATAAAACATAAACATTTTGGGCATGTAATTAAATAACTAATTTCATAAATATTGCTTGCAATAATGCATCATAAATAAATCATTTGATAAATATTTATCAGTTCGAGCGTCAATTCTCGATATGTTTAGTACGTTGGCATGCGTAAATAAATCATTTGATAAATAAGCTCACCTCTACTTTCGAACGTCAATTCTCGATATGCGTGTTCTTTCCTCGTTGCTTGTGAGCCTTCACTTCCCACATTTACGCAAAATTTACGTTTAGTACGTTGGCATGCTTTTCGAGATTTTCAAAGTTTTATTCAACTTTGATAAATAATATAATAATTCGAAGTCTTAATAAATCTTAATACGTCGTTTCAACGCGTATTTCAATAAAAACAATTCTCGTACTTCGACAGAGACGTAATATGATCTACAGTCTCAGATTAACCTTTTAGGTTAAACATTCAACGTATAATAACGTTATTCGATAAAATGATTTAAATTTTGAAATCTTTTCTCACAATTGAGATATTCTTATAAAAGTAATACGTTTTTCACGTATTAGCGTATTTAACGAACGTATTTCGTACGTCAATTTCGAAAGTCAACTATTTTGACTTTTCTTAATAATTCTTTAATAAATCACATTTTTAATATCTAAATTCAATATAAATCGATTTTCAATCATTTAATGCTTTAATTCAATATAAATCGATTTTCATAAAGCTTTAATTATCGATTTTTCACGCAAATCGATAAACTTGATTAATATTTTCTTTTAATATTAATCATTTAATGCTTTAAGCATTATTTTACAAATCTAACGTTATTTAATATAACGTTTTGTCGTAAACATAATATACTATGTTTAATAATTCTCGAAAATTCAATTATGTCTAAAATAATTTTTAGACACATAATGTATTATTTTTCTTGATTAAAAAGGATTTAAAAATCCTTAATAAAAATACTATAGCTCACGGCTATATGCTATAAATTCCAAACTTGTTCCAAAAATTTCTCTAAATTCATATAGTGTATTATTTCACACTAGGATCATTAATATGTATTAATATTGACTATAGAAAAATTTGGGAATCACCTATTTATTCCTATAGGTCACGGTTTCTTCTCAAAAATCAACCAATAAGTTTTCTAAAATTCTAATAAATTCTTTTAATACTTAAACATTATTCTATAACATTATTCTACCATAATATTACATATAATCAACAATACATTCAAGAACATCAACATGTAGCTCACGGCTACTATGCTTCATATACCAAACAATTTTATAAAATCCTACAAAATTACACTATGCTTAAATACTATCATCTAACACTAATACATCATAATATTGCATAATAACACATTATAAATCATTAAACCTAAGGCATTAGGTCTCGGCTATTTTTAATAAAAATAGCTATATATACTCAAAAATTCTAATAAATTCCAACATCAACTAATTAATACCCTAGATCAACAATATGCTATTATATCATTCAAATAAAAATTATACAATAACTTAGCATATTTCATGATTTTCGGTAATAATGAAATAATTAGCATAGGATTTTTATAAATTTCACAATAATCACTATAAGCTCCTACTACATAATATATCATCAATCCATTCTTAAATCATCAAGAAAATTTTCGGTACACATGACATAATTTCATAACATGTTTTATTAAATTTTAAACATGGTATATACATCTACAACACATTATTAATTAACAAGCTATCATGCTAGCATACTTTCATAATTAATAACCATGCTTGAAACCTAAGATCAAACCATTAGAAATTTAAAAACTTAGGATATAATCGAAGCTCGTTCGATTTCTAACCTTTTTAACGGCTTTGATTTTATGTGAGATGATTTGGTATCAAGCTTTGGTGATTAAAAAGAGATGAAGAACTCAAGGTTTCTCCAATAAAAGCTCACGGTATTCTTTGGTTTGGGAACGAGAGAGAATGAAAATTGTTAAGTGTTTGTTGTGTTCAAGACTAAAATACTTAAGTACAAACTAGAAAAATAAATTAATACACTCACTCCTCTCTATCACTCTCGGTCATACACACAAGAAGGCAAGACCAAATTTATTTTTGTGAGTCAACATGAGTATGTCATGGTTTAAAAATATCTCTTACATGTAGTAAATACATGAATTAAAGTTTTTGAGAACAACAATTTTTTTGACCACTCTTTCACACACACACCGTCGACACACACACATGAAGAAGAGAAAAATCTGATTTTTCATTGCCTATACATGAATAAAGATCTTACACTCTATCCCAAATGTGAGATACATCATCAAAAGAGTTGTGTGTAAGCTTCCAACCTTATTTGAGAACCAATATACACGGTTCCTCACTCATACACACAAGACTTGATTTCTACTTCATAAATGTGTAATTAGATCATACTTGTATCACTTAATTCACAACATAGCAATGAGGTATCAAAATTGACGTGAACATGTTCATAAATAGCCCACGGCTATTTCTAATTCCTAAGTGCTAATATTTGATTTTCCATGCTAATTATACATATATATCATAATATATATTTTAGATGATAAATTATATCATAGGAAAAATTATTGGAATTAATCCATAGGTAGAAAACCCTAATTCTCGATTTAGGGTTTTCGAGAATCATAAATAATCAAAATATCATTCCAAAATTTTCTAGCATTATTTCAATGCCAAAATATTCTAATTATATAAAATAATCATAGGAATTTAAATATCATAATTCCTTGATCATTAGACTTGATTCTCAAGTCATCTCTAAACGTTAACGTTTGAAACGTCTCAAAACGTTAATTATCGACTCATCTCACAATGGTCGTAATAAAGCCGTAATCACTTTATTAAATAATTCCAATAATAATGGAATTAAATTCTAAGCTTAAAAACTTAGAAAATATCACGAGCATTTAATTATCGATACGTAATCGACGTAGAAATAATACTGTTGAAATACGTTACATATATTTCTCAATTCACATTCATTTGTGAATAATACATAGGAATTTATTATTCCAAAGTAATCGAAATCATTATTCGAAAATTTATTTATCAATTTCGCCTAATAAAACTCTATTTTACGAAATTAATATCGTAATTAGGCTTTTAAATAATCGGGGTATTACATTATCATATATGAATTCCTAATATTTTTGCAGGAAATAATAAGAGTTGTATGGTTTCTAACCTTCTAATTGGTTTCGATCGATGTCGGCGACGTTTTTCTCTATAGGGTCGAAGAGAACTTTGGAGAACACTCTTTATTTTTTCTCTCTCTATTTTTCTCTCTATTTCCTACTTATTTTCGGTTATAATGGTATGGGAGGGGGTGGTCTCCTATTTATAGATGTTATAAAGTTGTATTAATCATTACCTTATAAAATATCTTAATATAAAGTCAAAAATTACAACTCCTTTTTATCTCATAAATTTTCGGTCCATATGAGTTGTACATGAGACAATTTTGTCTTTATCCTATACTTTAATTAATCATCATATCTTTTCTCTAAAATAATTTCCATTCATTATCAAATTAATAACATATCTTAGCATAAAAATTAAAATACAACTCATACCTTATCTTTAAAATTTTTCGGCCACCTCCTATTGCTCATGAGACAATTACTTTATTTTATTCTATAGTTTATTATGTTATTTTATCATTTAATTAATGTATCTTATAATTATCATAGAATAAGTAAGTTATTACTTTATATAGTGTGTGTGTGTGTTTCGGCCACTTCTAGATCCTTAGGATAAATTTTTATTTTTTTTCTATATCATATACTTTAATATTATCATATAATAATGTCACATTTGAAAAGTCAACATTTTCAACTAAGATAAGATGTCATTATCATAAGGTTGGAAATTAATTCTTCTTACCTTATAAGTCCAAAATTTCGGCCACTATTAGACAAAATACATACTTACTTGTTCAATTTGATAACATATTCTATAGTTTATTAATTATTATGTATCATTATTAAAGATCATATGTCTTTATCAAAGAGTTTCAAAAATCTTTCTTACCTATTTCAAGTCAAATATTTCGGCCACCTCCATACAATAAACATATCCACTTGTATTTTTAATGATTCACCTTATCTTATCACTAAAATTATCTCTACATTATAATCATATAGTTTAATATTTCAAAGATATGAAAAATATCCTGTTTTCACACAATAACCCTAATTTTCGGTCACCATGTACAAAGCATGGTACAAATTTTATTTTCCTCTAATTAATAGCTATGTGACACAATATAGATCATAGATGATAGAATAAATCATAGGAAAATTAATTAAGATCAATTCTATGTACTAAAGTAAAGTTATCGGCAATTAACTAGAATTTAAGAATAAATTATTAAATCTTTATTCTCTTCATGATTAATATTATTTTCATGAAGAATTACATAAATATAATGATCTTATATCATAAAATAAATTTTTGAAACAATTCTTAGCAAATTTCCCAATTTTTCGAAAACTAGGGTTTTCTAGAATTAAATTTCATAAAATTCCATTCTTTACCCTATCTTATAAATTTCGAAATTTATATACTACCTAGGAGATAAGATTGATCTAGAAATCATGATATTTATAAAGTATTAAAGGTTGTGCAATTAAATAAATTATTTGATACAAATATCACATAAAATCATGATTTTCGAAAATCACATAAAATCATACATTATTTTCGAAAACCATGCAAGCTAAGATCCAAAATATTATCTCATATGATATTTATCACATTACTACACCTTTCTATGAGATAAACATTATCTCTTAATTAATCATGACCTTATCTTATCTTTTTATAAAAATATCATAGCATACTTATCACAAAAATGTCATCATCAAGTTTTATCACTTACACCTCATTTTCGAACCATGCTTGGGTGTACAAGATAATTATCTTATCATATACTACAAGATAAATATGACAACTCATCACATAAAATCAAGTGATTATGTAACAGCCCTCTAACCCTAAGTACGGATTAACGAGGACTGGAACTGGGAACAGTAATTATAGAACATTTTAAAAAGAATTAATCAAAGGATTATAGAATAAACAGCAAGCGAACTACGAAGTTCAACCCTTATGAAATAGGCACACGTAATTTACATATAAAAAGGTTTACAAGTTCTTAACCAACAAGGGTTCACTGTTCTGGATGGATTTAATTGTCAATATCAAGACATAATATAACATTCAAAACGCAGTGGAGAAACATGTGAATACACATATGACGATGTGTATTCAAGGTGTTTAATAAGCAAATTAATAACAAAAATCACTTCAACTGCTCGACACCTCCCCATCATCATCTTTCACCAACTCGCACATTTAAAACAAACATGCGGTGAGTACAAGAATGTACTCAGTGGACTCAATGCCAAAACATTTTATCAATTTAAATTACATCGCCTATCACAAGAATACACGAGGTTTTAATTCAAATGCTCATGTTTACTAAACATTTTCTGTCATTTTCCATACATATTCGTCTGGCCAGACATTTTCCTTGTATGTATGATCCATATCCTATCCCACATATCTCAATAATTCCATCAATTCACCTCATAACCATTTCCCTTGCGTCGGAGAGGAGGCCTCCTCTCACGAACGCCGTGACCGACCGAGCACCCTTTTAGCACACAATCACAAATTAGTGCACAAAATCCTTGCCACTCCGGCACATGATACGAATTCTCGATCATCCTTGTAGGTACTTACAAGGATACGAATTCAACAATTTCATATGTTGGGAGCTACCCAACAACATTCACAATTCGAATATGGATAGGATACATACATAAAAACATAAACAGTTTTGGGCAGGTAATTAAATAAACCAGTTCATCAGTATTTCTTGCGAATAAAGCATCGTAAATAAAACATTTGATCTTTTTGAGCAGAGTAAAGCCCACCTGGACTGTTGTTCTTCGATTCTCTAAATACGATTTCTTTTTCCACGTCGCTTGTTCACGTTCACGTCCCACCTTTACATAAAACCATGTTCAGTATGTTAGCACATTTTTCGAGAATATCAAAGTTTAATAAACTTTGATAACTTATAAAGTAATAACTCGAATCCCTTAACCCACTTTTAATACGTCGTTTCCAACGCGTATTTTTAACTAAATACTTCTCGTATTTCGATAGAGACGTAATATGATCTACGATCTCATATTAACCATTTAGGTTAAACGTTCAACGTATTTTCACGTTTTTCGATAAAATAATTTCAATTATGAAATCTTTTCTCACAATGAGATATTCTTATAAATTTAATACGTTTTACACGTATTAGTGTATTTACTCAACGTAGTTAATACATTTACACAAAAATCAACATTTTGACTTTTCTAAACTCATTTCAACACAAATTTCTTTATAAATCGATTTTCAATCGATTTTTCTTCATAAAACTTTAATTCTCTATTTTTCACGTAAATCGACAACTTTATTAATATTTTACTTTAATATTAATTAACCTATTCATTATTCTTTAGTTTTCATTTCTAACGTTATTTAATATAACGTTTCGCCATAAACATAGTATACTATGTTTATAAAATTCCATAAATTCTTAATATGTCTAAAATAATTTCTAGACATATAATGTATTATTTTTCTTAATAAAAGGATTTAAAAACCCTTAGTATATTTTCCAAAACTCACGGCCCCTTAAGCTTAAAAATTCTTAAACTTTTTCAAAAATTCCTCTAAATTCATATAGTGTACTATATCATCATAGGATCATTAATATGTATTAATATTAACTATAGAAAATTTGGACATCACTTATTTTATTCCTATAGGTCTCGAAAATTTCTAAAAATTATCCAAATGTTTTCCTAAAATTCTAATTAAATTATACAAGGCCCCAACATCAATTTATAACATAATTATAACATAAAGTCCAACATATTTAAATCCTACATCAATGTATTTATTGTTCAAGCTCTCGGTTTTTCTCAAACAAATACCAAACATTTTTATAAAATTTTTACAAAATTACACTATGCTTAAACCTTATAATATAACAATATAACATCATAATATTAATCAAAAACAACTTCCAAATCATGTATCCAACACCTATGGCTCTCGACTTTTTTTTGAAAAATATGAAAAATAATTTCCCAAAAATTCTAATAAATTCACATATCATTTAATCAATGCTATAGATCAACATTATGCTATAATATCACAAAAATAAAATTTGTACACTAACATATAATTTTGTATCATTTTCGGTAATTTCCCAACTATTAGTATAAGATTTTTAAAAATTCTAATTTAATCCCAATGTGCTCTACTAACAACATATATCATAATTCCATCATTAAAACAACCCTAGAAAAATTCGATCATATCAAAAAAATTTATGTAATATGCTTAGCTTCCAATAAAACCGCCCGATTCACCAAGGAATATTTTGGTTGAACATCATATATGATCATATTATCATGTATAGCATACTTTATAAACAATAACACATGCTTGCAAGATTTTATTCCTAAGAACTCATGCATATATATAATAATCGAACCATTTGATTTTAAAAATTTTAACGTACAATCGAAGCTCGTTCGATATCTAACCTCTTTATCGGGTTGGATTAATTGTGCGAGGATTAGAGCTCAAGCTTTTGTGAAGATCAAAGAAGAACACTCTCAAGTTTTTTTTTCTCTCTTGCTCACGGTAGTGTAGGTTGTGAAGAGTAAATGTGATGTTTGAATGTGATACCATCACTTAAGTAAAAAGAATCATACTTGTATCAATCTCTCTCTCTCTCTCTCTCGGTTTTCCTCACTCACAATAACACAATGCAAGACTTATTAGTTAATGCTTGGAATCAAAATTTTTCTTGAACAAATCAATCCTTGACTTTGGATCCTTAGCCGTCGGTTACCCCTCTTGTTTAACAAAGGAAAGCCTTTTTAAGTTGTCTCATATCATGTACACAAAGTCTTGCACATTACCATATGCACAAAGAGTTGTGTAAATTCATCCAACCTCAATTGGAAGTAATAATACACGGTTATAATTCAATCCCCATGCATCCACTTGATTTTACTTGGTTAATGTGCAATTATAATACTTGGATCACCAATTTAATCAAAAAGCAAAGCAAAAAAAAATTCATACGTAAACTTGTTTCTCAAAGAAATTGTTCACGGCATTTTGTGATTTAAGGGCCAAAATTTGATTTTTTTCAAGCTATAAGTAGTTATATATCATAATATATATCTTAGATGATAAATTATATCATAGGAAAAATTACTAGAAAGATTTATAGGTGAAAAACCCTAATTTTCGAATTATGGTTTTCGAAAATTTAGATTTTGTTCAAAGATAATCCTTAATGCTCTAGCATTATTTTAATGCTAAATAATACTCTAATTACATATAATAATCATAGGAATTTAAATATTAGAATTCCTTGATCATTTGACTCATTTTTCCATTCGTCTCTAAACGTTGACGTTTGAAACTTCTCAAAACGTTCATTATCGACCTATCTCAAAAAGGTCGTAATAAAGTCATAATCACTTTATTAAATCATTCCATTAATAATGGAATTTAATTCTAAGCTTCGTCACTTAGAAAATTTTACGAAATTTTAACTATCGATACTCAATCGACGTTAAAATACTACTGTTGAACACTTTATAAAATTATATTCCTTAATTCACAATCCTTAGTGAATATAAAATAGGAATTCATTATCTCATAATTAATCGAAATCATTATTCGATAAATTACTAATTCAATTATTTCGGTGAAACCCTAATTTACGAATTTTAAATATCGTAATTAGGCCTTTAATTATTCGGGATATTACAGATTATATATTAAATCATAATTTAATTACTTATTCTCTTATTTTTCGAGAATCACAAATAAATAAGGAAGATTTTTCTTTTTTTCTTCCTTAGTGTGATACTTGGCTAAATAATATCCCACATATGCTTAAAAAATATTTATTTATTATTAAAATTTATTTCGTTTGAATTTCTAAAGGAAATTTTGATTTATTTAAAATCGACAATTACCGACGTTCACTTTCATTCTCGTTTCCTTTTGTAAACTATTTTCTTATTTTCGAAATTTTTAAGCCCAAAAATTCGGGGTATTACATTCTACCCCCCTTAAAGAAATTTCGTCCTCGAAATTTACGTATTCTTAGTAGTTTATATATATATATATATATTAAGGGTTTTTAAATCCTTAATATCAAGAAAAATAATATATTATATGTCTAGAAATTAATTTAGACATATTAAGGAATTATGAAATTTTATAAACGTAGAATACTATGTTTATGACGAAACGTTATATTAAATAACGTTAGAAATGAAAAATAATGTTTAAAGAATAAGTAAATTAATATTTAAGAAAACATTAATGAAGTTTATCGATTTGCGTGAAAAATCGAGAATTAGGACTTTATGAAAAGAAATCGATTGAAAATCGATTTATAGTGAATTTAGATATTAAAATATGAATTATTAATGATTTTTAATAAGGAAAAGTCAAAATGTTGACTTTTGAAATCAACGTATGAAATACGTTCGAAAAATACGCTAATACGTGTAAAACGTATTATTTATATAAGGAAATCTCATTAGTGAGAAAAGATTTCATAATTGAAATCCTTGCATCGAAAAAAAACGTGTAAATACGTTAAACGTTTAACCTAAAAGGTTGAAATAAAATAGTTAAACATATCTCGGCACGAGAATGTTAGTTCAAAATACGCCGATCAAGCGCGTATTGAATTCGTTAAGGAATTAAAATTATATTAGAATAAGTTATCAAAGTTTTTCTAAACTTTGAAAATCTCGAAAACGCGACCAACGATCGCTTTTTACGTAAAGGTGTAAAACGCGACGACTGACGCTGAAGAAGAATCGAAAATTTGACGATCGAGGAGTCCGGTGGGCTTTACTATACTCTTAAATGATAAAATGTCGAACAAATGATTTTATTTACGATGCTTATATCAAAGAATGATGATAAAATGTTTATGAAATTACACCGCCAAAAATGTTTATGTTTTACGATGTATCCTATCCATGAATGAATGAATGTTGTTGGGTCATTCCCAACTTATGAATGAAATCGAATTCGGATCCTATGCCAAGGCTTATACCTGGCTAGGGTTAACGTGTACACAAGAAAATAGTGACTGTGGGAGCTGTAAGGACAATGCACGGCCGGTCACAGCGACGTAGAGGGAGGCCTCCTTCTACGACGCTAAATTATAAAGATATGAAAAAGGGTAAGGACATGGATCATACATGCAAGTAAAATTCTTGGCCAAGCGATGATGTTTATGAACTGATAAAAATGATTTAGTAAGCATAAGGCATTTCAAGTAAAACCCTTATGTCTTACCATGATGTGGCAGTGTAATTTAAATACAATAAAATGTTTTGGCATGAGTCCACTGAGTGCATTCTTGTACTCAGCCCTGCATGTTTGTTTTTAAATGTGCAGGTTGAGCTGTTGATGATGATGATGGAGGGTGTTGAGAAGTCTGAACGCTTTTTGAACGTTAAGCTAGAAACCTTGGGTGCACGTCGTCATACGTGTATTCACATGCCTTCCGCTGTGTTTGAACAATGACTGCTTTTGAATATTATGCTTATGTCTGAATGTTAATAGTTTAAGTCCTTCAGATCGTTGGTATTCTTTTGGATCTGATGGCCTAGCTTTCCTTGTACATTGTGTTATTAATGTATATTATGGTTGAATTGTCTTATTGTGAGGGTTTTATGTCTTTGAAATAGCTTTCATGAACCCCACCATCGCTCCTAGTATTAGTCCTCTTTAATCCGCCTTTAGGATTATGGGTCATTATAATTTGTGATTAGGTCTACATCAACCTATCCTTTGATATTGATATATTTCGATGAGTAAGTCTCATCTTAGAGATCGTCATGTTCTATCACTATCATTCATTCCTAATCCAAGATGAATGATTTAATTCCCTTTTCACTTTATCGATCTTAGGATATATTTCTCATATATCCTTACTTTAAACTCCTTTCTAGAGAAATCCTTGTCTTGCATTTAATGCCATCGTTTGTAATATCCCCTTTTATATCGCCATTTCTTCTTAATCTTTTATTGATTCATCATGCAATTTCGCATAAGATAAAATCCTTTGTCCACCGGGATGTATTATACTTTTGCTTTGACGTCAAATATCTTTACCATTTTCTCGACATTCAATGATTTCTTCATTTCCATGTCGAGATACTTAATACCCCACTTTATTGATCGTCACAAAAGTATGGGGTAAGATTTACAATTAGGTCCACTTTAAGATCCTTCCATGTGAATCTTTTCCTATGTTCTCTGTATGTATTTCCTTTGCAAGATCTATAGAAACTATCTTGCTTGTTAACTATTAAGTTACACGAGACAAGCGTTTTGTGTCATTATAACTTAGGTATTAAGATTCATTTCAAAATAATGAATCTGCTTCTTAATCCGCTTTACTTCCAAGGAATTACCTTACTTATCGAGGTCATAACATCTCTCAAGTTTATATCATATCATGAACTATCTATCACGACCCCATTCCGACCAACCCGAACCTGAGGGCTACTAATACTAGGAGTAGTATTTTAGGGATTACACGGTAAAATAAAATGCATAAGAATAAACTAACATGCTCGAAAGCGTAATATAAGGTGATGTTATAATGTTTTTGAAAAGGTTTAGCCATCGGACCCCAAAACTCGCCCGATCCGATGGGCCTCGATAGTTCATAACATAAAACATAAATAAAGGAGTTCGAGTATAGCAATGAAAGTGTGAATACATATACGACGATATGCATTCAAGGTATAACCCAAACATTCAAGTAAATCGCCAGGACACTGACTCTCAACACATCCCCATCATCACCATCGAGCTCAACCCGCACATTTAAAACAAACATGCAGGCTAAGTACAAGAAATTGCACTCAAGGACTTATGCCGAAAACATTTGATGATATTTGGATTACATCGCCAATATCGAGTAAGTCACAGTGGTTTTAGTTAAAATGCCTCAGGCTTACCAAATCATTTTCGTCAGAACATAGCCCGCCAGCATTTTCGTGTGTATGGTCCGTATCTCATAGTCACAATACATAATAATAATAAATAAATAAACGCCGAGAGTGAGGCCTCCCATCTACGACGCCGTGACCGCCGTAATCCCGCATAAAGACACAATACTGCAAGCATATGTTAACACAACAGATAGTTCCAACCTTCACGCCAATCCTAGCTGTGCATTTATCATCCCAAGACAGACCCGACATTAAAAAGGTCAGTGCTACCACAACAATTGATATAATAGTTCCAACTATCTCCACAAATTTCTACCCGGCATAACAGATAGATCCATACACAAAACGAAATATTTTCGCGTGTAATGCAAGAAAACATTTGTTAAACAACAGTAGATAAGTGTCAGAATAAACTCATTTGATATAACAAGAAGTCACGCTTTAGTGGGTAAGAAAAGGCCCACATTTTGAAGATAAGAAGCCCACCGACTACGGTTCGTTGTAAAGTACTAGTTCGATCGTCGTCCAAAATCCCGCTCGCATGCTTTCAAGGCCCACACCTTTACGAAAAAGCGAGGCTTTAGTACGTCGCCAAGTCTATCGAGACTCGAAAACTTAAGATAACTTTGATATTTCATATCGATGTGAGACCAATTCCTTAGTGAATTCAATACGCCTCTAATACGATACGATCGACTTTTCTCGCTCCTCGAGATACGCTCAACGATAAGCACGTTGATATATGGATTTCATTTATGAAACCTTTCTTACTAATGAGGTATCATACTCAATTAGTATATCTTACGCCATCGACGATTTATAAACGATAATCGCACGCTTGACTTCAAAAGTCAACGAAGTCAACATCGTCAACAAAGTCAATGATTTTGACTTTTAAATAGTAATTTCACTATTTTGCTTTATAAATCGAATTTAATCGATTTGAAAACGTGAAGTCCTATTCCCGATTTATCTTGTAAATCAAGGACTTATAATTATTTTCGCATTTTTAATAATTCTTTTATAATTAAAAGCAGATTTTGGTTTTCAAACGCTACAAAGTGAACGCTCGCCTCAAACATAGCAATCTATGTTTATAAAATTTTGTAATATTTGAAAACTGTCCAGAATATTATTTTACCAAAATTTATAATTAAACAGCTTTTAAAAGGATTTAATATCCTTATTAATTATCGAAATTTTCGATAATTGTCCTAAAAATAGCAAACGACCCTTGAAAAATTTTCTAAATTAATATAGTGTATTATTATACACTATGGTCCAGAATATGAATTTATTAAATTCATATAGTACTGTTTGCTATTTATTTATATATATACATATATAAATATTCACTGTAATTCCAATAAATAGGAATAATCATCCAAAATTTCTAAAATTGATATATACCTATTATAATATCTCAACATCAGTATATAATATTTTCATAACCCATAGTTCATCATAACTATTTATTTCAATATATAATAATATTTCACCAGAATTATAAGATAATTACCAAATAAATAGCAAACAATTTCTAAAAATTCTAAATAAATTCCAACATCATTAAACATTATATTATAACATTGTAACATCATAACATCAACCAAACTAATTTAAATCGTCACCATATGAGCTTATGTTGCTCTCGCTTTTTCGATTTATTTAGCATTTGGTTTTCAAAATTCCAACAATTATATACTATGTTTATACACTATAGTATAGTAATGTAACATCATAATATTTATCAAAACTAATTAAATCATCACCTTCAAGAGCATATCACTCACGGTTTATTTGATTTAATTTAGTATTTGATTTCCAAAATTCTAATAATTTCACACAATGTATAAACAATATACTAAAGCATTAATACACCATCAGCATGTTCAAAAATAAAATCATACACCAACCTATATAATTATAAAGCTCACGGTAATTTTGTAAAATCAAGTATATGATTTTCAAAATTTTAATTAAATCATAGAACATATAATCAAGGTTCTAAAGCACTAATATGTCATCAGATGCTTGAAATAAAAATTATACATCAAGATACTTATACATATAGCTCACGGTATTTTTAAAATTTAAGCTATGGTTTTTCAAAATTTCTAAATCAATACTATAGTCTTAAATCATATCATAGATCAATAATACATGCTTAAAATATACTAAGAAGCATTCGCCTTCATCCAACATTTTATAGCATTTTCAAAAATTTATATCAATATACACTATGGTTCGAAAATGTCATAAACATGCTAGCCATTCCAAAATTTTAATATACAACTCCTATGCTCATTTAACATATATTCACAAGTATTTTCAAAATAAAATCCTCAAGAACATATAAATAAACAATGGCTCATGCTCAAGAACATTTAAACACATATGTATACTATATAAAACTTTCAAACCTATACATATATATAAAACAGCTTCAAATTTTCAGATTATATAAGAGGATAAAATCAAGCTATGGTCCATGTATTACCTTGAGAATGGTATAGGAGTCAAGAACACTAAATGGTATCAAGTTTGGGAGGAGAAATGGAGAAGAATAGAAGAGAAAATTTTCTGAAATGAGGGAAGAACTCTCGGTTTTCAGCGTAAATTGGAGAGAAATGATTTGTGTTTTGTGTTTGTTTGAAAAGTTTGAATGAGCGAGTAATGAATAAGGAAGAAGAGTCTCTCCCATATATCTCTCTCTCTCTCGATTTTGGCAAGGAAGAGGGCAAAATCTGCAGCCCTTGGGAGTAGTATAGTGATGATTAAAGAGTGTTAAAAGAGCTATTCATGTATCGGGCAATTTTAAAAGTAGAAATCATTTGCATGTAAAGAGATGGAATCATGCATGGGGGTTCAAGGGCTGATTTTAATTTCTAATTACACATAATATATGTATTAATCATAGTATAGTTCATAGATATATAATACATGCCAACAAAATAATTAAAACATCACTTATGTATAAATTTGGAATTACCGATCCAAAATTAGGAAAATAGGATTAAAATATAAATTACACCTATTATTGATACTCATGTAATTTTCGTCCCAAATATACACATATATATCATAATATATGATTTAGATATTAAATAATAGCATAGGATATAATTATTACACATTTCATGAATTAAAACCCTAATTTCGAAAGTTTGGGTTTAAATTTTATAAAACTGAATCCTTCGATTTTTATGGCTGAAAATCTGATTTAATGCTTAATATTATTCATATATATCATATTATAAAGTTTAGATACCATAGGATAATTTAATGGTATCATTTCATGTGATAAAACCCTTATTTATAAGATTAGGTTTTCAAATTATAATAAGAAATATCGAGTTTAATAACTCAATTATCGATTTTAATAATCATTAATACAGTAATTATATAAAATAATAATAGGAAATTAATTATTATAATTTCTAGCATTAAACTCATTTTTCAAAACGCCTCAGACGTTAACGCTCAAAACGCCTCAAACGCTCAAATCGACTCATCTCAAAATGGTCGCAGAAGTTCATACTTACTAAGTAAATATATTCCATTTAATAAAGGAATTAAGATGGAAATTAATTCCAAGCTTCACCGCCGTAAATTTTCATGAAAAGTCGACGCTCGACACGCTGCTTGACGCTTAAAAATATCGACGAATCATTTCGTAATATTTCAACTTTAATTCACAACCTTATCAATTATGAAAAGGAATTCGTTATAACGATATCGTATCAAGTCACAAGATTCGGCGTCGTAAAAGTTAATACACAAGAAACCCTAATTACGGGTTCGTAATACCGTAATCGATATTCGCTTTTCGAATATTACATTCCACCCCTTACGAAAAATTTCGTCCCGAAATTTGTATACCTCTTAGAAAAATAAATCGGGTATTTTTCCTCATTGCTTCTTCAAGCTCCCACGCGGCTTCTTCGTCTCTGTGGTGTCTCCACAAAGACTTTAACTAACTAATCGACTTGCTCCGTAGTTGCCGAACCTTGTGGTCAAGTATGGCATGCGGGTTCTTCCTTATAGCTCATGTCCGCTCGAGGATCACGCCGCCTCGATGAATCACGTGCTTGGGTCGTGAACGATTTTCGAATCGTGAGACGGAAAACATTATGGACATTTCCTAGTTTCACAAGAGCCAACCTATAAGCCATCGGACCTATCCTTTCTAGATCTCATAAGGTCCTATGTAACGGGTCTAAGCTTTCCTTTCGTGCCAAACCCGACAACCTTTTGATGGAGAGACTTTAAGAAATACTTTGTCTCCATCCTCAAACCAGTAGCTCGATCTACGCCAGACGTCAGAAGATTTCGTCTGTCCCGAGCCTCTTTATCCTCATCCTAATTTGTCGAACGATTTCGATCATTTCACCACCGCATCGTGCCCTATGACTTTTCTCTCACCGACTTCATCCCAATAAAGTGGTGATCTACACTTTTGCCATACAAGGCTTCAGACAACCATGCCGATCGTCGCTGATAATCGTTGTTGTAAGCAAATTCAATCAGGTAAAATATCTTCCCATTTTGTACCGCGATCCAAAATTACGCTTCTAAGCATATCTTCTAGCTGCTTGATCGCTCTCTCCGATTGTCCATCGGTTTGTGGGTGGAATGTCAGATCAAGTTTAATCTGCACCCGCCTTCTCGCAAACTAATCCAAAACTGGATGTGAACTTGGAGTCTCGATCGAGGTAATCGATTTCGCACCCATGTAGTCGCACAATTTCCTTAACATACAACCGGGCCAACTTATCGATCCATAAGTGCTTTGAATAGGTAAAAGTGAGCACTTTGGTGCCTATCCACAATTACCCATACGGCCGTGTTCCTCTTCGATTTGGGTAAGCTTGTAACGAAATCCATCGTTATATCGTCCCACTTCCATTCGGGATTTCCAACGGTTGTAACTTCCCATAGGGTCGCTGGTGTAAAGCCTTCACTTGTTGGCAAACAAGACAAATGTTTCACGGCGAAGCTATGTCTCGCTTCACGCCTTCCCACCAAAAATTTTCCTTCGTGTCCCGGCACATCTTAGTACTACCGGGGGCGGTGTAGGGCGACGTGAGCCTCACTCATGATTTCGCTCGAGCTCGCGTCGTCAGAACGCATATCCTACCTTCAAACAATAAGGCGCTATCCGTGCCTCTTGAAATTCTCAATCCTTCGCACCTTAGTCTTTCTCGATCTTTTCCAACTTTTCTCAACCTTCGTCTCTCGACAATTCTCTTTCTTAGATCGAGGTCGCGCGAGTGTAGCGATACAACTCACGATTGTTCCGGTGGTTCAACTAGTTCAATCTTCATCCCGCCAAACTCTTCAACGAGTTTTTCCTCTCAGACAAAGAGACATCCTAACTGGTACGGCTCTTACGACTCAAGGCGCCGCCACTACATTCGCCTTGCCCGGTGATAGTTAATACCACAACCGTAATCCTTTACTAATTCTAGCCATCTTCTTTGTCTCATGTTCAGATCTCTTTGTTCAAGAAATACTTCAAACTTTTATGATCCGTGAAGATCTCACATCTCACACCATAGAGATGGTGTTCCAAATTTTAGGGCACGAACTACACCGCTAATTCCAAATCGCGGGTCAGTAGTTCACTGGGGTCCGAGTTGTCGAGATGCGTAAGCTATCACTTTTCCTTCTTGCATCAAAACACAACCCACCCAGCCTTAGATGCGCTTGGTATAGACCACATACCCTTGTCTCTCGCTTCGACCGCTAGAACCGTGCACCGTCAATTTCTTCGAGTATTTGGAAACTCATCTCGCACTCGTCTCGTCCAATCAACTTGATTCCTTCCCGAGTAGTCGGGTTATCGGCCTTGCAATCTTGGAGAATCCTTCATGAATCTCCTATAGTAGCCACCAATCCTAGGAAGCTTCTAATTTCGGTCGTGTTTTAGGTGATTTCCATTCTCGCACGGCCTCTACTTTGGTCGGATCTACTTTTATACCTTCAAGCAGACACAATGTGTCCAAGGAACATAACTTCCTTCACCAAAACTCGATTTGCTAAACTTAGCAAAGAGTCTTTCATTTCTCAAGGTTTGCAAAACCGTCAGATGTTCCTTATGATCCTCTTCATTCTTTGAATAAATAAGGATGTCATCTATGAAGACCAAAACAAACTTATCCAAAATGGATGAAATACTGCTCATGAGGTCCATGAACACGGCCGGTGCATTGGTTAATCCGAATGGCATAACTATGAATTCATAGTGGCCATATCTCGTTCGAATGCGCCTTCGTACATCTTCAGTCAGATTTTCAGTTGGTGGTATCCCGACTTAAGATCAATCTTCGAGAATACACCCGCCTCGCAATTGATCAAACAGTCATCAATTCGGTAAAGGGTATTTGTTCTTTAGTGTCATCTTATTTAGTTCTCTATAATCGATGCACATCCTCAAAGAACCATCCTTCTTCTTAACAAACAAAACAGTGCTCCCAAGGTGAAACACTGCCTAATGAATCCTGCATCCGTAAGCTCTCGATTTGGATTTTCAGCTTTCTAGCTCCTTTGGGGCCATCCTATAGGCGCCTTCGACACCGGGCTGATCCTGCTCCAAGTCGATGGTAAACCCAGCTTGTCTATTAGGAGGTAGTCCCGCAGATTTTGGAAATACGTCCGAAATTCCTGACAACTTCAATGTCTTCACCCGCTCGGGTTTATCTTCATCGCTTAAATAAACAAGGAATGCATGGCATCCCTTCCGGTTCATCATCCTCCTAGCTTGTAGTGCGGATACTATCGGATTCTCCTTCCCATGCCGATCCCGTGAAAATGCGTAGCTTCTTCCGTGAAAGTGAAACGAAATTTTCCTTTCCTTACAGAGAATCGTGGAATGATTCCTAGCTAACCACCCATTCCTAGGATTATGTCTACATCGTCCATGGGTATTATGTTTAGATCGCTAGCCGTAACCTTAAGTGATCCTAATGTCAATTCTAGGTTCGAGCAAAAGTGGGTAACGGCCATAATCCCTCCTATAGGCGATGAGATTCTCATATCCCGCTTGATTTTTCGCACCTAAGGCTCAAGATTTCACGCATGATTTTGCAATAAAAGAATGCGAAGCACCAGATCGAACAAGACTATAATGTGTAGGTTGAGAAGAACTCCCATACCGCCAAGTTTCCTCGTTCTGCTCGCTCGCCTCCCGCGCGTAGCTCGCCCGAGCCGGCCGAGGCCGACGGGCGCCGGTCCCGCTGATTTGGCGGTTGTTGCTCGCCTGCCGCCGCCGCCGGCGCTGGCGCGGTGGTTGTCGCCCGTTGTTGTGGCGGTCGCCGCCACCGCCGCTGCGGATTTGTTGTCGTGGCGGCCGCCACCGCGCGCCGCCGGAGTTGTTGTTGTTGAGGCCGGGTGTTTGCCACCGAGTTGCCGGGTTGGGGCCGGAACCGCCGCGTGGGGGGGCAAGTCAGATAGCCTCAACGGCCGAGCATTGCCCGCTTGGTTCGGCCTTCCATCCGAACGTGACATCGGGCAATTGTCATGAATGCCCGCTCACCCCGCATTTGTAACAGCCACCACGCTTGCCGCACACACCCCGTGTGCTCTATGGCATCTAGGCATTGAGGTGCCTCGATCGTCCTGTGGTCCCTTGCCGTGGAGCATGAGCTGCTTCTTCCAGCTTTTGTCCTCGCCGCCGGGTTTCGCCACGGCGCCAGGACTTGCTTTCTCCGTAGTTTCCGCGGTTGTTATTTCCGCGGTTGGGCTCCCGCCCTTTCCCTTATCCGACTTCCGTGCCCGAGACGACATCGCCTTATTCTCGCCATAGTCGCTTTCAATATCCAAAGCTCGCTAGAGCTTCGTAAGATAGGTCTCCATGGTCGGCAAGAGACATGCGATTCCATTCTTAGCCCCGCTCGAACTTTTCCGACATCTTCAAGTCGGTGTCTACTAGATCCGCGATATCTCGACGCCTCGCAGAAGTGCGATCGTAGTTTGCTACGGATAATTTTTCTTGTTTTAGCAGAAAAATTCTCGCCTCTTTTCCCTATAACTTTGGGATATACTTTTCAGACATGCCTCTCTCAAATCCTCCCACGAGAACTCTTCTAGTTGTTCACCAGAAGGTCTTCTTCCGGCCTCCCACCGTAAGTCACCGGTCCGATGAGTCGAAAGTAACACACGACATCCTTTCCCGTGCTGCACCTTAGAAAGTGAAAACTGCTCAATGGCCCTAACCCATTGTTCGGCTTCTTCCGGCCCCTTCCGTTAAAAACAGGAGGGTTTTGCCTCAAGAATAGTTCTTCGATCCCGCGATCGGGCCGAGGTGGAGGCGGTGGTTGGGGATTATCTTCGTTCTTGTTCGGGATTCTACCCTTCCTCTAGTCTTCCTCACCTCCGGGTCCTCTTTCCGGTTTCTTCTGAGGCATTCTCGCTATATAAAACATACCATCGTTAATTATTAAACGCTACAACTTAACAAAATAAGGTTTTCATAGCTTCTTCTTAAAGCGATATAAAAGTAAAACAATTCATCCATAGATAGACAATCGCCACCAAAAAGGCCCCACTGGGTCAAAAATATATGTGGATAGATAACCAAGGTTTGTCAAAACAAGGTGTCTAACATAGAGAATCATAGAAAATTGAAATAACAAGGTTTCGCCCACATGGCCAAAAGAAAATCCAAGTCTTAGAACCATGGTATTGAAATAAAGGAAAAGCTAGCACACATGCTAGTCATAACAAAACAGATTCTAATTAAAACATCGCCAAGGTCTCCACGAGTTTCCTTCCTACTCCGCCTTCCTCGTGGTCTTCCTCCTCTTCGAGTCGCCTTCCTCATCCGAATCGCCCTCACGAGGTCGCACTGATGGTCCCGCACCGCTGGTTTCCATCATCGGTATGTCGCGCAGGGTCCAAAGTTATCCGCTACCGATAAGTCGAAGTTGTGGCGGATCGGACCGTAGCATACCGGTCGGGTCATATCCGTGGAAGGTATCTAATACTCTCATCCGCTACCGTCCGGCGGAAGGGCTCTTCGCCTTCGGTGGTGGTGGATCGGATGCAGTGGTGGGGCGGTAGTGGCGACGATCGGTGTCCAAAAATCGCCGGTGGCAACACGGCTCTCCCAAGGCTCTGTAGGCGTGCCGCCTATCCACCTCAGACATCCTACCTCGCCCACTCGCATGTGGGGTATCACCGATCAACCTGCCTCTAACCTCAAGGTACAGCCACTCGCGACTCATCACGCCAAGTGTACTCCCGTGAGGGAGATAGGTCCCATCGCGCGGCTCCATAGATATCGTACACGTAAGTCGTGACTCACGAACCTAGGCGTATCCCCAATCAAATCATAACCCTGGGAATGCGATAGATGTAGTCTCCGATACCTCTCTGCATAACCATCCTGTACAAGGGAGTATAGCTAGAAGTCTCTTGATGCCATCGTAGTCGGTTGCGCCATAGCCTCGGGCCCTCCACAACCGGGTAGTACGCCGTAAACTCACCTAGGTCTTCCCCGCAAGACATCCAACATTCCCTATAGGTGCGCATCAGCCTCCTCGGGGGCATGAGGTCCTACCTCCTCCTAGCGATATAGCGATCTCCTCCATCCGCCACGGTAAAAGAAAAAGAAAACTAACGTAAGCCAACTATCGCCATCTTAAAATGTAAAGGATAGCATAACGAGAAGCAACTAGGCTAGAACTAACAATTCTATAAGGTAGGCATCATCATAATGTACAATATATACCACAACTTACTTTCTTAGTCTTATCCAAACATATACATATAGCTAATGATATCTTAACATACACTACGAGACCCTTGTCTTATATCACACACTTAAGCTAGAGTTTAACAGACTCTATCGTATTCTGGAGACAGAATTAGGATTCTGTTCTTCATAACAAATGAAGATCAGTGCGTTAGAGTACGTAGGTGCAAACCATGCGTAAATCGGAGTCCCAACGAGGAGATCTAGCTAAAACAAATCTACTGCGCAGTGCAGGAAATTTGCGCGATTGTGTAAAAATATCAATCAAGGTGTATGTCGACGTAATACGCCTATCATCTTCGGTTCTTAAGTCGAGGCTGCACATCCTGAAGCCGTAAGTGACGCCCATGTCGTGATTTGTGTTGCTGGTCACTTGTGTCGGTGATGATGGAGTGCCGACGCCATTCAAATTTAAAGGTTGGGGTCGCCCTCGTCGTCCTTCTCGCCGCCTTCCATCGTCCGTGCTCAAGGGTATCATTACTTTCATTCTTCCTATCGCTCTTTGTTCGCATAAGGAAAAGAAGTTCGATTTCACGCTCTTTCACGATATGTGGGCATGCTCCTTAGAGTCTAAGTTCGCCTCATGATAACATATCATTCATCATAAATAAGATTTTGAAAGTCGGAAGTAAAGTTTTATTTGCAAATTTGGAAGCATGATTTCAAAAGACAACATGACCAACTCATATACATATTAAAATGAATTGCTCGTTTCATGTTGATCGCTCGACTTGATACTACCATACACTTCCATCTCAATACTGAGCAATTGCATTGGCTAAAAAAGTTTTTGAAAGAGTTTTCTTTCTCAACTTCAAAAATTTTCATAATAATAATATTTCTCAAAAGTTCCTCTAACTTGCTCATCATGCAGAAGTTTTCCATTTCATGAGTTTGAGAAAGAAATGCAGTTACCTTTTTCCCGGTTGAGCTCGATGTGATGGAGTGTCGAGAGAGTCAAGAGGTTTCTAGAAGTCCAAAGGACTCGATCTAGACTTAGAATAAAAGGTCTGGTTTTCAAAGAGCAAAAGCGCCTCGATACCACTGTCACGACCCCAATCCGACCAACCCGAACCTGAGGGCTACTAATACTAGGAGTAGTATTTTGGGGATTACACGGTAAAATAAAATGCATAAGAATAAACTAACATGCTCGAGCGTAATATAAGGTGATGTTATAATGTTTTTGAAAAGGTTTAGCCATCGGACCCCAAAACTCGCCCGATCCGATGGGCCTCGATAGTTCATAACATAAAACATAAATAAAGGAGTTCGTAGTATAGCAATGAAAGTGTGTGAATACATATACGACGATATGCATTCAAGGTATAACCCAAACATTCAAGTAAATCGCCAAGGACACTGACTCTCAACACATCCCCATCATCACCATCGAGCTCAACCCGCACATTTAAAACAAACATGCAGGGCTAAGTACAAGAAATTGCACTCAGCGACTTATGCCGAAAACATTTGATGATATTCGATTACATCGCCAATATCGAGTAAGTCACAGTGGTTTTAGTTAAAATGCCTCAGGCTTACCAAATCATTTTCGTCAGAACATAGCCCGCCAGCATTTTCGTGTGTATGGTCCGTATCTCATAGTCACAATACATAATAATAATAATTAAATAAACGCCGAGAGTGAGGCCTCCCATCTACGACGCCGTGACCGCCGTAATCCCGCACAAAGACACAAATACTGCAAGCATATGTTAACACAACAGATAGTTCCAACCTTCACGCCAATCCTAGCTGTGCATTTATCATCCCAAGACAGACCCGACATTAAAAAGGTCATGCTACCACAACAATTGATATAATAGTTCCAACTATCTCCACAATTTCTACCCGGCATAACAGATAGATCCATACACAAAACGAAATATTTTCGCGTGTAATGCAAGAAAACATTTGTTAAACAACAGTAGGATAAGTGTCAGAATAAACTCATTTGAAATAACAAGAAGTCACGCTTTAGTGGGTAAGAAAAGGCCCACATTTTGAAGATAAGAAGCCCACCGACTACGGTTCGTTGTAAAGTACTAGTTCGATCGTCGTCCAAAATCCCGCTCATGCTTCAAGGCCCACACCTTTACGAAAAAGCGAGGCTTTAGTACGTCGCTCAAGTCTATCGAGACTTCGAAAACTTAAGATAACTTTGATATTTCATATCGATGTGAGACCGAATTCCTTAGTGAATTCAATACGCCTCTAATACGATACGATCGACTTTTCTCGCTCCTCGAGATACGCTCAACGATAAGCACGCCGATATATGGATTTCATTTATGAAACCTTTCTTACTAATGAGGTATCATACTCAATTAGTATATCTTACGCCAGATCGACGATTTATAAACGATAATCGCACGCTTGACTTTCAAAGTCAACGGTCAACATCGTCAACAAAGTCAATGATTTTGACTTTTAAATAGTAATTTCACTATTTTGCTTTATAAATCGAATTTAATCGATTTGAAAACGTGAAGTCCTATTCCCATTTATCTTGTAAATCAAGGACTTATAATTATTTTCGCATTTTAATAATTCTTTTATAATTAAAAGCAGATTTTGGTTTTCAAACGCTACAAAGTGAACGCTCGCCTCAAACATAGCAATCTATGTTTATAAAATTTTGTAATATTTGAAAACTGTCCAGAATATTATTTTACCAAAATTTATAATTAAACAGCTTTTAAAAGGATTTAATATCCTTATTAATTATCGAAATTTTCGATAATTGTCCTAAAAATAGCAAACGACCCTTGAAAAATTTTCTAAATTAATATAGTGTATTATTATACACTATGGTCCAGAATATGAATTTATTAAATTCATATAGTACTGTTTGCTATTTATTTATATATATACATATATAAATATTCACGTAATTCAAATAAATAGGAATAATCATCCAAAATTTCCAAAATTGATATATACCTATTATAATATCTCAACATCAGTATATAATATTTTCATAACCCATAGTTCATCATAACTATTTATTTCAATATATAATAATATTTCACCAGAATTATTAGATAATTACCAAATAAATAGCAAACAATTTCTAAAAATTCTAAATAAATTCCAACATCATTAAACATTATATTATAACATTGTAACATCATAACATCAACCAAACTAATTTAAATCGTCACCATATGAGCTTATGTTGCTCTCGGCTTTTTCGATTTATTTAGCATTTGGTTTTCAAAAATTCCAACAATTATATACTATGTTTATACACTATAGTATAGTAATGTAACATCATAATATTTATCAAAACTAATTAAATCATCACCTTCAAGAGCATATCACTCACGGTTTATTTGATTTAATTTAGTATTTGATTTCCAAAATTCTAATAATTTCACACAATGTATAAACAATATACTAAAGCATTAATACACCATTGCATGTTCAAAAATAAAATCATACACCAACCTATATAATTTAAATGCTCACGGTAATTTTGAAAAATCAAGTATATGATTTTCAAAATTTTAATTAAATCATAGAACATATAATCAAGGTTCTAAAGCACTAATATGTCATCAGATGCTTGAAATAAAAATTATACATCAAGATACTTCATACATAAGCTCACGGTATTTTTAAAATTTAAGCTATGGTTTTCAAAATTTCTAAATCAATACTATAGTCTTAAATCATATCATAGATCAATAATACATGCTTAAAATATACTAGGAAGCATTCGCCTTCATCCAACATTTTATAGCATTTTCAATAATTTATATCAATATACACTATGGTTCGAAAATGTCATAAACATGCTAGCCATTCCAAAATTTTAATATACAACTCCTATGCTCATTTAACATATATTCACAAGTATTTTCAAAATAAAATCCTCAAGAACATATAAATAAACAATGGCTCATGCTCAAGAACATTTAAACACATATATATACTATATAAAACTTTCAAACCTATGTATATATATAAAACAGCTTTGAAATTTTCAGATATAGGAGGATAAAATCAAGCTAAAGGTCCATGTATTACCTTGAGAATGGTCTAGGATGTCAAGAACACTAAATGGTATCAAGTTTGGGAGGAGAAATGGAGAAGAATAGAAGAAAAAAAATTTGAAAATGAGGATGGATTTTCTCGCGTTTTGGAGCGAAATTGAGAGATTTGAGAGTTTTTTGTGTTTGAAAAGTTGAACGAGGAATAATGAATAAGGTGAAGAGTCTCTCCTATTATCTCTCTCTCTCTCGATTTTCAGCAAGGAAGAGGGCAAAATCTGCAGCCCTTGGGAGTAGTATAGTGATGATTATCTAGTGTGTTAAAAGAGCTATTCATGTATTGGGCAATTTTAAAAGTAGAAATCATTGTTGGGAAGAGATGAATCATGCATGGGGGGGGTTCAAGGGCTGATTTTAATTTCTAATTACACATAATATATGTATTAATCATAGTATAGTTCATAGATATATAATACATGCCAACAAAATAATTAAAACATCACTTATGTATAAATTTGGAATTACCGATCCAAAATTAGGAAAAATAGGATTAAAATATAAAATACACCTATTATTGATACTCATGTAATTTTTGTCCCAAATATACACATATATATCATAATATATGCTTTAGATATTAAATATTAGCATAGGATATAATTATTACACATTTCATGAATTAAAACCCTAATTTCGCAAGTTTGGGTTTAAATTTTATAAAAACTGAATCCTTCGATTTTTATGGCTGAAAATCTGATTTAATGCTTAATATTATTCATATATATCATATTATAAAGTTTAGATACCATAGGATAATTTAATGGTATCATTTCATGTGATAAAACCCTTATTTATAAGATTAGGGTTTTCAAATTATAAATAAGAAATATCGAGTTTAATAACTCAATTATCGATTTTAATAATCATTAATACAGTAATTATATAAAATAATAATAGGAAATTAATTATTATAATTTCTAGCATTAAACTCATTTTTCAAAACGCCTCAGACGTTAACGCTCAAAACGCCTCAAACGCTCAAATCGACTCATCTCAAAATGGTCGCAGAAGTTCATACTTACTAAGTAAATATATTCCATTTAATAAAGGAATTAAGATGGAAATTAATTCCAAGCTTCACCGCCGTAAATTTTCATGAAAAGTCGACGCTCGACACGCTGCTGACGCTTAAAAATATCGACGAATCATTTCGTAATATTTCAACCTTTAATTCACAATCCTTATCAATTATGAAAAGGAATTCGTTATAACGATATCGTATCAAGTCACAAGATTCGATGTCGTAAAAGTTAATACACAAGAAAATGAGGATCCCTAATTACGGAGATCGTAATACCGTAATCGATATATTCGCTTTTCGAATATTACAAATCAACTTTGTGGTTTGAGTAAAACTTCAAATATTAAATACGTAGATCATTTGTACGCATGTATTTCGTTGAATTTCAAGAATTCAACATATCGTATTGACAAATAAATGTCCAATCTCAATCATTTTAAAACATGAAAAATCATAACTTTGTTCATAATAATGAACCCTTATTACATTCCGAAATTCAAACATTTCATCTTTGGCATATCATGCCAAACTTTCTCATATCATTGTCATCATCTTTCTTATATCCTCCTTCTTTTCATAACTTTCTTGACAAATCATTTGTCACAACGTTCATTCTCAACCTTTCATAGCTTTCATTTCTTTTGAAAGATCATATCAATCATCATCCACTTCACAACATAATATTTCATTTGCAACATTTGCAATAACTTCCATCTTAAATAAATTCACATAACTTTCATTTCACTTGAAAAAATATTTCACTTTCACACTTTTCGTTTCAAAATCGAGAAAATCATTTATCTATCATAAATCAAATCCTTTAAGTTTTCCTTAAATATAGGTCCCATTCACGCATATTGTTGGAATCCTTTGAGCTTTCCTTAAATATGCGATCTCATACCGCATATTGTGAGAATCTCTTTTATTTCCAAAACTTTTGTGAAGAAAAACATTTCCATCCTTTTCACTTTCAAACATTTGAAAAAATCATTTACCTCATTCCAACAGCTTGATGTGATGGAGTGTTGAGCATTGTCGGTGATCTCTAAAGTCTAATGACTCAATCTAGACTTAACCTCAAAGAAGATTTTGGGTTCAAGAGCGAATGGCTCGATACCACTCTGTCACTGACCCCTAAATCCTAAGTACGATTTAAAAGGGATTGTAACTCTAAACAGGATAATTATCTGAGGAGATTCTTTTAACAATAAAGCTGTAAAACATATGTCAAGTATATTCTTGGACTTTAGTACATAAATTTAGGTTCTTGCAATGGAAGACATGTGATAAGTACATATGACGATGTCTATCAAGGTATAAACTTTTCAAATGACAATAATCCTATTGCTCAACACCGCCCATCCATCATCTCGCTCAACCCGCACATTTAAAACAAACATGCGGTGAGTACAAGAATGCACTCGGGGACTCATGCCAAAACATTTTATCATTTGAAGATTACATCCACATCATGGTAAGACACAAGGGTTTTAGTTGAAATGCCTTGTGCTTACTAAAATCATTCATCATTTCTCAAAATAATCGTCGGCGGGCATTTTCTTGGTGTGTATGATCCATATCCCTTATCATCATTTCATCATATCATCATAGTCGAAAGTCGTGAGGAGGCCTCCTCTACGACCCGTGACCGCCGTGAATTGTCCTTACAAAGACACGCTACCATCGGTGTACACGTTAATCCTAGCGGTATAAGCCTTCCAATAGGATCCGATATCGATTTTCATTCATAAGTTGGGAGCGACCCAACAACATTCATAACATTTCATAACATCTCATAACATCTCATGGATGGGATACATACACAAAACATAAACATTTTTGGCGGTAATCTTGTAAACATTTTATCAGCAGCTGAATAAGCATCGTAATTAAATATTTCGAAGCATTATATTTTTGAGTAGAGTAAAGCCCACCGGACTATTGTTCGTCTTAAACTTGAGTATTCGTCGATGTCAGGCCATCGCGTCGCGTCCCACACCTCTACGTAAAATGATGTTTTAGTCGTCGTTCACGTTTCGAGACTCTCAAAGTCTAGAATAAACTTGATATTTTATATCGATATAAACTGAATTCATAATGAATTCGATCGCTTTTCAATTACGTATTTCAATTGATTAGTTCTCGTTCTTGAGACACGTTCAACCGTGTCGTTTAACCTTTTCGGTTTAAGCGTTCGGCGATTTATCGTTTCGATATAAGGATTTCAATTATGAAATATTTTCTTACTAATGAGGTTTCTCACCTAATTAGTGCGCCTTACAGCGTATTAACGTATTTATCGAACGTATTTCGTACGTTGACTTTAAAAGTCAACAATTTTGACTTTCAATAGTAATTTCTTTCTAATTCATGTTATAAATCGATTTCAATCGATTTCTTTTCATAAAGTCCTAATTCTCGATTTTCACGTAAATCGATGAACTTTATTAATATTTTCTTAAGTATTAATCCATTTATCCACAAATCCTTATTATTCATTTATAACGTTATTAAATATAACGTTTCGTTATAAACATAGTGATCTACTTTTATAAAATTTTATAAATCCCAAATATGTCCAAAATAATATTTAGACATATAATATATTATTACTCTTAATTAGAAAGGATTTAAAATCCTTATAATTCCTTTAATGCTCTCGGTAATCCTTAAAATTACCAATGATTTCAAAAAAATTTCTAAATTCATATATTGTATTATTATACACTTATGGTCATTAATATGTATTAATATCATCCATATAACCATCGATCATCACCCTATTCACATAGGGCATATTTCACCTAGGGGGGTTCCAACACTTAGTCAAATTTTAAGTGTTAGAAAATCAGCAAAACAGCTTAAAATTAACCCAAGTTACGTACTTTGACGATTCATAACTCTCGATTCAGAATCGCATGGTCGCACAAAGATACATTCGAAACCTCTAAACATGTACTACAAGTTCTAAGAAGGAATTAAATCCAAAAGAGTCGTGGTTCTTGAGATATAGGGTCTCAAAGTGTCACATCCCCTCAATCCTAAGTAGGATTTAGAAGGGATTGTAACTCTAAACAGGTATAATTAAACAGGGGAATTCTCCTTAACAAAGCCGTAATTCATATGACAAGCATATTCTTGGACTTTAGTACATAACTTAAGTTCTTGCAGAGAAAACATGTGATATGTACATATGACGATGTACTATCAAGGTATAAATCTTTCGTGACAATATTCCTATTGCTCAACACCGCTCCATCCATCATCCGCTCAACCCGCATTTTAAAACAAACATGCGGTGCGTACAAGAATGCACTCGGTGGACTCATGCCAAAACATTTGATAATTTAATTACATCGCCAATATCGGGGTAAGACACGAGGGTTTTAGTCGAAGGCCTTGTCTTACTAAAACATTTTCGGTTCAGAAACATCGCTTTGCCGGGCATTGTCTTGGTGTGTATGGTTCGTATCTCATAGTCACAATTCATAACAAGATTAAAATCAAGCGTCGAGAGGAGGCTTCCTTCTCGACGCCGTGACCGGCCGTAATCCGTCTGACACACGATCGCTCTCAAGCATATGTTAACATAGCAATAGTTCCAACCTTCACGCCAATCCTAGCAGGGCATTTATCATCCGGCACAGACCCGACATTAAAAAGGTTGGGCGCGACCCAAATGACATAACTTCATAATATAGTTCCAACCATTGCCCGACCTTTCTACCCGGGCATAACGGATAGGATCCATACACAAAGCAGAATATTTTGGCGGTAATGTAGTAAACATTTGTCAACGGTTGTAGAATAAATCTTGTAAATAAACTCATTTTGGAATAACGATAAAGTCACATCTTAGTGGGGTAAGAAAAGGCCCACATTTTGAAGATAAAGCCCACACGGACTATGGTTCGTCTAACTTGAGTTCCTAAGTTTGATTTCTCGTCAACGCCTTGGTCGCGTCGCGTCCACACCTACGTAAAAGCGATGTTTTAGTACATCGTTCTCGTTTCTCGAGCTCTCGAAGTCTAGAATAAACTTGATATTCTACATCGATATAAACTGAATTCCTTAACGAATTCAATACGCTTTTAAATTCGTATTTCAATTGAACCGTTCTGGATTCTTGAGACACGTTCAATTATATCGTTTAACCTTCCGGTTTAAGCGTTCAACGTATTTATCGTTTCTCGACATCTGGATTTTAATAGTAATTTCTTACTAATTCATGTTATAAATCGATTTCCAATCGATTTCTTTTCAATAAAGTCCTATTTCTCGATTTGTCACGTAAATCGATGAACTTTATTAATATTTTTCTTAAACATTAATCCATAATCCTTATTGTTCAATTATAACGTTTATTAAATAAAACGTTTCGTTATAACATAGTGATCCATGTTTATAAAATTTTATAAATTCCCAATATGTCTAAAATAATATTTAGACATATAATATATTATCACTCCTAATTAAAAAGGATTTAAAATCCTTATAGTTCTTTTAATGCTCTCGGAAATTCTTAAAATTACCAAAGGATTTCCAAGAATTTTTATAAATTCATATAGTGTATTATTATACACTTATGGTCATTAATATGTATTAATATCATCCATTTATCAATCGATCATCACTATATTCACATAAGGCATATTTCACCTAGGGGAGTTCCAACACTTAGTCAAATTTCAAGTATTTATTTTTCAGCAAAACAGCTTAAAACAACCCAAGTGTCATACTTTAACGATTTATAACTCTCGACTCAAAATACGTATGACTGTACAAAGATACATTCTGAAAACCTCTAAACATGTACTATAAGTTCTAAGAAGGAAGTCGACCCAAACGAGTCGTGGTTCTGGAGATATAGGGTCTCAAAGTGGGCAACTCAAACTGACTTCTATACTTAGAAAAATTTTCAGGATTTCCAGATTTAGCTTAACGACGAGGGATTTTGCGAGGCTCGTAACTTTTGACTCACAGTACCAAAATGACTGAAAGATACCATTTTAGAAACCTTGTAATAAGAACTACATGTTTTATGAAGACCATACTGGAAGATACTCGATGCATCGAGAAATACGTAAGTTCAAAGTTGACTAGTTGGAAAGGACAACATTCAAGTAGGTGACTTTGGGTCAGTGAAAAGTATACCTATAAGACTTGGTTTGGGATCAAACTTTCCAGATCAAAACTAGACATGGTAAGGAACATTTCTTATGAAGAAACCAAAGTGAAAGTCGGGCTACAAACGGCTTGAACACCTCATGTAAAAGTCGTACACGAACAGTTGATTAATATAGAAATTTACTAAGGCAGTTTGTCCAGAAAAGCTTACTGTAATGCGTCAACTTTAAAAATTCACCGTGAGTTCATTATAAGGAATCTGGGAATAAAACCGATCATATTGAAAAGCCACTTAAGTCTAGTTTAATCCAGAAAAAGCCTAACTCAATGATTCAAAATAGATTGGGAGATTAAAATATTTTACCACAAGCTATCACTCCCGTGACAGTTTTGTGCAGTTGGCTTGTAAAATCTGGAATAAATAGTAAACATTTTTAGAAATTTCTGAAAATTTACATAAATCTTCTAGACATGCTAAGTTATGTTTATGCCAATTTTTAGAGTTTTACCATTAGCCAAACTCGAAACGAAAGCCACGGACCGTGGGTGATGAACACCGAAATTTTACAGATTTGTGCAGTGTTTTTGAAAAATAGAATTAAAATAGCAAATCAAGTTGGATTGACTTGAAACCTTACAGAGACGTAATAGACATGTTTAATTTCAACATAGTAAAATTTCACATTCATCTGACCACTGTAACTTAGTCAAATAATTTTATTAAGTTACTGTTTTCGTAACATACTTCCAGTTTTCAATTTTAAGCTTACTTTTCTTGTATGCATTTCATATAATCACGAAAATGGTGAATCTATCACCCCAAATCACCACCAAGATCATCAATCTAAGCATGCAAGTATGATTTAGTCATGTCTAAGAGTCATAGGAGGTAGTTATACCTCAGCCACGAATTTGAAGATGAATGAGAGAGATGGAGCTTGAGCTTTCTCTTCCATGGTGGGAATGGTGTAGGAGAAGAAGAAGAGATGGGAGGGGTCTGAAAATTTTGGGAGAGAGAGGGAGAAAAGGCTGATCCAAAAGGGGGAAGAGAGGGTATGGGGTGTGGGGTGATATGCATGTGTGACACTTGTCACTATACTCACATGCACATCAACACTTGTCACTTCCCTCCCATGCACCTCTACACTTGTCACTACCCTCCCATGCACCTCTACACTTGTCACACACTCTCTCTATACACTCACATGCATGTTTTTTGTAGAAAATATACGAAATAGAAAATCGAACAAATCTGGATACTCTGAAAGTCGTGTAAACACTTTCAGATCAAATCAATTCGAAAGATCGGATACAATTCAGAGTTTGAACGTTTTGTATGTTCTTTGAGTTTCGAATTTTGATCGGGAAAAACTTCCCTATCTCAAAGCCGCGTAGAAATCCGTTTTGAATAGCGGTTTGCAATTTTATAATTGCAAATGTCCTCGAAATTCGAAATTAAATTTCCGATGAAATTTACGTAAAGTAATTCGACCGAAATAACCCCCGGTAGCGCCCCTGGACCCATAAAGGGCTATCGCCCCTTGACCACCTTTGGGGCGTTGCCCCGAACCCCACCGACATAATAAATTCATATAAGCGTGCACTCCGCACCACCCAACTTATATAAAGTATTATTATGACGACCTCGATCAAACAAGTCAATCCAATTACACTAAAATATCCAATATCCTCCCTATTTTAGTGTAATCCTTGATTAACTAAAATAATACATCTCAAAGTATCAAACATATGCATAAATGAAATATCATGACGATTGAATTTCACCTTAGTACACTACACATTCCATATATTCGAATAACAGGGTATCTCTAAGTTGAACCACGTGAATTCATATGAATACGAAGATAATGTACACATATGTTTACATACATATTTGTTCTATCTTGACACTATATTTTACTAGTACGTGTCCTTATCCTTCATAAGCATGTCAAAGCCAAGTCCCGACTTCTTGAAGCAACTAAACTTCATGCTCACATAGCTAGCTCTTTATTCTTGCACTGCATATGCAATTTGTCAAAGAAACTATTAAGAATGTAAACATTCAACCTCCTTAACTTGCGGTCCGAACATATACCTTGGGATAATTCTTTAATGTGTTCCAATCTCTAGATATTAAGCTTTCCACATTGAATTCAGCACCTAGCATCATACTAGATGGAATTGGGTATCTTAATATCGAGATTTTTAGTGGACTTTAAACCCGTCCCTATAGCCGACTTAGCACAAGATCTCTACTTAACCCTTTGGTTAAATGATCGGCTAAATTGTGTTGAGTTCTCACAAACTCCACGAGATATCACACCATTTGTAATAAGTTCCGTGATCGTCCTATGTCTAACACCCAAGTGTCTAGACTTCCCATTGTACACTTGACTATATGCTTTAGCAGTGGCGGAACTATCACATCGATAGATATTGGTGATAACGGTTTCGGCCACAATGGAATTTCATAAATCAAATTTCTTAGCCATTCAGCCTCTTTACCAGCTGCTGCTAAAGCCACAAACTCAGATTCCATTGTTGAATGAGTGATACATGTTTGTTTCTTTGATGCCCAACATATAGCACCACCTCCAAGAAGGAATGTCCAACCACTTGTAGAAGAATGATCTTCTAAATTGGTAATCCAACTTGCATCAGAATAACCTTCAATAACAGAAGGAAATCCAGAATAAGTCAAACCATAATCCATAGTTCCTTTCAAGTATTTAAATACTCGATTAATTGCTTGCCAATGAATTAAACTTGGATTATGAGTGTATCTACTCGGTTCCCTACAAAGAAAGGCTATATCGGTGCGGTGCTAATCATAGCATATATGGGGAACCAATAGCCTTTGAATATTCAGTGATTCGACGAACTCCTTTATTAGGCACGAGTTTCACACTAGGATCAAAAGGAGTTCTGTTGGAGAACAATCTTTGAAATTAAACTTTTCCAACACCTTCTCAATATAATGGGATTGAGAAATAGAAATACCATGTTCTCCACGTATGATCTTAATTCCAAGTATCACATCGCCTCCCCATATCTTTCATTTCAAACTTAGATGACAAGAATTCCTTTGTTTTATCAACTTGATCTTGGTCGGTACCAAAGATCAACATGTAAATCCACATATAAGCAAATGATTACTCCTTTACCGAAGCATCAAACTTGCTATATACACACTTGTCCGCTTGGTTAAATACAAAACCATTAGACAACACAACCTCATCAAATTTACGATGCCATTGCTTAGGGGCTTGCTTTAGTCCGTAAAGAGATTTCTCCAACTTGTAAACTTTATGTTCACTACCAGGAATGACAAAACCTTCTGGTTGTTTCATGTAAATCTCTTCATCCAATTCACCATTCAAGAATGCCGTCTTAACATCCATTTGGTGAATTATTAGATTATGTATAGCTGCAAGTGCTAACAATAATCTAATGGTGGAAGTCGAGCCACGGAGCATAGGTATCAAAGAAATCAATACCTTCCTTTGTCTGCAAGCCTTGGATAACCAATCTAGCTTTATACCTGTCTATGCTTCCATCTATCTTCATCTTTCTTATGAAGATCCATTTACAACCCAATGGTATACACCCAGGTGGTAAATCAGTCAATCTCAAAGTTTTACTTTGTCTTATTGAATCCATCTCATCTTGGTACCGCTTCTTCCGTAATGCATATCCCTAGAAGACATAGCTTCAACGTATGTCTTTGGACCATTCTCAATATTGTAACAATATTGATCGAAAATCAATCTCAATCCTTGATCCTTCCACTAAATACATTTGGAAATCATCACCAAATGTTTTAGCTTTCCGTGCTCTAATACTCTTTCTAGGCTCGGAAGAGTATCATCCACTCTTTCTTTTACCGCAATTACTAGAGCTTGCAATCATGTCTCCGGGTTTAGGTAGAGAATTAAATCTATTCTCATTCCCAAAATCAAAGATCCCTTGACTCAATAATAGAGTGCAGCTACATAGTCATTAGGTTCTATAACATAGAACCTATAACAAACTAATTTTCGGGATAGCCAATGAAAACACAATCTATACCTCTTTGCCTATGGTTTTCATTTTAGGGTCGATTAGTCTCACTACACGCTCTACAACCCCAAACTCGAGATAACTCAATTTTGTGGTTTCTTAAACCAAAGTTCATAAGGTGTAATCTTGTTCCTTTTATTAGAACTCGAATCGATAAATAACAAAATCGTCAACATAGCTTCACCCCAAAACCTTCACTTAGACGAATAGCACAACATTGAATTAACCATTTCTTTCAATGTTCTATTCTTTCTTTCACCTACACCATTACATTGTGGTGTATATGGGCTGTTATCGATGTACTATACCAAGAGATTGAAAATATCTTTGGATCATAGTATTCACCCCCTATCGGTCGAAGAGTTTTAATCTTCACACCATGACTGACTCTACTTCTCTTTATAGATTTTAAATTTATCAAGAGCTTCGTCTTTCGAATGACACAAATAGACATAGCAATATCTAGTAGCATCATCAATGAAAGTAACAACATACTTCTTATTACCAAGTGACGGTGTAGAATGAAAATCACACAAATCACTATGAACAAGTTCTAATAAAGTATCTCTATCCACATGCTTAGAGAAAGGTCGTCTACAAATCTTAGTTTGCATGCAAGTATTACACTTATCGCATTTAACTCAAAAGTGGAATTAAACACATTTTCGACATATCTTTCAATCTTTTATAATTCACATGTCCAAGTCTAGCATGCCGTAATCTTGCTATGCGAAAAGAATTACTAGAACTAGTAGAAGCCATGCAAACGTAATTCTTAACAAAAGAAACATCCAAATTTAACTTAAACATACCATTAAGATAACCAAATCCTACAAAGGAACCATGTCTCGACAAGATATACTTGTCACTTTCAAACACTTGCTTATAACCACAAGTATTTGTACAATACCGGACACTAAGTTCTTACGAATACGGTACATACAAAACATTACTTAACAACAAAGAGTTTCGAGTAAATACTAGACTAACGGATCCTGTCCTTTGATTGGTTCGGTAGCAACATTTCCCATCTTCAATAAAGATCCACCTTCAATTGGCTTGAAGTCCTTAAACCATTGAAGATCTTTACATACATGACATGTTGCACCGAATCAACCCACCAAGAGACATCATCATCCTGCATATAAAATGCTTGAGATTATGGACACATAATTCTCAGCAGATTGATCATAGGGTACCAAAATAAACTGATTTCATTCCGGATCCTTGGATCCACTTGAACCGACTTCGTTTTCCCTTTCCTCCACTCTTTCCGGACCTCGATCCTTCTTAAAGTGTCGGTTTACCACACTTCCAGCGACTACGGTTGAGCTTCTTTAAAGGAGCCTTACCGTAGTTCTTGCTCCTGAAACTTTCGTTTCCTTTACCGCTATGAAACCAAATTTGAAGATTCACCCTCTTCCATCATATTAACGGATGGACCACCACCGCCTTAGCATCACCAATGAAACTTTTCCATATCACGTATGGATTGTTCAATTTGCAAATGACTTCAAGTTCGACCAAAGTCATTTCCTCCTTCTTATGTTTGATTATTTTATAATCCTTCCGGAGGGTGGCAACTTATCAATGATACTAGAAAGCAATGCATTCATCCATTTTCATATCATATTGGGCGGTTGTCCCAATATCTAAGCAATTCATTATCTTGCTCCATGACAGCCTCGAATCTACCATTTTATAATTTATAAAATTACCAACAAGAAACTTCTCGCTTGAGGCATCTTACGCCATGTATTTGGCTTCAAGTGAATCCATAATTCCTTTGCAGACTCTACATTTTGATACACATCGAAGAGGAATCGAGACATACCGTTCAAGATGTGGCCACGACATATGTAGTCATCGTTCTCCCACTTCGCGCTCCTCGTTTGCTCTGGGTTTCTTCTTCCACAACCTCGGGCATGGGAGTACTCGAGCGTACACAACCGTGAGATTCGTCAACATAAAGTGCATCTTCTTACGCGTGATTCGAAATCCTCGCCCAAAGAAACTTGTCCAACTTCTCGAAATTCCTTGTCATGTCCTTCACAGATTCCTTGTTAGCCATTTTCAAAATTGATTTGATCTTTGTAGAAAATACGAAATAGAAAATCGAACAAATGGATACTCCGAAAGTCGTGTAAACACTTTCGGATCAAATCAATTCGAAGGTACTATCGAATTATTCGATCGGATACAATTCGAGTTTGAGCGTTTTGTATGTTCTTTGAGTTTGAATTTTGATCGGGAAAACTTCCCTATCTCAAAACCGGCGTGAAATCCGTTTTGAATAAGCGGTTTGCAATTTTATAATTGCAAAATAGTCCTCGAAATTTCAAATTAAATTTCGATGAAATTTCGTAAAGTAATTAGGCCGAAATAACCTTGACCGGGCGATGCCCTTGGACCCCGCAGGGGGCAAGTCGCCTTGACCGCCTTTCGGGCGTTGCCCCGAACCCCACCAACATAATAAATTCATATAGCGTGCACTCTGCACCACCCAACTTATATAAAGTATTATTATGGTATCACACGCCCAATTCAGGAAGGCACGGATCTTAGGGGTGTGATTAGGGTGGGGGTTAAGCGAGGAAGAAGGGATACATATAACATACATGATAAGAAGATGTGACCATGAAATCGGGCAAGATCTCCTCTATAACTAGGACATATCACGAATGGGAGGGGTGCACAAACAATCCACCAACAGAATAATATCGATATCATAACCTCAGAAAAACATGATCTTGGTTTATTATAAGTAATGCAAGAAGGCAAAATAGCATTACATCCTGTCAACTAGACCGGTCAACCACATAGCATGCTCGTATCGAGACTCACAGCAGAATAACATAACAAATCTTGTTCCCAATCAGAAAGCAAATAAGGGACAAGAATACATAATTATCAGAGTACGTATATAACACAACATCGCGGAAGCATAGCATGAAGAACCATGAGCTCCACCCCTCGCCGCCCGGTCGACCCTCCTCCATCCGTGAAAAGATTTGAAAAAGAGTTTGGGGTGAGTACTAGCGCACTCGGTGGGTTTTATCATAAATCGAAAGAATCATGAGGTCGTGTTTAGAGCACTTACCTTAGAAGGTTTTAAAACGTAAATCCACTTCTAAGTAAGCAAAATAGATTTTTCATTTTTCGATACGATCCGTTATTCTTGTTACTCCCATCATAGAACCATGAACCACGGCTCGGGCGTATCCCGCCACTAGGGATGTCAACGGGCGGGTTTTACGGACGAGAACCAATAAATTAGTATTGGTTACGGTTGCGAACCGCCCGATAACACCGGATCGGACGGATCCGACCATCAAGTTATGGTTCGGATCGGGTATTACCCATTGCTAGCGGTTACCCATTGGGCCTCAACACCCATTGCTTATTAATATTAAATAAAATCAAATGAAAACTGAATTCTTGCGATCATGTTAATCTGGAAAAACTCGGTGAAAAGGGTGAAAGCGAACATTAAATTGTGTGAGATGTAATTAATGTTATATTAGACCTGTGTACGAGAAAAATGCATTGTGCCTTGACCCTTCACACACTACCTAGAGCTTTCTCAACTAAGCTTTTCTTTATATATATATATATATATATATATATATATATATAAATTTAAAATTTGGTTATGGTTGTTAGAATTAGATTTAAGTTCTAATTATGACCTAATATTAGAGTTCATTCAATTATGCTCGACAAAAAAAATGGAACCATAAGGCGTCTAATTTGATATTAATAAATTAAAGTTACAGAAAATTTAAAATACCATACATATAAATTACAAATATTACAAAATGCTGAAAAAAAAAAAAAAAAAAAAAAAAGCGGATTGGACCGGAACCCGCACAAAATGGGCGGTTGCAGGCTCGTCCGAGTCAAGCGGTTCTAGAACCGAACCGGAACCGAACCGTTGCTTTAAAATTTAATGGGCTTTGAGCAGTTCGATCGGTCCGGTAAAGACCGCCGTTGACATCCCTACCGCCAAACCCATCACATGACATTCATTCGACGGAACATATCCGATCATTACGCCGGAACGTATCCGGCCGGCTAACTCGGTGTGGACTTGAGGTCAAATCCCCATCGAACCATAACCACCTCATTACCTTTTCCGTGTGGACTTAGGGTCTATCCCGCGTAACCATAACCACGTGTTGGGGTCTATCCCTTCGATCAATACTCAAGATGGTGATCAACCCACCGAATAGAGATCCGTGCACAACCATGATAGAACCATATCTTGGATCGAGAACGATAATAATTTCACAAAACATTTTACGCGTACATGTTTTATTTTGAAATATCGAGTAAATAACTCAAAATAAGCATATATAACCCAACCCGAGCATCGAAAACGTCAACCGAGAGATATCTACGGATCCGATGACTTCACCGATCGCCCGGTAGGTACCGGTAACAAGGCGGAACAACTTTTGGGGTTACTTCCACAAAGCAAAGCAACAACGTGATCCAAACGACGATCGTAGCAAAACTAGGGTTTTCGACTTTACGAACCCACATTTGGCACTCTCGGGTTTTCAAATCAACTCGATGCGGAAGGAAATATATTCGTGGCATCAAGACCAATAATAGGGTACCTTCAAAATATGCATGCATGCAAGTTGACTCAAATCTTAGCAAGAAGCTTGAAAATCGATGCCTATCCTCGGATCTATGATAACCCGTCCAAAATCGATGCATGAAAATGGAAACATAAGCAATATGCATAACGATTTAACATGGAATGACAAGCGGCGTTGAAAATGGATAACCCGGGCATGTCTTCCTTTAGAAAACTCAAGCAACGGAAAACATCCCGACATGTAGAAACGCGAAAAAGTAAAACTAATCGGTACATTAGTAGAATGCATAGCCCGAACTCAAAACCTAAAGGACCCGTAGCCAAAGGTGGCTCGGTGGCCACCAAATCGACGAAAGGCGGTGGCGGCGGCCATGGCGCGGCGGCGGTTTGGCGAAATAAACCGACCTCCGTTGTTTTCGCCCCCTTTAGAATCCCGAGTTCTATGCTATACGATCTACTAAAGGCGGAATCAAAACAAGAAAGGACAAAACCGAAAACGGCTGCCCGGGGTGGTTGATCGGCGGTGGTAGCTCGGCGGCGGCGAATGGCGCCGCCGAGCCTCCCTACCGATCCCCACTCCTCCAGTGACTTCCAGCAGTATTCTGAGCTGCTCGGCTCTTCCGTAAACACGGAGAGACGAAGGAAATGAGCGTTGAAAATGAAGGCCCTAGCCTCCTATTTATAGGAAAATTGTGGTCATGCAGCATTCTTGCATAATGACCCTTTTCAAAACGCAAAAATGACGCAACTTTGCAAACGGACTCAAATTTAGCAAACTTGGTACCCATGGACACGAAATAAAATACCGGACACAATGACTATAAACAAGATATGCTTTTAAAGATCCATGAAAAGTCCGGTTTTGATAACTTCCGAGTGCCAAACCTTCATGGGTGGTCAAAACACTGCATACTTAGTGTACATGAATTAGCTCATAAGACACTCTTCACAACGCCTCGAGGTTTCGTGGACGGTCGCATCACCAAACAAAAGTCAACCTTTGACATTTTTCTCGAAAACGTGCAAGCAAAAAAAGCTTTAAAAAGCGGGGTATTACAATGGCGACAGCGATCAAACAAGACAATCCATTACACTAAAATATCCAACATTTTATATATATATATATATATATATATATATATATATATATATATATATATATATATGTATATATCTGATTTTAATTGATTAGTTAGGCTATTTAATTAATCCATGTCACTTAGATACATGTAATAGGAAAATCAACAAGATAAACTTGCATACATAAGTGTATAGTTTTCGGCTATTACATTATGCCAATGGGTCAAATTTTATTTTCCATGCCAAACATTGATATATGTTATAACATATAGTTTAGATGATAATTAATATCATAGGATAAATTAATGGCATCATTTTATGCGATAAAACCCTAAAATTCGAAACTAGGGTTTTCGAAATTGAGGAATTTGATCAATATAATTCCTTAATGATCTAGCATTGATTTAATGCTAAATAATATCAGAATTACATATAATAATCATAGGAAATTAATTACTATAATTCCTTGATCATTAAACTCACTTTCCATTTCGTCTCTAAACGTTAACGTTTGAAACGTTGCAAAATGTTAATTATCGACTCATCTCGAAATGGTCGTAATAAAGTTGCAATCACTTTATTAAATTATTCCATTAATAATGGAATTTAATTCTAAGCTTAATTGCTTAGAAATTTTCATGAAATTTTAACTATCGATACGAATCGACGTTAAAATAATACTATCGATCTGCTTTATAAACTTCTTTTCTAAATTCACAATTCTCGATGAATGTTAAAATATGAATTCATTCCTTCAAATAATCGAAATCATTGTTCGATATCCTCTTGATTGAATCATCTCGTGAATTTCTAATTCTGGGTTTTAAATACCGTAATTAGGCATCTAATCTGCGGGATATTACACAAAGTGGGCAACTCAAACCGACTTCCATACTTAGAAATTTTTTCAAATTTCAGATTTAGCTTAACGACGAGGGTTTTGCGAGGCTCGTAACTTTGACTCACAATGCCAAAATGGCTGAAGGCTACCAATTTGAAACCTTGTAACAAGAACTACATATTTCATGAAGACCATACTGGAAAATATCTAACGATCGAGAATACATAAGCCCAAAGTTGACTAGTTGAAATGGACAGTTTCAGTGGGTGACTTTGGGTCGATGAAAGGTATACCTATAAAACTTGGTTTGGGATAAAACTTTCCAGATCATAACTAGACATGGTGACGAACATTTCTTATGAAGAAACCCAAGTCCAAATCGGACTACAAACGTCTTGAACATCTCACGTAAAAGTCATACTCGAACAGCCTATTACATGGAAAAATTCACTAAGGCAATTTGTCCGAAAAGCTTACTGTAATGTGTCAACTTTAAAAATTTCACTGAGGGCTCATTATAAGGAATCTGGGAATGCAACCCATCATTTTGAAAAGCCACTTAAGTCTAGTTTAATCCAGAAAAATCCTCACTTAATGATTCACAATAGATTGGGAGCTAAAAATATTTTACCACAAGCTATCGCTACAGTGACAGTTTTGTGCAGTTAGCTTGTAAAATCTGGAATAAATAGTAAACATTTTTAGAAAATTCTGAAAATTTACATATATCTTATAGACATGCTGAATTATGTTTCTGCCAAATTTTATAGTTTTATCAATAGCCAAGCTTAAAACGAAAGCCACGGACTATGGGTGATGAACACGGTGATTTCACAGATTTGTGCAGTGTTTTTTATAAATACAATTAAAATAGTAAATCAAGTTGGATTGACTTGAAATTTTACAGAAGCATACTAGACACATGTAAATTCAACATATTAAAATTTCACAATCATCTGACCACTGTAACTTAGTCAAATAAATTTATGAAGTTACTAATTTCGTAACAAACTCCCAGGTTTTATTAGAGATCAGTTTTTGTACCTTGATTTCTTGCAAGCCTTTCATCACACCTCATATGCACACTACTTGCACGAATCCATGGTGGGAATGGGTCTCCTTAGAGCAATGAGAGACCAGAAGGGGAGGGGAAGAGATTATCGGTGGTGTAGGGTATGGGAAAGGCTGAAGTGGTGTAGAGAGGTGGGGTGCTTATGGTGGTGACACCTAAGGGGGCATGTGTCCTTCTACACACATGCACACCTACACTACACACTACACTCACATTACATGCACGAAATTTTACACATATATATGTATATATATCAGATTTTAATAGTGTAGTTAGGTTATAATTAATCCAATGTCACTTAGATACATGTAATAGGAAAATCAACAAGATAAACTTGTATAGATTTCGCTATTACATTATGCCAATGGATCAAATTTTATTTTCCATGCCAAACATTGATATATGTTATAACATATAGTTTAGATGATAATTAATATCATATGATAAATTAGTGGCATCATTTTATGCAATAAAAACCGAGTTCGAAAATTAGGGTTTTCGAACGTTTGAAAAAAATTGATCACTATCAGACCTTAATGATCTAGAATTGATTTAATGCTAAATAACACTGTAATAACATATAAAATCATAGGAAATAATTTCCTATAATTTCTTGATCGATTAAAACGCTTTTCTTTTCATCTCAAAACGTTAACGTTTGAAAACGTTGCAAAACGTTCATTATCGACTCATCTCGAAATGGTTGTCATCACTTTATTAAAATATTCCATTAATAATGGAATTTAATTCTAAGCTTGATTGCTTAGAAAAATTTCGACGCTTTAACTATCGATCTGAAATCGACGTTAAAGTAATCTTGTCGTCGCTTTATAAACTTCATTTCCTTAATTCACGATTCTCGGTGAATATAAAATAGAATTCATTCATTCGTAAATAATCGAAATCATTATTCGATATCTTATGGATTGAATCATCTCATCGAATTCCTAATTTACGGGTTTTAAATACCGTAATTAGGCGTCAAATTTTATGGATATTACAATGCGTTTGTAAAACGCATCGTCATTTCAATACCAAATCAACCAAATTCATCCCAACTCCATCCAATCATCACCATATGTCACAATACACATTTATCAACTTAAAAGAAGTTTAAATTCATTCATTAATACCATAATCACCTTATGCCCTTCAACCACCTATATATGTAATTACATAAACTTTTCAATCTACAATTCATTTAAGTCCAAACAACTCACATTTATACATATTTATCAACAATGATCATCAATCCATAATCATTCAAACCTTAACTAAGTTCATCACATAAAATCATAACTTTGCACTAAACTTTAATTTTTCAACTTTCACATTTCAATTCCATAAAATCCCATAAATTTAACTTAGGCATTATTTATATCATAGATCTCAAAAATCATATCAAATACATCAAATAAAATCAAGAAATCAAAGATCATTCAAACCCCTTAATTTTCGAAACTTTAGGGATTTTGTATACATTTATTATTTCAAGTCCATAAAATCTTATAAATTCAACTTAAGCATTATTTATACTGTAGATTTCAAAAATCACATCAATTATATCAAATAAAATCAACAACTCAAAGGTCCCCAAATCTCATAATTTTCAAAAATTATGAAATCATGTAGACTTTCAATTTCTTCCAATTTCTTTTATCAAATCATGTTTATTCTCACTTAATTACACATATCCAAACTCAATTTAATCAAATCATAACACATAATTCACATACAAAAATTAGGGTTCATGATGCTACTTTAATTCTCAACTCTCATGAATTTAAAGAATTTAATCCATAGCTTATGTTAATTATGCATCATAAGCATAGTTAAATCAATAAACATAACATAAATTAAATAAATCCACCTTAAATCACATCTCATAATTTTCGAAAATCATCATACATAAGAACATCATGTTCATCAATTTAAATCACAAAATCTTGGATTAATTAAGATTTTTACCTTCTTTGGAGTGATTTCCCTTTAATTCCACACTTAAACATGGATTAAAAATTGAAAATAAATTTTTGTGTGTGCATATGTGTGTGTGTCGAAAGTTATGAGGAAAATGAAGGTGGATGATGATTTAAAATGAACAAAATTTCTAGAAGGTTCATGTATGTAATTTAATTAAATTTTTCCATTCATTTTCTTTCTTTTCTTATAAATTTTCGAAAATTAATACCCTTTCTAAACAAATTTGCTAACATTGAAAATTAATATTCTTTAATAGCAAAAACTCTATTTTCTCATTAATATAATGATCCAAAATAATTAAATTCATTGTTGGATTGCAAACCATAAAACATTGATTTAATTCTTTCATATACAAATAATCAAATAATTATTCTCTTTATTCATAAATTTGTAAATCATAGAAATAATTTCCTTCTCATTAGATATAAATAAAATAAAATTATTTAAGCCATTTAATAGCTTAAACATTATTTCATCTCATTTTATAAATAAATCTCACATAAACAATAATAATTAATATACTTTCTTTAGAACAATTTCTAATTAATAAAATTTCATTCAAACACACATGATAATAACCACATATTTCACATTTTATCCTAAATAAACTCATTTCTAAATAATTACCACTTCTTCGAATTCTACTCCTTCGATTAGAAAATAATCGAATTTCTATCGCTTTCTAATTAATCAATCACTTCTTTATCAATTCTAAGGATGCAATGCCTTTAAGCCACTAATTAGGACATAATCGGGCTCTAATTAGGGCTATAAGATTTTCGGGTTACTACATTCCATCCGCCTTAAAAAAATTTCGTCCTCGAAATTTAGTACCTTAGCAAAAGCTCATGGTACTTCTTCCTCATCACAATTTCTAGTTCCCAAGTCACTTCATCTAGACCATGATGTCATCTAAATTATAACTAAAGGAATAATCTTATTCCTTAGTCTTTGCTCTTTTCGGTTTAGAATACATATCTGATTTCTCTTCATAGCTCAAATCAATCTTGGGAATTATATCTCTTGGTGTATGATGTGTTTTGAAACAAACACATATCTTCGTAATTACGATACATGGAACACATTGTGAATATCGTCGAACTTGGAGGAAATGCAAATCTGTAGGCGATTGGCAAAATATTCTATGAGATCTCATACGACTGATAAATCTTGGTTTGAGCTATTCTTTGATTCGAAAGCGATATATTCCTTTGGAAGGTTATACTTTCACGAAAACTTTATCTCCAATCTCCAAGCTTGATTCCGTTCACCTTGTATCTGCATAAGACTGACGATCTCGAGCTTATTGAATTCTTTTCTTGACTTGTCGTACAATTAAGATCATTTCTTCAATCACTTACGGTCCAAGCACTTTTCTTTCTCCAATCGCATCCTTGAAGGCGATCTATAATTTATCTTGTAGAGGCTTCACCAGCGTCCCATCAATCGTTACTTGGTAGCGGTTGTCGTATGCGAATTCCATTTTGCCTTCATCTCTTGTCGAAAACCCGTTTAAAACGAATTGTAAACTTAAAGTCTCTACTTGAGGTGATTAAGATAAGCACTCCATGCAAACGTACTATCTCTCGACGTATTTTCGAGCTAACTTGTCAGCTCCATACGTGATAGAGATCAGGATAAAATGAGCATACTTTGTGAGTCGATCGATTATCACCCACGCTTCGATTTGAGTAACCAACAAGTATGTCCTCTCATCTTTTCAACTTATAAAGAACATAACGCATTGATCTGCAGGACTCACGATCCTATAATGAGACAATCTCTTTCTGTTTGCATAATTCCGAGGTATAAATCTTTTCTATAATTCTTCCTCAATCTCTAAAGATAACGGATCAATAACATGATCGGGAAAAATAAGCACAAAAGAACTACTCCGGAATAAAGGATATCAGGATCGATTACAAAAATAATTTAAGACATCCGGCATATCAATGAATTAGCTTGAATTTCTCATCGAATCTCAATTGAGATGTTTCATAAACATGAGAATATAAGACAACTGAATTGGTATAGAAATCTTAAGATATGCAACAAGGCTGATCATACTAATCTAGGTTAATAGGAAACATCTCAATGTTGAAATAAAAGTAATCAATTAACTGAAGCTGATGAATAACTGAGATGAAGTCAATCATAGGGGAAAATGAGCTAAAAGAGAATTCAATGAACATAATAATGAGAACTGATGATAGTTAGGAATTTAAAAAAATTAGCAAAAGAAACGAGAGTTACGTGCCAAAGAATGATCCAAGGTATTCATGGTTAATGGCCGAAATTTCAAATTCTCATTAGGTCGTGGTGCCTAGCTGCCGAACTAACGATCGTGAGGTCGGTCACCAGTTTCATGATAGAAACGTTTGGGTAGATTCCCACGGTCAGGCTAGCGACCGTTAAGGAGATCGCTAGTTTTGATGCAGAGATTTCTGGAATAAACTTGCGAGCTGGCGAACGATCACGAGGGTGATTACTGGTCTCTTATTCCTTCTTATCCTTGATCACTTCTTTTGCTTGTGCATTAATCATCGTCCGGGAAGCAAATATCGCTACTCCTTAGGTAATAAAATAAGTCGGAGAATTCGTCGGTCACGATATACTTTGCTTAGATGCCTTTCTCCTGGCGATGAAATCGGTGAGAATTTCGCTCTAAGTAAACTACTCATATGATCTTTCTTGATGAAGATAGACGAAATGACGACTATCGTAATGACGACAACGAGATAACAACAACGAGATAACAAGAACAAGACGACGATAAACAAGTCGTACTCTTCCGAATCTGTCCGGACGATCCTCGTTATCTAATATAAATCAATACTCAAACTCTTGCGGAATATATATATTCATATTGCTCTGTCGTTCCTTTCTCATAATTTCTTTACAACTTTAGCTCGTAAGCAATAACTCACTTCAATCAAAAATTCTCATATAGCAATTCATTCAATACGGCGCATACTTAATCATCTTCTATGATAACTATAATCATCATACTCATTAGCATAATCATAATCAAAAGCTCTTAAATCATAATCATAAGCATAATCAAAATCATAAGCTTTTACCTGGTGGGCTAGAGATGACGGAATCGAATGCTGAGCTCCTCTTACGAACAACTGACTCTTTAACTCATATTCTCAAATCGGAATCAAACAACTGATTCCATAAACTCATATTCTCAAGATAGAGTCAAACAACTGACTCCATAACTCAAATTCTCAAACAAAGTCAACTCAAAAGAATTTGTATACTCAAGGTGCACAACTGCACAAAACTCACATGGGTTTACAAGTTCAGGATTCAAAACTGGGCTCAACTGTGCAAAAGTTCACAAGGATTCATAGGCTCAGAATTTCAAAACTGGGCACAAACTGCACAAAGTTCTCAAGGATTCACATGCTCAGAATTCAAAACTGTGCACAAACTGCACAAATTTACCAAGGCTCACAGGTTCGGAATTCAAAACTGCTCTGATATCATTCTGTCACGACCCGACTACCTAAATAGGTAATTAGGCTGTGACTCGAGGTTAAGAAGAAAATTTAATGACAACGGGCTCAAACATATGTCATGAGAAAAGATGACAACAACTTTCATCATGAATGAATCAAACATTTATGGTTCAAGGAGATAAAATATAATTGGATAAAAGTTGATTCTCGATCCTCAATTCACAATAAAAGTTCGAATGATGAAAATAATGGTGAAGACAAATAATTACAATGGAATAGCCAATATCAAGGAGAGTGCGTAATTGAGCATGCTTTGAAAACTTTGAGAATTTATCAACAATTTGAATCATAACCGAGCATTGAACATGATCATTTTGTTCTAGCGGAACACATAACAAGTGAAAGCCAATGTTGACAGCGGAAAGTGTAGGCGAGAATTATGTGTGATGACATAACTCTCTGGGCATTAAAAACATGTGAACATCAAATGAATAACATCACTCATTGATCAATATTATCATGAAGCAAATTACTTAGAAAGCTCCTTTGTTCGAGATTCGATTCGGCAAAGATCCTTTCAAGCTCAACCTGCATATTTAGAAATATATGCGGTGAGTCTAAAATGCACTTTCGATGGTGTCGCCGAAAACATAAAAATAAACTTTGCCCTTAGGGCTATAAACTTGACTTGCCATAACAAATGCTTTCATAAATAAATACTTACTTGCTTTCATTCTCATAATATCATATGCATATGCATGTTTCATGTCTGTATGCATCTTTCTTCTCTCCTTCCCATATCCACGGATTCTTTATGCGTGTTGAGAACTAGGCCTCCTTCTCAAACACTTTAATATCACATACCCGAGTTGGACCCGAAGGTTCTCAACTACGGTCATACCCGACGTCGGTAAATTCTTTCTTTCTTTCTTTCTTTCTCGTGGATAGATAGTGCATCATGCTTATGCTCATGTTCATGCTTAAACATAGGCAAGTCAATCAACTTTAAAACTTTGCAAGCAATGCATATCATATCATTTGAAAATATATATAAAAGTATAAGCATATCTTTATAGAAAATAATTATACCCACTGGCGACGATCACTCGGGACCTGTAATACCCGTCTTTTAAACACATTTTGCATGGCACGTTTTTAGAAAAGGTCAAAGGTTGACTTTTTGTTTGACGATCGACCGTCATGAAACCTCGTTAGTTGTGAAGAGTGTCTTATGACGAATTCATAGACACTAAGTATGCGGTTTTTGACCACCCATGAAGGTTTGCACTCGGGAAGTTATCGAAAACTGGACTTTTCATTGGTCTTTTAAAGCATATCTTGTTATAGTCATTGTGTCCGGTATTTTATTTCGTGTCCATGGGTACCAAGTTTGCAAAATTTGAGTCCGTTTGCAAAAGTTGCGTCGCTTTTGCGTTTTCGAAAAAGGTCATTACAAGCAAGCAATGCACTCCTGCATTTTCCTATAAATAGGAGGCTAGGGCCTTCATTTTCAACGTTCATTTCCTTCGTCTCTCTGTGTTTACGGAAGAGCCGAGCAGCTCGAGTGCTGCTGCTGGCCACTGGAGGAGTGGGGATCGGCGGGAGGCTCGGCGGCGGCGCCATTGCGCTGCTGCCGAGCTACCACCGCCGATCAACCACCCCCCCGGGCAGCCCTGTTTTTCTGTTTTTGTCCTTTTCTTGTTTTGATTCCGCCTTTTAGTAGATCGTATAGCATAGAACTGGGATTCTAAAGGGCGAGGCGGAAAAAAGCGGCCGAGGCCGACTATTTAACCATCACCGCCGCCGCCCATTCCGCCGATTTGGTGGCTGTTGGCACCGATTTGGTGGCCGACAGCCCACCTTTCGCTACGGTCCTTTAGGTTTTGAGTTAGGGCTATGCATTCTACTAAAATACCGATTCCGTTTTTCATTTTTTTCGTTTACGCATGTCGGGATGTTTTCCGTTGCTTGAGTTTTCTAAAGGAAGTACATGCCCGGTTATCCATTTTCAACGTCGTTTGTCATTCCATGTTCGTCGTTATGCATATTGCTTATGTTTCCATTTTCATGCATCGATTTTGGATGGTTTATCTAGATCGAGGATAGCATCGATTTTTGAAGCTTCTTGTTGCTAAGATTTGAGTCAACTTGCATGCATGCATATTTTGAAGGTACCCTATTATAGGTCTTGATGCCCTGAATATATTTCCCTTCTGCATCGAGTTGATTTGAAAACCCGGAGAGTGCCAAATGTGGGTTCAGAAAGTCGAAAACCCTAGTTTTGCTACGATTGTCGTTTGGATCACGTTGTTGCTTTGCTTTGTGGGAAGTGACCCCAAAAGTTGTTCCGTCTTGTTACGGTACCTACCGGTCGATCGGTGAAGTCATCGGATCCGTAGATATCTCTCGGTTGGCGTTTTAATGCATTCGAGTTGGGTTATATATGCTTATTTTGAGTTATTTACTACGATATTTCAAAATAAAACATGTACGCCGTAAAATGTTTTTGTGAAATTATTCTTGTTCTACGATCGAAGATATGGTTCTATCATGGTTGTGCACGATCTCTATTCGGTGGGTTGATCACCATCTTGAGTATTGATCATAAGGGGATAGACCCGAACACGTGGTTATGGTTACGAGGGGATAGACCCGGAAGTCCACACGAAAAAGTAATGAGGTGGTTATGGTTACGATGGGGATTGACCCAAGTCCACACCGAGTTAGCCGGTGGATACGTTCGGGCGTGGGCCATTGGATGTGTTCGGGCGAATGAATGTCATGTGATGGGGTGGCGGGATCGTTCCGAGCCGTGGTTCATGGTTCTATGATGGGAATAACGATAATAACGGATCGGTATCGAAAATGAAAAATCTATTTTGCTTACTTAGAAGTGGTTTACGTTTTAAAACCTTCTAAGGTAAGTGCTCTAAACACGCATCATGATTCTTTTGATTTATGATAAAACCCCACCGAGTGCGCTAGTACTCACCCCAAACTCTTTCAAATCTTTTCACCAGATGGAGGAGAATGGACGGGCGGCCGAGGGGTGGGCTGCATGATTCTTCATGCTATGCTTCCGATGTTGTGTTCTATCGTACTCGATAATTATGTATTCTTGTCCCTTATTTGCTTTCGATTGGGAACAAGATTTGTTATGTTATTCTCACGTGAGTCTCGATACGAGCATGCTATGTGGTTGACCGTCTAGTTGACGAGGATGTAATGCTATTTGCCTTCTTGCATTACTTATAATAAACCAAGATCATGTTTTTACGAGGTTATGATATCGATATTATTACATTGGTGGATTGTTTGTGCACCCTCCCTTCGGATATGTCCTAGTTATAGAGGAGATCTTGCCCGATTTCATGGTCACATCTTCTTATCATGTATGTTATATGTATCCTTCTTCTTCCCGCTTAACCCCACCCCTAATCACACCCCCGGCATCGTGCCTTCCCTCGGGAATTGGGCGTGACGACAATATCGAGCAACGATCTTTGTTTGACATCTATCTTTCTTATCGATACCGACTTGGTATCGAGCGATGTTCTTGTACGACATCTATCTTTCTTATCTGATACCAGCTTGGTATCAGAGCAATGGTTCTTAGCTTTGACCTCTATCTTTGTTATCCGATATCAAAGCAGTTTGTTTGCTTTATATCATGAGCATTCTTGAAATTGAGTGTTTAGAACTTGTTCTTCTAAAGCTGCTTATCAGTCTGACTACCTTGACTCACCGTCGGTCCGCCTCCTTTAAAAAGGGATGAGGTATGTGTTTATTCTTGATGCTTTATGTGGCTATGTGATGCTTGATGTGATCTTGGTTTCATGTGCTTTGGCATGGTAAGAGTTTACGTGATGTAAACGTGATGTGGATGAGGTATGGTTGAATGGTGATGTGGATGTGGAAGTGATTGTTGATGAGACGGAAAAGGGCCTGTGTGGCTGTGATGTGAAAATCGTTTATATGATATGATGTGATTGATGTGATCACGTATGGTTGATGTAAGTCTATGTGTTTACATAGCAATATATTGTTGATTGAAAATCTTGTTTATTTTGATAAACGAGTGCTTATGTGAACCACGTATTTGCTTACGTGATTATTATGATAAATATTGATATTGATATGGATATGTGTTGAAATGAACATGTGTATGAGACATGAATACCCAGATTCTTGGGATGGTAAAGAAGCGTGAATATTTGTTGTTATGTTGATAAACTAACATGTAGGTTTATGGATATTGATGGCCCGGACAACGTTGGTTAAGATCTCACGAGAATGGATGAGCATATCCGTAAATTCGGGGAATGTGCCGGATTATTCATGAGCCATTGGGAGTATTTACAGGAAGATTTGTTGGGTTATGGAGAAAGGTTAGAGGCGGTGGGAAAGTGTCGAATCTGAGGCCTACTATCGGATGGTGAAAGGCTACAAGCGGGTTGGCAACCGTGGACGAGAAAGCGAGGACATGTGTTGTTGGGCGGGATCTATCACGAGGCACCTTACCTTGGACTTTATTGAGTTATTGCTCGAGTATGGAGGCGGTGGACGGACCACCGGTATACCATCGAGGAGGATGTGGTTGCGAGACACCCCGAGGACCGATCCGATCGATGATAGGGATGATGTTCGAAGAGCCGTTAGGAGAACAACCATCAATCAGCGATCACCGGTTACAGGATACACGAGTCACTACACCTCCTCGGCGATCCTTACCTTCGGAGGATCAAAACGACTTTGGGCGAGAACTTCCGGGCGAGAGATATTGTCCGTCCGGCGATGGCGGGAAAAAGCCGGGATCGGGATCTTCATGCCACCAAAGCGTACCGATCGGCATCGAGGGAAAGCGACTACGAGGAAGAAGAGAGGACCCGGATGAAACGAGGAGGATAGTGAGGATTCGGAGGACCGGTGATCGGATAGCGATGACTACGATGAGATCGGGCACATTGAGGAAGAGCAGCGCCCGAGCGAGGACTCGAGCACGGCTTTCACGATACTCGAGCAATCGAGCACGGCTTGGATGGGATCATACCCAAGAGGCTTGCTTCCATGCGGGATCGCTTTTACGGCGGCGGCCAATTCAAGCCGATTGGAAGGAAAGGAAGATGAGGAAAGGCGAATGGAACCGCTGGAGCAGCGGGGAATAGTGGATGGATATGGAGGACGAGAGATCTAGGTAGTCGGTGTATGCGGTGGCGATCGCAGATCTGCTAGAAGCGTAGACGAGCGGCGTCTTTTGTGATGGCGGTCGATTCTTTTGCTCATATCGACCTTTTTGGTGACATACCTTGATCTTGTATTTTGTGATCCTTCATGGACCTTGAATATTCTGATACTAACGCTTTCTATGACGGGATGTTTATGTTTGATGCTTATATGTGATATGAGCTATGCCATGATGATATATGATCTATGTGATGTGTGATGATGATGTTATGTGAAATGCATAACGATGATATGTTGACGAGTTGCATGATTATATGTGATCGTGCGTGATATGTGTATATGTGATGATATGTGATATGGGTGATGATATATGTTATGCGATGATACGGTTATCTATCGGCGTCTCTAATGTTTCAAGCGTCGATGCGAATCGAGAACAAGGAACGGAGGAAAATAATGTGGAAGAAGCCGGGGAACCACCTTTGGTTCGGTGGCATGCGATCGAAATTTTCGCAGCGCGAATCCCCACGTTCGACGGTCTCGGCGAACCGATCGGCCGAAAGCGGATACGATCCACCTAAGGATCTTGAATACATCGGCTGCGAAGAAGCGAAAAGCTGAATTAGCGATCTTTCGACTAGCAGGTGAGGTGATTTACGGTGGGAATCGTGAGAAGGACTCTAACACCGGGACGATGGGCAAGGTATCGTGGGAAGATTTCAAGGAAGAACTCATGGAAAATACGTGCACGGCGTTTCTGGTGCGAGAGAAGGCAAAGCAGTTACGGAATCTTCGTCGAGGAAGAAGGGCGGTCACCGAGTCGATCGCTCGTTCAATAAATACATCACGTTATGCTACGTGCACTTGTTGTGAGGTGCGGGCGACGAGTTCGAGAGAGGACTCGGGCCGAGATCGAATTTCGCTCGTCGATCGAGGAGATCGGCGTGTCGCGATCATGAACCGGGCATTAAACATTGAGTCAATGTTGCCCGGGAAAACGATGCCACCGGACAGCCATCGGCGGAGGAAGAGGTAAGAGGAAATGGGAAGATCGAGGAAAAGCGATCGGTGTTCGAGGGAACGGGCGGTCGATGATTCCAAGGAATCAAGGCGTTGAAGAGAGAAAGCGACCTTGGGGAAGGAATTTCCAACCCATGCGGCGGTGGAAAAAAACCTTGCGAAATGCCAAAGGAATCATTTCGGAGTGTAGACAAGGTAGCACCGAGTGCTATCGTTGTAAGTCTGGACATTACGCTCGAGATTGTCCGTTAGGAGGGCGGCGGTCACGGCGCCATGATGGCGTCCGACTCCATGAGCGAGAATCATGCTCCGCCGAGGACAAACAACGGAGGCGAGGAGGTCACCCTAGGCCCGGCAAACCAAAGGCCACCGCAGCAAGCAAGGATGTCGCCTTGAATCGGCGAGCGGCTCAAGCTCCGGAAATCTTGCGGTATAATCCATATGAGTGATATACCCGTTTCGCTTTGTTTGATCTGAGGAGCCTCGCATTCCTTCGTTTCGAGAATCGCGTGTGAGAGGTTGGGTTTGGTACCAAGAAATCACAGTACCACAAATTAGCATCCGTCGAAGTGCTAAAAGCGAAAGAGATGCGCGAACCGGGTAGAAATACGTGAGCGAAAAGTCTTTGTCAATTTGCATGTCATCGGAATGGAAGATTTCGATGTCATCTTTAACATGGATTGGTTGGAAAAGCACATGGCAACTATCGTTGTCTCGAGAGAAGTTGCTTTTCGAGCGGCCGAAGAGTGGAAGTTTGTTTCCACGGCGTAGGATGGTGTTTGCGTGCAATGATCTCGACCTTTGAAGGTAGTGAGGATGATCGAGAAGGAAGCTATCAAACTTTCTTGGTAAGTTTGACAGGCACGATGAACAGTATGCGATTGCTGAAGGAGCGATGGTGTGTGAATATCGGGACGTGTTTCGAGGACTTGCAGGTTTACCACACGATAGACAAGTGGAATTCACTATTGATTTGGAACCGGGAGCGGCGCTTGATATCAAAGGCACCATCTGAATGGCACCTAAAGAATTGCAAGAACTGGCGCAGATTGCGGGGCTGTTGGATCTAGGTTTTATCCGACCTAGCGTGTCGCCGTGGGGAGCGCCGATTACGTTCGTCAAGAAGAAGATGGGTCAATGCGGATGTGCATTGACTACGAGAGTGAATAAGTGACGATCAAACGAATGATATCCTCTTCCAAGGATCGACGATCTGTTTGACCAGCTCGAGGCGAGTGTCTTCTCTAAGATCGATTTGAGGTCGCTACCATCAGTGAAGATCGAGAAAGGAGGGCGTTGCGAAGGCCGCGTTCGGGGCGGTATGGGCACTCTGAGTTCATCGTGATGCCGTTTGGTTTGACCAATGCGCCAGATTTTCATGGATCGATGAATCGAGTTTTCCATCGATGTCTGGATAGTTTCGTCTTGGTTTTATCGATGATATTCTCATCTATTCCAAGAATGCGAGTTGCATAAAGAACACCTCCGTGCAGCTACGGAAGCGTTACGGCGAGAGGTTGTATGCCAAGTATAGCAAGTCGAAGTTTGGCTCAAAGAAGTGATGTTCCTGGACATATCGTGTGCGAAGGAATCAAAGTCGACCCAGGTGAAGGTTGAGCGATAAATGGCGGAAGGTTCCGACTAATGCCAATGAGGTTGAAGCTTTCTAGGCTTGGCGGATATTATAGGCGTTTCATCGAAGGGTTTTCGAAGTTGGCAAGGCCGATGGCGCAACACTCGTGAAAGGAATCAAGTTTTCATGGTCGAAGCTTGTGAAGCAAGTTTCGGGAGTTAAAGAAGAAGCTAACAACCGCTCGATGTTAGCCGTGCGGAAGGAGCGATGGGTTTGTGGTCTACACCGATGCATCCAAACTTGGTTTGGGTTGCGTTCTCATGCGAGCAGGAAGGTTATAGCTTCGCGTCTCGTCGGTTGAAACCGCACGAGTTGAGCTACCCAACTCACGATCTGGAGTTAGCGGCGATCGTTCATGCGTTGAAGATTTGGAGCACTATCTCTATGGAGTTAAGTGTGAAATCTTCACGGATCACAAAACCTTAAGTATTTCTTTGAACAAAAGAGCTGAACATGAGGCAAAGGAGATGGCTAGAGTTGGTGAAGGATTATGATTGCTCTATCGATTTATCACCCGGAAAAGCCAACGTCGTAGCGGATGCTCTTAGTCGCAAGTCGAGGCGAAGTTGGGATATCTTCTTACGCAAGAGAAAGAGCTTATTCGAGTTTCGAGAAGCTCGACTGAAGTGATTCATCCGCGGAATCGGTGCAAGGATTCATCGCAGCTTGACGGTGAACCGGATCTAAGAGAAGCCATCGTGAGTCTTGGCGAGAGGCGAATTCACGGAAAGATGCGTTTGAAAGCAAGATTAGAAGATAGCAAGGGTTCACGGAAGCAAAGGATAGCGCGCTACTATTCCGAGGAAGGTTATGTGTGCCACTCATAGGGAATTGAGAGATAAAATCATGAGTGAAGCTCATGAGGCACCGTATCTGACTCGTCCAGGAAGCACCAAAATGTCGAGAGACCTTAAGAGGAACTTTTGGTGGGAAGGGATGAAAAAGGATGTAGCAGCGTTTGTGGAGCGATGTTTGGCTTGTCGACAAGTGAAAGTTTGTACACCAACGTCCGTCGAGATTATTGCAACCGCTACCAATCCCGTGAGTGGAAATGGGATCATATCGGTATGGATTTTGTGGTGAGTTTTCCAAGGTCGTGAGAGGAAACAACGCTATATGGGTTGTCGTCGATGGTAGCGAATCGACTCATTTCTACCGATTCGGATGGCGTCACGGGTTAGATAAGCTTGCTCGACTTTCGTCAAGGAAATCGTGCGGTTACATGGTGTGCCGTGATCGATTCGTCGGATCGTGACCGAGGTTCACATCAAGGTTTTGGAGGAGTCTGCAGGAAGCCGTGGGACCAAGTGAATCTTAGTACGACATTCCATCCTCAAGCGGACGGTCGATCGGAAAGGACGATTCGAGTTTTGGAAGACATCTGCGGCGATCGTGGCCGACAGAGGAGGAAATGGGAAGAGATACTACCTTTGGTAGAGTTTGCCTATAACAATAGTTATCAGGCCACCATAGGAATGGCTCCCTATGAAGCGTTGTACGGAAGGAAGTGTCGATCGCCACTTCATTGGGACGAAGTGGGCGAGAGGAAGATGTTAGGACGAAAATGGTTCAGCAGACGGTCGAGGTTATCGATCGAGATCAGCGAAGGATCAAGGAAGCGCCAGACAGTAAGTCCTATGCGGACAAGCGCGTCTGGATCTTCGATTCATGATCGGAGATCGCGTTTTCTTAAGGTTTCCCGACGAGAGAGTCGTTCGCTTTGGGAAGCGAGGTGAGATTCTGACCGAGGTTCGTTGGACCTTTCGAAGTTCTTGAAAGGATGAGCCCGCTGCCTATAGGTTAGCTTTGCCACTAGCATCGGAGATGTTCATGACGTGTTTCACGCTTCTCGGTGAGAAAGTGCGTGTTCGACCCAAAACACGTGATCGGGCATGATCAAGTGGTTCTTTTCGTGATGGAGATTACGAGCAAAGGCGATGGCTATCTTGGAGCGAGAAGTCAAGGAATTGAGGAACAAGCGATTCCGTTGGTGAAGGTGTTGTGGAATCACCACGGAGGAGGAAGCTACGTGGGAGTTGGAAGATAAGTTCGGGGCTCGGTGCCACGAGTTGTTTTCTCACGTGTTTGAAATTTCGAGGCGAAATTTTATAAGGAGGAGGATGTAATACCCGTCTTTTAAAGCTTCATTTTGCATGGCACGTTTTTCGAGAAAAGGTCAAAAGGTTGACTTTTGTTTCGACGATCGACCGTCATGAAACCTCGGCGTTGTGAAGAGTGTCTTATGACGAATTCATAGACACTAAGTATGCGTGTTTTCGACCACCCATGAAGGTTTGCACCAGGAAGTTATCGAAAACCGACTTTTCATTGGTCTTTAAAAGCATATCTTGTTTATAGTCATTGTGTCCGTATTTTATTTCGTGTCCATGGGTACCAAGTTTGCAAAATTTGGAGTCCGTTTGCAAAAGCGTCATTTTGCGTTTTGAAAAAGGTAGCTTTATGAAAAATTGCAAGTGACCGTGATTTTCCTATAAATAGGAGGCTAGGGCGCCTTCATTTTCAGCGTTCATTTCCTTCGCCTCTGTGTTTACGGAAGAGCCGAGCAGCTCAGTACTGCATGAAGGCACCGGAGGAGTGGGGATCGGCCGGGAGGCTCGTGGCAATCCATTCTTGCCGCCGAGCTACCACCGCCGATCAACCACCCCCGGCAGCCCGTTTTTTTTTGTCCTTTTCTTGTTTTGATTCCGCCTTTTAGTAGATCGTATAGCATAGAACTCGGGATTCTAAAGGACGAGGCGGGAAAAGCAGTAGGAGGCCTACTTATTCGCCATCATCACCGCCGCCCATTCTGCCGATTTGGTGGTGTTGGCCGATTTGGTGGCCGACGGCCCACCTTTGCTCGGGTCCTTTAGGTTTTGAGTTCCATGCTGATTCTACTAAAGTACCGATTCCGCTTTTACATTTTTCGCGTTTACGCATGTCGGGATGTTTTCCGTTGCTTGAGTTTTCTAAAGGAAGTACATGCCCGGTTATCCATTTTCAACGCCGTTTGTCATTCCATGTTCGTCGTTATGCATATTGCTTATGTTTCCATTTTCATGCATCGATTTTGGATGGTTTATCCTAGATCCGAGGATAGCATCGATTTTTGAAGCTTCTTCACGCTAAGATTTGAGTCAACTTGCATGCATGCATATTTTGAAGGTACCCTATTATAGGTCTTGATGCCTGAATATATTTCCTTACGCATCGAGTTGATTTGAAAACCCGAGAGTGCCAAATGTGGGTTCGTAAAGTCGAAACCCTAGTTTTGCTACGATTGTCGTTTGGATCACGTTGTTGCTTTGCTTTGTGGGAAGTGACCCAAAAGTTGTTCCGCCTTGTTACCGTGTACCTACCAAAGTCGATCGGTGAAGTCATCGGATCCGTAGATATATCTCGGTTGACGTTTTAAATGCTCGAGTTGGGTTATATATGCTTATTTTGAGTTATTTACTCGATATTTCAAAATAAAACATGTACGCCGTAAAATGTTTTTGTGAAATTATTATCGTTCTCCGATCCAAGATATGGTTCTATCATGGTTGTGCACGGATCTCTATTCGTGGGTTGATCACCATCTCGAGTATTGATCATAAGGGATAGACCCCAACACGTGGTTATGGTTCGAAGGGGATAGACCCCTAAGTCCACACGGAAAAGGTAATGAGGTGGTTATGGTTCGATGGGGATTTGACCTCAAGTCCACACCGAGTTAGCCGCCGATACGCCCGGCGGCCGACCGGATGTGTTCCGGCCGAATGAATGTCATGTGATGGGTCAAGCGGGATACGCCCGAGCCGTGGTTCATGGTTCTATGATGGGAGTAACAGAATAACGGATCGTATCGAAAATGAAAATCTATTTTGCTTACTTAGAAGTGGATTTACGCTTTAAAACCTTCTAAGGTAAGTGCTCTAAACACGCATCATGATTCTTTTGATTTATGATAAAACCCCACCGAAAAGCGCCACTACTCACCCCAAACTCTTTTCAAATCTTTTCACGGCATGGAGGAGGGTCGGACGGGCGACGCCGAGGGTGGAGTCATGATTCTTCATGCTATGCTTCCGCGATGTTGTGTTCTATACGCACTCGATAATTATGTATTCTTGTCCCTTATTTGCTTTCCGATTGGGAACAAGATTTGTTATGTTATTCTCGTGAGTCTCGATACGAGCATGCTATGTGGTTGACCGGTCTAGTTGATGTGATGTAATGCTATTTTGCCTTCTTGCATTACTTATAATAAACCAAGATCATGTTTTTCTCGAGGTTATGATATCGATATTATTCTCGCTGGTGGATTGTTTGTGCACCCTCCCTTCGTGATATGTCCTAGTTATAGAGGAGATCTTGCCCGATTTCATGGTCACATCTTCTTATCATGTATGTTATATGTATCCCCTTCTTCCCCGCTTAACCCCCACCCCTAATCACACCCCGCATCCGTGCCTTCCTGAATTGGGGCGTGACAGTGGACTGTACTTTACGCCTTCCACTTCTTTCTCGCTTTCTTATTTCTTTAATCAACATAGATTGGCATAAAAGTCTATCAAGAACCAACAAGAACATGATTATCTTAGTCGTCGATACGACTATATTTTCTCGATATCAAGACACTATGGTCTATACACTTAGTCATTTCATCCTCTAATCTTAAACATCGAACGAGACTTAACGAAGTCTCATATAACTAAACGAGCATAGAGAACTCCACAACAAGTTTTAACCGTCTAATCTTAGCCAAAACCTAACAACCCCTTATGTCCGACATCAAAATCACATGAGTCGTGACACAGCCCACCCTAAGGTCCTAATCCTAAGGACGGATTAGAGAGGGCTGGTTGAAGGAACAGTACTTAGAGTTCATCAGAAAGTTGTTACAAGGATATATAATACGTAAAATGGCATGGTTCAAACATTATAAACCTCGCTAACATAATGTACTAGAAGGGCTAGACCAATAGATCCAAAAGAATACAAATGGTCCGAAGGACTTCAATAGTTCATATCATCTTACCACAAAAAAAAACATTGTTCAAATTGCAATGAAGACGGTGAATACACATACGACGATGTGTATTCAAGGTTTCTAACATATAAACATCAAAAGCTTGACCCTCAACACCCTCCATCATCATCATCATCACCAACCTCGCACATTTAAAACAAACATGCAGGTCGAGTACAAGAATGCACTCGGTGAACTCGTGTCAAAAACATTTTATCATATTTAAATTACACCGCCACATCATGGTAAGACATAAGGGTTTTATTTGAAATATCTTGTGCTTACTAAAATTATTTTCATCGCTCATAAAGTCGCCACAAGCATTTTCTTGTGTGTAAGATCCATATCCCTTATCCTTTCATCATAACATCATAGTCGAACGTCGTGAAGGAGGCCTCCTCTACGACGCCGACCGACCGTGAATTGTCCTTACAAAGACACAATACCTTAGGTGTACACGCAATCCTAGCTGTATAAGCCTTCCGCATAGATCCGATATCGATTTCATTCATAAGTTGAAGCTATCCAACACATTCATATCATTCATTCCGGATAGGATACATACACAAAACATAAATATTTTTGGTGTAATCTTGTAACATTTTCTCAACAAATAAATAAGCATCGTAATAAATTCATTTGGAAAGTATAGCAAAGTCACGCTTTGTTTAGAAAGAAAGCCCACCGGACTATTTGCTCGCCTTTAATTCGATTATTCTTCAACGCCCAACAGAGAAGGCGCCATTCACACCTTTACGTAAAAGCGATGTTTAGTACGTCGCTCATGTTTTTGAGACTTTCACGCCTAGAATAAACTTCGATATTCTATATCGATATAATTTGAATTCCTTAAGGAGTTCAATACTCTGCTCGCCATGATTTCAACTAAATAGTTCTCGCTCCTCGAGATACGCTCAACTATTTCGCTTAACCTTTAGGTTAAACGCTCAACGATTTATATCGCTTTCGATACAAGGATTTCAATTATGAAATCTTTTCTCATTAATGAGATTTTTATATAGTATATGATACGCCTTACACGTATTAGAATATTAATCGAACGATTTCAGACGCTGACTTCAAAAGTCAACAATTTTGATTTTTATTAGTAAATTCTTTACTAATTCATATTCTTAATAAACATAAATCGATTTTCAATCGATTTCTTTTCGTAAAGTCATAATTTCGATTTTCACGCGAATCGATAAACTTTATTAATAACTTTCTTAAATATTAATCAATTTATTCATTAAGCATTATAATTCATTTCTAACGTTATTTAAAATAACGTCATTATAAACATAGTAATCTATGTTTATAAAATTTTATAAATTCAATTATGTCTAAAATAATTTTAGACATATAATATATTATTATTCTTGATTAAAAGGATTTAAAATCCTTATCTCATATTATAGCTCACTATTATTTCCCAAATTTTTCCAAATTTGTTTCAAATTTTTTCTAAATTCATATAGTGTATTATTTTACACTATGATCATTAATATGTATTAATATTAACCATGGAATATTTTGAGCATCCTCAATTAAATCCTATAGGTCATGGTATTATTTTTAAAATTGTCCAATAATTCTAAAAAATTCTATATAATTAGTACAAGGTCATAACATTAATTTATAACACATTTATGTCATATAGTCCATCATATACCATTTCTTCATCAATGATTAAAACTTAAGGTCACGGTTCATCCTCAATATATACCAAACATTATATAAAATTCCAACAAAAATACACCATGCTTATATACTATAGTCAACAATATAACATCATAATGTTCATCAAAACAATTTAATCATCATTATATAGGTTTGAAGCTCACGGCTTTTTCAATAAAATTTGAGCAAATGATTTCAAAATTTCTAGTAAATTCATGTAATACATAATCAAGGTCCTAGATCACTAATATACCATTGCATGTCTTACATAAAATTATACATCAAGATAGAAATTTTAAGCTTTCGGTATTTTCAAAATAAATAGCATAGGATTTTCCAAAAATTCCAAATAAATCCCCATGGACTCTTATAACATCATAGATCAATAATTCAACATCAAAATAATTTTAAGTAATTTCGATCATCACATAAAACCTCATGACATTTTCGAAATAATTTCTAAACATGATCTATGCTTTAAACTTAACATGCATTAGCTAAATCTTTACAATCAAGACACATGCATAAACATAGATCAAACTTAACATGCATTAGCTAATTTTTACAATCAAAGATCATCAAGAAAACATGCACTAGTAATCCTTTACAAACAAGGACATCAAGAACACATGCATTAACCAAGACCAAAGCTTTCGATTTTTTTTTGTAAAAATCAAAGAAAAATCGAAGCCTTGCTCGATTCTCACCTTTGTGTTGGTATGGATTCAAGGAACAAGGTTAAGGTATTAAGCTTGGTGGAAGAGAAGAAGATGAACACTAAAATTTCCAAAAGCGGAGGGTGTAGCTCTGCTTTTTTGCAGTGTTTGGGAGAGAGGAATGAGAGCGCTTGAGTGTTCAAGGTCTGCTGAGTAAGTGGAATGAGAGGAAATGAAGGATCCTCCCCTATATCTCTCTCACTCCCCCGCTCTTTCACAAATGAATAAATAAAATGGAAGCCTTTTTAACTAATGGGTTATGACTCACTTAGTGATCATTACCTAGTGTTAATAGCCTTACACCATGTTGGACCTTGAACAACCAAGGCCATGCAACATGGGTAGAGAGCCGACGCCCTAGTGGAATCAAGGGAATGATTTTATTTTTGTGTATTAATACTATGTATTAATCAAGGTATAAATCTAAATATAAAAATACATTATTTGATTTATACTAGATTAATGCGTAACATAAATACCACTTGGATAATTAAAACATAGCATAGCAAAGTATATACTAAAGGTAACGGAATTATGTTGTTATAACATAAGGTCACGCTCTTTCCTTAATCACAGTACATATTTTATATTCGTGCCATTCATAGATATATATATGTCATAACATATGAGTTTAGATGATAAATTATATCATAGGAAAATTAATGGTATCATTTATGTGAGAAACCCTAATTTTCAATTAGGGTTTTTGAAAATTAGTGAATTGGTCTCTATCGAATCTTAACGATCTAGCATTGTTTTAATGCTAAATAATATTCTATTTATATAAAATAATCATAAGAATTTAAATACTATAATTCCTTGATCGTTAAACCCATTTTTCAAATCGTTTTCAGACGTTAACATTAAACGCCTCAAAATGTTAACTATCGACTCATCTCAAAATGGTCGTAGTAAGATCGTACTCATTTTATTAAAAATACTCCATTGACAGTGGAATTTAATTCTAAGCTTCACTACTTAGAAAATTCCATGAAATTTTAACTATCGATACGCAATCGACGTTAAAATAATACTGTCGTAATACTTTATAACCTTCTATTCCTTAATTCACAATTCTCAATGAATGTATAACAGGAATTCGTTATTTCGTAATCAATCGAAATCATTATTCGATGTCTTTCAAATTTAACACTCGGTAAAACCCTAATTTACTGATTTAAATATCGTAATTAGGCACTTGTTTCTTCAGAATATTACATTGTGATTGGGAAGGATATGCTATGGAGATATTGGGTGACTACATTTATCGTGCTGATGGTAGCTATGATTTGATCGCAGATCTGCCGAGATTCATCAGTCATCTGAGCTATGTCTACAGTGTTTATAGAGTCGCACCTAGAGGACCATACCTTCCACCTCGAGAATACAATTGGCGCGACATTACGTCGGAATGTGTAATATCCTGTAGAATTAAAGGCCTAATTACGATATTTAAAATTTGTAAATTAGGGTTTCGCCGAAGTAATTGAATTAGTAATATATCGAATAATGATTTCGATTAATTACGAAGTAACGAATTCCTATTTTATATTCACTAAGGATTGTGAATTAAGGAATATAATTTTATAAAGTGTTTCAAGAAGATATTTTAATGTCGATCGAGTATCGATAGTTAAAATTTCGTAAAATTTTCTAAGTGACGCTTAGAATTAAATTCCATTATTAATGGAATAATTTAATAAAGTGATTATGACTTTATTACCACCATTTTGAGATGAGTCGATAATGAACGTTGAGACGCTTCAAACGTTAACGCTTAGAGATGAATAGAAAAATGAGTTTAATGATCAAGGAATTATAATATTTAAATTCCTATGATTATTTTATGTAATTAGGTATTATTTAGCATTAAAACAATGCTAGAACATTAAGGATTAATTATTGAACAATTTGAAATTTTCGAAACCCTAATTTCGAAAATTAAGGTTTTCTCACATGAAATGATACTAATAATTTTTTCTATGATATAATTTATCATCTAAGATATATATTATGATATATATCTATAATTAACATGAAAATCAAAATTTAGCACTTAAGATTGAAATAGCCGTGAGCATGTGAGTGTAACATGATTTACGTGTGATTTGTGCATGGTTTGCTATGTTATGAAATGAAATGATTCAAGTGGGATTAATTACACTTTATCAAGATAATAGATACAAGAAACAATTGAAAGGCTTGAGTGCATAGGAACCGTATTTTATGTTTATAAATGAGGTTAGAAGTTCTAACACAACTCTTTGTGATGATGTCTAATTGTATATGGGAATGTGTATTGACTTATACCATGAATTAAGACAAAAAAATATTAGTAACTCCTCCATCTCTTGCTTTGGTGACCGACGACACTTGTCCCAAATAAGATAAAGAATAATTGTTTTGTTCAAGAAAGAATTTGTGTAAGAAAATACTTACTAACAAGATGTAATTCATGATGAGTCAAAAGCAATTAAAATGTCTCTCTTGCATGAGGATACCCGACGGCTCCTATAGTTCAAAGCAAAAGAATTAATTTGTTTTGTTCAAAAAAACTTTATGCATGCATTTACTATCATGATGTAATATCCTATGAGTTATAAAATATTTTTGAAAAGGCTTCCAATTGGTATAGTGAGAGTGTGTAATACCCCGTCTTTTCTAAGCACCATGTTTGCATGGCACGCTTTTGAGAAAAGGTCAAAGGTTGACTTTTGTTTCGTGATGCGACCATCACGAAACCTCGTGCGTTGAAGAGTGTCTTAGACGAATTCATAGACACTAAGTATGCAAGTTTTCACCACCCACGAAGGTTTGGCACCGGGAAGTTATCGAAAACCGGACTTTTCATGGTCTTTAAAAGCATATCTTGTTTATAGCCATTGTGTCCGTATTTTATTTCGTGTCCATGGGTACCAAGTTTGCTAAATTTGAGTCCGCTTGCAAAAGTTATGCCTTTTTGCGTTTTGAAAAGGATCATTACACAGCAACAAGCCTGCTTCCTATAAATAGGAGGCTAGGCATTCATTTTCAACGCTCATTTCCTTCGCCTCTCTGTGTTTACGGACGAGCCGAGCAGCCTGTGCACGCGAAAGCGCGGGAGGAGTGGGATCGAGCCGAGGCTCGGCGGGCGCTTATCATACTGATGCCGCCACCACCGCCGATCATCCTCCCGCAGCCCTGCTTTTCTGTTTTTTCCTTTTCTTGTTTTGATTCCGCCTTTTAGTAGATCGTATAGCATAGAACTCGGGATTCTAAAGGGACGAGGCGGGAAAACGGCCGAGGTCGGCCGATTGGCCAAGACCGCCGCCCAAGGCCCGCCGCGGTGAGTTGGTGGTCGCCGCTTGCGGCCGATGGGCCATCTTTTGCTACAGTTCCTTTAGGTTTTGAGTTCCGGCCATGCATTCCACTAAAGTACCGATTCTGCTTTTACATTTTTTGCTTCGCATGTCGGGATGTTTTCCGTTGCTTGAGTTTTCTAAAGGAAGTAGATGCCCGGTTATCCATTTTCAACATAGTTTGTCATTCCATGTTCGTCGTTATGCATATTGCTTATGTTTCCATTTTCATGCATCGATTTTGGATGGTTTATCCTATATCTGAGGATAGGCATCGATTTTTGAAGCTTCTTCTCTGCTAAGATTTGAGTCAACTTGCATGCATGCACATTTTGAAAGTACCCTATTATAGGTCTTGATGCCCTGAATATATTTCCCTTCTGCATCGAGTTGATTTTAAAACCCGGAGAGTGCCAAATATGGGTTCACAAAGTCGAAAACCCTAGTTTTGCTTTGATCTTCGTTTGGATAACGATGTTGCTTTGCTTTGTGGGATGTGACCCCAAATGTTGTTCCGCCTTGTTACCGTGTGCCTACCAAAGGCGATCGGTGAAGTCATCGGATCCGTAGATATCTCCGGCCGACGTTGGTCTGCATGAGGTTGGGTTATATATGCTTATTTCGAGTTATTTACTCGATATTTCAAAATAAAACATGTGCGCCGTAAAATGTTTTGGTGAAGTTATTATCGTTCTCCGATCCGAGATGTGGTTCTATTGTGATTGTGCACGGATCTCTATTCGCGGGTTGATCACCATCTTTAGTATTGATCGTGAGGGATAGACCCCAACACGTGGTTATGGTTCTCAGGATAGACCCCTAAGTCCACACGGAAATGGTAATGAGGTGGTTATGGTTCTTACGGATTTGACCCCAAGTCCACACCGAGTTAGCCGGTCGGATACGCCCGCAATGGCCAATCGGATATGTTCCGGCCGAGATATTGTGGGTCGGGCCGGATATGTTCCGGGCGAATGAATGAGATGTGATGGGTCAAGGATACGCCCGAGCCGTGGTTCTTTGGTTCTATGATGAGAACAAAAGTAATAACGGATCGTATCGAAAACGAAAATCTATTTTGCTTACTTAGAAGTGGATTTACGCTTAAAACCTTCTAAGGTAAGTGCTCCAACACTGCATCATGATTCTTTTGATTTATGATAAACCCCACCAAGTGCGCTAGTACTCACCCCAAACTCTTTTTCAAATGTTTTCACAGATGGAGAAGGGCTGGACGGGTGACGCTGATGGCCGGAGTCGGGTTCTTCATGCTATGCTTCCGCGATGTTGTGTTATATACGTACTCTGATGTTGATGTATTCTTGTCCCTTATTTTGCTTTCTCGATTGGGAACAAGATTTGCTATTATGTTATTATGCAAAGGAGTCTCGATATGAGCATGCTATATGGTTGACCGCCTAGTCAATGTGGTGTAATGCTATTTTGCTTTCTTACATTACTTGTTATAAACCAAGATCATGTTTTCGAGGTTGTGATATCGATATTATTCTCATTGGTGGATTGTTTGCACCCTCCCTTCGTGATATGTCCTAGTTATAGAGGAGATGCCGCCCGATTTCATGGTCACATCTTCTTATCATGTATGTTATATGTATTCCCCTTCTTCCCGCTTAACCCCACTTTCTAATCACACCCCAAGATCCGTGCCTTCCTCGAATTGGGGCGTGACAGCAGTGGTATCGTAGCAATGGTTCTTGGCTTTGACCTCTAGCTTTGTTATCCGATATCAAAGCAGTTTGTTTGCTATATATCTTGTACATTCTTGAAATTGAGTATTTAGAACTTGTTCTTCTAAACTGTTTATCAGGTACAGCTACCCTCAGCTCACCGTCAGGCCGCCTCCTTTAAAAAGAGGATGAGGTATGTGTTTATTTGCTGATGCTTTATGTGGTTACGTGATGTTTGATATGATCTTGGTTTCATGTGCTTTGGCATGGTAAGAGTTTACGGATGTAAACGTGATGTGATGTTGAGGTGAGATGGATGTGGTATGGTTGGGTGTTGATGTGGATGTGAAGTGATTTGTCGATGGGACGGAAAGGCCTATGCGATCGTGATGTGGAAATCGTTTATATGATATGATGTGATTAATGTGATCACGTATGGTTGATGTAAATCTATGTGTTTACATAGCAACGCGTTGTTGATTGAAAATCTTGTTTATTTTGATAAACGAGTGCTTGTAAGTGAATCATGTAATTGTTTACGTGATTATTGTTATGAATATTCATATCGATGTTGATATGTGTTGAAAGTGAATATGTGTCTCAAGACATGATTACCCGCATGATCGCGTAAAAAGGAAACGGAATATTTGTTGTTATTTTGATGAACTAACATGTAGGTTTATGGATATTCAAAGGGCCCGCATAATGTCGGGTTAAGATCCCACAGATGGATGAGCGGATCCGTAAGTTCGTGGAATGTACCAGAATGTCCATGAACCGCTGGGAGTGCTTCGGGAGATTTGTTGGATTGTGGAGAAAGATCCGAGACAATGGGAAAGTATCAGTGTATGAAGCTTACTATCGGTTGACATAGAGGCTACCAATAGGTTGGCACCGTGGGCGAGAAAGCAAGGATACGTGATGTTCGGGACGGATCCTATCACCAGCACCTTACCTTGATTTCACCGAGTTCGCCGCCGAGTATGGAGACAAGGGACCGATCATCGAGGTATACCATCCGAGGAGGATGTGATAGCAAGGCATGTTCGAGGACCGATCCAGATTGATGATAGGGATGATGTTCCCGAAGAGCCTTTGGGAGAGCAGCCATCGCCGACGATCACCAAGGCCAGATACCAGCCACTACACCTCCATCTATGATCCTCACCTTCGCATTTAACCAGAATGATTTCGAGGTGACCTCCTGTGTAAGAGAGATTGTCCATCCGGACAAGGTGGCAGGGAAGAGGCCCAGGATCAAAATCTTCATGCCACCGAACAGTGTCAGGTTGGCATCCAGGGAAGGAGACTCTGAGGAGGAGGAGGAGGAGGAGGACCCATAGGAGGACGAGGAGGATAGTGAGGGCTCAAAGGACCCGGTGATCCAGATAGCCGATGACTCTGATGAGGTCGAGCATGTTGAGGAAGGGCAAGCGCCAGAGACAGGGACTCAGGCACAACATTCACCTGAGACTTAGGCGATCAGGGCACAGCTTGGATGGGATCATACCCACGAGAGACTTGCTTCCATGCAGGATCGCTTTACCGAAGCGGTAGCCCGAATCCAAGCCCTGATCGGAAGGTAGAGAGAGGATGAGGAAAGGCAGAATGGAACCATTGAAACAAGCAGAGAGTAGTGGACGGATATGGAGTACAAAGATCCGGGTAGTCAAGCAGGTACAACGACACGCAGTAGTCTTCTTAAAGCATGGACAGAGCAACATCTTTTGCAGTGACCGGAGTCAGATTCCTTTGCTCATATCTAACCTTTTTGATAGACATACCTTGATCTTGTATTTTGACACCCTTCGTGGACGCTGGATAAAACTAATACTAACGCCGCCTATGATGTATGTTTATGTTTTGATGCTTATCCGTGATATGACCTATGTGATGATAATATATGATCTATGTGGTATGTGGTGATGTTATGAGATGCATAACGATGATATGTTGACAGGATTGCATGATTATATGTGAGCGTCGTGATATGTGACATATGTGATGATATGTGATATGGGTGATGATGTATGTTGTGCGATGATACCCGCTATCTATGCGAACGTGTTTCTAATGTTTCAAACGCCGGCACGTAATGCCGAGAACAAGGAACCGAGGAACAATCATGTGGAAGAAGCCCAAGAACCACCTTTGGTTCAGCGGTATGCGATCGAGAGTTTCGAGGCGTAATCCCCACATTCGACGGTCTCGCGAACCGATCGATGCCGAGAACCGGATACGATCCACCGAAGGATCTTCGAATACATCGGCGCGAAGAAGCGTAAAAGTCAATTGCGCGATCTTTCGCCTAACCAATGAGGCTGATTTCTGGTGGGAGTCCGTGAGAAGGACCATGACACCAATTCAGTGGGCAATGTATACGTGGAAGATTTCAAGGAAGAACTCATGGAAAAGCACGTGCGGGCGCTTACAGCAAATAAGGCGAACGACTTCGGAATCTTCGCCAAGGAAGAAGGACGGTCACTGAGTACGATCGCTCGTTCAATCTTCTGTCGTGTTATGCTATGCACCTGGTCGACACAGAGGTCGCCAGGCGCATGTGTTCGAGAGAGGACTCACCCGAGATCGAATTTCGCCGTCACCGCTGAGATCTCGACGATGCGCAGTCCTTGAACCGGGCTTTAAACATTGAGTCAATGTTGCCCCAGGAGAGGACAATGCCACCCGGTCAGCCATCTGACGGAGGAAGAGGCAAGAGGAAATGGGAAGATCGAGGAAAAGGCAATCAGGTGTTCCAAGGGAACCAGAGCGGTCCAGTGATTCCGAGGAATCTGAGTAATCAGGAAAGAGAAAGGCAACCTTGGGGAAGGAATTTCCAACCCATGCGGCAGGGTGTGGAAAAACCTTGGTGCCAGAAATGCCAGAGGAATCACTTGGGCGAGTGCAAGGTAACGCTTGAGTGTTATCGCAGGAAGTTTGGACATTACGCCGAGATTGTCCATCAGGAGGTCCAGCGTGCAGCCGCCAGTGAGACAGCATCCAGCTCCGCAAAGGCAAAACCAAGCTCCGCCGAGGACAAACAACGGAGCAGGAAGTCACCCTAGGCCAGCAAACCAAAGGCCACCGCAACAAGCAAGGGTGTACGCTTTAATCAAGCAAGAAGCGTACTCAAGCTCCCGGAAATCTTGCAGGTATAATCCATATGAGTGATATACCCATTTTCACTTTGTTTGATACAGGAGCCTCACATTCTTTCGCTTCGAGAATCGCAGTGAGGGGTTGGGTTTGGTACCCAAGAAATCAAAGAGTACTCGAAATTAGCATCCCATCGTAAAGTGCTAAAGGCAAAAGAGATATGCCCAAACCGTGAGGTAGAAATCAGGAGCGTAAGGTCTTTGTCAATTTCATGTCATCGAATGGAATATTTCGATGTCATCATTGGCATGGATTGGTTGAAAAGCACAGGCAACTATACGCTGTCTCGAGAGAAGTTGCTTTTCGAATGTACCAAGGAGTGGAAGTTTGTTTCACGGCATAAGGATGGGTGTTTACGTGTTAATGATCTCAAAGACCGGCCAGTGAGGATGATCAGAGGAAGCCATCAAACTTTCTTGGTGAGTTCGACAGGCACCCAAGAGCGCAAGCGCTGCAAGAGGAGCCAAGGTGTGTGAATATCCGGACGTGTTTCCCGAGGACTTGCTGTGTTTACCACCGATAGACAAGTGGAATTCACTATTGATCCGGAACCGTGAGCAAGACATCAAAGGCACCATACGTAATGGCACCTAAATGTAATTGCAAGAACCGAAAGCGCAGCTTGCAGGAGTCGTTGGATCTAGGTTTTATCCGACCTAGCGTGTCGCCGTGGGAGCGCCACTGCTCACAAAAGAAGGATGGTTCAATGCGGATGTGTATTGACTATGAGAGTCAATAAGCTAACGATCAAGAATGATATCCTCTTCCAGGATCGACGATCTGTTTGACCAGCCAAAGGAGCAAGTGTCTTCTAAGATCGATTTGAGGTCGCTACCATCAGCTGAAGATTAGGATGGAGGACGCTATAAGACCGTGTTCGTAACAAGGTTGGGCACTACGAGTTCATCGTGATGCCGCTTGGTTTGACCAATGCGCCAAATAGCTATGGATCCGATGAATCGAAGTTTTCCATCAAGATATGGATAGTTTCGCTTGGTTTTATCGATGATATTCTCATCTATTCCAAGAATGTAGAGTTACGTAAGAACACCTTCGCACTGCTCGGAAACGCTACGAGCAGAGAGGTTGTATGCCAAGTATAGTAAGTGCGTAGTTTTGGCTCAAAGAAATGATGTTCCTTGGACACATCGTGTCTGCAAAGGAATCAAAGTCGACCCAAGAAGGTTGAAGCGTAACAATGTGAAGGTTCCGACTAATGCCAATGAGGTTCAAGCTTTCTAGGCTTGGCGTGATATTATAGACGCTTTCATCGAAGGGTTTTCAAGTTGACAAGGCCGATGACGCAACAGCTCGTAAAAGGGATCAAGTTTTCATGGTCCCAAGCTTGTGAAGCAAGTTTCAAGAGTTTAAGAAGAAGCTAACAACCGCTCCAAAGTTAGCTGCACTTAAGGAATGATGGGTTTGTGGTCTACACCGATGCATCCAAGCTTGCTTAGGTTGTGTTCTTATGTAACGGAAGGTTATAGCTACACGCCTCGCCGCTTGAAACCGCACGAGTTGAGCTACCCAACTCACGACCGGAGTTAACAGCAATGCTCATGCATTGAAGATTTGGAGGCACTATCTCTATGGAGTTAAGTGTGAGATCTTCACAGATCACAAGAGCCTCAAGTACTTCTTTGAACAAAAGGAGTTGAACATGAGGCAAAGGAGATGGCTAGAGTTGGTAAAGGATTATGATTGCTCTATCAGCTATCACCCGGGGAAAGCCAATGTCGTAGCAGATGCCCTTAGTCGCAAATCGAGAGCGAAATTGGGATATCTTCTTACGCAAGAGAAAGAGCTTATTCGAGATTTTGAGAAGCTCAGCCTGGAAGTGATTCACCCGCCGGAATCAGTGCAAGGATTCATCGCAGCTTTGACAGCTGAACCGATCTGAGAGAAGCAATCGTGAGCGCACAACGAGGAGACGAGTTCCTGGAGAAGATGCGTTTGAAAGCAAGGCTAGAAGATAGCAAGGGATTCACGGAAGCGAAGGACAACGCGCTATTATTCCGAGGAAGGTTATGTGTGCCACTCAATAGGGAATTGAGAGATAAGATCATGAGTGAAGTTCATGAGGCACCATATACAGCTCATCCTGGAAGCACCAAAATGTACAGAGACCTTAAGAGGAACTTTGGTGGGAAGGGATGAAAAGGATGTAGCGCGCTTTGTGAACGTTGTTTGGCTTGTCGCAAGTGAAAGCCGACACCAACATCTCGTTAGGTTTGTTGCAACCGCCACCAATCCCAAAGTGGAAATGGGATCATATCTGTATGGATTTTATGGTGAGTTTTCCAAGGTCAGCGAGAAAACACCGCTATATGGGTTGTCGTCGATAGACCGACGAAGTCACCATTTCACCGATTCGGATGACGACAGTTAGATAAGCTTGCTCAGCCTTTACGTTAGAGAGATCGCATGCTACATGGTGTGCCGGTATCGACATGCCGATCGTGACCCGAGGTTCACGCCAAGGTTTTGGAGGAGTCTGTGAAGCCATGGGGACCAAGTCAATCTCAAGATGACTTTCCATCCTCGATCGATGGTTAGTCGAAGGACGATCTGTGTCTTGAAGATATGTCATGAGCAATGTGGCGATAGAGGAGGAAATTGGGAAGAGATACTACCTTTGGTGGAGTTTGCCTATAACAACAGTTATCGTGCCACCATAGGAATGGCTCCTATGAAGCGTTGTACGGAAGGAAGTGTCGATTGCAACTTTATTGGGACGAAGTGGGCGAGAGAAAGTTGTTAGGACCGAGATGGTTCAATAGACGGTCGAGGTTATCGATCAAATCAGCCAAGGATCAAGGAAGCTCAGATGCTGCAAGTCCTATGCGGACAAGCGCCGACGGATCTTCGCTCATGATCGAGATCCTGCTTTCCTTAAGGTTTCCGACGAGAGAGTCGCTCGCTTTGGGAAACGAGGTGTTATGACCGAGGTTCGCTGGACCTTTCAAGTTCTTGAGAGAATAGGCCCTGCTGCCTCATAGGTTAGCTTTGTCGCCAGCATCGGAGATGTGCACGACGTGTTTAACATTTCTAAGTTGAGAAAGCACGTGTTCGACCCAAAACACGTGATCAAGCACGACCAAGTGGTTCTTGCTCGTGATCCGAGTTACGAGGAGAGGCCGCTGGCTATCTTGGAACGAGAAGTCAAGGAGTTGAGGAGCAAGCGATTCCACAGGTGAAGGTGTTGTGGAATCACCATGGCAAGAGGAAGCTACGTGGGAGTTGGAAGACAAGTTCGTGGCTCAAGACTCGAGTTGTTTTCTCCATGTGTTTGAAATTTCGGGACTAAATTTTCTAAGGAGGAGGATGTAATACCGCCTTTTCTAAGCACCGTGTTTGCATGGCACGTTTTTCGAGAAAAGTCAAAAGGGTGACTTTTTTTCGGTGATGCGACCGTCACGAAACCTCGTGCGCTTGAAGAGTGTCTTATGACGAATTCATAGACACTAAGTATGCAGTTTTCACCACCCACGAAGGTTCGGCACTCGGAAGTTATCGAATAACCGACTTTTCATGGGTCTTTAAAAGCATATCTTGTTTATAGTCGCTAGTCCGTATTTTATTTCGTGTCCATGGGTACCAAGTTTGCTAAATTTGGAGTCCTTTGCAAAGTTGCATCTCTTTATGCTTTTTGAAAGGGTCATTATGCAAGCAATGCAAGAATCGCTTCCTATAAATAGGAGGCTAGGGCCTTCATTTTCAACGCTCATTTCCTTCGCTCTCTTTGTTTACTGACGAGCCGAGCAACCTGTGCACGCCGCGAAGCCTGGAGGAGTGGGATCGAGCCGGGAGGCTCGCGGCGGCGCCATTGCGCCGCCGCCGCCACCACCGCCAATCATCCCTCCCCGCAGCCCCATTTTTCTGCTTTTTTCCTTTTCTTGTTTTGATTCCGCCTTTAGTAGATCGATAGCATAGAACCTGGATTCTAAAGGGACGAGGCGGGAAACGGCCGAGGCCGCCGATTGGCCAAGACCGCCGCGAGTGAGTGTTGTCACTTTGGTGGCCGACGGCCACCTTGGCTACTGTTCCTTTAGGTTTTGAGTTCCGCCATGCATTCCACTAAAGCACCGATTCTGCTTTTCTATTTTTCGCTTTCGCATGTCGGGATGTTTTTCGTTTCTTCGAGTTTTCTAAAGGAAGTAGTATGCCGGGTTATCCATTTTCAACATAGTTTGTCATTCCATGTTCGTCGTTATGCATATGGCTTATGTTTCCATTTTCATGCATCGATTTTGGATGGTTTATCCTAGATCCGAGGATAGGCATCGATTTTTGAAGCTTCTTCGCTTCTAAGATTTGAGTCAACTTGCTAGCATGCACATTTTGAAAGTACCCTATTATAGGTCTTGATGCCCAGAATATATTTCCCTTCTGCATCGAGTTGATTTGAAAACCCGGAGAGTGCCAAATATGGGTTCACAAAGTCGAAACCCTAGTTTTGCTTCGATCTTCGTTTGATCACGATGTTGCTTTGCTTTGTGGGATGTGACCCAAAAGTTGTTCCGCCTTGTTACCGTGTACCTACCAAGGCGATCGGTGAAGTCATCGGATCCGTAGATATCTCCCTGCCGACGTTGCTCTGCTCAGTGTGGTTATATATGCTTATTTTGAGTTATTTACTCGATATTTCAAAATAAAACATGTGCGCCGTGAAATGTTTTTGTGAAGTTATTATCGTTCTCCGATCCGAGATGTGGTTCTATTGTGATTGTGCACGGATCTCTATTTGGTGGGTTGATCACCATCTTGAGTATTGATCGAAGGGATAGACCCCAACACGTGGTTATGGTTCAAGGATAGACCCGAAAGTCCACACGGAAATGGTAATGAGGTGGTTATGGTTCGACGATTTGACCCTCAAGTCCACACCGAGTTAGCCGGCCGGATACGCCCGCATGGGTCGACCGGATATGTTCCGGCCGAGATATTGCGGGTCGGCGGATATGTTCCGGCGAATGAATGAGATGTGATGGGTCAAGGTGATACGCCCGAGCCGTGGTTCTTTGATTCTATGATGAGAACAACAAGAATAACGGATCGTGCATCGAAAACAAAAATCTATTTTGCTTACTTAGATGTGGATTTACGCTTTAAAACCTTCTAAGGTAAGTGCTCAACACGCATCATGATTCTTTTGATTTAAGATAAACCCCAATGCGGCGCTATTACTCACCCCAAACTCTTTTCAAATCTTTTCACGATGGAGGAGGGTCGGACGGGCCACCGACGGATGGAGTCATGGTTCTTCATGCTATGCTTCCGCGATGTTGTGTTATATACGTACTGATATTGATGTATTCTTGTCCCTTATTTTGCTTTCTGATTGGGAACAAGATTTCTATTATGTTATTATGCTGTGAGTCTCGATATGAGCATGCTATATGGTTGACCGGTCTAGTCAACAGGGTGTAATGCTATTTTGCTTTCTTGCATTACTTGTTATAAACCAAGATCATGTTTTCTGAGGTTGTGATATCGATATTATTCTCACAGGATTGTTTGCACCCTCCCTTCGTGATATGTCCTAGTTATAGAGGAGATGCCCCCGATTTCATGGTCACATCTTCTTATCATGTATGTTATATGTATTCCCCTTCTTCCCCGCTTAACCCCACCCCTAAACACACCCCAAAGATTCGTGCCTTCCCTGAATTGGGGCGTGACAGGTGTTATCGTAGCAATGGTTCTTGGCTTGACCTCTAGCTTTGTTATCCGATATCAAAGCGCTTGTTTGCTATATATCTTGTAACGTTCTAAAATTGAGTGTTTAGAACTTGTTCTTCTAAACTGCTTATCGTGCATGCCTACCCTCACCACCGTCAGCCGCCTCCTTTAAAAAGGGATGAGGTATGTGTTTATTTGCTGATGCTTTATGTGGTTACGTGATGCTTGATTGATCTTTGTTTCATGTGCTTTGGCATGGTAAGAGTTTACGTGATGTAAACGTGATGTGGATGTTGAGGTGAGATGGATGTGGTATGGTTGGGTGTTGATGTGGATATGTGGAAGTGATTTGTCGATGGGACGGAAGGGCCTATGCGACTGTGATGTGAAAATCGTTTATATGATATGATGTGATTAATGTGATCACGTATGGTTGATGTAAGTCTATGTGTTTACATAGCAACGTTGTTGATTGAAAATCTTGTTTATTTTATAAACGAGTGCTTGTAAGTGAATCATGTAATTGTTTACGTGATTATTGTTATGAATATCCATATCGATGTTGATGTGTTGAAAGTGAATATGTGTCTCAAGACATGATTACCTAGACGATCAAGCGTAAAAGGAAACGTGAATATTTGTTGTTATTTTTATGAACTAACATGTAGGTTTATGGATATTCAAGGCCCGCATAACGCCGGTTAAGATCCCACAGATGGATGAGCAGATCCGTAAGTTAAGGGAATGTACCAGAATGTCCATGAACCGCTGGGAGTGTTTCGGGAGATTTGTTGATTGTGAGAAAGATCCGAGACAAGGGGAAAGTATCGTAGTATGAAGCTTACTATCGGCTGATGAGAGGCTACCAATGTAGGCACCGTGGGCGAGAAAGCAAGGATACATGATGTTCGGGACGGATCCTATCACCGTGCACCTTACCTGATTTCACCGAGTTCGCCGCTCGAGTATGGAGACAAGGATCGATCATCGAGGTATACCATCCAAGAGGATGTGATAGCAAGGCATGTTCGAGGACCGATCCGATTGATGATAGGGATGATGTTCCCAAGAGCCTTTGGGAGAGCAGCCATCGCCGATTTATCACCAGCAAGGCCAGAAACACCACCACTACACCTCCATCTACGATCCTCACCTTCGATGGACCAGAATGATTTTGAGGCGGACCTCCTGTAAGAGAGATTGTCCATCCGACAAAGGGCGTGGAAGAGGCCCAGATCAAAATCTTCATGCCACCGGGTGCATCAGTTGGCATCCGGGAAGGAGACTCGAGGAGGAGGAGGACCCATAGGAGGACGAGGAGGATAGTGAGGGCTCAGAGGACCCGTGATCCGTGAGCAGCCACGACTCGACGAGGTCGAGCATGTTGAGGAAGGGCAAGCGCCAGAGACAAGGACTGTGCACAACATTCACCCGAGACTCGACGATCACGGCACGCCTTGGATGGGATCATACCCACGAGACTTGCTTCCATGCAGATCGCCACTCAAGCGGCACCCAATCCAAGCCCGTAGGAAGGGAGAGAGGACGAGGAAAGGCGTAATGGAACCATTGAAACAAGCAGAGTAGTGGACGGATATGGAGTATGAGATCCGGGTAGTCAGCAGTACATGCGATACCGTAGTCTCGCTAAAGCATGGACAGAGCAACATCTTTTGCAAAGGACCGAGTCGATTCTTTTGCTCATATCTCGACCTTTTGACCGACATACCTTGATCTTGTATTTTGACAATCCTTCGTGACGCCGGATAAAACTAATTCTAACGCCTATGATGTAATGTTTATTTTTGATGCTTATATGTGATATGAGCTATGTGATGATAATATATGATCTATGTGGTATGTGGTGATGTTATGTGAGATGCATAACGATGATATGTTGACAGGATTGCATGATTATATGTGATCGCGTGATATGTGACATATGTGATGATATGTGATATGGGTGATTAATGTATGTTGTGCGATGATACCCGGTTATCTATGCGAACGTGTTTCTAATGTTTCAACGTCGGTACAGAATGTCGAGAACAAGGAACCAGAGGAACAATCATGTGGAAGAAGCCTAAGAACCACCTTTGGTTCAGCGGCATGCGATCGAGAGTTTTTGTAGGCAGAATCCCCCTACATTCGACGGTCTAGGCTAACCAATCGATGCTGAGAACTGGATACGATCCACCGAAAGGATCTTCGAATACATCGACTGCGAAGAAGCAGAAAAGCTGAATTACGCGATCTTTCAACTAACCGATGAGGCTGATTTCTGGTGGGATTCCGTGAGAAGGACCATGACACCAGTTCAGTGGGCAAGGTGATACGATACTCATTGGTACGAAGGATCTATCGACACGCGAACGGAAGAACAAACAAGATGGAATATCCCAAAACTCTGAATCTAACCCTCGAAGTGATATAGGTCAGTATTTCGCCTATACCCCAACTAGATGGTTGACGCAGCAACTCGGGGACGATGAATGACACACGAACAAGGGATGAATGTCTCGTCGATACGTCGATAATTGAATTCCTTGGCAAACACAAGAAAATTCAAGAGCTAATGAAGAGAGAATAAAACTCACATATATTCGTAAATCAAAAGCTGAATATTTTCATATGCTTACAAGCCTTTATATAGACTGAAAAATAAAGAAACCTAATCCTTGTCAAATAAGGATTCCTAATCAAAACAGGAAAATAAAGAACCCTAATCCTTGTCAAAGAAGGATTCCTAATCAAAACAGAAACTAATTAATATAAGAGACCTAATTAAACTAGGATACTATTTAATCTAACATCTAAATGGGCTGCAAAAATAATTAAAGTTAAAACATGCCCAACAATATCGGACTCCATCATTCCTCCTCTTGAGAAGAATTTGTCCTCAAATCCAAATCGTCACCTATATCAACCGATGACTTTTCCTTATTCATCACCCACTTCAAATCACTAGCCCTCGCAAGACAAGACTTTTGGATTACTCCTTTCTCCTTACATCTATCACTTTGCCCAACCGACTTCACCAACTTCGACTTTTTGCAACAGCACTTGATCCTCATAAACTTGTTTTGGAGTAAGAGGAACAAGTGACACTTTCTTTGATTGAACTCGAGGGAGTATTTGTTCAGAAACCATTATGCTTCACTTTTCTATCAAACCGCCACGGTCGTCCCAATAGTATATGACTTGCCTGCATCGGAATCGCATCACAAAGAACTTCATCCTCATACTTTCCAATGCGAAATGGAATCTTCACTTGCTTCGTCACCTTGACAATGCCATTATCATTCAGCCACTGCAACCGATATGGCTTGGGATGTTTCACTAATGGTAGCCCTAACTTCTCAACCATGGTCATGCTAGCCGCATTGGTACAACTCCCACCATCGATGATCACGCTCCACACCTTATCTTTGACATGACACCTCGTGATAAAAGATGTTCTCTCGTTGCTCAGATCACCATCGGATTCTCAGACACTCAAAGAGCTCTCCTAGCAACAAAATGAGTGCATCCGTGCTTCAATCTCTTCAACATCGGAATCCTCCAAGGCTGGCATCTCTGGATTAGTAGCCTCTCCTTCATCATCGGTCACCACCTCTCCATCATCCCGAATGATCATCACCCTCTTATTCGGACACTCTCTAGCAATATGTCCAATTCCATGACAAGTAAAACACTTCAAATCACGGTTTGGTGCACCGCTGTGGTTGGCTTGAGTTGTGTAACTCGTAGGATATGTTCTGGCTTTTCAAATGGCCACTTCTCCTCATTCGGATGCTCATCTTTCTTCCATTGGTGCCCTCTTGATGAAGAACCACTAACATTTTGGGGCTGCCTCAATTGACTGATTTTGCTTCGTGTTACCGCCATTACCCTCCTCTTGAGTTGGTTCTCAATCTTTATAGCCATGTGAACCATATCCTCCAACTCGACATAATGTTGCAACTCCACCCATTGCGAATCTCCCAATTCAATCCAGCCAAAAATCTTGCCATAGTCGCCTCTATCTTCAACAATACTGGCTCAGATCATGGCTACTTCCATCTCCTTGAAGTAGTCATCCACACCTCGGCCCTTGCCTCAAATTCAGTAATTTGTTGTACAGCTCACGATAATAATGATTAGGCACAAATCGCTTCCTCATCACACCCTTCATCTCGTCCCATGTGTGATAGGCTGCTCTCGATTCCTCCTCCTACTACTCACCAACCGATCCCACCAAACAAGTGCATAATCGAGAACTCTATTGTCGCTAACTTCACCTTCTTGAGCTCGGAATAATTATGGCAATCAAACATGAGCTCCAACTTTCTCCCATTCCAAGTATAATTCAGATCATTTTCCTTGAAAAGAAGGGATGTTCATCTTGATGTCGCTCGATTGTTATCTTCTCGATCTCTTCCTCTAGGCCGCCTTTCATCAAAATTTGGAAACTCATCTTCCTCATTTTCAGCCTCTTCAGATCTATTATCTCGATGAAAATTTCGCCGCCTCGCCTTCTCTTCGTCCTCCACCTCGTTGATACACAATAGATCTAGCCGACGCCGCTCCTCTCGAGGTCTCTCCTCAAGTGCATTGATTCGATCATGCAGCTCTTCCATCTCTTTTGTGATTATCGTTCCCAATTCAGAACGCAAGGCCTCCATCATGAATTTTGTTTGACGACTGATAGAATCATCGTCGTCCTTATGATATGACCCATCTGACTCCACCTTCTTAGACATTGCTGCAGAAAATGTTAAAAAAAGAAAAAATAACAGGAACCTCACCAACTCACGAACGCCCGTGTATCACTCACTCAGCACTCGTGTATCACTAATCCTCACAGAACGTAGATTCGAAAATGATATGATCCTCGTTTGTGATGGAGAATCAATCGACGCAGAACGGAAGACTTGATAAAACTCGAACCAATGGATATCCCAAAACCTCTGGAATCTAACCCTCAAGTGATATAGGTCAGTATTTCGCCTATACCCCAACTAGATAGTTGACGCAGCAACTCGGGGATGATGAATGACACACAACGAGTGGTGGTTATCTCGTTGATTCGCCGGATAAAAGAACTCGACTTGGCAAAACAATGAAGAACTCGAAATACTCTCAAGAATGAAAAAAATAAAGATACGGATATTGATATGGATAATGATAGCCCAAATGAATATGGATAAGGAATGATATGGATATGGATATGGATAATGCCTGATATGATACTATGGATAATGATAGGTATGATATGGATATGGATAATAATATGGATAATGATCACAGATATGGTCGACCCTAGATACGGATGAAAAAAAAACCCTAGTCGCTACCCACGAAAACGGAATGAAAGACAAACGAAAACGAAAACGAGGACAGCCGAGATAAAGGAACCCTAAACGAAAACGAACACGAAGAAACAAAAGCAACCAATATGACTCGATCAGACACAAGCGACACGAACAAAAGACAAACGGAAAACAAAAACTCGATACTGAAATCAAGAGAAAGGAACGATTACCGGACGATAACTCGGCTCGATACCAAATGATACGATACTCATTGGTACGAAGGATCTATCGACACGCGAACGGAAGAACAAACAAGATGGAATATCCCAAAACTCTGAATCTAACCCTCGAAGTGATATAGGTCAGTATTTCGCCTATACCCCAACTAGATGGTTGACGCAGCAACTCGGGGACGATGAATGACACACGAACAAGGGATGAATGTCTCGTCGATACGTCGATAATTGAATTCCTTGGCAAACACAAGAAAATTCAAGAGCTAATGAAGAGAGAATAAAACTCACATATATTCGTAAATCAAAAGCTGAATATTTTCATATGCTTACAAGCCTTTATATAGACCGAAAATAAAGAAACCTAATCCTTGTCAAATAAGGATTCCTAATCAAAACAGAAAATAAAGAACCCTAATCCTTGTCAAAGAAGGATTCCTAATCAAAACAGGAAACTAATTAATATAAGAGACCTAATTAAACTAGGATACTATTTAATCTAACATCTAAATGGGCTGCGAAAATAATTAAAGTTAAAACATGCCCAACAATATCGGACTCCATCATTCCTCCTCTTGAGAAGAATTTGTCCTCAAATCCAAATCGTCACCTATATCAACCGATGACTTTTCCTTATTCATCACCCACTTCAAATCACTAGCCCTCGCAAGACAAGACTTTTGGATTACTCCTTTCTCCTTACATCTATCACTTTGCCCAACCGACTTCACCAACTTCGACTCTTTTGCAACAAAGACTTGATCCTCATAAACTTGTTTTGGAGTAAGAGGAACAAGTGACACTTTCTTTGATTGAACTCGAGGGAGTATTTGTTCAGAAACCATTATGCTTCACTTTTCTATCAAACCGCCACGGTCGTCCCAATAGTATATGACTTGCTCGCATCGGAATCGCATCACAAAGAACTTCATCCTCATACTTTCCAATGCGAAATGGAATCTTCACTTGCTTCACACCTTGACAATGCCATTATCATTCAGCCACTGCAACCGATATGGCTTGGGATGTTTCACTAATGGTAGCCCTAACTTCTCAACCATGGTCATGCTAGCCGCATTGGTACAACTCCCACCATCGATGATCACGCTCCACACCTTATCTTTGACATGACACCTCGTATAAAAGATGTTCTCTCGTTGCTCAGATCACCATCGGATTCTCAGACACTCAAAGAGCTCTCCTAGCAACAAAAATGAGTGCATCCGGTGCTTCAATCTCTTCAACATCGGAATCCTCCAAGGCTGGCATCTCTGGATTAGTAGCCTCTCCTTCATCATCGGTCACCACCTCTCCATCATCCCGAATGATCATCACCCTCTTATTCGGACACTCTCTAGCAATATGTCCAATTCCATGACAAGTAAAACACTTCAAATCACGGTTTCGGCACCGCTGTGGTTGGCTTGAGTTGTGTAACTCGTAGGATATGTTCTTGGCTTTTCAAATGGCCACTTCTCCTCATTCGGATGCTCATCTTTCTTCCATTGGTGCCCTCTTGATGAAGAACCACTAACATTTTGGGGCTGCCTCCAATTGGACTGATTTTGCTTCGTGTTACCGCCATTACCCCTCCTCTTGAGTTGGTTCTCAATCTTTATAGCCATGTGAACCATATCCTCCAACTCGACATAATGTTGCAACTCCACTCCATTGCGAATCTCCCAATTCAATCCAAACCAAAAATCTTGCCATAGTCGCCTCTATCTTCAACAATACTGGCTCGTATCATGGCTACTTCCATCTCCTTGAAGTAGTCATCCACACTCCTCGGCCCTTGCCTCAAATTCTGTAATTTGTTGTACAGCTCACGATAATAATGATTAGGCACAAATCGCTTCCTCATCACAGCCTTCATCTCGTCCCATGTGTGGATAGGCTGCTCTCGATTCCTCCTCCTACTACTCACCAACTGATCCCACCAAACAAGTGCATAATCAGAGAACTCTATTGCTGCTAACTTCACCTTCTTGAGCTCGGAATAATTATGGCAATCAAACATGAGCTCCAACTTTCTCTCCCATTCCAAGTATAATTCAGGATCATTTTTCCCTTGAAAAGAAGGGATGTTCATCTTGATGCTGCTCAGATTGTTATCTTCTCGATCTCTTCCTCTAGGCCGCCTTTCATCAAAATTTGGAAACTCATCTTCCTCATTTTCAGCCTCTTCGTATCTATTATCTCGATGAAAATTTCTGCCGCCTCTGCCTTCTCTTCGTCCTCCACCTCGTTGATACACAATAGGATCTAGCCGACGTCGCTCCTCTCTACGAGGTCTCTCCTCAAGTGCATTGATTCGATCATGCAGCTCTTCCATCTCTTTTGTGATTATCGTTCCCAATTCAGAACGCAAGGCCTCCATCATGAATTTTGTTTGACGACTGATAGAATCATCGTCGTCCTTATGATATGACCCATCTGACTCCACCTTCTTAGACATTGCTGCAGAAAATGTTAAAAAAAGAAAAAATAACAGGAACCTCACCAACTCACGAACGCTCGTGTATCAGTCACTCAGCACTCGTGTATCACTAATCCTCACAGAACGTAGATTCGAAAATGATATGATCCTCGTTTGTGATGGAGAATCAATCGACGCAGAACGGAAGACTTGATAAAACTCGAACCAATGGATATCCCAAAACCTCTCGAATCTAACCCTCAAGTGATATAGGTCAAGATTTACGCTATACCCCAACTAGATAGTTGACGCAGCAACTCGGGGATGATGAATGACACACAACGAGTGGTGGTTATCTCGTTGATTCGCCGGATAAAAGAACTCGACTTGGCAAAACAATGAAGAACTCGAAATACTCTCAAGAATGAAAAAAATAAAGATACGGATATTGATATGGATAATGATAGCCCAAATGAATATGGATAAGGAATGATATGGATATGGATATGGATAATGCCTGATATGATACTATGGATAATGATAGGTATGATATGGATATGGATAATAATATGGATAATGATCACAGATATGGTCGACCCTAGATACGGATGAAAAAAAAACCCTAGTCGCTACCCACGAAAACGGAATGAAAGACAAACGAAAACGAAAACGAGGACAGCCGAGATAAAGGAACCCTAAACGAAAACGAACACGAAGAAACAAAAGCAACCAATATGACTCGATCAGACACAAGCGACACGAACAAAAGACAAACGGAAAACAAAAAACTCAGATACGAAAATCAAGAGAAAAGGAACGATTACCCTGGACGATAACTCGGCTCTGATACCAAATGATACGATACTCATTGGTACGAAGGATCTATCGACACGCGAACGGAAGAACAAACAAGATGGAATATCCCAAAACTCTGAATCTAACCCTCGAAGTGATATAGGTCAGTATTTCGCCTATACCCCAACTAGATGGTTGACGCAGCAACTCGGGGACGATGAATGACACACGAACAAGGGATGAATGTCTCGTCGATACGTCGATAATTGAATTCCTTGGCAAACACAAGAAAATTCAAGAGCTAATGAAGAGAGAATAAAACTCACATATATTCGTAAATCAAAAGCTGAATATTTTCATATGCTTACAAGCCTTTATATAGACTGAAAAATAAAGAAACCTAATCCTTGTCAAATAAGGATTCCTAATCAAAACAGGAAAATAAAGAACCCTAATCCTTGTCAAAGAAGGATTCCTAATCAAAACAGGAAACTAATTAATATAAGAGACCTAATTAAACTAGGATACTATTTAATCTAACATCTAAATGGGCTGCGAAAATAATTAAAGTTAAAAACATGCCCAACAATATCGGACTCCATCATTCCCCTCCTCTTGAGAAGAATTTGTCCTCAAATCCAAATCGTCACCTATATCAACCGATGACTTTTCCTTATTCATCACCCACTTCAAATCACTAGCCCTCGCAAGACAAGACTTTTGGATTACTCCTTTCTCCTTACATCTATCACTTTGCCCAACCGACTTCACCAACTTCGACTCTTTTTGCAACAGCACTTGATCCTCATAAACTTGTTTTGGAGTAAGAGGAACAAGTGACACTTTCTTTTGATTGAACTCGAGGGAGTATTTGTTCAGAAACCATTATGCTTCACTTTTCTATCAAACCGCCACGGTCGTCCCAATAGTATATGACTTGCTCGCATCGAATCGCATCACAAAGAACTTCATCCTCATACTTTCCAATGCGAAATGGAATCTTCACTTGCTTCACACCTTGACAATGCCATTATCATTCAGCCACCGCAACCGATATGGCTTGGGATGTTTCACTAATGGTAGCCCTAACTTCTCAACCATGGTCATGCTAGCCGCATTGGTACAACTCCCACCATCGATGATCACGCCCACACCTTATCTTTGACATGACACCTCGTATAAAAGATGTTCTCTCGTTGCTCAGATCACCATCGGATTCTCAGACACTCAAAGAGCTCTCCTAGCAACAAAATGAGTGCATCCGTGCTTCAATCTCTTCAACATCGGAATCCTCCAAGGCGGCATCTCGGATTAGTAGCCTCTCCTTCATCATCGGTCACCACCTCTCCATCATCCCGAATGATCATCACCTCTTATTCGGACACTCTCTAGCAATATGTCCAATTCCATGACAAGTAAAACACTTCAAATCACGGTTTCGCACCGTCAGGGTTGGCTTGAGTTGTGTAACTCGTAGGATATGTTCTTGGCTTTTCAAATGGCCACTTCTCCTCATTCGGATGCTCATCTTTCTTCCATTGGTGCCCTCTTGATGAAGAACCACTAACATTTTGGGGCTGCCTCCAATTGGACTGATTTTGCTTCGTGTTACCGCCATTACCCCTCCTCTTGAGTTGGTTCTCAATCTTTATAGCCATGTGAACCATATCCTCCAACTCGACATAATGTTGCAACTCCACTCCATTGCGAATCTCCCAATTCAATCCAGCCAAAAATCTTGCCATAGTCGCCTCTCTATCTTCAACAATACTGGCTCGTATCATGGCTACTTCCATCTCCTTGAAGTAGTCATCCACACTCCTCGGCCCTTGCCTCAAATTCTGTAATTTGTTGTACAGCTCACGATAATAATGATTAGGCACAAATCGCTTCCTCATCACAGCCTTCATCTCGTCCCATGTGTGGATAGGCTGCTCTCGATTCCTCCTCCTACTACTCACCAACTGATCCCACCAAACAAGTGCATAATCAGAGAACTCTATTGCTGCTAACTTCACCTTCTTGAGCTCGGAATAATTATGGCAATCAAACATGAGCTCCAACTTTCTCTCCCATTCCAAGTATAATTCAGGATCATTTTTCCCTTGAAAAGAAGGGATGTTCATCTTGATGTTGCTCAGATTGTTATCTTCTCGATCTCTTCCTCTAGGCCGCCTTTCATCAAAATTTGGAAACTCATCTTCCTCATTTTCAGCCTCTTCGTATCTATTATCTCGATGAAAATTTCTGCGCCTCGCCTTCTCTTCGCCCTCCACCTCGTTGATACACAATAGATCTAGCCGACGCCGCCCTTCTCACGAGGTCTCTCCTCAAGTGCATTGATTCGATCATGCAGCTCTTCCATCTCTTTGTGATTATCGCTCCCAATTCCGTAACGCAAGGCCTCCATCATGAATTTTGTTTGACGATCGATAGAATCATCGCCGCCCTTATGATATGACCCATCCGACTCCACCTTCTTAGACATTGCTTTGAGAAAATGTTAAAAAAGAAAAATAACAGAACCTCACCAACTCACTTAACGCCGTATCACTCAAAACTCAAAGACTGTATCACTAATCCTCACGTAACGTAGATTCGAAAATGATATGATCCTCGTTTGTGATGGAGAATCAATCGACGCAGAACGGAAGACTTGATAAAACTCGAACCAATGGATATCCCAAAACCTCTGAATCTAACCCTCGAAGTGATATAGGTCAGTATTTCGCCTATACCCCAACTAGATAGTTGACGCAGCAACTCGGGGATGATGAATGACACACAACGAGTGGTGGTTATCTCGTTGATTCGCCGGATAAAAGAACTCGACTTGGCAAAACAATGAAGAACTCGAAATACTCTCAAGAATGAAAAAAATAAAGATACGGATATTGATATGGATAATGATAGCCCAAATGAATATGGATAAGGAATGATATGGATATGGATATGGATAATGCCTGATATGATACTATGGATAATGATAGGTATGATATGGATATGGATAATAATATGGATAATGATCACAGATATGGTCGACCCTAGATACGGATGAAAAAAAAACCCTAGTCGCTACCCACGAAAACGGAATGAAAGACAAACGAAACGAAACGAGGACAAATGAGATAAAGGAACCCTAAACGAAAACGAACACGAAGAAACAAAAGCAACCAATATGACTCGATCGCACACAAGTTTACACGAACAAAAGACAAACGGAAAACAAAAACTCGATACGAAAATCAAGAGAAAAGGAACGATTACCCCGGACGATAACTCGCTCGATACCAAATGATACGATACTCATTGGTACGAAGGATCTATCGACACGCCGAACGGAAGAACAAACAAGATGGAATATCCCAAAACTCCGAATCTAACCTCAAGTGATATAGGTCAAGATTTCGCCTATACCCCAACTAGATGGTTGACGCAAAGAACTCGGGGACGATGAATGACACACTAACAAGGGATGAATGTCTCGTCGACACGTCGATAATTGAATTTCTTGGCAAACACAAGAAAATTCAAGAGCTAATGAAGAGAGAATAAAACTCACATATATTCGTAAATCAAAAGCTGAATATTTTCATATGCTTACAAGCCTTTATATAGACTGAAAAATAAAGAAACCTAATCCTTGTCAAATAAGGATTCCTAATCAAAACAGGAAAATAAAGAACCCTAATCCTTGTCAAAGAAGGATTCCTAATCAAAACAGGAAACTAATTAATATAAGAGACCTAATTAAACTAGGATACTATTTAATCTAACATCTAAATGGGCTGCGAAAATAATTAAAGTTAAAAACATGCCCAACAATATCGGACTCCATCATTCCCCTCCTCTTGAGAAGAATTTGTCCTCAAATCCAAATCGTCACCTATATCAACCGATGACTTTTCCTTATTCATCACCCACTTCAAATCACTAGCCCTCGCAAGACAAGACTTTTGGATTACTCCTTTCTCCTTACATCTATCACTTTGCCCAACCGACTTCACCAACTTCGACTCTTTTGCAACAAAGACTTGATCCTCATAAACTTGTTTTGGAGTAAGAGGAACAAGTGACACTTTCTTTGATTGAACTCGAGGGAGTATTTGTTCAGAAACCATTATGCTTCACTTTTCTATCAAACCGCCACGGTCGTCCCAATAGTATATGACTTGCTCAGATCGGAATCGCATCACAAAGAACTTCATCCTCATACTTTCCAATGCGAAATGGAATCTTCACTTGCTTCGTCACCTTGACAATGCCATTATCATTCAGCCACTGCAACCGATATGGCTTGGGATGTTTCACTAATGGTAGCCCTAACTTCTCAACCATGGTCATGCTAGCCGCATTGGTACAACTCCCACCATCGATGATCACGCTCCACACCTTATCTTTGACATGACACCTCGTATAAAAGATGTTCTCTCGTTGCTCTGTATCACTCACTGGATTCTGTACACTCAAAGAGCTCTCCTAGCAACAAAAATGAGTGCATCCGGTGCTTCAATCTCTTCAACATCGGAATCCTCCAAGGCTGGCATCTCTGGATTAGTAGCCTCTCCTTCATCATCGGTCACCACCTCTCCATCATCCCGAATGATCATCACCTCTTATTCGACACTCTCTAGCAATATGTCCAATTCCATGACAAGTAAAACACTTCAAATCACGGTTTCGGGTACCGTCAGGGTTGGCTTGAGTTGTGTAACTCGTAGGATATGTTCTTGGCTTTTCAAATGGCCACTTCTCCTCATTCGGATGCTCATCTTTCTTCCATTGGTGCCCTCTTGATGAAGAACCACTAACATTTTGGGGCTGCCTCCAATTGGACTGATTTTGCTTCGTGTTACCGCCATTACCCCTCCTCTTGAGTTGGTTCTCAATCTTTATAGCCATGTGAACCATATCCTCCAACTCGACATAATGTTGCAACTCCACCCATTGCGAATCTCCCAATTCAATCCAGCCAAAATCTTGCCATAGTCGCCTCTATCTTCAACAATACTGCTCGATCATGGCTACTTCCATCTCCTTGAAGTAGTCATCCACACTCCTCGCCCTTGCCTCAAATTCGTAATTTGTTGTACAGCTCACGATAATAATGATTAGGCACAAATCGCTTCTCATCACAGCCTTCATCTCGTCCCATGTGGATAGGCTGCTCTCGATTCCTCCTCCTACTACTCACCAACCGATCCCACCAAACAAGTGCATAATCGAGAACTCTATTGTCGCTAACTTCACCTTCTTGAGCTCGGAATAATTATGGCAATCAAACATGAGCTCCAACTTTCTCTCCATTCCAAGTATAATTCAGATCATTTTCCCTTGAAAAGAAGGGATGTTCATCTTGATGTCGCCAGATTGTTATCTTCTCGATCTCTTCCTCTAGGCCGCCTTTCATCAAAATTTGGAAACTCATCTTCCTCATTTTCACCTCTTCGTATCTATTATCTCGATGAAAATTTCGCCCGCCTTCTCTTCGCCCTCCACCTCGTTGATACACAATAGATCTAGCCGACGCCGCCCTCTCACGAGGTCTCTCCTCAAGTGCATTGATTCGATCATGCAGCTCTTCCATCTCTTTGTGATTATCGCTCCCAATTCGTAACGCAAGGCCTCCATCATGAATTTTGTTTGACGATCGATAGAATCATCGCCGCCCTTATGATATGACCCATCTGACTCCACCTTCTTAGACATTGCTGCAGAAAATGTTAAAAAAAGAAAAAATAACAGGAACCTCACCAACTCACGAACGCTCGTGTATCAGTCACTCAGCACTCGTGTATCACTAATCCTCACAGAACGTAGATTCGAAAATGATATGATCCTCGTTTGTGATGGAGAATCAATCGACGCAGAACGGAAGACTTGATAAAACTCGAACCAATGGATATCCCAAAACCTCTGAATCTAACCCTCGAAGTGATATAGGTCAGTATTTCGCCTATACCCCAACTAGATAGTTGACGCAGCAACTCGGGGATGATGAATGACACACAACGAGTGGTGGTTATCTCGTTGATTCGCCGGATAAAAGAACTCGACTTGGCAAAACAATGAAGAACTCGAAATACTCTCAAGAATGAAAAAAATAAAGATACGGATATTGATATGGATAATGATAGCCCAAATGAATATGGATAAGGAATGATATGGATATGGATATGGATAATGCCTGATATGATACTATGGATAATGATAGGTATGATATGGATATGGATAATAATATGGATAATGATCACAGATATGGTCGACCCTAGATACGGATGAAAAAAAAACCCTAGTCGCTACCCACGAAAACGGAATGAAAGACAAACGAAAACGAAAACGAGGACAGCCGAGATAAAGGAACCCTAAACGAAAACGAACACGAAGAAACAAAAGCAACCAATATGACTCGATCAGACACAAGCGACACGAACAAAAGACAAACGGAAAACAAAAACTCGTATACGAAAATCAAGAGAAAAGGAACGATTACCCTGGACGATAACTCGGCTCTGATACCAAATGATACGATACTCATTGGTACGAAGGATCTATCGACACGCGAACGGAAGAACAAACAAGATGGAATATCCCAAAACTCTGAATCTAACCCTCAAGTGATATAGGTCAAGATTTCGCCTATACCCCAACTAGATGGTTGACGCAGCAACTCGGGGACGATGAATGACACACGAACAAGGGATGAATGTCTCGTCGATACGTCGATAATTGAATTCCTTGGCAAACACAAGAAAATTCAAGAGCTAATGAAGAGAGAATAAAACTCACATATATTCGTAAATCAAAAGTCAATATTTTCATATGCTTACAAGCCTTTATATAGACCTAAAAATAAAGAAACCTAATCCTTGTCAAATAAGGATTCCTAATCAAAACAGAAAATAAAGAACCCTAATCCTTGTCAAAGAAGGATTCCTAATCAAAACAGAAACTAATTAATATAAGAGACCTAATTAAACTAGGATACTATTTAATCTAACATCTAAATGGGCTGCGAAAATAATTAAAGTTAAAACATGCCCAACAATATCGGACTCCATCACAAGGTATACGTGGGAAGATTTCAAGGAAGAACTCATGGAAAAGTACGTGCTGGCGTTCTGAGCGGCGAAGGCGAAACAGATGCGGAATCTTCATCAAGGAAGAAGGATGGTCACAGAGTACGATCGCTCGTTCAATCGTCTGTCGTGTTATGCTACGCACCTGGTCGACACGCAGGTGCCGGCGAGACAAGTTCAGAGAGGACTCACCCGAGATCGAATTTTCTCGTCGATCGGGGAGATCGATGATGGAGATGCATCCGAGCTGCCTAACGAGCTGTCCAACAACATGAAGATGGACCCATTGGTTATTGAGTGGGCCAATTACAAGGGCTAGAGCTAAGAAGATAAAGGAGTCCATGATGTTGTTGCTAGCTGAAATAAGGGCCCAAGTCCAAGACCAATCTACATTGGGCCAAATGGTGAATATTATTCAAGTTGATGGGTTGACTTATACTTGAAGTGTGGCCTCACAATTACATCACATTTGGAGGCCCAATTGAAGAATAAAATGGCTGAATTTTCGTGCATGAAGAGGAGGCCAAGTGAAGAGTCTATCTAGCTAATTAAGTGTGTGTTAATAAAGTGACTTTTGGAGTCCAAGAGTTATACCTATGTTTATGAGTTACAAAATTATGTTATTATTAGTCATTTAGGAGTTATAATTAGTCATTTAAGAGTCCTAAGTAGTGCTATGAGTGTGAGGAACTCAAGAGTTATTTGCAGCCTATAAATAGGCTTGTAAATCATTTGTAAGAGGACACATTGATATATGAACGAAAATAGCATTTGCTTTGTGAGTTAAATCCTCTTTGTAGAGTATTTCACTTGTTTATGAACTTATCAAGATACTTGAGCAAGGTCTTGTGGCGTTCAACCATACCGAGGTTCTTGGCTGAATTATATAGTCAACGGTCGAGGTTTCTACGCTCTAGGGTGATCAAACCGGATTCTCGATCTAGGGAGGCCGCCTAACTCTTTACGTGGGGTTCTTGGATCTTTATATCCAACGGGTCCTTCGTCCGTATCATTTGGTATCGAGCAATACGGTATTGATCCAAACTCTATCTTATTGTTCTTATCTTCATCTTCTTTATTCTTACAAAAAAAAAAAAAACTTCAGCAAGTTCTTCTATATCTATTCCTCATTGTAATAGTGTGAAAAAAAAGAGATTAAAAAAAACGAAAAAAAAAAAAAAACGAAATAAAAAGTGAAAAAAAAATCAATTACATTGTTCATCATTGTTCTATATACTACGTTCAAATTTTGTTCTTCTTTCATCAAAAGGGGCTAAGTGTGGTGTGTGCTTTGTTCTATCTTGCTTTGTTCTTATTCATTTTAATACCTACAAGTGAGATTTGAGTGGTAAAAGGCTTGAGTGGTGAGGACATTAGAGGGGAGGTAAAAGCCAACGAGTGATACACGAGTGATTGTGAGGATCATTTGAGTGATATACACGAGTGAATTGTGAGGATGGCGGACAATCCAAATAATGAAAATGCAAATCAAATTACATTACAAGCCTGCAGCAACATCTTGCACGGGTGACAAATGTTATGGAAAGTCTAGGAGAACATGGAGAGGTTGGAACTTGGGAGGAATCGAGGCATGACGAAGAAAGGGAGAGCGAAGAAGAAGATGATGCAGCATCCTCACATCAAGGTTCAAGGCGAGGAGGAGGAAGAGGTACAAGAAGAAATCACAATGAAGTTGATCGTAACTTGGGAAGCATCAAATTGAACATTCCAACTTTCCAGGAAGGAGTGATCCGAAGCTTATTTGGAGTGGGGCGAAGGTGGAACTCATCTTTGAGTGTCACAACTACTCAGGAGAAAAGGTTAGACTTGCTGCAATTGAATTCACGGATTATGCTATAGTTTGGTGGGATCAATTGACAACAAATAGAAGGCGTTATAGAGAGAGACCAATTTCAACTTGGGAAGAGATGAAAGCTATAATGCGTAAGAGATTTGTACCTACTCATTATTTTCGTGAATTGTATCAAAAGTTACAATCTATGAATCAAGGCACTAAATCTGTTGATGAGTATTACAAAGAGATGGAGATTGCCATGATTAGAGCAAATATTGATGAAGATCGAGAAGCAACCATGGCTCGTTTCTTATGTGGGCTGAATAGGGAGATTGCTAATGTCGTGGAGCTTCAACATTGTGTGGAGCTGGAGGATATGGTGCATGTGGCAATGAAAGTGGAGCGACAATTGACGAAGAAGGGAACGTTCCAAAAGAACTTTCCAACAAGTTCCCAATCTTCAAAGTCAAAGGAGTGGACATCATCTAAATCATCTTTTGGGACAGCCTCTAAACCTCAAAATGAAGGTCCAAAAACGAAGTACAATGAAGGTGATAAGGGGAGAGGTATTTCTACTTCTAATTCTAATGTTAGAAATAGAGATATCAAATGTTTTCGATGTCAAGGAGTTGGGCATTTTGCATCACAATGTCCAAACAAAAGGGTGATGGTTTTGAAGCCGGATGGAGAGATAGAATCTGAAAGTGAGCATGAAGATGATGATGATGGTGAAGATGTTCCATTGGAGGAGATTGTACCGGAACATGGAGAGCTGTTGGTGGTGCGAAGAGCTCTCAACGTGCAAACCAAAGTTGACGATCAGCAAAGGGAGAACATCTTCCACACAAGATGTTTGGTCCAAGGTAAACTTTGCATGTTGATTATTGATAGTGGGAGCTGTACTAACGTTGCAAGTTCGAAATGGTGGAGAAATTGAACTTAACAACCGAGAAACATCCACACCGTACAAGCTTCAATGGCTGAATGAATGTGGAGAAATTCGCGTGACAAAACAAGTTCTAATTTCGTTTTCCATTGGCAACTATAAAGATGAAGTCCTTTGTGATGTAGTTCCAATGCATGCAAGTCACATTCATTGGGAAGACCGTGGCGATTCAATTTGAGGGTGCTTTATGATGGATTTTGCAATCACTACACCTTTAAGCACAACAACAAATCCATCGTGCTTGTTTCATTGACACCACAACAAGTGCAAGAAGACCAGCTGAAGTTGTCTCACTCAAGGAGGGCTCGTGAGGTTGAGGGCAAAAAAGTGAGGAAGTTGAAAAGAGTCGAGTGAAAAAAGTCGAGAGAAAAGTAAGAATGAGGAAGAGAAAAAAAGAACTTCTATGTGAGAGCCAAAGAAATCAAGTGTGCACTAGTTGAAGAAAAGAGTGTGTTGATCTTAGTGTATAAGGAGTCATTCTTTAGCACTAACGAGCTAACCCAATCTTTGCCTAGTACTTTTGTGTCTCTTTGCGCAGATTTTGAAGACGTCTTTCCCGAGGAAGACCCAAGTGGATTACCGCCTTTAAGAGGTATTGAGCACCAAATAGACTTTGTTCCCGGAGCTGTCCTACCCAACCGACCAGCTTATAGAGCTAACCCGGAGGAGACGAAAGAGATCCAAAGACAAGTTGAAGAGTTGTTGAAGAAGGGTAAAATTCGTGAGAGCATGAGTCCATGTCTTTGTACCGTGATTGTTGTTTCCAAGAAGGATGGATCGTGGAGAATGTGCACGGACTGTCGAGCAATCAACAAAATCAAGGTAAAGTATCGCTATCCTATTCCTAGGCTAGATGACATGCTTGATGAATTACATGGGGCTGTTGTGTTTAGCAAAATTGATTTGAAGAGTGGGTATCACCAAATTCGAATTAGAGAGGGAGATGAGTGGAAAACGACTTTCAAAACTAAATTTGGTTTGTATGAGTGGTTAGTAATGCCTTTTGGTTTAACTAATGCACCTAGTACATTCATGAGGTTAATGCACCATGTTTTGAGAACTTTTATTGGAAAATTTGTGGTTGTTTACTTTGATGATATCTTGATCTATAGCAAAAGCGTGGATGAACATCTTGATCATGTACGTGCTGTTTTAGACACTTTAAAGAAGGAATCATTGTATGCCAATCTTAAGAAGTGTTCTTTTGCATGGACAAAGTTGTTTTCTTGGTTTTGTTGTAAGTGCTCATGGAATTGAAATGGAAAGGAGAAAGTGAAAGCTATCTTAGATTGGCCTGTTCCTCAAAATGTGGCACATGTAAGAAGTTTTCATGGTCTTGCTAGTTTTATAGGAGGTTTGTGAAGGATTTTAGCACCATTGCTGCACCTTTGAATGAAATTGTAAAAAGATGTCGGTTCTCATTGGGGAGAAACAAGATCATGCTTTTAATCTTCTTAAAGAGAAACTAACTCTCGCACCTATTCTTGTTTTGCCTAACTTTGATAAAATGTTTGAGCTTGAATGTGATGCATCGGGAGTAGGTGTAGGAGCTGTTTTGTTGCAGGATGGAAAGCCAATCGCTTACTTTAGCGAAAAGTTGAAAGGAGCTCAATTGAACTATCCAACATATGACAAAGAGCTGTATGCTTTGGTGAGAGCATTGGAAACGTGGCAGCATTACTTGTGGCCTAGAGAGTTCGTAATTCACACGGATCATGAATCTCTCAAATACCTCAAAGGTCAAGGTAAGCTTAGCAAGAGACATGTTAAGTGGGTGGAATTCATTGAATCATTTCCATATGTGATCAAGTACAAAAGGGAAGGAAAACATAGTGGCTGATGCGTTGTCTCGAAGGTACGTTTTGATCACTACTTTGAGTTCTAAACTTCTTGGTTTTGAAATGATTAAGGGGATGTATGCCAATGATTCTGATTTTGCTTCTATTTACTTAGCTTGTGAGCGTGCTGCATTTGATAAGTTCTATAAGTATGAGGGTTATTTATTTAGAGAAAGCAAGTTGTGCATTCCTAAGTGTTCTATGCGTGAATTGTTGGTGCGTGAAGCTCATAGTGGTGGTTTAATGGGTCATTTTGGAGTCCATAAGACTTTAGGAGTTTTGCACGAACATTTCTTTTGGCCTAAAATGCGTGTTGATGTAGAAAGAATTTGTAGTAGATGTGTCACTTGCATGCAATCGAAATCTAAATCTCATCCACATGGCTTGTATACACCTTTACCAATTCCTACTGCACCTTGGGAGGATATTTCCATGGATTTTGTTTTGGGTTTGCCTAGAACAAGGAAAGGTAGAGATTCAATTTTTGTGGTGGTTGATAGATTTTCGAAAATGGCACACTTCATTCCATGTCATAAGAGTGATGATGCATCTCATATTGCTGATCTCGTTCTTCATAGAAGTTGTTCGTTTGCATGGTGTTCCAAGAACAATTGTGAGTGATCGAGATGCTAAGTTTGTGAGTCATTTTTGGCGTGTGTTGTGGAACAAATTGGGAACTAAGCTTTTGTTTTCTACTACTTGTCATCCTCAAACTGATGGGCAAACTGAAGTAGTTAATAGAACTTTATCTCAATTACTTCGAACTTTGATCCAAAAGAACTTGAAAAGTTGGGAAGAATGCTTACCATTTGCTGAATTTGCTTATAATCAAGTGTTCATTCTGCTACTAATTTTTCTCCTTTTGAGGTTGTTTATGGTTTCAATCCATTGAGTCCGTTAGATCTAATCCGATACCAATTGAAGAGCGTGCAGTCTTGATGGGAAAGCTAAGGCTGAATTGGTGAAAAGTTGCACGAAGGTGAGGCTCAACATTGAGAAGAGAACGCAACAATATGTCAAGCAAGCTAACAAGGGCGAAAACAAGTCATCTTTGAGCCGGAGATTGGGTATGGCTTCATTTGAGAAAGGAGAGATTCCTTCAAAAGAAAGTCCAAGTTGCAGCCAGGGAGATGGACCGTTCAAGTGATCGCAAGAGTGAATGATAATGCTTACAAACTAGACCTTCCGGTGAGTATAATGTAAGTGCTACTTTCAATGTTGCTGATTTATCTCCTTATTTTGGTGATCTAGATTCGAGGACGAATCCTTTCGAAGAAGAAGGGAATGATGGAGATGCATCCGAGCTGCCTAACGAGCTGTCCAACAACATGAAGATGGACCCATTGGTTATTCAAGTGGGCCAATTACAAGGGCTAGAGCTAAGAAGATAAAGGAGTCCATGATGTTGTTGCTAGCTGAAATAAGGGCCCAAGTCCAAGACCAATCTACATTGGGCCAAATGGTGAATATTATTCAAGTTGATGGGTTGACTTATACTTGAAGTGTGGCCTCACAATTACATCACATTTGGAGGCCCAATTGAAGAATAAAATGGCTGAATTTTCGTGCATGAAGAGGAGGCCAAGTGAAGAGTCTATCTAGCTAATTAAGTGTGTGTTAATAAAGTGACTTTTGGAGTCCAAGAGTTATACCTATGTTTATGAGTTACAAAATTATGTTATTATTAGTCATTTAGGAGTTATAATTAGTCATTTAAGAGTCCTAAGTAGTGCTATGAGTGTGAGGAACTCAAGAGTTATTTGCAGCCTATAAATAGGCTTGTAAATCATTTGTAAGAGGACACATTGATATATGAACGAAAATAGCATTTGCTTTGTGAGTTAAATCCTCTTTGTAGAGTATTTCACTTGTTTATGAACTTATCAAGATACTTGAGCAAGGTCTTGTATGTTCAACCATACCGAGGTTCTTGGCTGAATTATATAGTCAACGGGTCGAGGTTTCTACGCTCTAGGGTGATCAAACCGGATTCTCGATCTAGGGAGGCGCCGCCTAACTCTTTACGTGGGGTTCTTGGATCTTTATATCCAGCGGGTCCTTCGTCCGTATCATCGGCGTATCGATGCGATCCTTGAACCAGGCTTTAAACATTGAGTAAATGTTGCCCCAGGAGAGGACATGCCACCCAACGACCATCGGCGGAGGAAGAGGCAAGAGGAAATGGGAAGATCGAGGAAAAGGCAATCAGGTGTTCCATGGGAACCAGAGCGGTCCAGTGATTCCGAGGAATCTGGGTAATCAGGAAAGAGAAAGGCAACCTTGGGGAAGGAATTTCCAACCCATGCGGCAGGGTGTGGAAAAACCTTGGTGCCAGAAATGCCAGAGGAATCACTTGGGCGAGTGCAGGCAAGGTAACGTTGAGTGTTATCGTTGTAGGAAGTTTGGACATTACGCTCGAGATTGTCCATCAGGAGGTCCAGCGGTGCAGTAGCGGTGAGAAACATCCACTCCGTAGAGGTAAAACAAAACTCCGCCGAGGACAAACAACGGAGCAGGAAGTCACCCTAGGCCAGCAAACCAAAGGCCACCGCAACAAGCAAGGGTGTACGCCTTGAATAAGTAGCAAGCAGCTCAAGCTCCCGAAAATCTTGCAGGTATAATCCATATGAGTGATAAACCCGTTTTCGCTTTGTTTGATACAGGAGCCTCACATTCTTTCGTTTCGAGAATCGCGTGTGAGAGTTGGGTTTGGTACCAAGAAATCACAGTACCACAAATTAGCATCCCATCGTGGAAGTGCTAAAGGCAAAAGAGATATGCCCGAACCAGGAGGTAGAAATCTGTGAGCAGAAGGTCTTTGTCAATTTGCATGTCATCGGAATGGAAGATTTCGATGTCATCTTTGGCATGGATTGGTTGGAAAAGCACAGGGAAACTATACGTTGTCTCGAGAGAGAAGTTGCTTTTCGAACAGCCGAAGGAGTGGAAGTTTGTTTCCACGGCATAAGGATGGGTGTTTGCGTGCCAATGATCTCAACGACCGGCGGTGAGGATGATCGGGAAGGAAGTCATCAAACTTTCTTGGTGAGTTTGACGAGGCACGCCATAGAGCGCAAGCGATTCAAGAGGAGCCGGTGGTGTGTGAATATCCGGACGTGTTTCCGAGGACTTGCAGTTTACTTACACCGATAGACAAGTGGAATTCACTATTGATCCGGAACCGGAAGCGGCACCGATCAAAGGCACCATACGAATGGCACCTAAAGAATTGCAAGAACTGAAAGCGATTCTGCGGGCTGTTGGATCTAGGTTTTATCCGACCAAGCGTGTCGCCGTGGGGGCGCCGATTACGTTGCGTCAAAAAAGAAGGATGGGTCAATGCGGATGTGTATTGACTACAGAGAGCTGAATAAGCTAACGATCAAGAACAGATATCCTCTTCCAAGGATCGACGATCTGTTTGACCAGCTCAAAGGAGCAAGTGTCTTCTCTAAGATCGATTTGAGGTCGCTACTACCATCGGTGAAGATTAGGAAGGAGGACGTTGCGAAGACCGCGTTCAGAACAAGGTATGGGCACTACGAGTTCATCGTGATGCCGTTTGGTTTGACCAATGCGCCAGCAGTTTTCATGGTCTGATGAATCGAGTTTTCCATCAGTATCTGGATAGTTTCGTCTTAGTTTTTATCGATGATATTCTCATCTATTCCAAGAATGCGAGTTGCATAGAGAACACCTACGTGCTGCTTACGGAAGCGTTACGAGCGCAGAGGTTGTATGCCAATTATAGTAAGTGCGAGTTTTGGCTCAAAGAAATGATGTTCCTTGGACACATCGTGTCTGCAGAAGGAATCAAAGTCGACCCAGTGAAGGTTGAAGCAGTAGGTAACTTGGAAGGTTCCGACTAATGCCAATGAGGTTCAAGATTTCTAGGCTTGGCGGTGATATTATAGACGTTTCATCGAAGGGTTTTGAAGTTGTCAAGGCCGATGGCGCAACAGCTCAGAAAAGGGATCAAGTTTTCATGGTCCGAAGCTTGTGAAGCAAGTTTCCAAGAGTTTAAGAAGAAGCTAACAACCGCTCGGTGTCGGCCGTGCGGAAGGGAACGATGGGTTTGTGGTCTACACCGATGCATCAGAACTTGGTTTTGGTTGTGTTCTTATGCAGAACGGGAAGGTTATAACTTACGCGTCTCGTCAGTTGAAACCGCACGAGTTGAGCTACCCAACTCACGACCTGGAGTTAACAGCAGTCGTTCATGCATTGAAGATTTGGAGGCACTATCTCTATGGAGTTAAGTGTGAGATCTTCACAGATCACAAGAGCCTCAAGTACTTCTTTGAACAAAAGGAGTTGAACATGAGGCAAAGGAGATGGCTAGAGTTGGTAAAGGATTATGATTGCTCTATTAGCTATCACCCGGGGAAAGCCAATGTCGTAGCAGATACCCTTAGTCGCAAATCGAGAGCGAAATTGGGATATCTTCTTACGCAAGAGAAAGAGCTTATTCGAGATTTTGAGAAGCTCAGCCTGGAAGTGATTCACCGGCCGGAATCAGTGCAAGGATTCATCGTAACTGACAATGAACCGAATACGTGAGAAGCCATCGTGAGCGCATAAACGAGGAGGCGAGTTCACGGAGAAGATGCGTTTGAAAGCAAGGCTAGAAGATAGCAAGGGATTCACAGGCGAAGGACAACGCTATTATCCGAGGAAGGTTATGTGTGTCTCTGAATAGGGAATTGAGAGATAAGATCATGAGTGAAGTTCATGAGGCACCATATATAGCTCATCTGGAAGCACCAAAATGTCTGAGACTTTAAGAGGAACTTTTGGTGGGAAGGGATGAAAGAGGATGTAGTGCGTTTGTGGAACGTTGTTTGGCTTGTCGCAAGTGAAAGCGTACACCAACGTCCGTCGGTTTTGTTGTAACCGCTACCAATCCCGTGAGTGGAAATGGGATCATATCGGTAAGGATTTTGTGGTGAGTTTTCCAAGGTCGTGCGAGAAAACACCGCTATATGGGTTGTCGTCGATGGTAGCGAAGTCGACTCATTTCTTACCGATTCGGATGGCGTACAGAGTTAGATAAGCTTGCTCGACTTTACGTTAGAGATCGTGCGGTTACATGGTGTGCCGGTATCGATTACGTCGGATCGTGACCCGAGGTTCACGTCGAGGTTTTGGAGGAGTCTACAGAAGCCATGGGGACCAAGTCGAATCTCGATCTGACTTTCCATCCTCGACCGACGGTCGGTCGGAAAGGACGATTCGAGTTTTGGAAGATATCTCATGCGGCGATCGTGGCGATAGAGGAGGAAATTGGGAAGAGTTACTACCTTTGGTGGAGTTTGCCTATAACAACATTATCGTGCCACCATAGAATGGCTCCCTATGAAGCGTTATACTGAATGAAGTGTCGATCGCCACTTTATTGGGACGAAGTGGGCGAGAGAAAGATGTTAGGACCGAGATAGTTCAACAGGCGGTCGAGGTTATCGATCAGATCAAGCGAAGGATCAAGGAAGCTCGGGACAAGCAGAAGTCCTATGCAGAAAAGCCTCGTACGGATCTTCAGTTCATGATCGGAGATCGCGTTTTCCTTAAGGTTTCCCCGGCTAGAGGAGTCGTTCGTTTTGGGAAACGAGGTAAGTAGTGACCGAGGTTCGTTGGACCTTTCGAAGTTCTTGGGAGAATAGGCCCCGTTGCCTATAGGTTAGCTTTGCCGCCTAGCATCGGAGATGTGAACGACGTGTTTCACATTTCTCAGTTGAGAAAGTGCGTGTTCGACCCAAACACGTGATCAAGCATGACCAAGTGGTTCTTGCTCGGGATGCGAGTTACGAGGAGGCCGGTGGCTATCTTAGAACGAGAAGTCGAGGAGTTGAGGAGCAAGCGATTCCGTTGGTGAAGGTGTTGTGGAATCACCATGGCGAAGAGGAAGCTACGTGAGTTGGAAGACAAGTTCGTGGCTCAAGACACTCGAGTTGTTTTCTCCACGTGTTTGAAATTTCGGGGACGAAATTTTTCTAAGGAGGAAGGGATGTAATACCCCATCTTTTCTAGGCACCAGGTTTGCATGTCACGTTTTTCGAGAAAAGGTCAAAAGGTTGACTTTTTGTTTCGGTGATGCGACCATCACGAAACCTCGAAGCGTTGTGAAGAGTGTCTTATGAAAATTCATAGACACTAAGTATGCGTTTTCGACCACCCACGAAGGTTTGGCACCGGAAATTATCGAAAACCGAACTTTCATGGGTCCTTAAAAGCATATCTTGTTTATAGCCGTTGTGTCCGGTATTTTATTTCATGTCCATGGGTACCAAGTTTGCTAAATTTGGAGTCCGTTTGCAAAGTTGAGTCGCTTTGCTTTTCGAAAAGGGCTTGCAGTGAAAATGCACCACCCGGCTTTCCTATAAATAGGAGGCTAGGGCCTTTATTTTCAACGTTCATTTACTTCGTCTCTCTGTGTTTACGGACGAGCCGAGCAGCTCCAGGTACGTGTAGGGAAAACGTATGTTAACCCTCGCCCCGAGGATCCATCTTGGGTGTTTAATTCACCATACATTGATTATAAACATAGCATGCGTCTATATAATTAAATCGCAACACGTTGGGGTTTTCACGTGTTTACCTTTGGATCTGAAGAGGTCGATGGAACGAGATGAACGGATCGAATGGATCGGACTCGTGCTTTGACCTTCCGGATCGTATCCCTGCTTGCCCAATCTCCAACGCCGAAAGTGAAGACGATCTATGGAGAATGCTTGGAAAATCACCCAATGCTCTCTCACAATTTTGAAAATCACACTCTTTTTCTCTCTAGAGGTGGACGAAAATATTAGGTTAATTATGTGAGCATTAACCTAGACTTTATCTCATACCTTATATTTATAATGCACTACCTTAATCCTATATGGAAATTACCATAATCCTATATGGAAATTACCATAATCCTATATGGAATATTACCATAATCTTAGGATTATTTCCATACTCACGTGATTATTACCATACTCTGAGATTATTACCATAATCTTATATGGAAAGGATCTATGCATATACCATAAATATAATTATATCCTTGTGGGATAAAGAGAATAAAATCTTTCCTTTGAGAGCACATAGGGGCCGATTTTCTTGTAGCTATGGGCTGGATGGGCCAAATTGTGGATCAAATGCAAGGAATAAAGATGGGCCTCAAATAAATTAATTATCTTATGTTCAGCCTGAACATAAATTAATTTATAAACATTCGATCATGCCACTAGAGAAAGAATGTTGACTTACCCTTTATTACCGGGTTGAGTCGGGCTTGCACTTAGACATTACGAATCCCGTATTTAAGATATCGAACGTCCATTAATCATTTCTAGCAATCATCGCTTAAAACGATTAATAACTTCATTTCCTTAAGTAGTACCACTCAACCTTATTATTGTACTTGAGCTAACTCAACTGCGGGGTTTAGTACAATAAACCTTTGAGCTCCTTAAGGGGCGTCATCATCCTAAACGGATACGGTGACTCGACTGACATGATAACTAGCGTGACATACAAGACGCCACCACCCAAGATGCGGAGAATCTTGGGTTAGAACATATAACCCTCACTCATAACAAGTCAAAGTGATGGTCAAGAACTCATACTCACCTAATACCTTATCGAGGTTTAGATCATCGTAAGTCACCGAGATCTTGGTTCTTCACGACGGTCGAAAGAAGAACTCATCTCACCGTGATCCTTCAATACGTCGAGACGTACCAAAGATAGACAAGCAACTAAGTCAAGTCACTTCTTATCTATACTGCGGCTTAAACCGACAACTCGTCCTTAAGTCGTCCTCACCGTGAAACTTTTATATCTCATTAAGCTTGACCAATCCATACGCACTTCGTGATCTTCTACACATCGTATGATCTAACTTATATATGAGATAAGGGACACGATATATGCAATCAAGTATTCAAATCGGATAGGAGATTGTAATAGTGGTAACAGAAACATTGTATACAAGCTCAACCAAACTGCTTTCAGTATACAAATCCAACAATCTCCCACTTATACTAAAGCAAACTTTTAGTATACAATGTGTCTTTCTACTAGCTATTACAAACAACCATCACTTTGCTTCTCCCACTTATACAAAAGTTTCATTTCTAAGTGGGTGCCATCAAGCGCAATCCAAGTCCTCTAACGTGTCCATCGTAGACTTTTTGCGGCAGGCTCTTCGTGAATGGATCCGCTAGATTTTCCGTTGTATCAATCTTTTCAATCAGCACGTCACCTCGTCTAACGATTTCTCGTATGACATGGTACTTTCTCTCTATGTGTTTGGTCGCCTTGTGGGTCCGTGGTTCCTTCGAGTTTGCCACTGCACCTGAGTTATCACAGTAAACTATGATACTCTTGGGCAAACCAGGTACCACATCTAGATCCATGAGGTAGTTCTTGAACCATACAGCCTCCTTAGAAGCCTCCGAAGCGGCTACATATTCGGCTTCCATGGTAGAGTCCGCAATGCATCGCTGCTTTGCACTCCGCCAGGATACGGCTCCACCTCCCAAGGTAAACACATAGCCCGAGGTTGACTTTTTCTCATCACGGTCAGCTTGGAAATCCCAGTGCATATAACCCAAAGGCATTAGACTATCTGCATGGTAAACTAGCCTATAATCTCGAGTCCTTTTCAGGTACTTGAGTATATGCTTTACTGCAGTCCAATGAGCTTGTCCAGGGTTAGACTGATATCTAGCTACTATGCCTACCGCATAGCAGATATCGGGCCTCGTGCATAGCATTGCGTACATAAGACTTCCTACGGCGGAAGCGTAAGGAACTTGTCTCATTTCCTCTATCTCCTTTGCAGTCATAGGTGACTGCATTTTAGATAAAGGAACGCCATGTCTGAAAGGTAGCAATCCTTTCTTGGCGGTCTGCATACTAAAACGAGTAATCACAGTATCAATGTAAGACGCCTGAGATAAGCTCAACATTTTCTTCTTACGATCTCGGTAAACCTTGATCCCAAGAATGTACGTTGCATCTCCTAAGTCTTTCATTTGAAACTGATCGGATAGCCAACTCTTTACGTCTGATAACAGCTTCACGTTGTTGCCAACTAGAAGGATGTCATCTACATAAAGTGCAAGAAATACCACATCACCGTTGACATCTAACCGATACACACAACTCTCGCTAGGCAACTGGGTAAATCCATAGGACTTCACCACCTCGTCAAAGCGTAAGTTCCATGATCGGAGGTTCGCTTAAGTCCATAAATGGACTTCTTAAGCTTCCATACTAGATGCTCTTCACCCTTTACCACATAACCTTCAGGTTGCTGCATATAGATGTCTCTACCTTCCTCAAGGTAACCGTTTAGAAAAGCGGTTTTAACATCCATTTGCCAAACCTCTAGGTTCAAGTGGGCTGCTATGGCTAGAAGAATTCTGATGGACTTGAGCATTGCTACAGTCGAAAAGGTCTCATCGAAATCGATGCCCTCAATCTGAGTGTACCCTTTCGCCACAAGCCTGGCTTTGAAAGCCGAAACCTCTCCATCGGAATCTCTCTTCCTCTTGTATATCCACTTACTACCTATGGCTTCCTTGCCATCTGGTAGATGTGTCTTTTCATATACATCCATAGCCGTTATGGACTCCATTTCTAAGTCCATAGCGGTGTGCCATGATCTTGCATCAATATCTTGTATTGCCTCCTTGTATGTCCATGGGTCGATTATTGCATGTTAAATCTGGGGACTAAATCCGAAGATTCACCCACGAACATAAATCGCTCGGGTTGACGAACAACCCTCCCACTACGACGAGGTTCTACAGGCACAATGGCAACGGTGGGTGCAGATACTTGTGGTTCTCTAACTTGCACAACTTGCTGTGTAGGTACCACTTGTACGGTCGGTATCTCCAGTGGAACTCGACCCACTTCAATTTCTTGAAGTATCTGGTGTCGATCCCTCCCACTAGACTCGACATCTCGTACCTTTGGCCTAATCGGTGGTGGAATACGATCATCTTCTAATTCTTGAAGAATGATTTCAACTTTGGACTTATGATTTTTCATATAATCCTCTTCTAAGAATCGGGCATTAGTGCTAATAATGACCTTCTGATCCTTAGGACTATAGAATAAACCACCTTTCGTTCCTCTAGGATAGCCAATAAACAGCCTTGCGTCAGATCTAGCCTCCAACTTGTCAGCCTTTTGTTCAGCACATGTGCTGGACTGCCCCATATCCTTATGTGGCTTAAACTGGGCTTGCGCCCAAACCACAACTCGAAAAGGGGTCTTTTCGACTGACTTGGACGGTACTAGATTTAGCAAGTATGCCGCCATCTCTAAGGCATACCCCCAGAACGAAATAGGCAATGTAGCATAACTCATCATAGATCTAACCATTTCTAAAAGAGTCCTATTTCTTCGCTCGACACACCATTTTCTGTGTGGTGTGTGCCCGTGAAGTCTTGTTGGGATGTAATCCCACACTTCACTAGATAGTCCATAAACTCGTTATCGAGGTATTCGCCACCGCGATCGAACGCAGATGACTTGATACTTTACCTAGCTTCGCTCCACTTCCGCCTTAAACTCTTTGAATTTCTCAAAGCATTCGGACTTCGGTGAAGCGGTATACGTATCCGCACCTTGAGTAATCACAATGAAAGTGACAAAATACTGTACCTCCACGAGCTTGTGTGGACATTGGTCCACACAGTCGAATGGACTAACTCCAACATTTCTTTGGCTCTATAACCCTTCGCTTTGAAGGTCCAGTCGACATCTTACCTTCTATACAGGATTCGCAGACTGGGAACGGAGTAACCGTGAGATTACCCAACGCTCCATTCTTAGCCAGTCTTTGGATCCTATTTAGATTGATGTGACCTAATCTAAGATGCCAGAGAAAAGTAGAGTCATCTTGCTAAGAAAACTTTCTCTTTTTAGGGTTTGATGAAGATGCAACATAGTTATAGGTATTATGTTTTGCAGAAATAGTATAAAGCGAATTATATAAAGTGCCAACACAGATAACTTCGTCATTTCTTATGATAGAAACACCACTATCAAAAATAACGTAATATCCATGAGTAAATAATTTGAAAGCAGAAACAAGGTTCCACGAAAATCCGCACATATAAAACGCCTTTCAAAACTAAAACTGTTGTCCCAAAACATAAAGAACATCTCCAACCGCAACACTTTCGACTTTCGCGTGCCCATGGAGATCGTTATCTCGCCATCAAACAGCTCCCTTGTCCGCAGGAACCCCGCAAGGTGTAACAAACATGATCGATTCTTGATCTACTACCCAAGAATGGGTAGAACAAGTCGCTAAACATGTTTCACATACTAAAGCAAACGGCGTACCTTGAGCCTTGAGCATAGGGCACTTGGCCTTCCAATGCCCAGTCTTACCGCACTTGAAGCACTTGCCCTTCTCCTTTGGCTTCTTCAAGCCTCCGGTGGCAACCATGTTCTTGCTCCCATTACTCCCACTATTTCCCTTGCCTTTACCACCTTTGGCACCCCTTTTTCTATTTCCATTTTGCAACGAAAATTTTGGGCCCTTAGATGTGCTAGCAAGAGCATGTGCTCCTTTTCCCATAACTCCTTCCGCAGCAACGAGATCATTAAGCAACTGACTAAGTGTGAACTCGGTCTTGCTCATGATTGCATTCACGCGAAAGTTCTCAAAAGACTTGGGCAGTGTGTTGAGGATGATATCGACCTTGGCTTCGCCGTCAATACCTCCTCCCAACTGATCAAGACTATCCATGAGATGAGTCATGTGGGAGACATGTTCATGGACCGAACTTCCTTCTTCCATCTTACACGCCAAGATTTCTCTCATTGTGTGGAAGCGGACTGTCCGATCCGACTGCCCAAACTTACTCTCGAGACTTGACCAAATATCGTCCGCGTCGCCATCGAACGATGGCTGCAGCTGCAAGCCTTTGGACATCGTAGTCATCATATAGCATTTAGCCATATTGTTTGACTTATTCCAAAGTCTCGCTTGACTCTCCGCTCATTAGTCGATCGTCGATAAGGGCATCGGGTTTAGGAGTATTGAGAACAAACATGTGTTCTTCAATATAAGAACATATTCCATGTTTCGCTTCCACTGATGAAATTTGGACCGATAACGGATTTTGTGCGAGCATATTGATAATCGGCGAAGAGACATATCTCGAAACGATAATGTAAACACATAAGCATACGATCGCAAATAATTCGTGAACAATAATATTGTAACCTTTGATAAAACAATATTAATTGAAACCTCCAATCGCCCAAGGAATTCCACATGCAAGCCACGCGTGTGGGCGCTACACATGAACCCCCGACTGCACTAAAATATACCTTTTAGTCGCTTAATTTCAATCCATGTCAACTTATCCTTATGACAAATGAAATTAATGATTGGACCTTACTAGACCACATCACTATCGCAAGAAGGGACTTCATGGAAGTTGTACTTGAGGTGATGTCTAAGCAATGACCACAATTTTAATAGCGTAAAATGAATTCTTAGAATTGGTATACTCACTCGGACCATACCGCTTCAATTCAAATTCTTTTGTTATCTCATTTTATATCTATCTCTAGAGAACTTATGAAAATCGCACATGCAAGCCAGCGTGTGGGCGTTTACATGAAACTCCCACTTCTCAATAGATTTAAAATGTTTTATTTAGAAATCTCATCTAACAAACTTATGATAAACAGTGCAAGCAAGCCACGCGTGTGGATCGTTTACTCACAAAGGTCTCACTTTGTTTAGAGATCAAAAGTGGAGGTCTTGACATTTTAATTTGAAAAATTAATTTGTCGGGTTGCTTGCTTAGTCTTTTTATTCAAAGGTTTGTCCATGCAGATCACGTAATCCTAGCATGCTTTTCTATAGAACTCAACATGTAAAACATGCTCATGAAATTCTAAAATATGCTTGATAAACGCGATAAACCTAGCATGCTTACTATGCGCATCCAATTACGTAAAACACTTAAAGGTTTGTCAACGTAATATAAACATACATAGCATGCTACCGCATTATATAAACATCCACGACATGCATATGAACGATAAAAATAAATAAAACGCTCATCGCAGCCCAATCGTGAAAATCGCACAATTAAATCTAATCTATTACATAGATTTACAAAGTGCAATTAAACTTGAAAACGGCCTCGCGTGCGGGCACGGACGGATTCAACAAATGGGCCTCGCGTGCACGGCACGGACCGGAAAATCTGAAAAAAGCCGGTGCGGGCACGGTCAACTGCCTTTGGGCAGCGCTAGGGCAAGGCCCACCGCGCGCCAGCTCTTGCGTGCGCCGCCGCTCGCGCGTGTTCTCGCGGGCTACCTCATGGTCGCTAACCCGTCGAGCACGCGCGGCGCGGCCACGCCCCTAGCGCCGAACGCCCGCCGAGACGTCGTCGCCCGCCGCCATACCTCGCGACCGCGAAGTCTGTTCGCAAGCGCTGGTTTCTCGCGCGAACGCGCGCCTGCCGCTCGCTAGCTCGCTCGCCGCTGCTTGCGCGGCCGTAGCTCACGATCGCCGCTCGCTCGCGTGGTGCGGGGTCTCGTGCGCGAACGCACGCCCCGTCGCCCGTGCCCCTCGCGATCGCCCTCGCGACCGCGAGGCTTGCTCCCGAGATACCGTCCTGTGGACCGCCGAGCGCCTGCTTTTTCCCATCGTTTCGTTCTTCGTTCTTTCGTCTTCGTTCTTCTTTTACAGATAAGATTTACAGAATAAAATCTAATCTAACCACGGATTTTCTCGTGGTGTAAAAACAAGAACCATCCAAAACAATAAACGAGCCACGATGAACGACAGATCCACAATTATAATAACGCACGTAATAATCAAACGTGAATTAATCCAACAGAGCCAAGATTCTGATCCCAGGCTCTGATACCAATTGTAGGGAAAACGTATGTTAACCCTCGCCCCGAGGATCCATCTTGGGTGTTTAATTCACCATACATTGATTATAAACCTAGCATGCGTCTATATAATTAAATCGCAACACGTTGGGGTTTTCACGTGTTTACCTTTGGATCTGAAGAGGTCGATGGAACGAGATGAACGGATCGAATGGATCGGACTCGTGCTTTGACCTTCTGGACTGTATCCCGGTTGCCCAATCTCCAACGTCGAGTGAAGACGATCTATGGAGAATGCTTCGGAAAATCACCCAATGCTCTCTCACAATTTTCGAAAATCACACTCTTTTTCTCTCTAGAGGTGGACGAAAATATTAGGTTAATTATGTGAGCATTAACCTAGACTTTATCTCATACCTTATATTTATAATGCACTACCTTAATCCTATATGGAAATTACCATAATCCTATATGGAAATTACCATAATCCTATATGGAATATTACCATAATCTTAGGATTATTTCCATACTCACAGGATTATTACCATACTCTCAGGATTATTACCATAATCTTATATGGAAAGGATCTATGCATATACCATAAATATAATTATATCCTTGTGGGATAAAGAGAATAAAATCTTTCCTTTGAGAGCACATAGGGGCCGATTTTCTTGTAGCTATGGGCTGGATGGGCCAAATTGGATCAAATGTAAGGAATAAAGATGGGCCTCAAATAAATTAATTATCTTATGTTCATTGTAACATAAATTAATTTATAAACATTCGATCATGCCACTAGAGAAAGAATGTCGACTTACCCTTTATTACCGGTTGAGTCGGGCTTGCACTTAGACATTACTGAATCCCCGTATTTAAGATATCGAACGTCCATTAATCATTTCTAGCAATCATTGCTTAAAACGATTAATAACTTCATTTCCTTAAGTAGTACCACTCAACCTTATTATTGTACTTGAGCTAACTCAACTGCAGGGTTTAGTACAATAAACCTTTGAGCTCCTTAAGGGACGCCATCATCCTAAACGGATACGGTGACTCGACATGATAACTAGCGTGACATACAAGATCGCCACCACCCAAGATGCGGAGAATCTGGTTAGAACATATAACCCTCACTCATAACAAGTCAAAGTGATGGTCAAGAACTCATACTCACCTAATACCTTATCGAGGTTTAGATCATCGTAAGTCACCGAGATCTTGGTTCTTCACGACGGTCGAAAGAAGAACTCATCTCACTGTGATCCTTCAATACGTCGAGACGCATCAAAGATGAGACAAGCAACTAAGTCAAGTCACTTCTTATCTATACTTGCAGCCTAAACCGACAACTCGTCCTTAAGTCGCCTCACCGTGAAACTTTTATATCTCATTAAGCTTGACCAATCCATACGGACTTCGTGATCTTCTACACATCGTATGATCTAACTTATATATGAGATAAGGGACACGATATATGCAATCAAGTATTCAAATCCGATAGAGATTGTAATAGTGGTAACAGAAACATTGTATACAAGCTCAACCAAACCGCTTTCAAGATACAAATCCAACGATGACGCTGCGTAAGCGCTGGAGGAGTGGGGATCGAGCCGGGAGGCTCGATGGCGGCGCCATTCTTGCCGCTTGCCGCCACCACCGCCGATCATCCCTCCCGCAGCCTCGCTTTTCGCTTTTTTCCTTTTCTTGTTTTGATTCCGCCTTTTAGTAGATCGATAGCATAGAACTCGGGATTCTAAAGGGACGAGAGGAAACGGCCGGAGGCCGATCGACGGCAAGACCGCCGCCGCCAAAGGCCGCCGCCGTGAGCTGTTGGTCACTGCTTGGTGGCCGACGGCCAACTTTGCTACGGGTCCTTTAGGTTTTGAGTTCCGGCTATGCATTCCACTAAAGTACCTATTCCATTTTTCATTTTTCGCGTTTCTGCATGTCGGGATGTTTTTCGTTGCTTCGAGTTTTCTAAAGGAAGTAGATGCCCGGGTTATCCATTTTCAACATAGTTTTTCATTCCATGTTCGTCGTTATGTATTGCTTATGTTTCCATTTTCATGCATCGATTTTGGATGGTTTATCCTAGATCTGAGGATAGGTATCGATTTTTGAAGCTTCTACGCTGCTAAGATTTGAGTCAACTTGCATGCATGCACATTTTGAAAGTACCCTATTATAGGTCTTGATGCCCTGAATATATTTCCCTTCTGCATCGAGTTGATTTGAAAACCCGGAGAGTGCCAAGTATGGGTTCACAAAGTCGAAAACCTTAGTTTTGCTTGATCATCGCTTGATCACGATGTTGCTTTGCTTTGTGGATGTGACCCCAAAATTTGTTCCGCCTTGTACTGTGTACCAAAGGCGATCGGTGAAGTCATCGGATCCGTAGATATCTCCCGGTTGACGCTGTCTGCTCAGTTGGGTTATATATGCTTATTTTGAGTTATTTACTCGATATTTCAAAATAAAACCCGCGCCGTAAAATATTTTGGTGAAGTTATTATCGTTCTCTGATCCGAGATGTGGTTCTATTGTGATTGTGCACGGATCTCTATTCGGTGGGTTGATCACCATCTTGAGTATTGATCGTAAGGGGATAGACCCCGAACATGTGGTTATGGTTCTGAAGGGGATAGACCCCGGAAGTCCACACGGAAATGGTAATGAGGTGGTTATGGTTCTGACAGGGATTTGACCCCTGAAGTCCACACCGAGTTAGCCGGCTGGATACGTTCCGAGAATGGACTGACTGGATATGTTCCGGGCCGAATGAATGAGATGTGATGGGCTGGCGGGATACGTTCCGAGCCGTGGTTCTTTGGTTCTATGATGAGAACAACAAGAATAACGGATCGTATCGAAAACGAAAAATCTATTTTGCTTACTTAGAAGTGGATTTACGTTTTAAAACCTTCTAAGGTAAGTGCTCGAACACGCATCATGATTCTTTTGATTTATGATAAAACCCCACCGAGTGCGCTTGTACTCACCCCAAACTCTTTTCAAATCTTTTCACGTATGTAGGAGGCTGGACGGGCGACGCGTTGAGGGTGGGGAGTCATGGTTCTTCATGCTATGCTTCCGCGATGTTGTGTTATATATGTACTCTGATGTTGATGTATTCTTGTCCCTTATTTTGCTTTCTGATTGGGAACAAGATTTGCTATTATGTTATTATGCTGTGAGTCTCGATATGAGCATGCTATATGGTTGACCGGCCTAGTCAACATGGTGTAATGCTATTTTGCTTTCTTGCATTACTTGTTATAAACCAAGATCATGTTTTCTGAGGTTGTGATATCGATATTATTCTGTTCGTGGATTGTTTGCGCACCGCTCCCCTTCAGGATATAGCCTAGTTATAGAGGAGATGGTGCCCGATTTCATGGTCACATCTTCTTATCATGTATGTTATATGTATTCCCCCTTCTTCCCCGTTTCTTAACCCCCACCCCTAATCACACCCCGGCATCCGTGCCTTCCCTCGGGAATTGGGGCGTGACAGAGTGACCAAGAGTGAGAGAGAGATATGAGAGTGTAGGAATTTGTTTAGTCTTAAATTCATTACTTGTACTTAAGCACATTAATAAAGCAACACAACTCACTTATCCTCTCCAAAGCAAAGAAAGAACCGTGAGCTTCTCCATTGAAAACCTTGAGTGTTCTTGCTTTACAATCACCAAAACCTTGGTACTAAAGCTTTGCACACTAAATCAATACCGTTAAAAAGGTTAGAAATCGAACGAGCTTCGATTATACATTAAGATTTTAAGTATCCAATGGTTTGATCTTATGTTAAGCATGTGTTCTTAATTATGAAATTATGCTAGCATATGATAGTTGTTCATTAATAATGCATACTATGATGAAATAGAAGCATGTATCATGTTTTGAATTGAGGCTAAACATGTTAAAATTTATATAATGATGATCGAAAATTTTGGAATTGATTTAAGGTTGGATTAATGCTATATGATGTTATAGAAGCTTATAGTGAATTTTTGAGAATTTAAAAAAAAAAAATCCTAGGCTATAGTTTGAATATGACCGAAAATCATGAAAAATATTAAAGTTGATGTACAATTTTTATTTAATAAATGTTATAGCATATTGTTGATCTAGGAACTTAGTTATGTACTATATGATTTTATTAAGAATTTTTGGAAATCATTTGCTCCATTTTTCTCAAGAGGACCGAGAGCTTCAAGGCTTGGTTTAATGATGATTTAGTTGTTTTTGATTAATGTTATGATGTATTAGTGTTACATGATAGTATTTAAGCATAGTGTAATTTTGTAGAAATTTTACAAAAATGTTTAGTATATATTGTAGAGAAACCGTAAGCTTTGAATAAATATATTAAGGATTTTAATTCCTTAATATCAAGAAAAATAATACATTATATGTCTAGAAATTATTTTAGACATATTAAGAATTTATGGAATTTTATAAACATAGTATATTATGTTTACGGCGAAACGTTATACTAAATAACGTTAGAAATGAAAAATAATGTTAAATGAATAAGTTAATTAATATTAAAGAAAAATATTAATAGAGTTTATCGATTTGCGTGAAAAATCGAGAATTAGGACTTTATGAAAAGAAATCAATTGAAAATCGATTTATATTGAAATTAGATATTAAATATGTGATTTATTAAAGAATTTATTAAGAAAAGTCAAAATTGTTGACTTTTGAAATTAACGTATGAAATACGTTCGATAAATACGCTAATACGTGTAAAACGTATTAATTATATAAGGAAATCTCTTTGGTGAAAAAGATTTCATAATTGAAATCTTCGATCGAAAAACGTGAGAATATTGAACGCTTAACCTAAAAGGTTAAATGAATTAGTTGAACATATCTCGCCTCTATCAAGTACGAGAAATGTTTAGTTAAGATACTTGGACGACGTATTGAATTCGTTAAGGAATTCGAATTATTAAAATATAAGTTATCAAAGTTTATTTTAAACTTTGAAAATCTCAAAAAAACATAACAGGCGATCAAATCGTTTTTACGTAAAGGTTTGGACACGGACGTGACAAATTGACATTGAAGGAAAATCGAGATTTAGACGATCAACAGTCCAGGTGGGCTTTACTATACTCAAAATGATAAATGATTTATTTACGATGCTTTATTCGCAAGAAATGATGAGGAAATGATTATTTAATTACCTGCCCAAAATGTTTATATTTTATGTATATATCCTATCCATGATCGAATAATGTATATTGTTGGGTAGCTCCCACTTATGAAATGATTGAATTCGTATCCTTGTAAGTACCCACAAGGATGATTGAGAATTCGTATCCTATGCCGGAGTGGCAAGGATTTTGTGCACTATTTTGTGACTGTGGGCTGAAAGGGTGCTCGGCCGGTCATGGCGTCCGTGAGAGGAGGCCTCCTCTCCGGTACGGGATGATTTATGAGATAATTTACGAGATGAGATATGAGAAATGAAAGAAAATTATCGCAGCCCGCCTAAACTATCCCAATCCCCAAGGACGTTATTAGGGAGGGCTGGACGATGGGACAGTATGAACGGTCCCCGAAAGGTTATAATGAGGGTGCATATCACATGTAACTGTCATACTTGGAACATAACATACATTAAAACTGGGTATGCCAGGTGGGCTAGACCAACAGATCCAAAAGAATGGAATGATCTGAAGGACTTCAACTGTCAAGTCATATTACCATACATCATAGTTCAAAATAAATGCAGCGGAAAACGTGTGAATACATATATGACGATATGTATTCAAGGTTTCTTAACATGAAACGTCAAAAGGCTGTCTTGGCTCCTCAACACCCTTCACCATCATCATCACAGCTCAACCTGCACATTTAAAAACAAACATGCAGGGCTGAGTACAAGAATGCACCCAGTGGACTCATGCCGAAAACATTTTTACCATTCTTGAATTACACTGCCACATCATGGTAAGACTGTCACAGCCCGGTTCGGCTACCACCTTACCGGACCGTGACTCGGGTTCGGGTTGAGTGAATATGAAACGAATAAGGTTACCAACTCATTTCCTCTACGAAGAATTGTAGATGTTTCAACAGAAACAAGAATTATGATGAATCAAAGAGAACTTATATATATATATATGATGGTTTCAAGGTTTCAACAAAACAGTAGCTTTTACAAAGCTTAACATAGTAACAAAACATAACAGCGTCTCAAGAGCATGGCAGCGGAATAAACGTGTGAGACATGCATGTGAAGATGCATTCTCAAGGTGAACCAAAAATACTTCATACTTCAAAAGATTCCGCTCAACTCCCGCTCTGTTCCATCACTCGCTCAACCTGCACATTTAAAAACAAATATGCAGGGCTGAGTACAAATAATGCACCCAGTGGACACATGCCGAAAACATTTTATTTTACGAAATATTGTACTGCCCTCGCCACAGTAAGACACAAGGGGTTTTATTTGAAAAAGGCCTTGTGCTTACTAAATACATTTTCATTTTCTCAAAACATCGCTTGCGCAAGCATTTTCACATCACTACAACGTATATTCCAAGTCGGCATATGGATTAACGCGCCGGGAGGGAGGCCTCCCTACACCGGACGCACGACTGATCGCAACCGGCGATTCAGAGGCTGAAACAACTGATCGCAACCGGCGATTCAGAAGCTGAAGTGTACACAACCCTAAGCCAGGATTCCCCCTTCACCTCCAGCTTAGGATCCGAATTCGTAATACTTTTCCTGTTGCCCAAGGCAACCCGAATGGACATATACAAAACATAAAACATTTTTGGCAGACAATATCGTACTTCATCATTTGCAGAAAAACAGTAAAGTATACTTTTGTGAAAATCATTTTCCAAGAAAGCTCATAAAAGGTTTTGGTAAGAAAGCCCACCTCGAGGACTTAAGGTTTCTTAAGTCACTAGTTTCTATTCTCGATTTCCGTTCTCCTTCGAGTCAGACCTTATCAATGTAAGAAACGAAATTTTAGCATATCATCATGCTGCGTAAGATTCTTCGATCCAAACGTCATTTACTATCCTTCCATTCATTCTTTTGTTCAAATCGTTCGGTAGATACGACATAGTCTATAACGCTCTATCGTCGAATAAGGCTAACGCCGGACTTATTTTAGACGCTTCCTAATCAATTGATGTTGATTACGAATTTTCTTGATTTATAAGGAATATTCTACATTTTTAGTATATAATGACGCTTTAATGTACTTACGTAACGTAAGTTACATTGTTACTAACGTCTTCGTCACATAGATCACGTGACATCGAATTACGCGCCTTCGACCTTGGTCAACGTTTTGGTCAACAATTTTGATCAAGTCAACACTTAGTCAACAATTTTGACTTTGGTCAACAAAAGTCAACATTTTGACTTTTCAATTTCTTATGAAATTCTATCATTTTATGTGCAATTGTTCTAAAATTCTATAAAATTATATTATGTCTAAAACATTATTTTAGATCATTTTATGTAATTACTTTGGTCAAATAAAATCATATACCTTAGAATTGTACTATATGGTTTTCGGTTTTCATAATTCACTAAGTAAACAATTTTTAAAAATTCTAATAAATTCACATAACACTTAATCATCCTTAACTATGCTTACTATAACATAATTTTTATTTATTGTGAACTATTCAATTTAATCTTCCTAAGTCACTTTTGAAAATTTGGACTTAGGTCCAATAAATTCTTAACAAATCCAATAAATTCACACAACCATATTTTATGTAATACCCCGCAGAATTAGACGCCTAATTACGTATTTAAAACCCGTAAATTAGAAATTATTTGAGATGATTCGATCCATAAGATATCGAATAATGATTTCGATTATTTACTGAAGGAATGAATTCTATTTTATATTCACTTGAGAATTGTGAATTAAGAAATAAAAGTATACTAAGTATATCGACAAGATTATTTTAACGCCGATCACGTATCGATAGTTAAAATTCATGATATTTTCTAAGCAATTGCTTAGAATTAAATTCCATTATTAATGGAATAATGTAATAAAGTAATGACGACCATTTCGAGATGAGTCGATAATGAACGCTTTGCAACGCTTTTCAAACGTTAACGCTTTGAGATGAAACAAAAGCGCTTTAATCGATCAAGAAATTATAGGAATTAATTTCCTATGATTGGTATATGTAATTACAGTATGATTTAGCATTAAATCAATGCTAGATCATCAAGATTCGATAGTTACCAATTTTTTCAAACGTTCGAAAACCCTAATTTTCGAACTCGATTTTTGTCGCATAAAATGATGTCATTAATTTATCCTATGATATTATTTATCATCTAAACTATATGTCATAACATATATCAATGTTGGGCATGGAAAATAAAATTTTGACCTATGGTTTATGTGTAATAGCCGAAACCCTCAAGGTGTAACAAAGTGTGTTGTTGATTTTCCTATTACATGTATCTATTATGGCAAGGTGATTAATTATATATCATAATTAAACAATTAAATACTGAAATTTATATATATATATGCACAAAATCGTGCATATATGTGTGTGTAGAGAGGAGTGCAAGAGTGTGTGCATGTGTGTTGTTTCTATGCATGTACTAGGGGTGACAAATGTCACCCACAAGCACACCACTACCACATACCCCCCCAAACTCCAGCCACTCTCTCCCTCATTTTGCCGTCCTCTCCCCTCTCTCTTCCCCATTTTCGTCCATTTCCCCCAAGAACAGCTTCAAGATCAGCCACTACACCTCAAAAAATGGACATAAGCTCCTAGCTCAAGATGGACAACCATCCCTTCCTCTTCATCCTCTCGATTTCGTGGCTAAGGTAGATTCCATCTCCTTAGATCCTAGGGATGATCAAGATATACACATGCATGTTCATCAATATGCTTGAATGTGTTGGGTCTATGCTTGAAAGTGATTGCATGTTGATTTAATAGGTAGATTCAATACTTTTGATCATTGCATGTTGATTTCCTGGACGAACAGTAACTTCACGAATTTATTTGACTAAGTTTCAGTGGTCCGATGATTGTGAATTTTTGATATGTTGAAATTATATGTGTCTAGTATGCCTCTGTAAAATTTCAATTCCATCCAACTTGATTTGATATTTTATTTGTATTTATCAAAAACACTGCACAAATCTACGAAATCTCCGTGTTCATCACCCATAATCCGTGGCTTTCTTTTTAAGTTTGGCTAATTATAAAACTCTGAAATTTGGCAGAAACATAATTCAGCATGTCTAGAAGATTCCTGTAAATTTTCAGAATTTTCTAAAAATCTTTACTATTTATTCCAGATTTTACAAGCTAACTGCACAAAATTGTCACGGGAGTGATAGCTTGTGGTAAAATATTTTTATCTCCCAATCTATTGTGAATCATTGAGTGAGGCTTTTTCTGGATAAAACTAGACTTAAGTGGATTTTCAATATGATTGGTTTCATTTCCAGATTCCTTATAATGAACTCACGGTGAATTTTTAAAGTTGATACATTACAGTAAGTTGTTTTGGACAAACTGCCTTAGTAAATTTTTCATAATATAGGCTGTTCGAGTATGACTTTTACGTGAGGTGTTCAAGCCATTTTTAGTCCGATTTGGACTTGGGTTTCTTCATAAGAAATGTTACTCACAATGTCTAGTTATGATCTGGAAAGTTTGATCCCAAACCACGTTTTATAGGTATACCTTTCATCGACCCAAAGTCACCTACTGAAACTGTCCATTTCAACTAGTCAACTTTGGACTTATGTATTTCTCGATGCGTTTGATATTTTCCAGTGTGGTCTTCATGACATATGTAGTACTTGTTACAAGGTTTCTAAATTGGTAGCCTGCAGCCATTTTGGTATTGTGAGTCAAAGTTACGAGCCTCGCAAAACCCCTCGTCGTTAAGCTAAAACTGAAATTCTAAAAATTTCTAAGTATAGAAGTCAGTTTGAGTTGCCCACTTTGAGACCCTATATCTTCAGAACCACGACTCTTTGGATTTAATTCCTCTTAGAACTTGTAGTACATGTTTAGAGGTTTCGAATGTATCTTTGTGCGACCATAAGTATTCTGAATCGAGAGTTATGGATCGTCAAAGCACGTCACTGGGTTGTTTCAAGCTGTTTTGCTGAAATTAAACACTTGAAATTTGACTAAGTGTTGAAACCCCATGTAGTATGCCTTATGTGACTAACATGCTATTAATCGATGCATTCATTATGTTATGTCGCAAGATACGATAGAGCATTATAAGATGTACGAATTATGATAAAACATCATGATACGATATTTTCACGAAAGCATACCTTAACGTGAAATATTTGACTAAGTGCTACCACATGGTCAATTGAGTGATATCATACCATGATATACACTAAAATAGAAAATGGGTTCTAAGACCCAATGGATTTTTCCACCCAAAACCTCAAGGCCAAGAATAGATAGGTTAAAGCTAGGACTTACACCAAGAAATGGGATTAAGGCAATCTATGTCCGGTGGGCTTTACTCTACTCAAAAATAAAATGCTTCAAATATTTATTTACGATGCTTATTTCAACTGCTGATAAAATGTTTACAAAATTACCCGCCAAAATGTTTATGTTTTGTGTATGTATCCTATCCATGAGATATTATGAGATGTTATGAAATGTTATGAATGTTGTTGGGTCGCCCCAACTTATGAATGCAAATCGATATCGGATCCTCGTGCCGGAAGGACAATACCGCTAGGATTAACGGTACACCTAAGGTGACCGTGTCAGTGTAAGGACAATTCACGGCCGGTCACGGCGTCAGAGGGAGGCCTCCTTCACGACGTTCAACTATGATGTTATGATGAATGATGATAAGGGATATGGATCATACACACCAAGAAAAATGCCTGGCCAGGCGATGATTTTTATGAACTGATAAAATGCTTTAGTAAGCGCAAGGCATTTTCAACTAAAACCCTTGTGTCTTACCATGATGTGGCAGTGTAATCTTCAAATGATAAAATATTTTGGCATGAGTCCACCGAGTATTCTTGTACTCACCGCATGTTTGTTTTAAATGTGCAGTTGAGCGGATGATGGATGGAGGTGTTGAGCAATAGGATTATTGTCGTTAAAAGTTTATACCTTGATAGTACATCGTCATATGTACTTATCACATGTCTTCCGCTGCAAGAACCTAAATTTATGTATTAAAGTCCAAGAATATACTTGACATATGTTTTACAGTTTATTGTTAAAAGGAATCTCCCTGTATAATTATCCATGTTTAGAGTTACAATCCCTGTTAATCCGTACTTAGGATTGAGGGTCGTGACATTTTATGAATCTACACCCTCAATATGTTATAATAGCACTTAAACATGGATTATATCACAACATGTTATCATGTTCTATAATTTTCGAAATTCATAAACTTAGGTACTAAAGTTTCCCAAAAATTCTACATAATTTCATGTAAGCATAGTTAATACCCTAGATCATGATTTCATGCTTAAATCAACAATTAAAAATCATACTCATAAATATATCATTCCCTTAAGTTTTTCGGACAACATATAAACTTTAATATCATGCTTGATTTTGTGATATAATTATACTACATGCTTAATAACATCATATAAATCCAATTTCTAAACATATTGGCACAAGTCTTATGATTTTCGAAAATCACACATATAACCTAAGCTTATAACATAAATTCTAACGTATATACGAAGCTTGTAAGAAATCTAACCTCTTAGTCGGAGTAGAATTGATCGTGAACGCTTATTTGATCTACGATCAAGAACACTTCAAAGAACACTCTCTTATTTTTTTCTCTATTTTCTCCTATTTCTTTCCTATTTTCGGTTATGAGCTTATGGGAGGGTAATCTCCTATTTATAGGATTTATGAGATGATATTAAGTATTACACTTTAAAATATCTAATGTACACTTGTACAAAATCTTATCTTTATCCTTATCAAATCTTATCATAATCCTTATCATATCTTATCTTTTAATAGGTACATTGAATCATTCATACAACTTGCATCACACTTGTCCTAAGATAATTAAATTACAATTTTATAATATATTGGTGGCAATTTTCGCCATTAGGGAGACAACACAATAGGTTACTTGTTTTAATTGAATTCTAACTCTACTTTACACTCATAATGTGATAAGATCACAATCTTATCCTTACATTAATTATAGTATGATATTTATCTCATAAAATACTAATTTCTTACAATTTTCGGTCATCACCTAATATATATACTAAATATTTTATTTTCTCCAATTAATAGCTATGTGACATAATATTGATCTTAGATAATAATTTAGATCATAGGAAAATTAATTAAGATCAATTTCATGTACTAATGTAAAGTTATCTAAATAATTCAAAGCTAAGGATAAATTATCAAACTATGATTCTTTTCATAAAATATTATTTTTATGAGTTATTATATCAATATAATGATATTATATCATAAAATAAATTTTGGGATTTTTCTAAGCAATTTCCCAATTTATTCGAAAACTAGGGTTTTCTAGGATTTAATTTTATAAAATCCTATTCTTACCTTATTTCATAAATTTCGAAATTTCTATAATTCCCATGAGATAAGATTGATCTAGAACCATGATATTTATCAAGTATATAATTTAAATAAATTATTTAATATAATTATCACATAAAAATCATGATTTTCAAAATTACACATAAAATAATACATTAATTTCGAAAATCATGCATATAAATATTCAAAATATTATTTCCTATGATACTCTACACATTTCTACATTTCTAAGAGATAAACATTATCTCTTAATTAATTATGATCTTATCTTATCTTTTAATAAAATATCTTAATAAAACTTATCTTATCTCTAATGTCATTTTCCAACCTTATCACATCCACCTCATGCTTAGGTGTTTCAAGATAATTATCTTATCATATAATATAAGATAAACATGACAACTCATCACATAAAATCAAGTGATCACATAATAAATCACAAATTAATTCCTTGTACTTTAAATTTTCGAAAATCACTATCAATAAGGAAAATATTTCTTTCCTTCTTTAGTGCAAATAATATCCTAAATATACTTAAAACATATTTAAAAATTATTTCGCTCAAATTTTCAAGAGAAATTTCGATTTATTCAAAATCGATGCCATCGACGCTCATTTTCATACTCGCTTCTATCGTCTCGCTCCTTCTTTATTTTCAAATTTTAAGCCCGTAAATTCGGGTATTACAAAGACATAAGGGTTTTATTTGAAATACCTTATGCTTACTAAAACATTTTCATCGGTCAGAACATTTTTCGCCAAGCATTTTTCTTGCATGTATGATCCATATCCCTTATCCTTTCATCATAACATCATAGTCGAACGTCGTGAAGGAGGCCTCCTCTACGACGCCGCCCGTCAGAATTGTCCTTATAGCACACAATACCTTAGGTGTACACGTTAATCCTAGCTGTATAAGCCTTCCCAAGATAGGATCCGATATCGATTTCATTCATAAGTCGGAGCGACCCAACAACATTCATAACATTTCATGGATAGAATACATACATAAAACATAAACACTTTTGGCAGGTAATCTTGTAAATATTTTCTCAACAGTTGGAATAAGCATCGTAAATAAAATCATTTGGAAAGTATAGCTAAGTCACATTTTGTTTATAAAATAAGTCCACCTGGACTATGGTTCGTCTTAAACTTGTTTACTTGTCAACGTCCTACCGTCGGCGTCCGGCCCACACCTTTACGTAAAAGCGATGTTTAGTACGCCGCTCACGCTTTCTCGAGACTTTCAAAGTCTAGAATAAACTTCGATATTCTATATCGATATAAACCGAATTCTTAACGAATTCAATACGCTTTTCAATCGCGTATTTAAATTAAATGCCCTCGCTCTTCGAGATACGCTCAACTAAATCTTTTAACCCTTCCTGCCTAAACGCTCAACGATTTATACGCTTGACATAAGGATTTCAATTATGAAATCTTTTCTTACCAAAGAGGTTTCTTTACCTAATTAGTACGTTTTACGCCAGATTAGCGTATTTATCGAACGATTTCAGACGTTGGCTTTAAAAGTCAACAATGTTGACTTTATTAGTAATTTCTTTACTAATTATATTATAAATCGATTTCAATCGATTTCTTTTCAGAAGTCTAACTCTCGATTTGTCACGCAAATCGATGGACTTCATTAATATTTTCTCAAATATTAATCCATTTATTCATAAATCATTATATTTCTTTTATAACGTTATTAAATATAACGTCATTATAAACATAGTAATCTATGTTTATAAAATTTTATAAAATCCAAATATGTCTAAAATAATGTTTAGACATATAATATATTATTAATCTTAATTAAAAAGGATTTAAAAATCCTTATTATATCATAATAGCTCTCGGTAATTTTTTTTAAAATTACCAAATGGTTTCCAAATTTTTTTCTAATTTCATATAGTGTATTATTATACACTATGGTCATTAATATGTATTAATATCATCCATATAAAAATCGATTATCACCTTATTCATTTTAAAAGGGCTACGGTATTTTTCAAAATATTGTCCAACAATTCCCAAAATTTTTATATAATTAGTACAAGGTCCCAACATTAATTTATAACACCTTTATAACCTATAGTCCATCATAAACCATTTCTTCATCAAGGATTTAAAATCCTTTATGCTCATGGTATTTATGAAATAAATACCAAACAATTCATAAAAATTCCAACATAATTATACCATGCTCAAATACTATAGTATAACAATATAACATCATAACATTCACCAAAAACCATTTGAATCATCACCTTTTGGAGCTTGAAGCTCTCGGCTTTTTTGGAATTCAATGGGTATTTGGTTTCCAAAAATTCTAATAATTATACACCATGCTTATATACTATAGTATAACAATATAACATCATAATATTCATCAAAAACCATTTGAATCATCACCATATTTGAGCTTCAGCTCACGGCTTTTTTGAATAAAAATGAGTAATTGATTTCCAAAAATTCTAATAAATTCATGTAACATATAATCAAGGTCCTAGATCATTAATATACCGTTGCATGTCTAAAATAAAAATCATACACCAAGATATGATTTTATAAAGGTCTCGGTCATTTTGAAAAATAGGCATAGAATTTTCTAAAAATTCCAAATAAATCACTATGAACTCTCATCATATCATAGATCAATAATCCATCATCAAAATAATTTTTAAAACATTCGAACATCAACCAAAACCTTGTAGCCTTTTCGAAATAATTTTTAAACAAGATCTATGCTTCAAACTTAACATGCTTTGGCTAGATCCTTTCAAATAATACACATGCAATAACATATATCAATCCTAACATGCATTTTCTTATTTTTATAAACGAAAATCATTAAGAACACATACATAAACAATATCTCATAAATAAAGACATCAAGAACATATACATACACTAAGAACAATGCTTCGAATTTTTTTGTAAAAAGAAGAGAAAATTGAAGCCTAGTTCGGTTGTTTACCTTTGGATTGGTATGGATTCAAAGAACAATGTCTAATGTATCAAGCTTGGTGAATGGAAGAAGAGAAGAAGAACAAAATATTTTCAAAAGGGGAGGGAGAGGTTCACGGTTCTTGCAGCAAAATGGAGAGAGAAGAGAGTGTTTTGAGAGTGGTGAGTGTTTGAAATGAGTGTTGAGTATGAAATGAGAGAAGAAGGTGAAGGATCCTCCCTATGTATCTCTCTCTCTCTCACACGGCTATCTCAACAAATGAATAAAATAATTGCAGCCTCCTAATAGTGGGTTAGTGATGATTAGCTAGTGTTAAAAGCCTCTCATTGTATTGGGCATTGAAAAAGAATAAAATCATGCACAAGGGGGGAGTAGCCGTCGGCTACTTAGGATCCAAAGGGTGTGATTTTATTTTTGTTGTGTAATAATACTATGTATTAATCAAAGATATAATCCTAAAAATAAAATACATGTCACTTGAATAATTAAAACATCACATAGCAAAATAGATAACAAAAGTGGCGTGAATTTGCTAATAAACATATGTCACGCCCCTTTCGATTCACAAGGGGTACATAAGTCATTTTCGTGCCATTCATACATATATATGTCATAACATATGGTTTAGATATTAATTTATAACATAGGAAAAATTAATGGTATCATTTCATGTGAGAAAACCCTAAAATTCGAATTAGGGTTTTCGAATTTTTGTAACTTGTCATTATCGAGTCCTTAGGGCTTTAGCATTGTTTTTAATGCTTAGTAATACTCCAATTATATAAAATAATCATAGGAAATTAATTATTATAATTCCTTGATCATTAAACCCATTTTTCAAATCATCTCTAGACGTTAACGTTCGAAACGTCTCAAAACGTTAATAATCGACTCATCTCAAAATGGTCGTATTGAGATCGTACTTACTTTATTAATAATATCCCATTTATATAGGAATTCAATTCCAAGCTTCACTGCTCAGAAAATTTCATGAAATTTCAACCATCGATACGCAATCGACGTTAAAATTATACTGCCGAACTACTTCATAACATTCTATTCCTTAATTCACAATTCTCAGTGAATATAAAAAGGAATTCGTTACTTCGTGACTGAATCGAAATCAATATTCGATGTCTTTCTAATTTAATATTCGGCAAAACCCTAATTCACGGGTTTAAATATCGTAAATAGGCTTTTGTTTCTTCGGAGTATTACATTCTACCCCCCTTAAAAGAAATTTCGTCCCGAAATTTGCATACCTTTAGAAAAATAATTCGGGGTATCGTTCTTTCATAGCGTCTTCAAGTTCCCACGTGGCTTCCTCTTGTCCGTGATGTCTCCACAGCACTTTGACTAGCGGAATTGACTTGTTCCGTAATTGCTGAACTTTATGGTCGAGTATTGCTGTGGGTTCTTCTTCATAGCTCATGTCCGCTCGAGGATCACGCCGCTTTGATGGATCACGTGTTTTGGATCGTGTACGTATTTTCTTAGTTGTGACACGTGAAAGACGTTGTACATTCCCGGACTTGGCGGAAGAGCCAACCTATAGGCTACTGGACCTATCCTCTCTAGGATCTCATAGGGTCCTATAAACCGGGGTCTTAGTTTTCCTTTTAGTCCAAACCTGATAATCCCTTTCGATGGAGAAAGTTTAAGAAACACTTTATCTCCACTTTCAAATTGTAGCTCAGATCACGCCAGACGTCGGTAAAGACTTCTGCCTATCTTGAGCTTCCTTTATCCTTTGCCTAATTTGCCTGACGATTTCAATCATTTCGTTCACTGCTCCTGGCCCTATAATTCTCCTCTCACCCACTTCATCCCAATAAAGCGGTGATCTACATTTCTTGCCATATAAGGCTTCAGACAATATATTAATCGTCGCTTGATAGCTATTGTTGTAGGTAAACTCAATAAGGGTAAAACATCTTCCCACTTTGCACCTCGATCCAACACTCATCGTTCTCAACATATCTTCTAGTGTTCGAATCGTTCTTTCCGATCGCCCATCGATCAGGGTGAAATGCCTTGTCAAGTTCAATTTCGTATCCAATTCTTTTGTAAGCTAACCCATAACTGGATGTGAACTTGGAGTCTCTATCAGAGGTAATAGATTTTGGAACTCCAAGTAGTCGTATAATTTCCTTTACGCATACGGGCTAACTTGTCAGATCCATAAGTATTCTGAATTGGTAGAAAGTGAGCACTCTTTGTGAGTCTATCGATAATTACCCATATAGCGGTGTTCCCTCTTTTCAATTTGGGTAAATTCGTAACGAAGTCCATCGTTATTTCATCCCATTTCCACGGGTATTTCCAACGGCCGTAGCTTCACGTAGGGACGTTGATGTAACGCTTTCACTGCCGGCAAACAAGACAACGCTCTACTTAAAGAAGCTATGTCTCGCTTCATGCCTTCACACCGTAACTTTTCTTTAGATCTTGGTACATCTTAGTACTGCCTGGGTGGGCGGTGTAGGGTGTATCGTATGCCTCACTCATTATTTCATTTTGAAGCTCTGCGTTGTCTGGAACGCATATCCTTCCTTCAAACAATAAGGTGTTGTCTGATGCTTCCTGGAATTTCTTTAATCCTTCAGACCTTACCCTTTCTCTTATCTTTTCTAACTTTTCCTCCATCCTTTGTCTCTCAATGATTCTTTTTCTTAAGTCAGACGTCAATGTGAGTGTAGCGATACAACTCGTGATCGTCTCTGGTTGTTCAACCAATTCAACCCTCATTCTTTTAAACTCCACAACGAGTTTTTCTTCTTGTAAGGAGACATCCTAGTTTGGTTTGATTCTTAAGACTTAAGGCCGCCTACTACATTCGCTTTACCCGGTGATACCACAACAGAATCCTTCACTAGTTCGAGCCATCTTCTTTGTCTCATATTTAGATCTCTTTGCTCAAGAAGTACTTCAAACTCTTATGATTTGTAAATATCTCACATCTCACTCCATAGAGATGGTGTCTCCAGATTTTCGGCATGAACCATCACTGCTAATTCCAAGTCGTGAGTTGGATAGTTCACCATGTGGTCCGAGTTGTCGGATGCATATGCCATCACTTTTCCTTCTTGCATCAAACACAACCTACCCATTCTTAGAAGCATCTGTATAAACTACATACCCTTGTCCGCTTCCGAATCGCTAGAACCGGTGCACTTGTTAACTTTTCTTTGAGTTTTGAAACTCGCCTCACATTCTTCATCCAATTAAACTTGATTCCTTTCGAGTAGTCAAGGTTATTGGCCTTGTAATTTTGGAGAATCCTCGATGAATCTCCGAATAACCAACTAGTCCTAGAAAACTTCGATCTCGCTCGAGTTCTTGGCGATTTCACCTTGTATCGCTTCTACCTCGGCCTGATCCACTTTAATGCCTTCCGCAGACACGATGTGTCCATGAACATTACTCCTTCAGCCAAAATTCGCATTTGCTAAACTTAGCGAAAAGCTTTTCAACTCTTAAGGTTTGCAATACCGTTCTTAGATGTTCCTTATGATCATCTTCATTCTTCGAATAGACAAGGATATCATCTATGAAGACCAAAACGAATTTATCCAAGTATGGATGAAACACTCTGTTCATGAGGTCCATAAATACGGCTGGTGCATTGGTTAATCCGAAAGGCATAACTATGAAAACTCATAGTGACCATATCTGGTTCGGAATGCAGTCTTAGGTACATCTTCCGACCGTATTTTGAGTTGGTGATAACCTGACTTGAGATCAATCTTCGAGAATACACCTGCTCCTCGTAATTGATCAAACAGGTCGTCAATCCTTGGCAAAGGGTATTTGTTCTTGAGCGTCATCTTGTTCAGTTCTCGATAATCAATGCACATTCTCAAAGAACCATCCTTTTTCTTGACAAACAAAACAGGCGCTCCCCAAGGCGAAACACTAGGTTTAATGAAGCCTAGGTCCAACAATTCTTGGATTTGGATCTTCAGTTCTTCCAATTCATTTGGAGCCATTCTCTAGGGCGCCTTCGACACTGGAGCCGATCCTGGTTCCAAGTCGATGGAGGTAATCCTGGTAGATCTTTAGGAAATACGTCCGAGAATTCTCGAACAACCTCTATGTCTTCAATCTTCGTTTCCGGTTTATCTTCTCCGTTCAGGTAAACGAGAAATGCATGGCATCCTTTTTGGTTTATCATTCTTCTCGCCTTCAATGCTGATATAATCGGGATTCTCTTTCCCATGCTGATTCCGTGAAAGTGCGTAGCTTCTTGTCCAGGAAAGTGAAATGAAATTTTCCTTTCTTTGCAAAGAATCGTGGAATGATTTCGAGCTAACCAGTCCATTCCTAGGATTATATCTACGTCACCCATGGGTATTATGTTCAGATTGTTCACCAGAACATTAAGTGATCCTAGTATCAATTCTAGGTTCGAGCAGATATGTGTAACAGTCATAATCCCTCCTATAGGTGAAGAGATTCTCATATCCTGATTTGCCTTTTCAGACTTAAGTTCCAACATTTCTACACATGATCTTGCTATAAAGGAATGCGAGCACCCGTATCGAACAATATTATAATAGGTACGTTGAGAAGGACTCCCATACCGCCAGTTTCCTTATTCTGCTCGCTCGCCTCGGTTGCAAGGCATATGCTCTAGCCTGGGTCGGCTGAGACCGATGTGGTGCTTGCCCTTGTTGGTTCTCGCTGGCTGCTGTTCGGCCGTTGCACGGGCGCTGTCGCGTGGTTGCCGCTTTGTTGTTGTGGTTGCCGCCATTGTTGTTGCGGGAGTTGTCGCTGAGGTTGGGGCTGAATTGCCGCTGAGGTCATTCTTTGGAATTGCGGCTGAGGTTGGGGCTGGAATTGAATAGCCCTGAGCGGCTAGACATTGCCGGGTTGGTTCGGCCTTACAATTGTTTCCGAACGGGTCCCTGGGCAAAAGTTAGCGTAATGTCCTCTCATCCCGCACTTAAAACAGTTCCCACTGCCTGCCATGCACATTCCTTTGTGCATTCTCTGGCATTTCGGGCACGGAAGAGCCCTCATCTGCTTTTGTGGGCCTCTTGTCGGAGGAACAAAAGTTGCCCTTTTCCAACCCTGTCCTGGCTGTGCCATGTTTCCTTGCCATGGTCGTTTGTTACTTGCATTCTGAAAGCTTCCGCTATTGCTATTACCCTGATTTGCTTCCCACTTCCTTTTTCCCTTATCCATTAGATTATGTGTCTGAGTTGACACCGACTTGTCTTCAGGTATTGCTGCCTCAATAGAATAAGAACATAAGATACGATATGTGCTATACCTTATGACGTTTATCTACCTTATAGATTGTTTAGTTTAACCTAGTTTGTAATACCCCGTCTTTTCTAAGCTTCGCTTTGCATGGCACGCCGAGAAAAAAGGTCAAAAGGTTGACTTTTGTTTGGTGATGCGACCGTCACGAAACCTCGTGCGCTAGAAGAGTGTTTTATGACAATTCATAGACACTAAGTATGCAGGTTTTCACCACCCATGAAGGTTTGGCACCGGAAGTTATCGAAAACTGGACTTTTATCGGTCTTTAAAAGCATATCTTGTTTATAGTCGTTGTGTCCGTATTTTATTTCGTGTCCATGGGTACCAAGTTTGCAAAATTTGAGTCCGTTTGCAAAAGTTGCGTCGCTTTTGCGTTTTCGAAAAGGGCCACTTGCAAGAAGCATGTGACCCCGCTTTTCCTATAAATAGGAGGCTAGGGCCTTCATTTTCAACGCTCATTTCCTTCGCCTCTATGTTTACGGAAGAGCCGAGCAGCTCAGTGCACGCTGCGGAAGCACTGGAGGAGTGGGGATCGAGCCGGGAGGCTCGGCCGACGGCGCCATTCAGCGCCGCCGAGCCACCACCGCCGATCAACCACCCCCGCAGCCCGCTTTTTTGTTTTGTCCTTTTCTTGTTTTGATTCTGCTTTTAGTAGATCGTATAGCATAGAACTCGGGATTCTAAAGGACGAGGCGGAAAACGCCCGAGGTCGGCCAATTTGGCGGCCACCACCACCACCGCCGCCGCCGTGAGTCGTTGGCGCGTCAGACAGGGCCGACGGGCCACCTTTTGGCTATGGGTCCTTTAGGTTTTGAGTTCCGCCATGCATTCTACTAAAGTACCGATTCTGCTTTTACATTTTCGCTTTACGTATGTCGGGATGTTTTCCGTTGCTTTGAGTTTTCTAAAGGAAGTACATGCCCGGTTATCCATTTTCAACATAGTTTGTCATTCCATGTTCGATGTTATGCATATTGCTTATGTTTCTATTTTCATGCATCGATTTTGATTGTTTATCCTAGATCCGAGGATAAGCATCGATTTTGAAGCTTCTTCACGCTATGATTTGAGTCAACTTGCATGCATGCATATTTTGAAAGTACCCTATTATAGGTCTTGATGCCTCGAATATATTTCCTTCGCATCGAGTTGATTTGAAAACCCGAGAGTGCCAAATGGGTTCGTAAAGTCGAAAACCCTAGTTTTGCTATGATCGTCGCTTGATCACGTTGTTGCTTTGCTTTGTGGAAGTGACCCCAAAAGTTGTTCCGCCTTGTTACCGTGTACCTACCAAAGTCGATCGGTGAAGTCATCGGATCCGAGATATCTCCCGCCGACGTTTTCGTCTGCTCGTCAGGTTATATATGCTTATTTTGAGTTATTTACTCGATATTTCAAAATAAAACATGTACGCCAGAAATGTTTGGTGAAATTATTATCGCTCTCCGATCCATGAATTGGTTCTATCATGGTTGTGCACGGATCTCTATTCGGCGGGTTGATCACCATCTTGAGTATTGATCATAGGGATAGACCCCAACACGTGGTTATGGTTCCGGGGATAGACCCCGAAGTCCACACGGAAATGGTAATGAGGTGGTTATGATTCTGATGGGATTTGACCAAGTCCACAACGAGTTAGCCGGTGGATACGCTCCGGCATGGGCCGATCGGATATGTTCCGGCGAATGAATGACATGTGATGGGTCATGGGATACGCTTCGAAATGTGGTTCATGGTTCTATGATGGGAGTAACAGAATAACGGATCGTATCGAAAATGAAAATCTATTTTGCTTACTTAGAAGTGGATTTACGTTTAAAACCTTCTAAGGTAAGTGCTCTAAACACTGCATCATGATTCTTTTGATTTATGATAAAACAAAGAAATGAAAGCGCTTAGTACTCACCGTAGGGAAAACTAGGTTTAGCCTCGCCCGAGGATCTATCTTGGATATTTAATTCACCATACATTGATTATATTCCTAGCATGCGCCTATTTAATTAATTGCAACACGTAGGGTTTTCTCGTGTTTACCTTTGATCCGCTCGGGTCGATCGGAATGAACGGATCGAGACTCGTGCTTTGACCTTCCGGATCAGTATCCCTGTTACCCAATCTCCAACGCCGAGTGAGGACGATCTATGGAGAATGCTTGGAAAAATCGCCAATGCTCTCAAGATAATTTTCAAAATCCTCACTAAAGCTCTAGTGATTTTCGAGAGTTATGAGGATGGATAATTATGATTAGCCTTGAATCTATCTCTTTACCTTATATTTATAATGCATTACCATAATCCCATTAGGAAAGGATCCATGCATATCCATAAATATAATAATATCCTCGTGGGATGAAGAGAATCAAATCATTTCCTTATGCACATAGGAGGCGCGATTTTCCTTAGCTAAAGGGCTGATGGGCCACCTGTGGATCAAATGCAAGGAATAAAGATGGGCCTCAAATAAATTAATTATCTTATGTTCACCTAGAACATAAATTAATTTATAAACATTTATTCATGCCACTAGAGAATAAATGCCGACTTACCCCTTTATTGCCGGAAGGTGAGTCGGCTTGCACTTAGACATTACGAATCCCCTATTTAAGATATCGAACGCCTATTAATTATTTATAGCATTCGATCGCTTAAAATAATTAATAGCTTTAATTCCTTAAGTAGTACCACTCAACCTTATTATTGTACTTGAGCTAACTCAACCTCGCAGGTTTAGTACAATAAACCTTTGAGCTCCTTAAGGGACGCCATCATCCTAAACGGATACGTGACTGACATGATAACTAGCATGACATACAAGCACCGCCACCACCCAAGATGCGGAGAATATTGGGTTAGAACATATAACCCTCACCCATAACAAGTCAAAGTGATCACAAGAACTCATACTCACCTAATACCTTATCGAGATTTAGATCATCGTAAGTCACCGAGATCTAGGTTCTTCACTAGGGTCGATAGAAGAACTCATCTCACCGTGATCCTTCAATACGCCGAGACGCACCGCATAGACAAGCAACCAAGTCAAGTCACTTATCTATACTGCATAGCTATACCGACAACTCATCCTCAAGTTGTCTCACCAGGAAACTTTTATATCTCATTAAGCTTGACCAATCATACGCACTTCGTGATCTTCTACACCGTATGATCTAACTTATATATGAGATAAGGGGACACGATATATGCAATCAAGTATTCAATTCAGATAGGAGATTGCAATAGTGGTAATAGGAAACATTGTATACAAGCTCAACCAAAACTCGCCAAGATACAAATCCAACACTCACCCCAAACTCTTTTTAAATCTTTTCACGTATGGAGGAGGGCTGACGGGCGACACCGAGGGGTGGAGCTGGTTCTTCATGCTATGCTTACGCCGATGTTGTGTTATATACGCACTCGATATTGGTGTATTCTTGTCCCTTATTTGCTTTCGATTGGGAACAAGATTTGTTATGTTATTCTCACGTGAGTCTCGATATGAGCATGCTATGTGGTAGACCGGTCTAGTTGATGTGATGTAATGCTATTTTGCTTTCTTGCATTACTTATAATAAACAAAGATCATGTTTTCGAGGTTATGATGTCGATATTATTCTGCTGGTGGATTGTTTGTGCACCCTCCCTTCGTGATATGTCCTAGTTATAGAGGAGATGCCCCCGATTTCATGGTCACATCTTCTTATCATGTATGTTATATGTATTCCCCTTCTTCCCTCTTTCTAACCCCCACCCTAATCACACCTCGGCATCCGTGCCTTCCTGAATTGGGCGTGAAAGCTTGGTATCGAGCAGCGATCTTGGTTTTGACATCGGTTTTATTATCCGATACCGCCTGGTATCGAGCGATGTTCTCGCCCCGACATCTATCTTTGTTATCTCGATACTAGCATGCTATCGAGCAGCTTTTTCCGCTTTGGGTATGTGTTCATATTGTTTGATATCAAAGCGCTTTGTTTGCTTTATATCATGTGCGTTCTTGAAATTGAGTGTTTAGAACTTGTCATTCTAAACTGTTCATCAGGTATGCCTACCCTCACCACCATCAGGCCGCCTCCTTTAAAAAGGGGATGAGGTATGTGTTTATTTGTTGGTGCTTTATGTGGCTATGTGAGCTTGATGTGATCTTGGTTTCATGTGCTTTGGCATGGTTAGAGTTTACGCGATGTAAACGTGATGTGGATGAGATGTGGTTGGATGGTGATGTGGATGTGGAAGTGATTGTTGATGGAACAAAAAAGGCCCGTGTGGTCGTGATGTGAAAATCGCTTATATGATATGATGTGATTGATGTGATCACGTATGGTTGATGTAAGTCTATGTGTTTACATAGCAATGTATTGTTGATTGAAAATCTTGTTTATTTTGATAAACGAGTGCTTGTAAGTGAATCTCAGATTTGCTTACGTGATTATTATGATAAATATCGATATTGATATTGATATGTGTTGAAATGAACATGTGTTCGAGACATGATTACCCGGATGATAGGGCGTAAAAAGGAAATGAATATTTGTTGTTATGTTGATAAACCAACATGTAGGTTTATGGATATTCAAGGGCCCGCATAACGTTGGTTAAGATCCCACAGGATGGATGAGCGGATCCGTAAGTTCGAGGAATGTACCAGAATGTCCATGAGCCGTTGGGAGTATTTCGGGAGGATTTGTTGGATTTTGGAGAAAGATCCAGACAAGGGAAAGTATCGAGTACGAGGCTTACTATCGGTTGACAGAGAGGCTACCGGCTGTGTTGGCAACCATGGGCAAGAAGGCAAGGGCACGTGATGTTCGGGACGGATCCTATCACCGTGCACCTTACCTTGATTTTACCGAGTTTGTCGCCGAGTATGGAGACAAGGGACCGATCATCGAGGTATACCATCCGAGGAGGATGTGATAGCAAGGCATGTTCGAGGACCGATCCGATTGATGATAGGGATGATGTTCCCAAGAGCCTTTGGGAGAGCAACCATCGCCGACGATCACCAAAGGCATCAGATACACCGCCACTACACCTCCATCGACGATCCTCACTTTCGCACGGACTGGAACGATTTTGAGGCAGAACCTCCCGGGCGAGAGATTGTCCATCCGACAGCGGGTGGAAGAGGCCCAGATCGAATTTTAGGCCACCGAATCAGATCAGTTGGCATCCAGGGAAGGAGACTCAGGAGGAAGACCCGGACGAGAATGAGGAGGACAGTGAGGACTCAGAGGACCCGGTGATCCAGATAGCCGATGACTCCGAGGTCGGGCATGTTGAGGAAGGGCAAGCGCCAGAGATGTGGACTCAGTACGCCTTTCACCGACACTCGTGCGATCGAGGCACAACTTGACGGGATCATACCCACGAGGCTTGCTTCCATGCAGGATCGCTCAAGCGGCACCAATTCAAGCCCGATAGGAAGGGAAAGAGGATGAGGAGAGGCAGAATGGAACCGTTGGGACGAGCGGGAGTAGTGGATGATATGGAGGATGAGATCTAGGTAGTCGGTGTGTACAAAGGATACCGCAGAATCTGCTAGAAGCATGGACAGAGCGGCATCTTTTGACAAAGGACCGAGTCGATTCTTTGCTCATATCTGACCTTTTTGACTGACACACATTGATCTTGAATTTTGACAGTCCTTCATGGACACTGAATATTACTGATACTAACGATGTCTATGACAGATGTTTATGTTTTGATGCTTATATGTGATATGAGCTATGCCATGATGATATATGATCTATGTGATGTGTGATGATAATGTTATGTGAAATGCATAACGATGATATGTTGACAGGATTGCATGATTATATGTGATCGTGGTTGATATGTGGTATATGTGATGATATGTGATATGGGTGATGATATATATTATGCGATGATACCCGGTTATCTATGCGAAAGCATTTCTAATGTTTCAAACGTCGGTGCATAATGCCGAGAACAAGGAACCAGAGGAACAATAACGTGGAAGAAGCCCAGGAACCACCTTTGGTTCAACGGCATGCGATCGAGAGTTTTCGCAGGCAGAATCCCCCTACATTCAACGGTCTCGGCGAACCGATCGACATCGAGAACCGGATACGATCCACCGAAGGATCTTCGAATACATCGGCCGCGAAGAAGCGTAAAAGCCGAATTGCGCGATCTTTCGCCTAACCGATGAGGCTGATTTGTGGAACCGTGAGGAGGACTCTAACACCGTGACAAAGGGAAGGTATACGTGGAAGATTTCAGGAAGAACTCATGGAAAAGTACGTGCCGGGCGCTTACGCATGCAGAAGGCAAAATGAGTTCGAATCTTCATCAAGGGAGAAGGACGGTCACCGAGTACGATCGCCGCTCAATCGCTCTGTCATATGCTACGCACTGGTCGGCACCGAGGTCGCCAGGCGCATGTGTTCGTGAGAGGACTCACCCGAGATCGAAATTTCGCCGTCACCGTGGAGATCCGATGTATGCGCAGCCCTTGAACCGGGCTTTAAACATTGAGTCAATATTGCCCTGTGAGAGAACGATGCCACACTGACAGCCAAATTGACGGAGGAAGAGGTAAGAGGAAATGGGATTATCGAGGAAAGGCAATCAGTGTTCCAAGGAACCAGAGCGGTCCAAAGGATTCCAAGGAATCAAGGCATTCAAGTGAGAGAAAGGCAACCTTGGGAAGGAATTTCCAACCCATGCGGCGGTGTGGAAAACCTTGGTGCCGTAAATGCCGAGGAATCATTTCGACGAGTGCAGCAAGGTAGCACCGAGTGCTATCGTTGTAAGAAGTCCGGACATTACGCCGAGATTGTCCGCTAGGAGGGCTGGCAGGCAGCCGCCAAGAAGGCAACACCAGCCCGCAGAGGCGTAATCAGCTCACGAGGACAAACAACTGAGCTGGAGGTCACCCTAGGCCAAGAAACCAAAGGCCACCGCAACAAGCAAAGTGTACGCTTGAATCAAAGAAGAAAGCAGCTCAAGCTCCCGGAAATCTTGCGGTATAATCCATATGAGTGATATACCCATTTTCGCTTTGTTTGATCTGAGAGCCTCACATTCTTTCGCTTCGAGAATCGCGTGAGAGGTTGGGTTTGGTACCCAAGAAATCACATGAGTACTCGAAATTAGCATTCCGTGGGAAGTGCTAAAGGAAAAGAGATTTGCCGTAACCGGAGGTAGAAATCAGGAGCGTAGGTCTTTGTCAATTTGCATGTCATCGAAATGGAAGATTTCGATGTCATCTTTGGCATGGATTGGTTGGAAAAGCACATGGCAACTATATGTTGTCTCGAGAGAGAAGTTGCTTTTCGAACAGCCGAAGGAGTAGTGATGGAGATGCATCCGAGCTGCCCAACGAGCTGTCCAACAACATGAAGATGGACCCATTGGTTATTCGAAGTGGGCCAATTACAAGGGCTAGAGCTAAGAAGATAAAGGAGTCCATGATGTTGTTGCTGGCTGAAATAAGGGCCCAAGTCCAAGACCAATCTACATTGGGCCAAATGGTGAATATTATTCAAGTTGATGGGTTGACTTATACTTGAAGTGTGGGCTCACAATTACATCACATTTGGAGGCCCAATTGAAGAATAAAATGGCTGAATTTTCGTGCATGAAGAGGAGGTCAAGTGAAGAGTCTATCTAGCTAATTAAGTGTTTGTTAATAAAGTGACTTTTGGAGTCCAAGAGTTATACCTATGTTTATGAGTTACAATTATGTTATTATTAGTCATTTAGGAGTTATAATTAGTCATTTAAGTTATTATTAGTCCTAAGTAGTGTTTGTTAATAAAGTGACTAATTATGTTATTATTAGTCATTTAGGAGTTATAATTAGTCCTAAGTAGTGCTATGAGTGTGAGGAACTCAAGAGTTATTTGCAGCCTATAAATAGGCTTGTAAATCATATTTGTAAGGGGACACATTGATATATGAACGAAAATAGCATTTGCTTTGTGAGTTAAATCCTCTTTGTAGAGTATTTCTCTTTTTATGAACTTATCAAGATACTTGAGCAAGGTCTTGTATGCTCAACCATACCGAGGTTCTTGGCTGAATTATATAGTCAACGGGTCAAGGTTTCTACGCCTAGGGGTGATCAAACCGATTCTCGATCTAGGAGGCCGCCCTAACTCTTTACGTGGGGTTCTTGGATCTTTATATCCAACGGGTCCTTCGTCTGTATCATTTGGTATCGAGCAACTGGTATTGATCCAAACTCTATCTTATTGTTCTTATCTTCATCTTCTTTATTCTTACAAAAAAAAAAAACGTTCAGCAAGTTCTTCTATATCTATTCCTCATTGTAATAGTGTGAAAAAAAAAAGATTAAAAAAAAAAAAAAAAAACGAAAAAAAAAAAAAAAAAAAGTGAAAAAAATCAATTACATTGTTTGTTCATCATTGTTCTATATACTACGTTCAAATTTTGTTCTTCTTTCATCAAAAGGGGCTAAGTGTGGTGTGTGCTTTGTTCTATCTTGCTTTGTTCTTATTCATTTGAATACCTACGAGTGAGATTTGAGTGGTAAAAGGCTTGAGTGGTGAGGACATTAGAGGGGAGGTAAAAGCCAACGAGTGATACACGAGTAATCTGTGAGGATCATTTTGAGTGATACACGAGTGAATTGTGAGGATGGCGGACAATCCAAATAATGAAAATGCAAATCAAATTACATTACAAGCCCTGCAGCAACATCTTGCACGGGTGACAAATGTTATGGAAAGTCTAGGAGAACGCATGGAGAGGTTGGAACTTGGGAGGAATCGGAGGCATGACGAAGAAAGGGAGAGCGAAGAAGAAGATGATGCAGCATCTTCACATCAAGGTTCAAGGCGAGGAGGAGGAAGAGGTACAAGAAGAAATCACAATGAAGTTGATCGTAACTTGGGAAGCATCAAATTGAACATTCCAACTTTCCAAGGAAGGAGTGATCCGTGCTTATTTGGAGTGGGAGCGAAAGGTGGAACTCATCTTTGAGTGTCACAACTACTCCGAGGAGAAAAAGGTTAGACTTGCTGCAATTGAATTCACGGATTATGCTATAGTTTGGTGGGATCAATTGACAACAAATAGAAGGCGTTATAGAGAGAGACCAATTTCAACTTGGGAAGAGATGAAAGCCATAATGCGTAAGAGATTTGTACCTACTCATTATTTTCGTGAATTGTATCAAAAGTTACAATCTATGAATCAAGGCACTAAATCTGTTGATGAGTACTATAAAGAGATGGAGATTGCCATGATTAGAGCAAATATTGATGAAGATCGAGAAGCAACCATGGCTCGGTTCTTATGTGGGCTGAATAGGGAGATTGCCAATGTCGTGGAGCTTCAACATTGTGTGGAGCTGGAGGATATGGTGCATGTGGCAATGAAAGTGGAGCGACAATTGAAGAAGAAGGGAACGTTCCAAAAGAACTTTCCAACAAGTTCCCAATCTTCAAAGTCAAAGGAGTGGACATCATCATCTAAATCATCTTTTGGGACAGCCTCTAAACCTCAAAATGAAGGTCCAAAAACGAAGTACAATGAAGGTGATAAGGGGAGAGGTATTTCTACTTCTAATTCTAATGTTAGAAATAGAGATATCAAATGTTTTCGATGTCAAGGAGTTGGGCATTTTGCATCACAATGTCCAAACAAAAGGGTGATGGTTTTGAAGCCGGATGGAGAGATAGAATCTGAAAGTGAGCATGAAGAAGATGATGATGGTGAAGATGTTCCATTGGAGGAGATTGTACCGGAACATGGAGAGCTGTTGGTGGTGCGAAGAGCTCTCAACGTGCAAACCAAAGTTGACGATCAGCAAAGGGAGAACATCTTCCACACAAGATGTTTGGTCCAAGGTAAACTTTGCATGTTGATTATTGATAGTGGAGTTGTACTAACGCTGCAAGTTCGAAATGGTGGAGAAATTGAACTTAACAACCGAGAAACATCCACACCGCACAAGCTTCAATGGCTGAATGAATGTGGAGAAATTCGCGTGACAAAACAAGTTCTAATTTCGTTTTCCATTGGCAACTATAAAGATGAAGTCCTTTGTGATGTAGTTCCAATGCATGCAAGTCACATTCTATTGGGAAGACCGTGGCGCTCAATCGAGGGTGCTTTATGATGGATTTCGCAATCACTACACCTTTAAGCACAACAACAAATCCATCGTGCTTGTTTCATTGACACCACAACAAGTGCAAGAAGACCAGCTGAAGTTGTCTCACTCAAGGAGGGCTCGTGAGGTTGAGGGCAAAAAGTGAGGAAGTTGAAAAGAGTCGAGTGAAAAGAGTCGAGTGAAAAAAGAGTCGAGAGAAAAGCAAGAATGAGGAAGAGAAAAAGAATTTCTATGTGAGAGCCAAAGAAATCAAGTGTGCACTAGTTGAAGAAAAGAGTGTGTTGATCTTAGTGTATAAGAGTCATTCTTTAGCACTAACGAGCTAACCCAATCTTTGCCTAGTACTTTGTGTCTCTTTACAGATTTTGAAGACGCCTTTCCCGAGGAAGACCCAAGTGGATTACCGCCTTTAAGAGGTATTGAGCACCAAATAGACTTTGTTCCCTGAGTCGTCCTACCCAACCGACCAGCTTATAGAGCTAACCCGGAGGAGACAAAGAGATCCAAAGACAAGTTGAAGAGTTGTTGAAGAAGGGTAAAATTGTGAGAGCATGAGTCCATGTGCCGCACCGTGATTGTTGTGTCCAAGAAGGATGGATCGTGAGAATGTGCACGGACGTCGAGCAATCAACAAAATCACGGTAAAATATCGTTATCCTATTCCTAGGCTAGATGATATGCTTGATGAATTACATGGTGCTGTTGTGTTTACCAAAATTGATTTGAAGAGTGGATATCATCAAATTCGAATTCGAGAAGGAGATGAATGGAAAACTGCTTTCAAAACAAAATATGGTCTATATGAGTGGTTAGTGATGCCTTTTGGATTAACTAATGCACCTAGTACTTTCATGAGATTGATGCACCATGTTTTGAGAACTTTCATTGGAAAATTTGTGGTTGTTTACTTTGATGATATTTTGATCTATAGCAAAAGCGTGGATGAACATCTTGATCATGTACGTGCTGTTTTAGACACCTTAAGAAATGAATCGTTGTATGCTAATCTTAAGAAGTGTTCTTTTGCATGGATAAAGTTGTTTTCTTGGTTTTGTTGTAAGTGAAAATGGAATTGAAATGGAAAAGGAAAAGTGAAAGCTATCTTAGATTGGCCAATTCCTCAAAACATGGCACAAGTAAGAAGTTTTCATGGTCTTGCAAGTTTCTATAGGAGGTTTGTTAAGAATTTTAGCACAATTGCTGCACCTTTGAATGAAATTGTCAAAAAGGATGTTGGTTTTCATTGGGGTGATAAACAAGAGTATGCTTTTAATCTCCTTAAAGAGAAATTAACTACTGCACCTATTCTTGCTTTGCCTAACTTTGATAAAATGTTTGAGCTTGAATGTGATGCATCGGGAGTAGGAGTAGGAGCTGTTTTGTTGCGGTGATGGAAAGCCAATCGCTACTTTAGCGAAAAGTTGAAAGGAGCTCAATTGAACTATCCAACATATGACAAGGAGCTGTATGCTTTGGTGAGAGCATTGGGAACGTGGCAGCATTACTTGTGGCCTAGAGAGTTCAGAATTCACACGGATCATGAATCTCTCAAATACCTCAAAGGTCAAGGTAAGCTTAGCAAGAGACATGTTAAGTGGGTGGAATTCATTGAATCATTTCCATATGTGATCAAGTACAAAAGGGAAGGAAAACATAGTGGTGATGCGTTGTCTCGAAGGTACGTTTTGATCACTACTTTGAGTTCTAAACTTCTTGGTTTTGAAATGATTAAGGGGATGTATGCCAATGATTCTGATTTTGCTTCTATTTACTTAGCTTGTGAGCATGCTGCATTTGACAAGTTCTATAAGCATGAGGGCTATTTATTTAGAGAAAACAAGTTGTGCATTCCTAAGTGTTCTATGCGTGAATTGCTGGTGCGTGAAGCTCATGGTGGTGGTTTAATGGGTCATTTTGGAGTCCATAAGACTTTAGAAGTTTTGCACCTAACATTTCTTTTGGCCTAAAATGCGTGTTGATGTGGAAAGAATTTGTAGTAGGTGTGTCACTTGCATGCAATCGAAATCTAAATCTCATCCACATGGCTTGTATACACCTTTACCAATTCCTACTGCACCTTGGGAGGATATTTCCATGGATTTTGTTTTGGGTTTGCCTAGAACAAGGAAAGGTAGAGATTCAATTTTGTGGTGGTTGATTTTAAAATGGCACACTTCATTCCATGTCATAAGAGTGATGATGCATCTCATATTGCTGATTTGTTTTTAAAGAAGTTGTTCGTTTGCATGGTGTTCCAAGAACAATTGTGAGTGATCGAGATGCTAAGTTTGTGAGTCATTTTGGCGTGTGTTGTGGAACAAATTGGGAACTAAGCTTTTGTTTTCTACTACTTGTCATCCTCAAACCGATGGGCAAACTCAAGTAGTTAATAGAACTTTGTCTCAATTACTTGAACTTTGATCCAAAAGAACTTGAAAAGTTGGGAAGAATGCTTACCATTTGCTGAATTTGCTTATAATCAAGTGTTCATTCTGCTACTAATTTTTCTCCTTTGAGGTTGTTTATGGTTTCAATCCATTGAGTCCGTTAGATCTGATCCCGATACCAATTGAAGAGCGTAAGTAGTCTTGATGGGAAAGCTAAGGCTGAATTGGTGAAAAGTTGCACGAGAAGGTGAGGCTCAACATTGAGAAGAGAACGCAGCAATATGTCAAGCAAGCTAACAAGGGCAGAAAACAAGTCATCTTTGAGCCGGGAGATTGGGTATGGCTTCATTTGAGAAAGGAGAGATTTCCTTCAAAAAGAAAGTCCAAGTTGCAGCCAAGGGGAGATGGACCGTTCCAAGTGATCGCAAGAGTGAATGATAATGCTTACAAACTAGACCTTCCGGGTGAGTATAATGTAAGTGCTACTTTCAATGTTGCTGATTTATCTCCTTATTTTGGTGATCTAGATTCGAGGACTAATCCTTTCAAGAAGAAGGAATGATGGAGATGCATCCGAGCTGCCCAACGAGCTGTCCAACAACATGAAGATGGACCCATTGGTTATTCAAGTGGGCCAATTACAAGGGCTAGAGCTAAGAAGATAAAGGAGTCCATGATGTTGTTGTCGGTCAAATAAGGGCCCAAGTCCAAGACCAATCTACATTGGGCCAAATGGTGAATATTATTCAAGTTGATGGGTTGACTTATACTTGAAGTGTGGGCTCACAATTACATCACATTTGGAGGCCCAATTGAAGAATAAAATGGCTGAATTTTCGTGCATGAAGAGGAGGTCAAGTGAAGAGTCTATCTAGCTAATTAAGTGTTTGTTAATAAAGTGACTTTTGGAGTCCAAGAGTTATACCTATGTTTATGAGTTACAATTATGTTATTATTAGTCATTTAGGAGTTATAATTAGTCATTTAAGAGTCCTAAGTAGTGCTATGAGTGTGAGGAACTCAAGAGTTATTTGCAGCCTATAAATAGGCTTGTAAATCATATTTGTAAGAGGACACATTGATATATGAACGAAAATAGCATTTGCTTTGTGAGTTAAATCCTCTTTGTAGAGTATTTCTCTTGTTTATGAACTTATCAAGATACTTGAGCAAGGTCTTGTATGCTCAACCATACCGAGGTTCTTGGCTGAATTATATAGTCAACGGTCAAGGTTTCTACGCCTAGGGTGATCAAACCGGATTCTCGATCTAGGGAGGCCGCCGCCTAACTCTTTACGTGGGGTTCTTGGATCTTTATATCCAACGGGTCCTTCGTCCGTATCAAGTAGAAGTTTGTTTCCACGGCATACGGATGGGTGTTTGCGTGCCAATGATCTCAGCACTGAAGGCAGTGAGGATGATCAGGAAGGGAAGCTGTCGAACTTTCTTGGTAAGTTTGACAGGGCACGATGAACAGCGCAAGCAGTTGCAAGAGGAGCCAGTGGTGTGTGAATATCCGGACGTGTTTCCCGAGGACTTGCCAGGGTTTACCACCGATAGACAAGTGGAATTCACTATTGATTTGGAACCGGGAACAACACTCAGATCAAAGGCACCATACGTAATGGCACCTAAGGAATTGCAAGAACCGAAAGCGCAGCTGCGGAGCCGTTGATCTAGGTTTTATCCGACCCAGCGTGTCGCCGTGGGGAGCGCCAGCCTACGCTCGTCAAGAAGAAGGATGGATCAATGCGGATGTGCATTGACTACGCAGAGTCAATAAGTCGACGATCAAGAACATATATCCTCTTCCAAGGATCGACGATCTGCTTGACCAGCTCAAAGGAGCGAGTGTCTTCTAAGATCGACGGAGGTCGCTACCATCACCAAGATCAAAAGGAGGACGCTGCGAAGACCGCGTTCGGGATGAGGTATGGGCACTACGAGTTCATCGTGATGTCGCTTGGTTTGACCAATACGCCGCCAGCCTTCATGGATCCGATGAATCGAGTTTTCCATCGATTCCGGATAGTTTCGCCTTGGTTTTTATTGATGATATTCTCACCTATTCCAAGAATGCGAGTTGCATAGAGAACACCTCCGCACGCTCGAAACGCTACGAGCAGAGAGGTTTTATGCCAAGCACGATGTGCGAATTTTGGCTCAAAGAAGTGATGTTCCTTGGACACATCGTGTCCGCAGGAGGAATCAAAGTCGACCCTGAAGGTTGAAGCGATAAGTAACCGGAAGGTTCCGACTAATGCCAATGAGGTTCAAAGCTTTCTAGGCTTGGCGGATATTATAGACGCTTCATCGAAGGGTTTTCGAAGTTGGCAAGGCCGATGACGCAACACTCGTGAAAGAAATCAAGTTTTCATGGTCCAAGCTTGTGAAGAAAGTTTTCGGAGTTAAAGAAGAAGCTAACAACCGCTCCAATGTTAGCCGTGCTTAAGGGAACGATGGGTTTGTGGTCTACACCGATGCATCCAAACTTGGTTTGGGTTGCGTTCTCATGCGTAACGGAAGGTTATAGCTTACGTCTCGCCGCTTGAAACCGCACGAGTTGAGCTACCCAAGCGGCGCTGCTCATGCGTTGAAGATTTGGAGGCACTATCTCTATGGAGTTAAGTGTGAGATCTTCACGATCACAAGATCCTCAAGTACTTTTTGAACAAAAAGAGCTGAACATGAGGCAAAGGAGATGGCTAGAGTTGGTAAAGGATTATGATTGCTCTATCGCTTATCACCCGGAAAGCCAATGTCGTGGCGGATGCCCTCGATCATGAAGTCGAGAGTGAAGTTGGGATATCTTCACGCAAGAGAAAGAGCTTATTCGAGATTTCGAGAAGCTCAGCCTGGAAGTGATTCACCCGCCGGAATCAGTGCAAGGATTCATCGCGGCTTTGACAGCTGAACTGGACCTGAGAGAAGCCATCGTGAGCGCGCAACGAGGAGACGAGTTCCTGGAGAAGATGCGTTTGAAAGCAAGGCTAGAAGATATCAAGGGTTTCACAGAAGCGAAAGATAACGCGCTACTATTCCGAGGAAGGTTATGTGTGCCACTCAATAGAGAATTGAGAGATAAAATCATGAGTGAAGCTCATGAGGCACCGTATACAGCTCATCCAGGAAGCACCAAAATGTACAAAGACCTTAAGATGAACTTTTGGTGGGAAGGGATGAAAAAGGACGAGTCAGCGTTTGTGGAACGTTGTTTGGCTTGTCAGCAAGTGAAAGCTGTACACCAACGTCCGTCAGGATTGTTGCAACCGCTACCAATCCCAGAGTGGAAATGGGATCATATCGGTATGGATTTTGTGGTGAGTTTTCCAAGGTCAGCGAGAGGAAACACCGCTATATGGGTTGTCGTCGATAGACTGACGAAGTCAGCTCATTTCTTACCGATTCGGATGACGTACGGGTTAGATAAGCTTGCTCAGCTTTACGTCAAAGAAATCGTACGGTTACATGGTGTACCGGTATCGATTACGTCAGATCGTGACCCGAGGTTCACATCAAGGTTTTGGAGGAGTCTGCAGGAAGCCATGGGGACCAAGCTGAATCTTAGTACAAAGATTCCATCATCCTCAAACGGACGGTCAGTCGGAAAGGACGATTCTGTGTCTTGGAAAACATGTCATGAAAGCGATGTGGCGATGGAGGAGGAAATTGGGAAGAGATACTACCTTTGGTGGAGTTTGCCTATAACAATAGCTATCGTGCCCCATAGGAATGGCTCCTATGAGCGTTGTGCGGAAGGAAGTGTCGATCGCCACTTTATTGGGACGGCAGTGGGTGAGAGGAAGATGTTAGGACCAGAGATGGTTCGTGAGATGGTCGAGGTTATCGATCGATCAAGCGAAGGATCAAGAAAGCTCGTGACGAGCGTAAGTCCTATGCGAACAAGCGTCGTACGGATCTTCAGTTCATGATCGGAGATCGCGTTTTCCTTAAGGTTTCCCCGACGAGAGGAGTCATTCATTTTGGGAAACGAGGTAAGTTACGACCGAGGTTCATTGGACCTTTCGGAGTTCATGAGAGAATAGGCCCCGTTGCCTATAGGTTAGCTTTGCCGCCTAGCATCGGAGATGTTCACGACGTGTTTCACGTTTCTCAGCTGAGAAAGTACGTGTTCGACCCAAAACACGTGATCAAGCATGACCAAGTGATTCTTGCTCAGGATCTGAGTTACGAGGAAAGGCCAGTGGCTATCTTGGAACGAGAAGTCAAGGAATTGAGGAACAAGCAGATTCCGTTGGTAAAGGTTTTGTGGAATCACCACGGAGAGGAGGAAGCTACGTGGGAGTTGGAAGACAAGTTCAGGGCTCAGTACCCTGAGTTGTTTTCTCCACGTGTTTGAAATTTCGGGGACGAAATTTTTCTAAGGAGGGAGGGATGTAATACCCCGTCTTTTCTAAGCTTCTGTTTTGCATGGCACGTTTTTCGAGAAAAGGTCAAAGGTTGACTTTTGTTTCGGTGATGCGACCGTCACGAAACCTCAGGCGTTGTGAAGAGTGTCTTATGACGAATTCATAGACACTAAGTATGCAGGTTTTCGACCACCCATGAAGGTTTGGCACTCAGGGAAGTTATCGAAAACCGAACTTTTCATTGGTCTTTAAAAGCATATCTTGTTTATAGTCGTTGTGTCCGTATTTTATTTCGTGTCAATGGGTACCAAGTTAGCAAAATTTGAGTCCGCTTGCAAAGTTGCGTCGCTTATGCTGAAAAATCTACGCGCTATGAAGCAAGCAGCCACTCTTTCCTATAAATAGGAGGCTAGGGCCTTCATTTTCAACGCTCATTTCCTTCGCCTCTATGTTTACGGAAGAGCCGAGCAGCTCCAGTGCTGAAGCGCCGGAGGAGTGGGATCGAGCCGGGAGGCTCGGCGGCGGCGCCATTCATGCTGCCGCCGAGCCACCACCGCCGATCAACCACCCCGGCAGCCCGCTTTTCGTTTTGTCCTTTTCTTGTTTTGATTCCGCCTTTTAGTAGATCGTATAGCATAGAACTCGGGATTCTAAAGGGACGAGGCGGAAAACGCCCGAGGTCGGCCAATTTAACGGCCAGCCCACCACCAATCGCCGCCGCCGCCGCCGTGAGCTGTTGGCCGCCGCTTGCGGCCGACGGCCACCTTGGCTACGGGTCCTTTAGGTTTTGAGTTCCGGCTATGCATTCTACTAAAGTACCGATTCCGCTTTTCGCTTTTTCGCTTTCGCATGTCGATGTTTTCCTTTGCTTGAGTTTTCTAAAGGAAGACATGCCCGGTTATCCATTTTCAACATAGTTTGTCATTCCATGTTCGCCGTTATGCATATTGCTTATGTTTCCATTTTCATGCATCGATTTTGATGGTTTATCCTAGATCCGAGGATAAGCATCGATTTTGAAGCTTCTTCACGCTAAGATTTGAGTCAACTTGCATGCATGCATATTTTGAAAGTACCCTATTATAGGTCTTGATGCCCTCAATATATTTCCTTCGCATCGAGTTGATTTGAAAACCCAAGAGTGCCAAATGGGTTCGTAAAATCGAAAACCCTAGTTTTGCTACGATCGTCGTTTGGATCACGTTGTTGCTTTGCTTTGTGGGAAGTGACCCCAAAAGTTGTTCCGCCTTGTTACCGTGTACCTACCAAGGCGATCGGTGAAGTCATCGGATCCGTAGATATCTCCCGTTGACGTTTTCTGCTCATTCGAGTTGGGTTATATATGCTTATTTTGAGTTATTTACTCGATATTTCAAAATAAAACATGTACGCCGAAATGTTTTGTAAAATTATTATCGCTCTCCGATCCAAGATATGGTTCTATCATGGTTGTGCACTAATCTCTATTCGGTGGGTTGATCACCATCTTGAGTATTGATCATAAGGGGATAGACCCCAACACGTGGTTATGGTTACGAAGGGATAGACCCCGAAGTCCACACGGAAATGGTAATGAGGTGGTTATGGTTCGATGGGATTTGATCCCCAAGTCCACACCGAGTTAGCCACCGATACGCTCCGGGCATGGGCCGATTGGATATGTTCCGGGCGAATGAATGACATGTGATGGGCTGGCGGGATACGCCCGAGCCGTGGTTCATGGTTCTATGATGGGAGTAACAAGAATAACGGATCGTATCGAAAATGAAAAATCTATTTTGCTTACTTAGAAGTGGATTTACGCTTTAAAACCTTCTAAGGTAAGTGCTCTAAACACGGACTCATGATTCTTTTGATTTATGATAAAACCCACCGAGTGCGCTAGTACTCACCCCAAACTCTTTTTAAATCTTTTCACGGATGGAGGAGGGTCGGACGGCGCGCCGAGGGGTGGAGCTGCGGGTTCTTCATGCTATGCTTCCGCGATGTTGTGTTATATACGTACTCTGATATTGATGTATTCTTGTCCATTATTTGCTTTCTGATTGGGAACAAGATTTGTTATGTTATTCTGCTGTGAGTCTCGATATGAGCATGCTATGAAGTTGACCGGTCTAACTGACAGGATGTAATGCTATTTTGCTTTCTTGCATTACTTATATTAAACCAAGATCATGTTTTCGAGGTTATGATGTCGATATTATTCATTGGTGGATTTTTGTGCACCCTCCCTTCGTGATATGTCCTAGTTATAGAGGAGATGCTGCCCGATTTCATGGTCACATCTTCTTATCATGTATGTTATATGTATTCCCCTTCTTCCCCGCTTAAACCCCACCCCTAATCATACCCCGCATCCGTGCCTTCCCTCGAATTGGGGCATGACATAGTTGCTTATCGATGTTCTTAAGATATCCTTATCTGCTTATCGGATGACGTTAGTTTGACTTATGTTAGTTTTGATCGTCACGGATGGAGGAGATGCGATACATAGCTAGGAGGAGGCTAGGACCACACCCTACCCCCGAGGAAGTAATGCGCACCTATCGTGAGAGTTGGATGTGCGTTGGTGAGGACCTAGGCGAGTTCCTGATGTATTACCTTCGGCTTTGGAGGAATGCCCGAGCTCACGGTAGCGACCGACACGACGGCATCGACGCCTCAGCCATACTCCCTGCACTTGGGAGGACTATGCCCGAGAGATATCGGGGATTACATATACCGGGCGGTTGGCAGCTATGATCCGTTGGAGATCTGCCCAAATTCGTGAGTCATCCGACTTACGATACAAAGATCTGACGGAGCCGCACCGAGGGACCTTATCTCCTCCACGAGTATACCGGCGTGATGAATCGCGGAGTGGTTAGATCTCGAGGTTCCGCCGATTGACCCGGTGGTGCCTCCATATCTATTTGACGAGGGCAGGCCAGCTCGTTTGGAAAGAGCAGCACGCCCGAGAGCTTTAGGAGAGCCCGTTTTTCCTCCATTAGCTTTTGGACACCCCGTACGTCCGCCACTACCACCCCTACCACCTATGACATCTCCACTACCTCCAGTAGAGCACTTCCGCCAGACAGCGCGGATGAGCGTATCGGATGCTTTCGATGGCTATAGCCCGATTCGCCATGACTACTACGACTTGTATGGCGACGATGACTTCGGCCCCATGCGCGACATACCGATGGTACGAGATGATGGCGCAGGATCATCTAGAGTACGTGCACGCGAAGATGATTCTGATGAAGAAGAGGATTCTGAAGAGGAAGAGGACCCCGAGGAGGATGAAGAGTAGGAAGATGCCTGATGAAGGCATTAGACGAAGGCTTAATTAGACTTTTGTTATGATTAGCATGTATGCTAGTTCCTTTTATGTCTGGACTTGATGGAAAACTCGATGTTTTGAAAGGCCATGTGAGCCGGGATTTATGTTTTTGTTTCATGACTATTGGTTTTTGAACATCCTGCCTACTACGACAGAGTTTTTGGATATAAATATATATATTTACGACCCCGAGTGGGCTTCTGCAGCAAAATTTTGGATAAAAAGGACGAAATGTTTTATTTAGAAATCGTTTTGCAGTGAGGCTACAATAATATTATGAATGTTAAGTCTTAAGAATGATGAGTGATTGATGATTATAAGTTTTATATAGCAGAATGCCTCCTAGAAGAAACCCGGAACAAGCACCTAGAGGCAGAGGACGAGGAAGAACTAGGGGAAGAGGTAGGATCCCTGAGCAAGAAGCAGAGGATATACCCCAACCACCTCCACCTCAACCTGAGCGCAGGATAGAGGAAATGTTCCTCAGACAGAACCCACCTGTCTTCAATGGAAAAGGAAGTCCAAAGGAAGCTGAACAATGGGTGAGAACCATTGAGCGAATTTTCAACTTCCTAAGATGCATAGCGCAAGAGCGGCTGTCATGTGTAACATTCCAACTGAATGGACCTGCTGATTTCTGGTGGGAGGCCAGAAAGAAAACCTTCACAGCGGAACAAAGGAAGAGTTCTCGTGGGAGGACTTTAAGAAATAAGTATATGATAAATACATACCGAAGAGCTACAGGAAGAGGAAAGAGCATGAGTTCTTCATGCTGAAGCAAGAAAAGAAGTCAGTAACCAACTATGATCGCGCTTTCTGCGACATGTCTAGGTATGCACCAGAACAAGTAGACACCGACCTGAAAATGTCGGAGAAATTCAGATCGGGTCTAAGGCCAGAGATACGGATGTCTCTCGCCAGCCATGGAGATCTGACCTATACCGAGGCTCTTGCACGAGCTCTAGATATTGAGGCAGCAATGCCTGAAGACAAGCCGGTGTCAACCCAGACGCAGAATTCAATGGACAAAGGAAAAGGGAAGTGGGAAGCGAGTCGCGGAAATAACAACAGGGGAAACTATGAGAATACAAGTCACAAGCGACCCTAGCAAGGAAACACGTACAGCCTGTAAGGTGGTTGGAAGAGGATGCTTTGCTCCTCCCAAGAAGAGGCCCACAAGAGCAAGTGAGGGCTCCTCCATGCCCTAAATGCCGATGCACAAAGGAATGTGCATGGCGAGCAATGTGAATGCTTTAAGTGCGGAATGAGAGGGCACTACGCCAACAATTGCCCAGTGCACTTGGGACACGATTGTGAGGGCAATCAACCCGAACGCCCGACCGCTTAGGGCTATCTGGCCAGCCCCAACCTCCGAACAATTCCAAATTTCAACAACAACCCCAACAAAGAACTCCGGTGAAGAATAAGGCGCAACCACAACAACTAAGCGACCACCATCATGACAACGCCAGAAGAAGACAGCAGATAAAGAATCCAGAATCAAGAAGGGTAAGCACCCGTCACCTCGGTGGCCCGCTAGAGCGTATGCCTTACACCGGAGGCGAATCTAATAAAATCGAAACTGGCGGTATGGGAGTTCTTCTCAACATACCTGTTATTATATTGTTCGATACGGGTGCTTCGCATTCCTTTATAGCCAAAACATGCATAGAAATGTTGGGACTTAGGTCTGAAAAGGCAAGTCAGGATATGAGAATCTCTTCACCTATAGGAGGGATTATGACTGTTACGCATAATTGCTCGAACCTAGAGTTGACACTAGGATCACTTAAGGTTCTGGCGAATGACCTGAACATAATACCCATGGGTGACGTAGATATAATCTTAGGAATGGACTGGTTAGCTAGAAATCATTCCACGATTCTTTGCAAGGAAAGGAAAATTTCGTTTCACTTTCCTGGATAAGAAGCTACGCATTTTCATGGAATCAGCATGGGAAGGAGAATCCCGATTGTGTCAGCACTGAAGGCGAGGAGAATGATGAACTAGAAAGGATGCCAAGCGTTTCTCGTCTACCTGAACGGGGAAGATAAACCAGAAGCGAGGATTGAGGACATAGAAGTTGTTCGAGAATTTCCGGATGTATTTCCCGAAGATCTACCAGGATTACCTCCTGATAGACAATTAGAGTTCACCATCGATTTAGAACCAGGATCGGCTCCAATGTCGAAGGCGCCCTATAGGATGGCCCCAAAGGAGTTGGAGGAACTGAAGATCCAAATTCAAGAATTGTTGGATCTAGGTTTCATTAGGCCTAGTGTTTCACCTTGGGGAGCGCCTGTTTTGTTCGTCAAGAAAAAGGATGGTTCTTTGAGGATGTGCATCGATTATCGGGAGCTAAACAAGATGACACTCAAGAACAAATACCTTTTACCAAGAATTGATGACTTGTTTGATCAATTACGAGGAGCAGGTGTATTCTCGAAAATTGATCTCAAGTCAGGTTACCATCAGCTGAAAATACGGTCTGAAGATGTACCTAAGACTGCATTCCGAACCAGATATGGCCACTATGAGTTCATAGTTATGCCATTCGGACTAACCAATGCACCAGCTGTATTTATGGACCTCATGAACAGAGTAATTCATCCATACTTGGATAAATTCATTTTGGTCTTCATAGATGATATCCTTATCTATTCGAAGAATGAAGAGGATCATAAGGAACATCTAAGAACAGTATTGCAAACCTTGAGAGATGAAAGACTTTTTACTAAGTTTAGCAAATGCGAGTTTTGGCTAAAGGAAGTTATGTTCCTTGGACACATCGTGTCTGCAGAAGGCATAAAAGTAGATCCAGCCAAAGTAGAAGCAGTGCAAGGATGGAAATCGTCGAGAACTCATAATGAGATCAGAAGTTTCCTAGGACTAGCTGGTTACTATCGGAGATTCATCGAAGGATTCTCCAAAATCGCAAGGCCAATAACCCAGCTACTCCGAAAAGGAATCAAGTTCGATTGGACTGAAGAGTATGAGGCGAATTTTCAAAAACTCAAGGAAAAATTGACAAGTGCACCAGTGCTAGCAGTCCCAGAAGCGGACAAAGAATATGTAGTTTATACGGATGCTTCTAAGACTTGACTGGGTTGTGTTTTGATGCAAGAAGAAAAGGTGATAGCCTATGCATCTCGACAACTCAGACCACATGAACTGAACTACCCAACTCATGACTTTGAGTTAGCAGCAGTAGTTCATGCACTGAAAATTTGGAGACACCATCTTTATGGAGTGAGATGTGAGATCTTCACAGACCATAAGAGTTTGAAGTACTTCTTCGAACAAAGAGACTTAAATATGAGGCAACGAAGATGGCTTGAACTAGTAAAGGATTACGACTGTGGTATTAACTATCACCCGGGCAAAGCGAATGTAGTAGCTGATGCTTTGAGTCGTAAGAGTTAAACCAAGCTAGGATGCCTCTTTACATAAGAAGAAAAACTCGTTGAGGAGTTTGGAAGAATGAGGATTGAATTGGTCGAACAACCAGAGACGATCACGAGTTGTATCGCTACACTCACATTGACGTCTGATTTAAGAAAAAGAATCGTTGAGAGACAAAGGATGGAGGAAAAGTTAGAAAAGATCAGAGAAAGGGTAAGGTCTGGAGGATTTAAGAATTTCCAAGAGGCGTCGGACAACGCCTTATTGTTTGAAGGAAGGATATGCGTTCCAGACAACGCAAAGCTTCAGAATGAGATAATGAGCGAGGCACATGATACACCCTACACCGCCCACCCAGGCAGTACTAAGATGACCAGGACCTGAAGGAAAAGTTTTGGTGGGAAGGCATGAAACGAGACATAGCTTCTTTCTTAGAACGCTGTCTTGTTTGCCAGCAAGTGAAAGCGTTACATCAACGCCCATACGGAAAGTTACAACCGTTATAAATACCCGAGTGGAAATGGGATGAGATAACGATGGATTTCGTTACGAACTTACCAAAATCGAAAAGAGGGAACACCGCCATATGGGTAATTGTTGATAGACTTACAAAGAGTGCTCATTTTCTACCAATTCAAAGTACCTATGGATCTGACAAGTTAGCCCAGCTGTACGTTAAGGAAATTATACGACTTCACGGAGTGCCAAAATCTATCACCTCGATAGAGACTCCAAGTTCACATCCGATTCGGATTAGCTTACAAAAAGAATTGGGTGCAATTGAACTTGAAGACGGCATTTCACCCACGTCGATGGACGATCGGAACGAACGATCCAGACACTAGAGGATATGTTGAGAACAGTAGTGTTGGATCGAGGTGCAAAATGGGAAGACATTTTACCCCTTATTGAGTTTGCCTACAACAATAGCTATCAAGCGACGATTGGTATGGCCCCATACGAAGCCTTGTATGGCAAGAAATGTAGATCACCACTTTATTGGGATGAAGTGGGTGAGAGGAAAATCATAGGGCCAGAAGCAGTGAACGAGATGATTGAGATCGTCCGACAAATTAGGCTAAGGATAAAAGAAGCTCAAGATAGGCGTAAACTCTACCGATACACGTGATCCGAGCCGGTTTGAACATGGAGATAAAGTGTTCCTTAAGGTCTCTCCATCGAAAGGAATTGTCAGGTTTGGACTAAAAGGAAAGCTAAGACCCCGTTTTATAGGACCTTATGATATCCTAGAGAGGATTGGTCCAGTAGCTTATAGGTTGGCTCTTCCGCCAAACTTGGGGAATGTGCACAATGTTTTCCACGTGTCACAATTACGAAAATACGTACACGACCCAAAGCACGTGATCGGTCAAGACGACGTGATCCTCAAGCCAGACATGAGCTATGAAGAAGAACCCGCAACAATAATCGACCATAAAGTTCAGCAACTACGGAGCAAGTCGATTCCGTTAGTCAAAGTGCTGTGGAGACACCACGGACAAGAAGAAGCCACGTGGGAACTTGAAGAATCAATGAAAGAACGATACCCCGATTTATTTTTCTAGAGGTATGCAAATTTCGGGACGAAATTTCTTTTAAGGGGGGTGGAATGTAATATTCCAAAGAAACGAACGTCTAATTACGGTATTTTAAACCCGTGAATTAGGGTTTTGCCGTATATTATTTTTGTATGACATCGAATATTGATTCCGATTCAGTATCGTAGTAATGAATTCCTTTTTATATTCACTAAGAATTGTGAATTATGGAATAGAATAATACGAAGTGGTTCGATTGTATAATTTTAACGTCGATTGCGTATCGAACGTCGGAATTTTATGAAATTTTCTAAGCAGCGAAGCTTAGAATTTAAATTCCTATACTAATGGAATATTATTTATGAAGTAAGTATGAACTTACTACGACCATTTGGAGATGAGTCAATTATGAACGTTTTGAGACGTTTTGAACGTCAACGTCTAGAGACGTTTCGAAAAATGGGTTTAATGATCCGGAAATTATTATAATTAATTTCCTATTATTATTTTATATAATTACAGTATTATTAAGTATTAAAATCAATACTAAAATATTAAGAACTCGATAATTACATTTTTTAATTTTCGAAACCCTAACTTTGGAAATTAGGGTTTTCTCACATAAAATGATACCATTAAATTATCCTATGCTATTATTTATTATCTAAACTATATGTTATGAAATATATATGTATAGTTGGCACGGTAATGACATGAGAAATAATAATAGGCGTGACTTTTAATTCATGCCCTATTTTCACGCTATTTTCGTATGTTGCACCTTGTGATGATTTAATTATTTTAATGACATGTATTATATATCTATGACTTATACCTTGATTAATACATTTTATTAAGGATCAAATAAAATAAAATCCACCCCTTAAACCCATATATGCGCCGGCTCCCCTTTTGAACAAACAAGCATTATTTCTTTTCTATTGACCAATGCATGGAGAGCCTTTTTGCACACCCTAATCATCACTTAACCCACTAACTAAAAATGCTGCCATTTATTTATTTATTCTTGTGTGTGTGCCGTGTTTGAGAGAGGGGATTACAGGGGAGGGACTCTTCTCATTCCTTCCATTATACTCATTATACACATTCAAAATTTTAGAACACCCAAAAACACTCTCTTCTCTCCATTTTCTGCAGCAAAAATCGAGAGCATCCCTCTCCCATTTCTTAAAAATTTTCTCCTTCTCTTCTTCTCCATTCACCAAACCTTGATACATTATACCTTGTTCTTGAGACCTATACTTATTCCAAAGGTAAACATGGACCATAGTACCGATTTTTCATCTCCTTTTGTTCAAAGTTTTCGAGCATATTCTTGTATATGTATGTATGTTTTTAATGTTCTTATATATGAGATATGGGTATGTATATGTTCTTGATGATGCTTGTTTACAAAAATATGAGAATATATGTTTAGATGGACATATAATATTGCATATGAAATATTTGAAAGGATTTAGCCTATATATATGATGTTTGAACCTTAGATCTTATTTAAAATTATTTTCGAAAATGTTATAAAATGTTTATATGATGAACGATTGTTTTAAAATATTTTTGAGGATGGATTATTGATCTATGATATGTTTAGAGTTCATAGTAATTTATTTAGAATTTTTGAAAAACCCTAGACCTATTTTCTCAAAAATGCCGAGAACAATAAAAATTATATGTTGGTGTATGATTTTTATTCTAAACATGCAATGACATATTAATGCTATAGGACCTTGATTATATGTTCTATGAATTTATTGGAATTTTTGAAAATCAAATGCATGAATTTTAGAAAAGGATCGAATGCTACTTAGTTCATATCTTAATGTATGATTTTTATTTTGAACATGCAATGGTATATTATTGATCTAGTACATTGATTATGTGTTACATGATTTTGTTGGAATTTTTGGAAATCAATTACCAATTTAAATCAAATAAACCGAAGAGCTCATGCTCAAGAGGTGATGATTCAAATGGTTTTGATGAATGTTATAATGTTATATTGTTATATTATAGTGTATAAGCATAGTGTATAATTGTTAGAATTTTTGGAAACCAAAAACCTATATAAATCAAAGAAGCCGAGAGCTTATTGCTCCATATGGTGATGATTTCAAATGGTTTTGGTAGATGTTATGATGTAATATTGTTATACTATAATGTTTGAGCATGATATAATTTTATTGGAATTTTTAGGAATTGTTTGGTATTTAATCTTGATATTACCGTGAGCATTGAGGATTAATTCCTTAATGAATAAATTTTTTATGATGGACTATAGGTTATAAATGTGATATATATTAATGTTGAGACATTGTATTAAGTGTATAAAAATTTTGGAAATTGTTGGACAAATTTTGATAATTACTGTAGCCTTATAAAAATTATAAGGTAATAATCGAAGGATATTTGGATGATATTAATACATAATAATGACCATAGTGTATAATAATACACTATATGAAATTAGAAAAAAATTTGAAAATCATTTGGTAAATTTTTACAAATTACCGAGAGCATATATATATTTATAAGGATTTTTAAATCCTTTTTAAATTAAGTTTAATAATATATTATATGTCTAAATATTATTTTAGACATATTTGGATTTTATAAAATTTTATAAACATAGATTACTATGTTTGTGTCGAAACGTTATATTTAATAACGTTATAAACGAAAATATATGGTTAATGATTAAAAGGATTAATATTTGAGAAAATATTAATAAGTCCATCGATTTACGTGACAAATCGAGAAATAGGACTTGACGAAATGAAATCGATTGAAAATCGATTTATAAAATGAATTAGTAAGAAATTACTATTGAATAGTCAAAATTGTTGACTTTGTTGACTTTGTTGACCTTGTTGACTTTTAAAGTCAAACGTACCAATATATGTTCGATAAATACGTTAATACGCGTAAGACGTACTAATTAGGTAAGATACCTCATTAGTAAGAAAAAGATTTCATAAATGAAATCCTTATATCGAGAAACGTATTCATATACGTTGAATGTTTAAACCGGAAAGGTTAAGACGAAATAATTGAACGTATCTCGATGGACGAGAACAATTCAATTGAAATACGTAATTGAGGAGCGTATTGAACTCGTTAAGGAATTCAGTTTATATCGTTATAGAATATCGAAGTTTATTCTAGATTTTGAAAGTCTCGAGAAACGTGAACGACGTACTAAAATATCGCTTTTACGTAAAGGTGTGGACGCGAACGTGACGATCGGACATTGACGAGCAATCAAACTTAGGACTCGAGTTAAGACGAACCATAGTCCAGGTGGGGCTTCTTTTCCAAATAAAATATGAGCTTTCTCATTTAAATTTATTTCCAAATGAATTTATTTACAATGCTTATTTTCCACTGTTGATAAAATGTTTACAAGATTACCTGCCAAAAATGTTTCTGTTTTGTGTATGGATCTTATCCGGAATGAATGATGTGAAATGTTGTGAAATGATATGATGATATGAAATGTTATGAATTTTGTTGGGTCGCGCCCAACCAGATATGAAATCGATATCGGATCTTATGCCGGAATACGATGCCTGGCTAGGATTAACGTGTACACTTGAGAGTGACTGTGTGCTGTAAGGACAATTCACAGCCGGTCACGGCGTCGTAGAGGGAGGCCTCCTTCACGACGTTTGAACTTTGATGTTATGATGAAATGAGGATATGGGATACGGATCATACACACCAAGAAAAATGCTCGGCCGAGCGACTTTTACGAACTGAAAATGTTTTAGTAAGCACAAGGCATTTCAACTAAAACCCTTGTGTCTTACCATGATATTGGCAGTGTAATTCAATTATGAAAAATGTTTTCGGCATAAGTCCACTGAGTGCATTACTTGTACTCAGCCCTGCATGTTTGTTTTTAAATGTGCAGGTTGAGCTCTGACGATGGTGATGGAGGAGTGTTGAGGAGTCCAATGTCCTTGACTGTTTTGTTAAGAATTGGTTTTACCTTGAATGCATATCGTCATATATGTATTCACACACTTTCCGCTGCAACTCTGAACTTATTTATGTTATGTATGATGTTAAGCCTCGTTGAGGTCCGGCTGGACCATTGTCGACCTTTGGGTCTGATGGCCTAAACCACCTGATTTGTTTAGATATCACCTTATGTTATGTTCAAGCATGTTAGTTTACTTTTGATATGTACCTTTATATTAGCCTTCGTGAACCCCAAATACTATTCCTAGTATTAGTCACCCTCCAGTCCGGGTTATCCGGAGTGGGGACGTGACAATTAATATACCATTGTATGTTCAAAGTAAAAATCATACACTAAGATATGAAATTTAATAGCTCACGGCATTTTTGTAAAAATGTGCATTTGGTCTTCAAAAATTCTAATAAATTCATGGAACATCAAGGTCCTAGAGCATTAATATACCATTGCATGTTCAAAATAAAAATCATACACCAAGGTACAAATTAAATAGCTCACGACATTTTCAAGATATATGCCTAGGGTTTTTTTTTTCAAAAATTCCAAATAAATTACTATGAACTCTAAACATATCACAGATCAATAATCCATCATCAAAATATTTTAAAACCCTTCGGTCATTAACAAAAATTTTATAACATTTTCAAAATAAATTCCTAACAAGATCTATGCTTCAATCTTAGTATATATAGGCTAGATCCTTTCAAATATTTCACATGCAACAACATATGTTCTCATCTAACATGCATTTCCTATTTATTTTTTTTAAATAAAAATCATCAAGACATATACATACACAATATCTCATACTCAAGAACATTTAAAACATATACATACATACTAAGACATGTCTCGACTTTTTGTAACAATGGAAGAGAAAAATCGGTACTATGGTCTTTCATTTACCTTTGAAATGGAGTGGATTCAAAGAACAATACTAGGGTATCAAGGTTTGTAAGTGGAGAAGAAGGAATGAAGAAGAAAAATATTTTGCAAATGGGGGAGAGGAGCTCGGCTATGGCAGAATTTTGGGGAGAGAATGGAGAGAAAATATGAGAGTGTTTGTGTGTTGTGTGTATTTGAAATGGGGAATGAGTAAAGTGGAGTGAAGGGGAAGAGTCCCTCCCCCTATATCTCTCTCTCAATACACGATCACACACAACAAAACAAATAAAATATTGGCAGCAAAATCAGTAGTGGGATGGTGATAATTAGCTATTTTAAAAAGGCTCTCCATGTATTGGGCAACAGAAAAATAAATTCATGCTTGTTTAACGAAGCATAGCCGGCGTATATGGGGGTTCCAAAAAGGGTGGATTTTATTTCTTTTGTACAATAATACTATGTATTAATCAAAATATAAATCATAGATATAAAATACATGTCAACTAAATAATTAAAACATCACATAGCAATATATACGAAAATGGCGTTAATAAAGGCTAAAAATTATAAGTCATGCCTCTTATTATTTCTTATGTCATTTTCGTACCATATATATGTATATATGTCATAACATATAGTTTAGATAATAAATAATAGCATAGGATAATTTAATGGTATCATTTCATGTGAGAAAACCCTAGTTTTCAAAATTATGGTTTCGAAAATTTTAAAAACGTAATTATCGAGTTCTCATGCTTTAGCATTGATTTTAATGCTTAATAATATTCTAATTATATAAAATAATTATAGGAAATTAATTATTATAATTTCCTGATCGTTAAACCCATTTTTCAAAACGTCTCTAAACGTTGACGTTCAAAACGTCTCAAAACGTTAATAATCGACTCATCTCAAAATGGTCGCAGTAAGTTCGTACTTACTTTATAAATAATATTCCATTAATATAGGAATTAATATGGAAATTAATTCCAAGCTTCGCTGCTTAGAAAATTTCATGAAATTCTGACGTTCGATACGTAATCGATGTTAAAATAATACTGTCGAACTACTTCGTGACATTCTATTCCTTAATTCACAATTCTCAGTGAATATAAAAAGGAATTCGTTACTTCGTTATTGAATCGAATCAATATTCGATGTCTTTCCAAAATAATGTACGCCAAAACCCTAACTCACGGGTTTAAAATAAATAGGCATTCGTTTCTTCGGAATATTACATTCCACCCCCCTTAAAAGAAATTTCATCCCGAAATTTGCATACCTCTAAAAAAAAATAACTCAGGGTATCGTTCTTTCATCGCTTCTTCAAGTTCCCACGTGGCTTCCTCTTGTTCGTGATGTCTCCACACCACCTTGACTCACGGAATCGACTTGTTTCGATGTTGTTGAACTTTATGGTCGAGTATTGCTACGGGTTCTTCTTCATAGCTCATGTCTGGCTTGAGGATCACGTCGTTTTGATGGATCACGTGCTTTGGATCGCACGATTTCCTTAGTTGTGACACGTGAAAACATTGTGCACATTCCCAAATTTGACTCAAGAGCCAACTCAGAAGCTACCGGACCTATCCTCTCTAGATCTCATATGGTCCCATAAAACGGGTCTTAGCTTTCCTTTCACCAAACCCGACGACCCCTTTCGATGGAGAGACTTTAAGAAACACTTTGTCTCCCTCTTCAAACTGCAGCTCAGATTCACGCCAGACGCAGATAAGATTTCTGCCTATCTTGAGCTTCTTTTATTCTTTGCCTAATTTGCTTGACGATTTCAATCATCTCGTTCACTGCTTCTGGCCCTATGATTTTCCTCTCACCTACTTCATCCCAATAAAGCGGTGATCTACATTTCTTGCCATACAAGGCTTCGTACGGGGCCATACCAATCGTCGCTTGATAGCTATTGTTCTAAGCAAACTCGATAAGTGGTAAAACATCTTCCCACTTGGTACCTTGATCCAATACTACTGTTCTCAACATGTCCTCTAGTGTTTGAATCGTTCTTTCCGATTGTCCATCAGTTTGTGGGTGAAATGCCGCATCAAATTCAATTTCGCACCCAATTCTTTTGTAAGCTAACCCGTAACTGATGTGAACTTGGACTCTATCGAGGTAATAGATTTTGGCACTCCATGTAGTCGTATAATTTCCTTGACGATACCGGGCTAACTTGTCGATCCATAGGTGTTCGAATCGGTGAAAGCGAGCACTCTTTGTGAGTCTATCAACAATTACCCATATGACGGTATTTCCTCTTTCGATTTGGGTAAGTTCGTAACGAAGTCCATCGTTATCTCATCCCATTTCCACTAGGGTATTTCCAACGGCTATAACTTTCCGTATGGAAGTTGGTGTAACGCTTTCACCTGCTTGCAAACAAGATAGCGTTCTATGAAAAAAGCTATGTCTCGTTTCATGCCTTCCCACCAAAACTTTTCCTTCAGGTCTTGGTACATCTTAGTACTACCTAGGTGGGCGGTGTAGGGTGTATCGTGAGCCTCACTCATTATCTCATTCTGAAGCTCTACGTCGTCTGGAACGCATATCCTTCCTTCAAACAATAAGGCGTTGTCCGACGCCTCCTGAAAGTTCTTAAATCCTCCAGACCTTACCCTTTCTCTGATCTTTTCTAACTTTTCCTCCATCCTTTGTCTCTCGACAATCCTTTTTCTTAGGTCAAACGTCAGCGTGAGTGTAGCGATACAACTCGTGATCGTCTCTGGTTGTTCAACCAATTCAATCCTCATTCTTTCAAACTCCTCGACGAGTTTTTCTTCTTGTGTAAAGAGACATCCTAGTTTGGTTTGATTCTTACGACTCAAGGCGTCAGCTACTACATTCGCTTTACCCGGGTGATAGTTAATACCACAGTTGTAATCCTTCACTAGTTCGAGCCATCTTCTTTGCCTCATATTCAAATCTCTCGCTCAAGAAGTACTTCAAACTCTTATGATCTGTGAAGATCTCACATCTCACCCATAGAGATGGTGTCTCCAGATTTCAGGCATGAACCATCGCCGCTAATTCCAAGTCATGAGTTGGATAGTTCGGTTCATGTGGTCCGAGTTGTCGGGATGCATATGCTATCACCTTCCTTCTTGCATCAAAACACAACCCAGTCCGCCTTAGAAGCATCCAGATAGACTACATATTCCTTGTCCGCTCGAACTGCTAGCACCGTGCACTTGTCAACTTTTCCTTGAGCTTTTAAAATTTGCCTCACATTCCTCACCCGCTTGAACTTGATTCCTTTTCGAGTAGTCGGGTTATTGGCCTTGCACTTGGAGAATCCTCGATGAATCTCCGTAATAACCACTAGTCCTAGGAAACTTCTCGATTTCATTCGAGTTCTTGGCGATTTCCATCCTTGTACCACTTCTACTTTGGTCGATCCACTTTAATGCCTTCGCAGACACGATGTGTCCAAGGAACATTACTTCCTTCAAATTAAAACTCTCGATTTGCTAAACTTAGCAAAAGTCTTTCATCTCTCAAGGTTTGCAATACCGTCAGATGTTCCTTATGATCCTCTTCATTCTTTGAATAGATAAGGATATCATCTATGAAGACCAAAACGAATTTATCCAAGTACGGATGAAATACTGTTCATGAGGTCCATAAATACAGCTGGTGCATTGGTCAATCCGAATGGCATAACTATGAACTCATAGTGGCCATATCTGGTTCGGAATGCTGTCTTAGGTACATCTTCCGACCGTATTTTTAGTTGGTGGTAACCTGACTTGAGATCAATTTTCGAGAATACACCTGCTCCTCGTAATTGATCAAACAGGTCGTCAATCCTTGGCAAATGATTTTTGGTTCTTGTGCGTCATCTTGTTTAGCTCTCGATAATCGATGCACATCCTCAAAGAACCATCCTTTTTCTTGACAAACAAAATAGGCGCTCCCCGAGGTGAAACACTAGGTCTAATGAAACCTAGATCCTACAATTCTTGGATTTGGATCTTCAGTTCTTCCAATTCCTTTGGGGCCATTCTATAGGGCGCCTTCGACACTGGAGCCAATCCAGGTTCCAAGTCGATGGTGTGAACTCCAATTGTCTATCAGGAGGTAATCCTGGTAGATCTTCGGGAAATACGTCCGAAAATTCCCGAACAACTTCTATGTCCTCAATCCCCTTTTCGGGTTTATCCTCCCCGTTCAGGTAAACGAGAAATGCATGGCATCCTTTCTGGTTTATCATCCTCCTCGCCTTCAGTGCTGATACAATCGGGATTCTCCTTCCCATGCTGATTCCATTAAAATGCGTAGCTTCTTGTCCAGGAAAGTGAAACGAGATTTTCCTTTCCTTGGAAAGAATTGTGGAATGATTTCTAGCTAACCAGTCCATTCCTAGGATTATATCTACGTCACCCATGGGTATTATGTTCAGATTGTTCGCTAGAACCTTAAGTGATCCTAATGTCAACTCTAGGTTCGAGCAAATATGTGTAACAGTCATAACCCCTCCTATAGGTGAAGAGATTCTCATATCCTGACTTGCCTTTTCAGACCTAAGTCCCAACATTTCTACGCATGATTTGGCTATAAAGGAATGCGAAGCACCGTGATCGAACGATATAATAACAGGTATGTTGAGAAGGACTCCCATACCGCCAGTTTCGATTTTGTTCGCTCGCGTCCGTGTAAGGCATACGCCTAGCTTGGGCCGGCCGAGGCCGACGGGTGCTTATCCTGCCGGTCTGCGGCCGCCTGGGTACGTGGTCGCTTGGCGTTGTCGCGTGGTGGCCGCCTTGGTTGTTGCCGCTCTTGCCACTTGCTCGATGGAGTTGTTGTTGGGGTCAATGGAATTGTTGCGGGTTGGGGTGGAATTGTATTGCCTTAAGCGGCCGGGCATTGCCGTTGATTCACCTCACAATCGCTTCCCGCATACCGGGCAATTGTTGGCATAGTGCCCTCTCATTCCGCACCGTAGCACCACATTGCCCCGCCATGCACATTCCTCTCGCATTCTATGGCATTTAGGGGCATAGAGGAGCCCTCATTTGCTCCTCTGGGCCTCTTGCCGGAGGAGCAAAGCGCCTCTTCCAACCCTGCCCTGGCTGCACCGTGTTTCCTTGCCAGGGTCTCTTGTGACTTGCATTCTCATAGCTTCCCCTGTTGCTATTCCCTTGGTTTCCTTCCCACTTCCGTTTTCCTTTGTCCATTGAATTACGTGATCCGAGCTACGCTTTTTTCGTGCATTGTCGCTCAATATCCGTGGCTCGTGCAAGAGCCTCGTGTAGGTCGTCTCCATGGTCAGAGAGACATCCGTATCTCCGGCCTTAGACCCGATCTCGAATTTCTCCGACATCTTCAAGTCGGTGTCCACTTGTTCCGTGCATATCTCGACATGTCGTAGAAAGTGCGATCATAGTCGATTCTGACAGTTTCTCTTGTTTTGCACCAAGAATTGTGCTCCTTCCTCTTCCTATAGCTCTTGGGTATGTACTTGTCATACACCTCTTTCTTAAAGTCCTCCCACGAGAACTCTTCCGCTTGTTCCCAGCGAAAGTCTTCTTCCGCTTCCCACCGGGTTAGCGAGTCCATTTAGTTGAATGTTACACATGACGCGCGCTTTGCGCCTGTGCATCTTAGAAAGTTAAAATTCGCTCAATGGTTCTCATCCATTGTTCGACTTCCTCCTGACTTCCTTTCCATTGAAGATGGAGGGTTCGGCTTAGAAATGCTTCTTCTATCCCGCGATCAGGTTGAGGTGGGGTGGTTGGGGTATATCCTCGGCTTCTTGTTCGGGATCCTACCTCTTCCCTAGGTCTTCCTCGCCCTCCGCCTCTAGTTCCTTGTTCCGGATCTCTTCTAGGAGGCATTCGCTATGTAAAACATATAATTATCAATCAATCATTCCTTTCATAACTTAACATACATATTAGCCTCATTGCAAAACGATTTTAAATAAAACATTTCATTCCTTTCATCCAAAATTTTGTCAAAAGCCCACTCGGGGTCATAAATATATATATATATATATATATATATATATATATATATATATATATATATATATATATATATATATATCCAAAAACTTTGCCGTAGGCAGGATGTTCATAAACCAACCGTCACTCAAACAAAACATACATCCCGGCTCACATGGCCTTTCAAAACACCAAGTTTTTCTTTCTTTCCATCAATCCCATACACATAAGAAGAAACATGCATTCATGCTAAACATAACAAAAATCTACTTAAGCCTTCGTCTAATGCCTTCATCAGGCATCCTCCTACTCTTCATCCTCTTCGGGGTCTTCTTCCTCTTCAGGATCTTCTTCAGGATCTTCCTCCTCATCGGAATCATCCTCGAGAGCACGTACTCTAGATGATCCTGCTCCGTCATCTCCTACCATCGGTATGTCGCGCATTGGGCCGATGTCATCGTCGCCATACAGGTCGTAGTCATGGCGAATCGGGCTATAGCCATCGAAAGCATCCGTCACACTCATCCGCGCTGTCTGGCGGAAAGGCTCTACTGGAGGTAGGGGAGCTGTCATAGGTGGTAGAAGTGGTAGTGGCGGACGAACGGGATGTCCAACAGCCAATGGAGGGAAGACAGCTCTCCCACGCTCTCGGTGCGCTCTATCCAAACGAGCGGGCTCGCCGTCACAAAGATACGGAGGCACCATCTTGGGTCAATCTGCCTTGGGACCTCAGATACTGACCACTCCGCGATTCATCCCGCCAGTATACTCTCGTGGTGGGATAGGTTCCCCTGGTGCGGCTCAGATGTCAGATCACGTAAGTCGATGACTCACGAACTGGTAAATCTCCACCGTGTCAGAATCGCCAACCGCACGGTAAATGTAATCCCCGATATCCCTAGCATAGTCCTCCCACGTATAGTGAAGTACGGCTATGACGCCTGATGCCGTCGTGTCGATCCACGCCAGTAGGCTCGGGCATTCCTCCGAGCCGGGTAATACATCGTGAACTCGCCAGGTCCTCACCGCAGACATCCAACACTCACGATAGGTGCGCATCACTCCTCGGGGTAGGGTGTGGTCCTAGCCTCCTCCTAGCTATGTATCGCATCTCCTCCATCTGTCACGATCAAAACTAACATAAGTCAAACTAACGTCACCCGATAAGCAGATAAGGATAACTTAAGAACATCTGATGAGCAACTAGGTTAAACTAAACAATCTATAAGGTAGATAAACGTCGTAAGGTACCGCACACAACATAACATATCTTCATATTCTACTCGGAAACGTATATCCAAAAGCGTTCTAAGGTATAGGCTATGATATGAGATCCTTGTTCTAAACAAAAACAGGAACGAATGTTCAACAGACTCTAGCGTATTCTGGAGAGATAATTAGGAATTGTTTCCTTCATAACAAATTAAGTTCAGGACGTTAGGAGTACGCAGGCGAAAATCATGCGTAAATCGAAGTCCTAACGAGAGAGAACTGGGTAAAACAAATTTACTGCGCAGTGCAGAAAATTTGCGCGATCGTGCTAAAAATCCGAGGCATATGCCGACGTAACACGACTACCGTGTCCACGTATTCATGTTGATTCTGGGCATTCTGAAGTCGAAGTCGAAGTCCAAGTCATAGTTCGAGTCGACGGTCTCCTATGTCGAAGTTGTGATGTAATGCCGATGTCGTTCATCTCCAAGGTTGAGGTCGTCCTCGTTCATCTTTCACACTTATCCCTTGCCGTTCGAGTTCGAAGCTATTGCTACTTTCATTCTTCCTATCGTTCTTTTGTTCTTTTAAGGGAAAGGAAGTTCGTACTTCTATGTTCTTTCACATTACGTGAGCATGCTCCTTAGAGTCTATGTTCTTCTTGTGATAACATATTGTTCATCAAAACAATCTTTGAAATTTGGAAATAAGGTTCCAAAATAACAACATAATCAACTCATACATGTATATCAAATTGAATTCATCCTTTCAACACTGATCAATCAACTCAATTCAAACATATACTTTCGTCACAAAACTTGATCACTTGCATAACTTCTCGTTTGATTTCAAAATCAATGTTTTTGAAAAATTTTCTTGCTCATACTTTCATTCCCATCATCAAAACCTCGTAATATCATAACATCATAACCTTTCTTTCAAAAATCCTTCCAAAAATTCTTCCAAACTTGTTCATCATCCAAAACTCTTCATTTCATGAGTTTGAGAAAGAAATTCAGTTACCTTTTTCCTGGTTGAGCTCGATGTGATGGAGTGTTGAGAATAGTCCGAAGATTTCTAGAAGTCCAGTGACTCAATCTAGACTTAGTTTTTGGAAAGAATTTGGGTTTCAAAGAGCAACAGTGCTCTGATACCACTCTGTTACGACCCCACTCCGGATAACCCCGACGGGAGCGGACTAATACTAGGAATAGTATTCAGGGTTCACAAAGGCTATATTATAAAGAGGCATATCAAATGTAAACTAACATGCTTCGAACATAACATACGATGCTAACATATCAATCAGGTGGGTTAGACCATCAGACCCAAAGATTAATAATGATCTGACGGACCTCAATAGTGTTTGTCACATTATCCTCCAACAGATCCAAAAAGGATATTAATGACCTGAAGGACTTTAACAGTTCATATCATCTACTCATCATACATAACATAAATAAATTCAGAGTTGTAGCGGAAAGTGTGTGAATACATATATGACGATATGTATTCAAGGTTAACCCAATTCTTAACAAGACATCAAGGACACTAGACTCCTCAACACTCCTCCATCACCATCATCAGAGCTCAACCTGCACATTTAAAAACAAACATGCAGGGCTGAGTACAAGAAATGCACTCAGTGGACTCATGCCGAAAACATTTTATCATAATTGAATTACACTGCCAATATCATGGTAAGACACAAGGGTTTTAGTTGAAAATGCCTTGTGCTTACTAAAACATTTTCATCAGTTCGTAAAAGTCGCTCGGCCGAGCATTTTTCTTGGTGTGTATGATCCGTATCTCATATCCTCATTTCATCATAACATCATAGTTCGAACGTCGTGAAGGAGGCCTCCCTCTACGACGCCGTGACCGGCCGTGAATTATCCTTACAAGACACAACAACTGGTGTACACGTTAATCCTAGCTAGGCATTATCCTTCCGGCATAGGATCCGATATTGATTTCATAACTCAGTTGGGAGCGACCCAACAACAACATTCATCTCATTTCATATCATCTCATAACATTTCATATCATTCATTCCGGATAGGATACATACACAAAACAGAAATATTTTTGGCAGGTAATCTTGTAAACATTTTATCAACAATTGAAAAGCATCTAAATAAAGCATTTGGAAAGTAACTTAAATAAGAAAGCTCATTTTATTTGGAAAAGAAGCCCCACCTGGACTATGGTTTGTCTTAACTTGAGTTCTTAATCGATTTCAACGTCCGCGTCCGCCACGCTCGTGTCCACACCCTCACGTAAAAGCGATATTTTAGTACGTCGTTCACGTTTCTCGAGACTTTCAAAGTCTATAATAAACTTCGATATTCTATATCGGTATAAACTTAATTCTTTAACGAATTCGATACACTTTTCAATTGCGTATTTCAATTGAACTGCTCGCTTCTTGAGACACATTCAACTATTTCGCTTTAACCTTCCTGCCTAAACGCCCAACGATATATATATATATTTCTCGATATAAGGATTTCAATTATGAAATCCTTTCTTACTAATGAGGTATCTTACCTAATTAGTACGCCTTACGCCAGACAGCGTATATATCGAACGATTTTACGCTGGCTTTAAAAGTCAACAGAGTCAATAATTTTGACTTTTCAATAGTAATTTCTTACTAATTCATATATTAAATCGATTTTCAATCGATTTCTTTTCGTAAAAACCAAATTCTCGATTTGTCACGTAAATCGATGAACTTTATTAATATTCTTTTCAAATATTAATCCATTTAATCATTAAACCATATATTTCGTTTATAACGTTATTAAATATAACGTTTCGTCACAAACATAGTATCTATGTTTATAAATTTTTATAAAATCCAAATATGTCTAAAATAATTTTAGACATATCATATATTATTAATCTTAATTAAAAAGGATTTAAAAATCCTTATAAATTCAATAATTGCTCTCGGTAATTTTGAAAAAATTACTAAATAATTTCCAAATTTTTTTCTAAATTCATATAGTGTATTATTATACACTATGGTCATTAATATGTATTAATATCATCCAAATGTCATTCGATCATCACTTAATTAACATATTAAGGTCACAGCATTTTCAAATAATTATGAAATAATTGTCCAACCATTCTCAAAAATTTTATACAATTAGTACAAGGCCTCAACATTAATATATAACACATTTATAACCTATAGTCCATCATAAACAATTTCTTCATTAAGGAATTAATCCTTAATGCTCACGGTAATTCAAGATTAAATACTAAACACTTTGTAAAAATTCCAACAAGAATATATCATGCTCAAACATTATAGTATAACAATATAACATCATAACATCTACCAAAACCATTTGAAATCATCACCTTAAGGAGCAATAAGCTCTCGGCTTTTTTGATTATCATAGGTATTTGGTTTCCAAAAATTCTAATAATTATACACTATGCTTATATACTATGAAATAACAATATAACATTATAACATTCATCAAAACCATTTGAATCATCACCCTCTTGAGCATGGGCTCTTCGGCTTTTTTTTGATTAAAAATGGTATTTGATTTCCAAAAATTCTAACATAATCATGTAACACATAATCAATGTACTAAAGCATTAATATACCATTGCATGTTCAAAGTAAAAATCATACACTAAGATATGAAATTTAATAGCTCACGACATTTTTGTAAAAATGTGCATTTGGTCTTCAAAAATTCTAATAAATTCATGGAACATATAATCAAGGTCCTAGAGCATTAATATACCATTGCATGTTCAAAATAAAAATCATACACCAAGGTACAAATTAAATAGCTCACGGCATTTTCAAGATATAGGCCTAGGGTTTTTTTTTCAAAATTCCAAATAAATTACTATGAACTCTAAACATATCATAGATCAATAATCCATCCTCAAAAATATTTTAAAACCCTTCGGTCATTAATAAAAATTTTATAACATTTTCAAAATAAATTCCTAACAAGATCTATGCTTCAATCTTAATATATATAGGCTAGATCCTTCCAAATATTTCACATGCAACAACATATGTTCATCTAACATGCATTTTCTATTTATTTATTTTTTAAAATAAAAATCATCAAGACATATACATACACAATATCTCATACTCAAGAACATTTAAAACATATACATACATACTAAGACATGTCTCGACTTTTTGTAACAATGGAAGAGAAAAATCGGTACTATGGTCTTTCATTTACCTTTGAAATGGAATGGATTCAAAGAACAATACTAGGGTATCAAGGTTTGTGAGTGGAGAACAAGGAATGAAGAAGAAAATATTTTGCAAATGGGGAGAGGAGCTCGGCTATGGCGAATTTTGGGAGAGAATGGAGAGAAACCGTGAGAGAAAATATGAGAGTGTTTGTGTGTTGTGTGTATTTGAAATGGGAATGAGTAAAGTGGATCAAGGAAGAGTCCCTCCCCCTATATCTCTCTCTCAATACACGGTCACACACAACAAAACAAATAAAATATTGGCAGCAAAATGGGTAGTGGGATGGTGATAATTAGCTAGTGTAAAAAGGCGGGTTAATTTCATAAAATGTTACTAAACTATGTTACTTGTATCAAATTGGTTACTAAACTTTAATTTGTTTCAAAATTATTACTAAACATATATTTTGTATCATTTAAGTTTTTAATTCAAATTTTCTAATAATTTTGTTCCACATGGTAAGCAAAATACCACATAAGCATCTCCATTTGAATTAACTCATTAATACATTTTCCATGTCACTAGAAAAGAAAAAGGAAAGATTTACGTGAAGAAAATATTATGAAACAACATGTAAAATATTGATCAATTAAAAAAATTAATATAAATTTTTTTGCTCTCAATATACTAATCGAGGAACTCAGTTTCATATCAACCCAACAATATAGAGCTTCATAAAAAATTCAAAGTATACTCATCTTACTATGGTAAAATACAAGAATCAAAAGATAATTCCAGAATCTAGAACTGGAGAATAATTTTAAAAGAACTTGAAAAGATTATTTCGATGTGCAGAATCTCAACTTTATTTCCTCCACCAAATCATCAAACTGACATAACACACAAAGTTAAAGAAAAAAAAATTAAAATCTCAACTAAGTTATTAAATCCACAATGACACTAAACATGCATGCGTAGACACTCACAATAATTGAAAAGAGAAAAAAGAACCTTATAATCGGAAGCAGAAGAGAATACAATCAAAGCAAAAGAAGACGCTCAGATGTGGGAGAAGAAACTCTAACCGCTTCCACTAGCGCCAATCATTGTGGTGTGCAAAGCGTGAGAGTCTTTATTTACATTGATATTAGGTTATTTTATTTACCTTATTTGGAATAGAAAATGATGTGACAAATACTTTAATGAGTTAACTTAAATGGAGAAACTTATGTGGCATTTTGCTTGCCATGTGGAATAAAATTATTAGGAAAATTGAATTGAAAACTTAAATGATACAAAATATATGTTTAGTAATCATTTTGAAACAAATTGAAGTGTAGTAACCAATTTGATACAAGTACCATATTTTAGTAACAATTCATGAAATTAACCCGTAAAAAGGCTCTCCATGTATTGGGCAATAGAAAAATAAATTCATGCTTGTTTAAAGAAGCATAGCCGGCGCATATGGGGGTTCCAAAAAGGGTGGATTTTATTTCTTTTGTACAATAATACTATGTATCAATCAAGATATAAATCATAGATATAAAATACATGTCAACTAAATAATTAAAACATCACATAGCAATATATACGAAAATGGCGTTAATAAAGGCTAAAAATTATAAGTCACGCCTCTTATTATTTCTTATGTCATTTTCGTACCATATATATGTATATATGTCATAACATATAGTTTAGATAATAAATAATAGCATAGGATAATTTAATGGTATCATTTCATATGAGAAAACCCTAATTTTCAAAATTAGGGTTTCAAAAATTTTAAAAACGTAATTATCAAGTTCTCATGCTTTAGCATTGATTTTAATGGTTAATAATACTCTAATTACATAAAATAATGCCCTGAATATATTTCCATTCTGCATTGAGTTGATTTGAAAACCCGGAGAGTGCCAAATATGGGTTCGTAAAGTCGAAACCCTAATTTTGCTTCGATCTTTGTTCGATCACGACGTTGCTTTGCTTTGTGGGATATGACCCAAAAGTTGTTCGCCTTGTTACCGTGTACCTACCAAGCGCGATTGGTGAAGTCATCGGATCCGTAGATACCTCCCGCTTAACGTTTTCTGCTCAGTTGGGTTATATATGCTTATTTTGAGTTATTTACTACGATATTTCAAAATAAAACATGTGCGCCAGTAAAATATTTTGGTGAAGTTATTATCGTTCTCCGATCCGAGATATGGTTCTATCATGGTTGTGCACCGATCTCTATTCGTGGGTTGATCTCTATTGATCGTGAAGGATAGACCCCAACACGTGGTTATGGTTCCGAAGGGATAGACCCCAAGTCCACACGTAAATGGTAATGAGGTGGTTATGGTTCGACGATTTGACCCCAAAGTCCACACCGAGTTAGCCTACCGGATACGTTCGCATGGGCCGATTGGATATGTTCCGGCCGAATGAATGAGATGTGATGGGCATGGCGGGATACGCCCGAGCCGTGGTTCATGGTTCTATGATGGGAGTAACAAGAATAACGGATCGTATCGAAAATGAAAATCTATTTTGCTTACTTAGAAGTGGATTTACGCTTTAAAACCTTCTAAGGTAAGTGCTCGAACACGGCATCATGATTCTTTTGATTTATGATAAATCAAAAGTACTCACCCCAAACTCTTTTAAAATCTTTTCACGATGGAGGAGGGCTGACGGCCAGGCGTGAGGGGTGGAGTCATGGGTTCTTCATGCTATGCTTCCGCGATGTTGTGTTATATACGTACTCTGATATTGATGTATTCTTGTCCCTTATTTTGTTTTCTGATTGGGAACAAGATTTGTTATGTTATTATGCTGTGAGTCTCGATATGAGCATGCTATGTGGTTGACCGGTCTAGTCAACAGGGTGTAATGCTATTTTGCTTCCTTGCATTACTTGTTATAAACCAAGATCATGTTTCTGAAATTATGGTATCGGTATTATTCTGTTGGTGGATTGTTTGTGCACCCCTCCCCTTCAGGATATGTTCTAGTTATAGAGGAGATGCTGTCCGATATCATTGTCACATCTTCTTATCATGTATGTTATATGTATTCCCCACTTCTTCCCCGCTTAACCCCACACCTAATCACACCCCGCATCCGTGCCTTCCTCGAATTGGGTGTGACATAATGGTATCGAGCAACGATCTTGGTTTTGACATCTAGATTTGTCATCCGATACCGCATGGTATCAGAGCAAAGGTTCTTGTCTTTGACCTCTAGCTTTGTTATCCGATATCAAAGCAGTTTGTTTGCTTTATATCATGTGCGTTCTTGAAATTGAGTGTTTAGAACTTGTTCTTCTGAACTGCTTATCGTGCATGCCTACCCTCACCACCGTCAGTCCGCCTCCTTTAAAAAGGGGATGAGGTATGTGTTTATTTGTTGATGCTTTATGTGGTTACGTGATGCTTGATGTGATCTTGGTTTCATGTGTTTTGGCCTGGTAAGAGTTTACGTGATGTAAACGTGATGTGGATGAGATGTGGTTGGATGTTGATATGGATGTGGAAATGATTTATCGATAGGACGGAAGGGCCTATGCGACTGTGATGTGAAAATCGTTTATATGATATGATGTGATTAATGTGATCACGTATGGTTGATGTAAGTCTATGTGTTTACATAGCAATGTATTGTTGATTGAAAATCTTGTTTATTTTGTTAAACGAGTGCTTGTAAGTAAATCCTGTATTTGCTTAAGTGATTATTATGATAAATATCGATATTGATATTGATATATGTTGAAATGAACATGTGTTTGAGACATGATTACCCAGATGACTGGGGCAGAAAAAGGAAACGTGAATATTTGTTGTTATGTTGATAAACTAACATGTAGGTTTATGGATATTCAGTGGCCCGTATAACGTTGGTTAAGATCCCACAGGATGGATGAGTAGATCCGTAAATTCGTGGAATGTACCGTGAATGTCCATGAGTCGTTGGGAGTATTTACGGGAGATTTGTTGGATTATGGAGAAAGATCCCAGACAGTGGGAAAGTATCGTAATATGAGGCTTACTATCGGTTGATGAGAGGCTACCAACAGGGTTGGCGGCCGTGGAAAGCAAGGATACGTGATGTTCGGACGGATCCTATCACCGTAAACCTTACTTGATTTCACCGAGTTCGCGCTCGAGTATGGAGACAAAGTGGACCGATCAACGAGGTATACCATTTGAGGAGGATGTGATAGCAAGGCATGTTCGAGGACCGATCCGATTGATGATAGGGATGATGTTCCCAAGAGCCTTTGGGAGAGCACCATCGCCGACGATCACCAAGCATCGGATACACCGTCACTACACCTCCATCGACGATCCTTACCTTCCGGGACCGGAACGATTTTGAGGCAGGAACCTCCGGTAGAGATTGTCCATCCGACAATGGCGGGGAAGAGGCCCAGATCGAATTTTCGAACCACCGAATCAGTATCGGTTGGCATCCAAGGAAGAAGACTTGAGGAGGAGGAGACCCGATGAGAATGAGGAGGACAAAGGAGGACTCGGAGGACCGGTGATCCAGATAGCCGATGACTCACGATGGTCGGGCATGTTGAGGAAGGCAAGCGCCGCAGAAGGGACTCGAGCACGCTTTCACCGACACTCAGCGATCGTAGGCACGGCTTGATGGGATCATACCACGAGAGGCTTGCTTCCATGCGGGATCGCTTTTACAAGCGACACCAATTCAAGCCCGATAGGAAGGAAAGAGAGGATGAGGAGAGCGAGAATGGAACCGCCGGGACGAACGGAGAGTAGTGGATGATATGGAGGATGAGATCTAGGTAGTCGGTGTGTACAGATGATACAGTCATGCAGAATCGCTAGAAGCATGGACAGAGCGGCATCTTTGACAAGAATCGAGTCGATTCTTTTGCTCATATCGACCTTTTTGACCGACATACCTTGATCTTGATTTTGTGATCCTTCATGGACACCGAATATTATCGATACTAACGCCGCCTATGACAGGATGTTATGTTTAATGCTTATATGTGATATGAGCTATGTGATGATTATATATGATCTATGTGGTATGTGGTGATGTTAAGTGAAATGCATAACGATGATATGTTGACAGGATTGCATGATTATATGTGATCGTGCGTGATATGTGATATATGTGATATGATTGATGATATATGTTATGCGATGATACCCGGTTATCTATGCGAAAGCGTTTCTAATGTTTCAAACGCCGATACGTAATGCCGAGAACAAGGAATCGAGGGAACAATAACGTGGAAAAAGCCCAAGAACCACCTTTGGTTCAGCCGGCATGCGATCGAGAGTTTTCGCAGTGTAATCCCCCACGCTCGACGGTCTCGGTGAACCGATCGACGCCGAGAACCGGATACGATCCACCGAAGGATCTTGAATACATCGGTGCGAAGAAGCGTAAAAGCTGAATGCGCGATCTTTCGCCAACCGATGAGGCTGATTTACGGTGGGAATCCGTGAGGAGGACCCCAACACCGTGATGGGGAAGATATACGTGGGAAGATTTCAGGAAGAACTCATGGAGTAATGCGTGCTGGCGTTCTGAGCCGGGGCGTAACGACTGGAATCTTCGTCGAGGAAGAAGGACGGTCACCGAGTACGATCGCCGCTCAATCGCCCGTCACGTTATGCTAGGTACCGGTTGGCACCGAGGCTGCCAGGCGATGCGAGTTCAGAGCGGACTCACCGTAGATCGGAATTTCACTCGTCGCAGTGAGATCGACGATGCACAGCCCTTAAACCGGGCATTAAACATTGAGTCAATGTTGCCCCAGGAAAGAACGATGCCACCCGGACAGCCAGCTGACGGAGGAAGAGGTAAGAGGAAATGGGGAAGATCGAGGGAAAGGCAATCAGGTGTTCCATGGGAACCAGAGCGGTCCAGATGATTCCAAGGAATCAAGGCATTCAAGAGAGAGAAAGGCAACCTAGGGGAAGGAATTTCCAACCCATGCGGCGGTGGAAAACCTTGGTGCCGAAATGCCAAATGAATCATTTCGGTGAGTGCGAGCAAGGTAGCACCAATTCTATCGTTGTAAGAAGTCCATTACGCTCGAAATTGTCTCGTTAGGAGGCGCAGCAGTGCAGCCGCAAGTAGCAGCGACATCGAGTTCACCGAGGACAAACAACGGAGCAGGAGGTCACCTAGCCAAGACAAACCAAAGGCCACCGCAGCAAGCAAGGGTGTACGCTTGAATCGCAGCAGAGACAGCTCAAGCTCCCGAAATCTTGCGGTATAATCCATATGAGTGATATACCCGTTTTCGCTTTGTTTGATACAGGAGCCTCACATTCTTTCGTTTCGAGAATCGCGTGTGAGAGGTTGGGTTTGGTACCCAAGAAATCACAGAGTACCCTGGAAATTAGCATCCCGTCAGGGGAAGTGCTAAAGGCAAAAGAGATTTGCCAGAACCAGGAGGTAGAAATCTGTGAGCAGAAGGTCCTTGTCAATTTGCATGTCATCGGAATGGAAGATTTCGATGTCATCTTTGGCATGGATTGGTTGGAAAAGCACATGGCAACTATACGTTGTCTCGAGAGAGAAGTTGCTTTTCGAACAGCCGAAGGAGTGGAAGTTTGTTTCACGGCATAAGGATGGTGTTTGCGTGCAATGATCTCAAAGATTGAAGGCGGTGAGGATGATCGGGAAGGAAGTCGAGACTTTCTTGGTAAGTTTGACAGGCACGATGAACAGCGCAAGTAGTTGCAAGAGGAGCCAGTGGTGTGTGAATATCCGGACGTGTTTCCCGAGAACTTGCCAGGTTTACTGCCTGATAGACAAGTGGAATTCACTATTGATCCGGAACCGAGAGCAAGACTGAGATCAAAGGCACCATACAGAATGGCACCTAAGGAATTGCAAGAACTGAAAGCGCAGTTGCAGGAGCTGTTGGATCTAGGTTTTATCCGACCTAGCGTGTCGCCGTGGGGAGCGCCAGTTCTGTTCATCAAGAAGAAGGATGGGTCAATGCGGATGTGCATTGACTACAGAGAGCTGAATAAGCTGACGATCAAGAACAGATATCCTCTTCCAAGGATCGACGATCTGTTTGACCAGCTCAAAGGAGCGAGTGTCTTCTCTAAGATCGATTTGAGGTCAGGCTACCATCACCAAGATCGTGAAGGAGGACGCTATAAGACCGCGTTCAGAACGAGGTATGGGCACTACGAGTTCATCGTGATGCCGTTTGGTTTGACCAATGCGCCAGCAGTCTTCATGGATCTGATGAATCGAGTTTTCCATCAGTATCTGGATAGTTTCGTCTTGGTTTTTATCGATGATATTCTCATCTATTCCAAGAATGCAGAGTTGCATAGAGAACACCTCCGTATCGCTTACGGAAACGTTAAGAGCGAGAGGTTGTATGCCAAGTATAGTAAGTGCTAATTTTGGCTCAAAGAAGTGATGTTCCTGGACACATCGTGTCTGCAGAAGGAATCAAAGTCGACCCGGTGAAGGTTGAAGCGGTAGTAACGGAAGGTTCCGACTAATGCCAATGAGGTTCAAGCTTTCTAGGCTTGGCGGATATTATAGACGCGTTTCATTGAAGGGTTTTCGGGTTAGCAAGGCCGATGACGCAATAGCTCGTGAAAGGAATCAAGTTTTCATGGTCCAAGCTTGTGAAGCAAGTTTCAAGAGTTAAAGAAGAAGCTAACAACCGCTCCAGTGTTAGCCGTGCCGGAAGGGAACGATGGGTTTGTGGTCTACACTGATGCATCCAAGCTTGGTTTAGGTTGCGTTCTTATGCAGAACGGGAAGGTTATAGCTTACGCGTCTCGTCAGTTGAAACCGCACGAGTTGAACTACCCAACTCACGATCTGGAGTTAGCAGCAGTCGTTCAATTATTGAAGATTTGGAGGCACTATCTCTATGGAGTTAAGTGTGAGATCTTCACGGATCACGAGAGCCTCAAGTACTTCTTTGAACAAAAAGAGCTGAACATGAGGTAAAGGAGATGGCTAGAGTTGGTAAAGGATTATGATTGCTCTATAAGTTATCACCCGGGGAAAGCCAATGTCGTAGCAGATGCTCTTAGTCGCAAGTCGAGAGCGAAGTTGGGATATCTTCTTACGCAAGAGAAAGAGCTTATTCGAGACTTTGAGAAGCTTAGCACGAAGTGATTCACCCACGGAATCGGTCAAGGATTCATCGCAGCTTTGACAATGAACCCAAGCAATGGCGAGACGAAGTTCTTGGAAAGATGCGTTTGAAAGCAAGGCTAGAAGATAGCAAGGGTTTCACGGAAGCGAAGGACAACGCGCTACTATTCCGAGGAAGGTTATGTGTGCCACTCAATAGGGAATTGAGAGATAAAATCATGAGTGAAGCTCATGAGGCACCGTATACAGCTCATCCAGGAAGCACCAAAATATCGAGACCTTAAAAGGAACTTTTGGTGGAAGGGATGAAAAAGGATGTAGTCAGCGTTTGGAACGTTGTTTGGCTTGTCAGCAGTGAAAGCTGTACATCAACGTCCGTCAGGTTTGTTGCAACCGCTACCAATCCCAAGAGTGGAAATGGGATCATATCGGTATGGATTTTGTGGTGAGTTTTCCAAGGTCAGCGAGAGGAAACACCGCTATATGGGTTGTCGTCGATGGTACCGAAGTCACTCATTTCTTACCGATTCGGATGACGACGGGTTAGATAAGCTTGCTCGACTTTACGCCAAAGAAATCGTGCAGCTACATGGTGTACCGGTATCGATTACGTCGATCGTGACCCGAGGTTCACGCCAAGGTTTTGGAGGAGTCTCATGAGGAGCTGGGGAACCAAGTCAATCTTAGTACAAAGATTCCATCCTCAAACGGACGGTCGATCGGAAAGGAGGATTCTGTTTTCAAGACATGTCATGGCGATCGAATTGATAGAGGAGGAAATGGGAAGAGATACTACCTATGGTAGAGTTTGCCTATAACAATAGTTATCGTGCCACCATAGAATGGCTCCCATGAAGCGTTGTGCGGAAGGAAGTGTCGATCACCACTTTATTGGGACGAAGCGGGCGAGAGGAAGATGTTAGGACCAGAGATGGTTCAACAGACGGTCGAGGTTATCGATCAGATCAAGCGAAGGATCAAGGAAGCTCAGGACAAGCAGAACTCCTATGCGGACAAGCGTCGTACGGATCTTCAGTTCATGATCGGAGATCGCGTTTTCCTTAAAGTTTTCCCGACGAGAGGAGTCGTTCGTTTTGGGAAACGAGGTAAGTTACGACCGAGGTTCGTTGGAACTTTCGAAGTTCTTGAGAGAATTGGCCCCGTTGCCTATAGGTTAGCTTTGCCGCCTAGCATCGGAGATGTTCATGACGTGTTTCACGCTTCTCACCGAGAAAGTACGTGTTCGACCCAAAACACGAATCAAGCATGACCAAGTGGTTCTTGCTCAGATCCGAAAGTTACGAGGAAGACGGTGGCTGTCTTGGAACGAGAGTCAAGGAATTGAGGAACAAGCGCATTCCGTTGGTGAAGGTGTTGTGAATCACCACGGAGAGGAGGAAGCTACGTGGGAGTTGGAAGACAAGTTCGGGGCTCGGTGCCTCGAGTTGTTTTCTCCACGTGTTTGAAATTTCGGGAAGAAATTTTTCTAAGGAGGAGGATGTAATACCCGTCCTTTTTAAGCTTCATTTTGCGTGGCACGCCGAGGAAAGGTCAAAGGTTGACTTTTGTTTCGATGATGCGACCGAACGAAACCTCGAGCGCTAGAAGAGTGTCTTATGACAAATTCATAGACACTAAGTATGCGAGTTTTCGACCACCCATGAAGGTTTGGCACTCGGAGAAGTTATCGAAAACCGGACTTTTCATGGATCTGTTAAAAGCATATCTTGTTTATAGTCGTTGTGTCCGTATTTTATTTCGTGTCCATGGGTACCAAGTTTGCTAAATTTGGAGTCCGTTTGCAAAAGTTACGCCGCTTTTGCGTTTTCGAAAAAGGGCGCTTATGAAGCATTCTGTGACCCTGCTTTTCCTATAAATAGGAGGCTAGGGCCTTCATTTTCAACGCTCATTTCCTTCGTCTCTCTGTGTTTACGGAAGAGCCGAGCAGCTCAGTGCACGCCGCGGAAGCTACTGGAGGAGTGGGATCAAGCCGGGAGGCTCAACAAGGCGCCCATTCTGTCTGCCGCCGAGCCACCACCGCCAATCAACCTCCCCGCAGCCCAGTTTTCTATTTTGTCCTTTTCTTATTTTGATTCCGTCTTTAGTAGATCGATAGCATAGAACTCGGGAATCTAAAGGGACGGACGGATAACGCCGGAGGTCGGCCAATTGGCCGGCGCACCACCGCCGAATCACCGCCCATTGCTTTGTGGCTGTTGGCCGCCGCTTGCGGTCAACGGACCACCTTTGGCCACGGGTCCTTTAGGTTTTGAGTTCCGGGCTATGCATTCTACTAAAGTACCGATTCGTTTTTCATTTTAGCGTTTACGCATGTCGGGATGTTTTCCGCTTGCTTGAGTTTTCTAAAGGAAGTACATGCCCGGTTATCCATTTTCAACGTAGTTTGTCATTCCATGTTAGCCGTTATGCATATTGCTTACGCTTCCATTTTCATGCATCGATTTTGGATGGTTTATCCTAGATCGAGGATAGCATCGATTTTGAAACTTCTTGATGCTAAGATTTGAGTCAACTTGCATGCATGCATATTTTGAAAGTACCCTATTATTGGTCTTGATGCCCTGAATATATTTCCCTTCTGCATCGAGTTGATTTGAAAACCCGGAGAGTGCCAAATATGGGTTCAGAAAGTCGAAAACCCTAGTTTTGCTTCGATCTTCGTTTGGATCACGTTGTTGCTTTGCTTTGTGGGATGTGACCCCAAAAGTTGTTCCGTCTTGTTACCAGGTACCTACCAGTGCAATCGGTGAAGTCATCGGATCCGTAGATACCTCCTGTTAACGTTTTAAATGCATTCGGGTTGGGTTATATATGCTTATTTTGAGTTATTTACTCGATATTTAAAAATAAAACATGTCGCGCCAGAAATATTTTGGTAAAGTTATTCTTGTTCTACGATCCGAGATATGGTTCTATCATGGTTGTGCACGATCTCTATTCGTGGGTTGATCACCATCTTGAGTATTGATCGTGAGGATAGACCCCGAACACGTGGTTATGGTTACGAAGGGATGACCCCGAAGTCCACACGGAAATGGTAATGAGGTGGTTATGGTTCTCGACGGGATTTAACCCCAAGTCCACACCGAGTTAGCCGGTGGATACGCTACGGGCATGGGTGATCGCCACTTTTCACACGTAAAAGCCGTATATAGAAGGTAAGTCGAGTATCGTATCCACAGGGGATTATAATACGAAAACACGTAAGTTAGCTCAACGATAATTCATCATTATTCAAGCACGTAAAATTGGGTGAAAGGTTTTAAGGGCTTGAATTTAATCCAAAGCGGTAAACCATGCGAAAATAAAACAAAGCAATAAACACACGAAAGATAAAATGATAAGAGAGACTAACCCTGGGATGCATTAATCCTATCCACAACGATGTTTATCCTGTTCCTATTAGCCAATTTTAATCCGCACAAGATGGAAGATCACAAATATAACCAACAACTTCAATTACGACAATTGCGCGAGAGATTACGAGTTTTCCCTACCATTCTAGGTGAAAACAAGTAACTCCGAAAGGATCACTAAGAATATGCTTCCTACGAATATCCTATCTCGACTCGACTCAAGGCTTATTCGTATCATGCATTCAAGATCGATTGACAATTAATACAATTACGTAATTAACCGACAACTAGATATGCATCAAGATTGATCGTAAATCAGCACATATAAATAAGCACCAAGAATCATGAATCAATGCCGGAAGGTAAATAGCGATAATGTAAATCACAACATATAGGATCGAATCATGCAAACCCTAGGATCAAGATGCGAATTTTAGCTACGCATAATTAAATTACCAAAGCAATAAATAATTAAATAAAACATAAATTAAGATAGATAGATAAAACCGTAAGAATCCACGAAGAACAATTGTAGCGACTTGAATCCTAAGAAATTACAATTCTAATACTAAACTATGAAATTGGAATGAAAATACTTAAAGAAAAGCTAAACTAAATTAAACGGAAAAAGAACTTGCAAAAGAAAATAAAGAAGAATTTGTGTTACGCTCGGAATGGTGTCTTCAAGCTACCGCTCTATCTCCTATTTATAATAAAACATAAGCTCCCTTTTTCATAAATTCTCCAATCCTATTCTCGACTCGATTCAATCCTATTCGACTCGGATTAGAAGTATACATGGACTAGGTGTCTTAAATTGCTGAAAATTCATGATTTCTCGCGAGTTTTGCCCTTGCGACCTTAGGTCGCGAGCAAAACTCGCGAATCGAATCATCTTCTACCGCACGCGACTTATTTGTTTCGCTCCGCCTCTCTCGTCCGGACTCAAATTACAATCCGCTTGCGCCTACGGACTCCTTTTGAGATGATCTTTAACATAGTCAACTTTGTACATCCATCCTTGTCGAATCCATTTCATCATATTCAACGTCGTTTTCAAACAGTTCTTCTTCGCATGAGCTTGATCGGGCTATTGATTCCTCTTTATCGTGATCCACCTTTTGACATTAAAACCTATGCTAAAATGACATGAAATACACACGGCATAATATCTTCCAAGGTAAACATAAATATATCAAAAGACAACTCAAAAGATCATTTATCACTTAGAAACGAAACGAATATAGCCTTATAAATCATGTAAAACGAGGCTTATCAACTCCCCAAACTTACCCTTTTGTTTGTCCTCAAACAAATTAAAATAAGAGAGAGACGACCGAGAGGCAGGTAAAGAGTCGAGCGATAAAAGCAATAAGCCTCGAGCGATGAGCAATAAATGATTCACTCAAATGAATCAAATCACAACATCTTCGTTAAACTCCACACATCATAATAATCATAAGCACAAGCCTTCTCAAACTTGAATCCTCACGACATGGATATATATATAAGAAATCTCAAACACTCAAGTGTATCAAGGAGGATGTGTACTCTCAAAGTTTAAAACACATGGAATCTACCATAAGTTTGCAAATCGTCTAATTCTCCATTGCTCAAATATGTGCTCAAAACTAATATCAAGAAGGTCTTTATATAAGGTTATAATGTAGGCTCTTTGGTAGGGTAGGATATATTTAGGCTAAGTAACTCATAATCCCATAATGAAAAACATCATAAGACATAATTCCCAAATTTTCCCAATTTATTTCAATTCTCCATACCAAGAAGTCATTTTTCTTTAAGCACTCCATAATTTTCATAGAAGTGATATACTCATCTCAAAGCACTAGCTACTTACCCATTTATGTTCTTTTCACACACTTGTGTCATTTATTTATTTATTTATTTTTTGAACTTATATGGGTAAGCAACTATTTTATTATTATCACTTCCTCAACAATTATTCTCTTTCCTTTCTTTTCTCAACCTTTCATTCAAGCAACCAAAATCACACTAACAACATAACCCAACCCACGGCTATATGAATGAATAAGGTAGGCTCAAGCGGCTCATCAAAGGATAATAACATAACAAAGTTAGTGTTTGGATAGTGTATAGGCTAAGAAAAGAATGCCTAATATCATTTCAAAATTCTTAAGCACATCAATGCAACCTCGAAAAGAACCAGAGCAAGTTCTAGAGAAACACATGCTATTTCAAACTATTCACACGAGAAAGAAACAAGACGAAAGATATGACAACCAAAAGCTCAAGTCTCACGGGTTTCAAAAGTGTGATCAAGTTCTCAAAGGCTCAATACTCACAACAATCATAACATGCTTCGCCTCACAAAACCAGGTTGCAATAAATTTTCTAATAAAACAATTCTCATCATCGGTGCTTTCGTCATTCAACTCAATCCACAAAATGACACAAAACCCAAACACGAAATACAAAACAAACAAAACACAAAGAAAATGCAGAACAAAACGAAAACAAACCAAAACAAAGAAAACATTGGGTTACCTCCCAACAAGTGCTAAATTTAAATGTCTTTAGCTAGACCAATACTAACCTCGATCAATCGGCGATTTGGCGTGCCTTCTTACAAAATCTTTGCTTGCCTCCATATTTTGCGTTGACTGCAGACCACCAGTGAGTGTGGAAGTGGCCTCCCCCAAACTTGAACAAGACACTCGGAGTTCCATGCCGAGTCCATCTTTTCTTTGTAGCACCCTTGTCAACTAGTCGGTTGACATCCAAGCTCGAGATTTGGCTAGCTGCAACAGTGGTGATTGAATGACACTCTTCATGCTCTGCACTATCGTGTCGCGGGATGGCGTCATAGATTGAGATTTTCAGTTTCTCATCGTTAACACGAAAAGTTAGATACCCTTCCTGCACGTCAATTAAAGCACGACCAGTTGCTAGAAAAGGCCTACCCAAGATTAGTGGTTGATTTTTAAATTCAGGAATGTCTAAAATAACAAAATCTGCTGGAAAGACAAAATCCCGAACTCTTACCAACACATCCTCAACTATCCCCTTAGGGTATGCGACTGACCTGTCAGCCATCATTAACGAAATGGAGGTCTTCTTCAGTTTGCCCAGCCCCAAGCGATTGAACACATTTAACGGCATCAGGTTTATGCTCGCTCCTAAATCACACAACACGTTGGGGAACGTGTGCTCTGCAATCTCGCACTCCAGCGTGAAGCTCCCCGGATCTTTCTGTTTCAGTGGCAATTTTCTCTGCAAGATAGCACTGCATTCTTCAGAGAGGTTGATCTTGTCAAATTTCCCAAACTTCTTCTTATTCGCCACTGCATCTTTGAGAAATTTGACGTATCCGGGCATATTCCGAAGCGCTTCAAAGAGAGGTATGGTGATGTTTACTTTCTGGAACATCTCTTTGAATCGGGTAAACTCCTCGTCATATTTCGTCTTGACTAGTCGACTCGGAAATGGAACCGGAGGATTGTACGTGCGAAGATTGGACTTTGGAGGCTCTTCGCGGTCGACCTCGCGACCGCTGGGCAGGTCGCGAGGCGTCTGCTCTGCGCTGCAATCCTTCTTCGCGTTCGAACTTGTGGGCGCTGTGTCGCTCGCGAACAAATCTGGGGCGTGCACAATCTGATGGCTCGCGGTCAGGCTCGCGGGCGCGTGCTCGGTCGCGAGCTTCCGTGGGCAAATTTCGGGACTCCTCGCGATCGGGCTCATGATGGCGAGCTTCGATCGCGAAGCCTCGCCTCCAGTTTACTTTCTTGCTCCGTATGGCTTGGGTAAGCTTGTCCACTTCTCGTCTGGATGGCGAAACATTGATTTTTCGGGTTTACCTCCGTATTACTCGGAAATTGGCCCGTCTTTTGTAGTGCATTCAACTGTACGGCTACTTGACCAATCTGATTTTCAAAATCTTCATATGCTTTCCCATAGCCTTCACAGTGAACTCCAAATGATTAATCTTCTGCCCGGTGTTGCTTATAAATGAGTTCTGGTTCGTCGTCAATTGTTGGTTGCTTACCACCAACTGCTGCATCATGTCCTCGAGACTTGGCTTCTTCGGCTCTTGAATTACACCATTCTGAACGGTGAAGCCTGCTGGAGGTTGTTGGAAGTTATTGGGGTTGGCATACGAGAAATTTGGGTGATTCATTATTCGGATTGTATCCTGATTTCCTCCGATTGATGTGGTTGACCTCTTACATCTCGATCGACTCTTCAAAAGAGTGAATTGCTTCATCACCGTCGTATTCAATCGCCTCGATAGTTGCTACTTTAACCATTGGCGTTCTCTCCGTTGGCCATTGATAACTATTTGCCGCCATCTCTTCTATGATCTGATGGCCTCCTCTACACGACGATTCAATAAACATCCACCGCCGCGCATCCACTATGCTCCTTGTATGCCATGTCAGCCCACTGTAGAACTGCGTGATCTGTTGTTCTTTGGAGAATCCGTGTTGTGGGCACTTTCTCAATAGGCCCCTGAATCGCTCCCACGACTCGAACAAAGACTCATCTCCTAGCTGGGAGAAGTGGGAGATCTCGGCGATGATTTTACGGGCTTTGGTGGCGGAAAATACTTTGAGAGGAACTTTCGCAAAGATCCCCAATTGTTTATGCCGTGCGGTCCAAACTCTTGAACCACTCCTTCGCTTTGATCAAGAGAGAATCCGAACATGCGATCTGAATCGTGGTCTTGTGGCACCCCATTCATTTGATGGTGTCACAAATGTCGAGGAATGTCTCAAGATGCGCATTCGGGTCCTCTGTGACTCCTCCCCAAAACCGCTCTCCTTGTACCATCTTGATTAGGGCCGCTTTAACTCGAAGTTGTTTGCATTGACTTAGGGCCCCATCCGCCTCCTTGGAATTGTTCGGGGGAGGTCGGTACATATAATTCAGAGGTCTCGTCTGGAGCAGGACTAGGAGTCCCATATTCGCCATTTGGCGCCGCATCTCTGAAATCGGCTAACATGCGTGCGGCTTGCTCGGGAGGAATGCCCTGCTTACGTGGATTAGGCGCCATTGCAGCCGTCTCTTCTCTCGTCCTCTTCTCCTTTGAGAGCTTTCGATCTCGGGATATAGTAATATTTCGGGAGGTCCCCGAGATCTTGTATGCATAAACTACACGAGAAAAGAGAGAATTCACTGGTAACAATAAATAAATAATATAATATATAACTTGAATTAATAAATCCAAATCGTCAAATTATTCCTATGTAATCTTAATAATCCCGGCAATGGCGCCAAAATTTGATCGCCCTTTTCACACGTAAAAGGCGATATAGAAGGTAAGTCGAGTATCGTATCCACGGGGATTATGTAATACTGAAAACACGTGGCTAGCTCAACGATAATTCATCATTATTCAAGCACGTAAAATTGGGTGAAAGGTTTTAAGGGCTTGAATTTAATCCAAAGCGCGTAACCATGCGAAAAATAAAACAAAGCAATAAACACACGAAAGATAAAGCAGATAAGAGACTAACCTATGGATGCATTAATCCTATCCACAACGTATGTTTATCCTGTTCCTATTAGCCAATTTTAATCCGCACAAGATGGAAGATCACAAATATAACCAACAACTTCAATTCGACAATTGCGGTAGTAGATTACGAGTTTTCCTACCATTCTAGGTGAAACAAGTAACTCCAAAAGGATCACTAAGAATATGCTTCCTACGAATATCATATCTCAGCCCACGACTCAAGGCTTATTAGTATCATGCATTCAAGATCGATTGACAATTAATACAATTACGTAATTAACCGACAACTAGATATGCATCAAGATTGATCGAAATCAACACATATAAATAAGCACCAAGAATCATGAATCGATGCCGGAAGGTAAATAGCGATAATGCAAATCACAACATATAGGATCGAATCATGCAAACCCTAGGATCGATGCGAATTTTAGCTACGCATAATTAAATTACCAAAGTCGTAATACCCGTCTTTTAAGCTTCATTTTGCATGGCACGTTTTTTCGAGAAAAGGTCAAAGGTTGACTTTTGTTTGGTGATGCGACCGCCACGAAACCTCGAGGCGTTGTGAAGAGTGTCTTATGACTAATCATAGACACTAAGTATGTAGGTTTTCGACCACCCATGAAGGTTTGGCACTCGGGAAGTTATCGAAAAACGGACTTTTCATTGGTCTTTTAAAAGCATATCTTGTTTATAGTCATTGTGTCCGTATTTTATTTCTTGTCCATGGGTACCAAGTTTGCCAAATTTGGAGTCCGTTTGCAAAAGGTGCGTCGGTTTTGCGTTTTCGAAAAAGGGCAATTATAAGCAATGTGACCCACCGCTTTCCTATAAATAGAGGCTAGGCCTTCATTTTCAAACGTTCATTTCCTTCGTCTCTGTGTTTACGGAAGAGCCGAGCAGCTCGAGTGCTGTGCTGCAAGTTACTGGAGGAGTGGGGATCGGCCGGGAGGCTCGGCCAGGCGCCATTACCTTCAGACCGCCGCCGAGCCACCACCGCCGATCAACCACCCCCGCAGCCCGTTTTCTATTTTTGTCCTTTTCTTGTTTTGATTCCGCCTTTTAGTAGATCGTATAGCATAGAACTCGGGATTCTAAAGGGACGGGCGGAAACGGCCGGAGGCCGCCAATTTTGCCGGCGCATGGCATCACGATTTGCTGCCCTTTGCCCGATTTGGTGGCCACCGAGCCACCTTTGCTACGGGTCCTTTAGGTTTTGAGTTCCGGCTATGCATTCTACTAAAGTACCGATTCGCTTTTGCTTTTCGCGTTTACGCATGTCGGGATGTTTTCCGTTGCTTGAGTTTTCTAAAGGAAGTACATGCAGGGTTATCCATTTTCAACGTCGTTTGTCATTCCATGTTAAATGCGTTATGCATATTGCTTATGTTTCCATTTTATGCATCGATTTTGGATGGTTTATCCTAGATCTAAGGATAGGCATCGATTTTTGAAGCTTCTTCGCTGCTAAGATTTGAGTCAACTTGCATGCATGCATATTTTGAAGGTACCCTATTATTGGTCTTGATGCCCTGAATATATTTCCTTCGCATCGAGTTGATTTGAAAACCGGAGAGTGCCAAATGTGGGTTCGTAAAGTCGAAACCCTAATTTTGCTACGATCGTCGTTTGGATCACGTTGTTGCTTTGCTTTGTGGGAAGTGACCCCAAAAGTTGTTCCGTCTTGTTACCAGGTACCTACCAGTGCGATCGGTGAAGTCATCGGATCCGTAGATATCTCCCGGTTGGCGTTTTAAATGCATTCAGGTTGGGTTATATATGCTTATTTTGAGTTATTTACTCTGATATTTCAAAATAAAACATGTACGCGTAAAATGTTTTGTGAAATTATTACTGTTCTCTGATCCAAGATATGGTTCTATCATGGTTGTGCACGGATCTCTATTCGATGGGTTGATCACCATCTTGAGTATTGATCATAAGGGATAGACCCCAACACGTGGTTATGGTTACGAAGGGATAGACCGGGAAGTCCACACGGAAATGGTAATGAGGTGGTTATGGTTACGATGGGGATTTGACCCACAAGTCCACACCGAGTTAGCCGTCTGGATACGTTCCGGCGTGGGCCCGGATATGTTCGGGCGAATGAATGTCATGTGATGGGTGGCGGGATCGTTCCGAGCCGTGGTTCATGGTTCTATGATGGGAATAAAGATAATAACGGATCGGTATCGAAAATGAAAAATCTATTATGCTTACTTAGAAGTGGATTTACGTTTTAAAACCTTCTAAGGTAAGTGCTCTAAACACGGCCTCATGATTCTTTTGATTTATGATAAAACCCCAGCTGAGTGCGCTAGTACTCACCCCAAACTCTTTTTCAAATCTTTTCACAGATGGAGGAGGGCCGGACGGCGGCGCCGAGGGGTGGGCTGGGTTCTTGCTATGCTTCCGCGATGTTGTGTTATATCGTACTCGATATTGATGTACTCTTGTCCCTTATTTGCTTTCGATTGGGAACAAGATTTATTATGTTATTCTGTGTGAGTCTCGTCTGAGCATGCTACGTGGTTGACCGGTCTAGTTGGCGATGGATGTAATGCTATTTTGCTTTCTTGCATTACTTATAATAAACCAAGATCATGTTTTTCTCGAGGTTATGATATCGATATTATTACATTGGTGGATTGTTTGTGCACCCTCCCTTCGTGGATATGTCCTAGTTATAGAGGAGATCTTGCCCGATTTCATGGTCATATCTTCTTATCATGTATGTTATATGTATCCCCTTCTTCCCCGCTTTAACTTAACCCCTAATCACACCCCGGCATCCGTGCCTTCCCTCGGGAATTGGGGCGTGACTTAATGTCGAGCAATGGTTCTTGACTTTGATCTCTAGCTTTGTTGTTTGATATCAAAGCAGTTTGTTTGCTTTATATCATGAGCGTTCTTGAAATTGAGTGTTTAGAACTTGTTCTTCTAAAGCATTCATCGTGCTGACTACCCTCAGCTCACCGTCAGTCCGCCTCCTTTAAAAAGGGGATGAGGTATGTGTTTATTTGTTGATGCTTTATGTGGCTATGTGATGCTTGATATGATCTTGGTTTCATGTGCTTTGGCATGGTAAGAGTTTACGTGATGTAAACGTGATATGGATGAGATGTGGTTGGATGGTGATGTGGATGTGGAAGTGATTGTTGATGAGACGGAAGGGCCTGTGTGGCTGTGATATGAAAATCGTTTATATGATATGATGTGATTAATGTGATCACGTATGGTTGATGTAAGTCTATGTGTTTACATAGCAATGTATTGTTGATTGAAAATCTTGTTTATTTTGATAAACGAGTGCTTGTAAGTGAATCCTGTATTTGCTTACGTGATTATTATGATAAATATCGATATTGATATTGAGATGTGTTGAAATGAACATGTGTATGAGACATGATTACCCAGATGACTGGGATGGTAAAGGAAACGTGAATATTTGTTGTTGTTTTATGGTGAACTAACATGTAGGTTTATGGATATTGATGGCCCGCACAACGTTGGTTAAGATCTCACGAATGGATGCGCATGTCAAGTAAATTCGGGAATGTACCCTAATACTCATGAGCCATTGGGAGTATTTACGGAAGATTTGTTGGGTTATGGAGAAAGGTTCGAGGCAGTGGGAAAGTGTCGAACACGAGGCCTACTATCGGATGGCGAAAGGCTACCGACGGGATGGCAACCGTGGGCGAGAAAGCGAGGAGGACATGTGTTGTTCGGGACGAGATCCTATCACGAGGCACCTTACTTGGACTTTCTTGAGTTCACCGCTCGAGTATGGAGACAAGGGATGACCACCGAGGTATAACATCCGAGGAGGATGTGGTTGCGAGACACCTCGAGGACCGATCCGGATCGATGATAGGGATGATGTTCCCAAGAGCCATTGGGAGAACAACCATCGCCGAGGCGATCGCCAGATGCATCGAGATACACCGGTCCTCCATCGACGATCCTTACCTTCGGAGGACCGGAATGACTTTGAGGCGAGAACTTCGGGGACGAAAGATATTATCCGTCCGGCGGTGGCAACAAGAAGCCTGAATCGGATCTTCATGCCACCGAACTGTGTCGCCGGCATCGAGGCGACTACGAGGAAGAGGAGGACCCGATGAGAACGAGGAGGATAGTGAGGATTCGGAGGACCCGTGATCCAGATAGCCGATGACTACGATGAGATCGGGCACATTGAGGAAGGGCAAGCGCGAGACGAGGACTCGAGCACGCCTTTCACCGATACTCGGGCAATCGAGTACGCTTGGATGGGATCATACCAAGAGAGGCTTGCTTCCATGCAGATCGCTTTTAGCGGCGGCAAATTCAAGCCACGATTGGAAGGAAGAGAGGATGAGGAGAGATGAATGGAACCGCTAGGACGAGCGGGAATAGTGGATGGATATGGAGGGCGTGGATCTAGGTAGTTGGTGTGTGCAAAGGACGATCAGAATCGCTAGAAGCATGGACAGGCGGCATCTTTTGACAAAGGACCTGAGTCGATTCTTTTGCTCATATCGACCTTTTGACCGACATACCTTGATCTTGTATTTTGTGATCCTTCATGGACACCGAATATTATCGATACTAACGCCGTCATAGCGGGATGTTTATGTTTTGATGCTTATATGTGATATGAGCTTTATGCCATGATGATATATGATCTATGTGATGTGTGATGATAATGTTATGTGAAATGCATAACGATGATATGTTGACAGATTGCATGATTATATGTGATGCGTGCGTGGTATGTGATATATGTGATGATATGTGATATGGGTGATGATATATGTTATGCGGTGATACCCGTTATCTATGCGCAAGCGTTCTAATGTTTCAAACGTCGATGCAGAATGCCGAGAACAAGGAATCAGAGGAACAATAATGTGGAAGAAGCCCAAGAACCACCTTTGGTTCAGCGGCATGCGATCGAGAGTTTTCGCAGTGCGAGAATCCCCCGTTCGACGGTCTCGGCGAACCGATCGATCTTGAGCTGGATACGATCCACCGAAGGATCTTGAATACATCGGCGAAGAAGCGTAAAAGTTGAATTGCGCGATCTTTCGCCTAACCGATGAGGCTGATTTACGGTGGAATCGTGAGAAGGACCCTAACACCGTGACGATGGGCAAGGTATCGTGGGAATATTTCAGGAAGAACTCATGGAAAAGTATGTGCTGGCGTTACTGAGCGTGGGCGTAATGAATTCGAATCTTCGTCGAGGAGAAGGATGGTCACCGAGCACGATCGCTCGTTCAATAAATCATCACGTTATGCTACGTGCACGGTCGGCACCGAGGTCGCCAGGCGCATGTGTTCAGAGAGGACTCACCGTAGATCGAATTTCGCTCGTCGATCGAGAGATCGGCGCGCGCGATCCTTGAGCCCCAAGTTAAACATTGAGTCAATGTTGCCCGGAAAGAACGATGCCACCGGACAGCCATCCGCGGAGGAAGAGGTAAGAGGAAATGGGAAGATCGAGGAAAGGCAATCAGTGTTCCAAGGAACGGAGCGGTCGATGATTCCAAGAAATCAAGGCATTCAAGAGAAAAGGCAACCTTGGGAAGGAATTTCCAACCCATGCGGCGGAGTGGAAAAACCTTGGTGCCGAAATGCCAAAGGAATCATTTCGACGAGTGCGAGCAAGGTAGCACCGAGTGCTATGGTTGTAAGAAGTCGGACATTACGCTCGAGATTGTCCGTTAGGAGGCAGTGCGGCAGCCGCCAAGATGAAGCGACATCGAGCCAGAAGGTAGAATCATGCTCATGGGGATAAACAACGGAGCGGAGGTCACCCTAGGCCAGAAAACCAAAGGCCACCGCAGCAAGCGGTGTACGCCTTGAATCGAAGCAGCAAATTTCAAGCTCCGGAAATCTTGCAGTATAATCCATATGAGTGATGTACCCGTTTTGCTTTGTTTGATCTGAGAGCCTCACATTCTTTCGTTTCGAGAATCGCGTGTGAGAGGTTGGGTTTGGTACCCAAGAAATCACAGAGTACCCTGGAAATTAGCATCCCGTCAGGGGAAGTGCTAAAGGCAAAAGAGATTTGCCAGAACTAGGAGGTAGAAATCTGTGAGCAGAAGGTCTTTGTCAATTTGCATGTCATCGGAATGGAAGATTTCGATGTCATCTTTGGCATGGATTGGTTGGAAAAGCACATGGCAACTATACGTTGTCTCGAGAGAGAAGTTGCTTTTCGGACAGCCGAAGGAGTGGAAGTTTGTTTCCACGGCATAAGGATGGGTGTTTGCGTGCCAATGATCTCAAAGACCAAGGCGGTGAGGATTATCGGGAAGGAAGCGTCAAACTTTCTTGGTAAGTTTGACAGGCGATAAAACAAAGACAAGCGATTGCAAGAGGAGCGATGGTGTGTGAATATCCGGATGTGTTTCCGAGGACTTGCAGGTTTACCGCCGATAGACAAGTGGAATTCACTATTGATCCGGAACCGTGAGCAAGACCGATATCAAAGGCACCATACAGAATGGCACCTAAAGAATTGCAAGAACTGAAAGCGCAGTTGCAGGAGCTGTTGGATCTAGGTTTTATCCGACCTAGCGTGTCGCCGTGGGGAGCGCCAGTTCTGTTCGTCAAGAAGAAGGATGGGTCAATGCGGATGTGCATTGACTACTAGAGCTGCATTGACCATCAAGAATGTATATCCTCTCCCAAGGATCGACGATCTTTTGACCAGCTCAAGGCGAGTGTCTTCTAAGATCGATTTGAGGTCGCTACTATCACCAAGATCGAGAAAGGAGGGCGTTGCGAAGACCGCGTCGTAACAAGGTATGGGCACTACGAGTTCATCGTGATGCCGTTTGGTTTGACCAATGCGCCGATTTTCATGGATCCGATGAATCGAGTTTTCCATCGATGTCTGGATAGTTTCGCTCTTGGTTTTATCGATGATATTCTCATCTATTCCAAGAATGCGAGTTGCATAGAGAATATCTCCGCACCGTTCTAGAAACGTTACGGCGAGAGGTTGTATGCCAAGTATAGCAAGTCACGAGTTTTGGCTAAGAGAAGTGATGTTCCTTGGACACATCGTGGTCTCATAGAAGGAATCAAAGTCGACCCGGTGAAGGTTGAAGAAGCGAATGTAATCGAAGGTTCCACTAATGCCAATGAGGTTCAAGCTTTCTAGGCTTGGCCGGATATTATAGGCGTTTTCATCGAAGGTTTTCGAAGTTGGCAAGGCCGATGATGCTACTGACTCGGAAAGGAATCAAGTTTTCATGGTCCAAGCTTGTGAAGCAAGTTTTCGGAGTTAAAGAAGAAGCTAACAACCGCTCAAAGTTAGCCGGTGTCGGAAGGAACGATGGGTTTGTGGTCTACACCGATGCATCCAAACTTGGTTTGGGTTGCGTTCTCATGCAGAACGGGAAGGTTATAGCTTACGCGTCTCGTCAGTTGAAACCGCACGAGTTGAGCTACCCAACTCACGATCTGGAGTTAGCGGCAGTCGTTCATGCGTTGAAGATTTGGAGGCACTATCTCTATGGAGTTAAGTGTGAGATCTTCACGGATCACAAGAGCCTCAAGTATTTCTTTGAACAAAAAGAGCTGAACATGAGGCAAAGGAGATGGCTAGAGTTGGTAAAGGATTATGATTGCTCCATCAGTTATCACCCGGGGAAAGCCAATGTCGTAGCAGATGCTCTTAGTCGCAAGTCGAGAGCGAAGTTGGGATATCTTCTTACGCAAGAGAAAGAGCTTATTCGAGATTTCGAGAAGCTCGGCTGAAGTGATTCACCCGCCGGAATCGGTGTAAGGATTCGCAGCGACTTTGACGGTGAACCGGACCCGAGAGAAGCCATCGTGAGTCTTGAGGAGGCAATTCACGGAGAAGATGCGTTTGAAAGCAAGGCTAGAAGATAGCAAGGGTTTCAAGCGAGACAACGCTACTATTCCGAGGAAGGTTATGTGTGCCACTCAATAGGGAATTGAGAGATAAAATCATGAGTGAAGCTCATGAGGCACCGTATACTGACTCATCGAGAAGCACCAAAATGTCGAGACCTTAAGAGGAACTTTTGGTGGGAAGGGATGAAAAGGAAGTAGCTGCGTTAAGTGGAGCGATGTTTGGCTTGTCGACAAGTGAAAGCAGTACACCAACGTCCGTCAGGATTGTTGCAACCGCTACCAATCCCGAATGGAAATGGGATCATATCGGTATGGATTTTGTGGTGAGTTTTCCAAGGTCGTGAGAGGAAACACCGCTAGATGGGTTGTCGTCGATAGGTGATGAAGTCGACTCATTTCTTACCGATTCGGATGACGTCGGGTTAGATAAGCTTGCTCGACTTTACGTCGAGAAATCGACGGTTACATGGTGTGCCGTATCGGTTACGTCGAGATCGTGACCGAGGTTCACATCAAGGTATTGAGGAGTCTGCGAGGAAGCCATGGGGACCAAGGCAATCTTAGTACGGCATTCCATCCTCAAGCCGACGGTCGATCGGAAAAACGATTCGTGTTTTGGAAGACATCTGCGGCGATCGTGGCCGGAGAGGAGGAAATTGGGAAGAGATACTACCTTTAGTGGAGTTTGCCTATAACAAGCTTATCGAGCCACCATAGGAATAGCTCCCCATGAGCGTTGTACGGAAGGAAGTGTCGATCGCCACTTTATTGAGGCGGTGGGCGAGAGGAAGATATTAGGACCGTAGATGGTTCGTGAGACGGTCGAGGTTATCGATCGAGATCAGCGAAGGATCGAGGAAGCTCAGATGGTGCGAAGTCCTATGCGGACAAGCGTCGTCGGATCTTGGCTCATGATCGGAGATCGCGTTTTCCTTAGGTTTCCCACAAGAGGAGTCGTTCGTTTTGGGAAGCGAGCTAAGAAAGTGCGTGTTCGACCCAAAACACGTGATCAAGCATGACCAAGTGGTTCTTGCTCAGGATCTGAGTTACGAGGAAAGGCTAGTGGCTATCTTGGAACAAGAAGTCAAGGAATTGAGGAACAAGCAGATTTCGTTGGTGAAAGTGTAGTGGAATCACCACGAAGAGGAGGAAGCTACGTGGGAGTTGGAAGACAAGTTCAGGGCTCAGTACCCTGAGTTGTTTTCTCCACGTGATTGAAATTTCGAGGACGAAATTTTTCTAAGGAGGGAGGGATGTAATACCCCGTCTTTTTAAGCTTCTGTTTTGCATGGCACGTTTTTAGAAAATGTCAAAGGTTGACCTTTGTTTCGTGATGCGACCGCCACGAAACCTTAGGCGTTGTGAAGAGTGTCTTATGACGAATTCATGACACTAAGTATGCAGTTTTTCGACCACCCATGAAGGTTTGGCACTCAGAAGTTATCGAAAAACCGGACTTTTCATTGGTCTTTAAAAGCATATCTTGTTTATAGTCATTGTGTCCCGTATTTTATTTCGTGTCCATGGGTACCAAGTTTGCCAAATTTGGAGTCCGTTTGCAAAAGTTATGTCGGTTTTGCGTTTTCGAAAAGGGTCATTATGCAAGCAACATGTGCCCCTGCTTTCCGATAAATAGGAGGCTAGGGCCTTCATTTTCAAACGTTCATTTCCTTCGCCTCTCGTGTTTACGGAAGAGCCGAGCAGCCCGTGCACGCTGAGCGGCTGGAGGAGTGGGGATCGGCCGGGAGGCTCGTTGGCGCGCCATTGCGCCATGCCGAGCCACCACCGCCGATCAACCACCCCCCGGGCAGCCCGTTTTTCTGTTTTTGTCCTTTTCTTGTTTTGATTCCGCCTTTTAGTAGATCGTATAGCATAGAACTCGGGATTCTAAAGGGACGAGGCGGGAAAACGGCCGGAGGCCGGCCAATTTTGCCGGCGCATGGCCGCCGAATTGCCGCCGATTTGCTGCCCTTTGGCCGCCGATTTGGTGGCCACCGAGCCACCTTTTGGCTACGGGTCCTTTAGGTTTTGAGTTCCGGGCTATGCATTCTACTAAAGTACCGATTCCGTTTTTCTGTTTTTCGCTTTACATGTCGGGATGTTTTCCGTTGCTTGAGTTTTCTAAAGGAAGTACATGCAGGGTTATCCATTTTCAACGTCGTTTGTCATTCCATGTTCGTCGTTATGCATATTGCTAATGTTTCCATTTTCATGCATCGATTTTGGATGGTTTATCCTAGATCTGAGGATAGGCATCGATTTTGAAGCTTCTTATTTGCTAAGATTTGAGTCAACTTGCATGCATGCATATTTTGAAGGTACCCTATTATAGGTCTTGATGCCACGAATATATTTCCTTCGCATCGAGTTGATTTGAAAACCGGAGAGTGCCAAATGTGGGTTCGAAAGTCAAGACCCTAATTTTTCTACGATCGTCGTTTGGATCACGTTGTTGCTTTGCTTTGTGGAAGTGACCCCAAAAGTTGTTCCGTCTTGTTACGGTACCTACCAAGGCGATCGGTGAAGTCATCGGATCCGTAGATATCTCCGGTTGACGTTTTAATGCATTCAGTTAGGTTATATATGCTTATTTTGAGTTATTTACTCGATATTTCAAAATAAAACATGTATCGCCGTAAAATGTTTTGTGAAATTATTACTGTTCTCTGATCCAAGATATGGTTCTATCATGGTTGTGCACGGATCTCTATTCTGTGGGTTGATGAGTATTGATCATAAGGGGATAGAGCCCGAACACGTGGTTATGGTTCTGAAGGGATAGACCCCGGAAGTCCACACGGAAATGGTAATGAGGTGGTTATGGTTTTGATGGGGATTTGACCCCTGAAGTCCACACCGAGTTAGCCGTTGGATACGTTAAGGCGTGGGCCATTGGATATGTTCGGGCCGAATGAATGTCATGTGATGGGCTGGTGGGATACGTTCGAGCCGTGGTTCATGGTTCTATGATGGGAGTAACGATAATAACGGATCGGTGTCGAAAATGAAAATCTATTTTGCTTACTTAGAAGTGGATTTACGTTTTAAAACCTTCTAAGGTAAGTGCTCTAAACACGACCTCATGATTCTTTTGATTTATGATAAACCCCGGTGAGTGCGCTAGTACTCACCCAAAACTCTTTTCAAATCTTTTCACGGATGGAGGAGGGCTGGACGCGACGCGGAGGGTGGGCTGCGGGTTCTTCATGCTATGCTTCCGCGATGTTGTGTTATATACGCATACGATATTGATGTACTCTTGTCCCTTATTTGCTTTCGATTGGGAACAAGATTTATTATGTTATTCTCACGTGAGTCTCGATCTGAGCATGCTACGTGGTTGACGGGTCTAGTTGATGAGATGTAATGCTATTTTGCTTTCTTGCATTACTTATAATAAACCAAGATCATGTGTTTTCCGAGGTTATGATATCGATATTATTCTCGTTGTTGGATTGTTGTACCCTCCCTTCGTGATATGTCCTAGTTATAGAGGAGATCTTGCCCGATTTCATGGTCACATCTTCTTATCATGTATGTTATATGTATCCCCTTCTTCCCCGCTTAACCCCTCACCCCTAATCACACCCCAAGATCCATGCCTTCCCTGAATTGGGGCGTGACAAAAGCAATAAATAATTAAATAAAACATAAATTAAGATAGATAGATAAAACCGTAAGAATCCACGAAGAACAATTGTAGCGACTTGAATCCGGAAGAAATTCTTAATTCTAATACTAAACTATGAAATTGGAATGAAAATACTTAAAGAAAAAGCTAAACTAAATTAAACGGGAAAAGAACTTGCAAAAGAAAATAAAGAAGAATTTGTGTTCTGCTCTGGAATGGTGTCTTCAAGCTACTTGCTCTATCTCCTATTTATAATAAAACATAAGCTCCTTTTTCATAAATTCTCCAATCCTATTCTCGACTGATTCAATCCTATTACGACTGATTCAATCCTATTCGACTCGGATTAGAAGTATACATGGACTAGGTGTCTTAAATTGCTGAAAATTCATGATTTCGCGAGTTTTGCCCTTGCGACCTTAGGTCGCGAGCAAAACTCGCGAATCGTCTTTTCTCGGCTGCGCGCGACTTATTGTTTTCGCTCCGTTCTCTCGTCCGGACTCAATTACAATCCGTTTGCGCCTATGGACTCCTATTGAGATTATCTTTAACATAGTCAACTTTGTATATCCATCCTTGTCGAATCCATTTAATCATATTCAACGTCGTTTTCAAGCAGTTCTTCTTGCATGAGCTCGCGATCGGGCTATTGATATTCCTCTTTATCGTGATCCACCTTTTGACATTAAAACCTATGCTAAAATGACATGAAATACACACGGCATAATATCTTCCAAGGTAAACATAAATATATCAAAAGACAACTCAAAAGATCACTTATCACTTAGAAACGAAGCGAATATAGCCTTATAAATCATGTAAAACGAGGCTTATCAATGGGCCGATTGGATATGTTCGGGCGAATGAATGAGATGTGATGGGTTGGCGGATACGTTCGAGCCGTGGTTCATGGTTCTATGATGGGAGTATGATAATAACGGATCGGTATCGAAAAATGAAAAATCTATTTTGCTTACTTAGAAGTGGATTTACGTTTTAAAACCTTCTAAGTTAAGTGCTCTGAACACGGCATCATGATTCTTTTGATTTATGATAAAACCCCAGCTGAGTGCGCTAGTACTCACCCCAAACTCTTTTTCAAATCTTTTCACAGATGGAGGAGGCGGACCAGGCGGCCGAGGGGTGGAGCTAAGGGTTCTTCATGCTATGCTTCCACGATGTTGTGTTATATACGGACTCTGATATTGATGTATTCTTGTCCCTTATTTTGTTTTCTGATTGGGAACAAGATTTGTTATGTTATTATGTTGTGAGTCTCGATATGAGCATGCTATGTGGTTGACCGGTCTAGTCAACAGGGTGTAATGCTATTTTGCTTCCCTGCATTACTTGTTATAAACCAAGATCATGTTTCTGAAATTATGGTATCGATATTTTTCTGTTGGTGGATTGTTTGTGCACCCCTCCCCTTCAGGATATGTCCTAGTTATAGAGGAGATGTTGTCCGATATCATGGTCACATCTTCTTATCATGTATGTTATATGTATTCCCCCCTTCTTCCCCGCTTCTTAACCCCCACCCCTAATCACACCCCGGCATCCGTGCCTTCCCTCGGGAATTGGGGCGTGACACTTCCATCTTCCATACAACACCTCAACACCTTGTGTATTGTACCATTAATCCATATATCCAAGGTAGGAACCAAAGCATAGCATCAATGGTTCTCGATTTTTATAAAATTTTCGAAAAGATGTATGGTTCTTGCATGTGTTCTTGATGAACTTTGTTGGTGATACTTTGCTATTGCATGTGTTTTGATGATGAGAAATGAGCGGATGTGTATTCTTGTTCTTAAAATGTATTGCATGTGAAATTTTAGTTCAAACCTTATGAATCTATGATTATGTTTTGTTCTAAGAATGTGTAGCATGATAGTTTGAAGCTTGATACATGTTTTAAAAATTTCGAAACATGTTTGAAAAATGTTGTTGATGACCGAGGCTTGAAGACATGATTTAGAGCATGGTTTATAAATTTATGATGTTATATGTGTCTATAGTAGTTATTTGAAAATTTTAGAAAATCTATACTATTTTTCTTCTTGAACCGAGGCATGTATAATTATACAAGTGGGTGTATGATTTTCATTTTGTACATGCAATGTGATATTATTGATTTATGATGAATTAAGAGTGCATAACAATTTGTTGGAATTTTTAGAAGATCAATGCTATTTTTTTTCAAAATGACCGAGGTATATATACATATCAATATGTTATGAATGATTTTCATTTAAGACATGCAATGACATATAATTAATCTATGATGTTATAGAAGTCTATAGTGATTTAATTAGAATTTTTAGAAATTTCTATCTATTTCTTTTAAAATTGACCGAGACCTATATATGTGTTATATGGGTGATTAATATTTATTTAAGACATGCAATTGCATATAGTTGATCTATGATATCATGTGAGTCTATAACCATTTGTTTGGAATTTTAGAAAAAATCCTATCTATTTTTTTTTCAAAAAGGACCGTGAGGTATACTTGAGATATGTTGATGTATGAATTTAAATTGTAACATGCAATGATGTTTTATTACTCTAGGGTATGATTTATACACCCTATGAATTATTTGGGAAATTTGGAAAAAAAAAATCCTACCCAATTTTTTTTTAAGAATGCCGAGGCTTATATATATGTATATGTTAATGTGTGATTTTTATTTAGTACATGCAATGTTATATTATTGGCCTAGAATATGTTTTATGCATCTTATGTTGTTAGAATTTTCGAAAATCAATAACCTATTTTATTCAAATAAACCGAGAGCCAAACTCACTATGGTGATGAATAAATTGGTTTTGATGTTTATTATGACGTAGTGTTGCTACACTAGAGTGTATAAGCATGTTATAATTGTTTGGAAATTTTATAAAAATGTTAGACATGCATTGTGAGGGAGCCGAGAGCTATGATACGAATTATATGGTATATAAATGTCACATCATAGATTATATGACATAAATATGTCATGGACTAATGTTTGGACCTTGTATTAATTTATTAGAATTTTAGAAAATTGTTGGGCATTTTTTTTCAAAAATGTCGTGACCTTATAAATCAAATAAGGTGATGTTTGAAAGTTGATAGGTTGATATTATAGCATATTAATGACCATAGTGTATGATAATACACTATATAAAATAAAAAAAATAAAAATTGGACACCATTTGGTAATTTCTAATAATTACCGAGAATCTTTAAAGATTTTTAAGGATTTTTAAATCCTCTTTAATTAAGTTTAATAATAAATTATATGTCTAAATATTATTTTAGACATATTTGGATTTTATAAGAAATTTTCGAAAATATTTAAGATATAAAATTTAAAATAGCCGTGAGCTATTTTTAAATTTGAATAAGGATTTTAAATCCTTAAATTCATTATTTATAATGAATTATATGTTTAAAAATTATTTTTAAACATATTAATGAGTTTATAAAAAGAAATCAATTGGAAATTGATTTTTGTGAAAATTAGATATTTTAGTATGACTTAGTAATTAAATTACTAAGAAAAGTCAAAATTGTTGACTTTTGAAATCAACGAACGAAATACGTTCGATAAATACGCTAATATGTGTAAGACGCATCAGTTGCTAATAACATCACGTTGATATGAAAAGATTTCATATTTAAAGTCGTTAGATCGGCAAACGTGAGAAAATGTTGAACCATTTACCAAGAGGGTAAAATGGTAATTTCAACATATCTAGTCCCTATTGAAGGCGAGAAATGTTAAACTTAGTATCGCTAAAAATAACATATTGAATTAGTTAGAAATTCAATTTATATCGATATAGAATATCGAAACATTATAGACTTTGTAAGTCTCGAAATACGTGAACAACGTGCTAAAACATCCTTTTATATAAAGGTGTGAATGACGACGCAACAAATGGGCGTTGACGAGTAGCGGCGTTAAAGACAAACAATAGTTTTCGGTGGGCATTATTCTAAAACAAAATGTGGCTTGACTACTTATTTCAACAAACGTTACTTATGATGCATATTTCAACCGTGGTTAAAATGTTTATAAGATTACACCAAAATATTTATGTTTTGTGTATTGTATCCTATCCATGAGATTGATATGAGTGATAAATGTTGTTGGGTAGCTCCCAACTTATGAATGAAAATCGATATCGGATCCTATCTTTGGAAGAACTTATACAGCTAGGATTAACGTGTACACTAAGGTGACCGTGTCTTTGTAAGGACAATTCACGGCGGTCACGGCGTCGTGAGGGAGGCCTCCTTCACGACGTTCGACTATAATGTTACGATGAAATGATGACAAGGGATATGGATCATACACACCAAGGAAAATGCTTGGCGAAACAACTTTTATGAATCGATGAAAATATTTTAGTAAACACAAGGCATTTTCAACAAAAACCGCGTGTCTTACCATAATATTAGCGATGTAATTCAAAACAATAAAATGTTTTCGGCATGAGTCCACTGGGTGCAAATTTTGTACTCGACCCTACATGTTTGTTTTAAATGTGCGAGTTGAGCTCGGATGTTGATGATGGAGGTGTTGAGGAAGTCGGTGTCCTTGATGTTTTGTTAAGAATTGTTAACCTTGAATACATATCGTCATATATGTATTCACACACTTTCATTAAATCAACTATTTTATGACATATCTGTTGATAAGATAATATGAACTATGAAGCCCTTGAGATCATAATATCCTTTGGGATCTGTTGGTCTAAACCTTTTGGCTGATTTGTTATAATTGTATGTTTGGTCCCAAGTATTATATATCATGTGATAAGTTTTGTTGTAATAGTCTTCTGCATCCATAAATACAATTCCTAGTATTAGTCCGTTCGAGTCCGGGTTATCCGGAGTGGGGTCGTGACAATAATAGCATAGGATAATTTAATGGTATCATTTATGTGAAAACCCTAATTTCCAAGTTAGGGTTTCAAAATTAAGAAATGTAATTATCGAGTTCTTAATATTTTAGTATTGATTTTAATGCTTAATAATCTGTAATTATATAAAATAATAATAGGAAATTAATTATAATAATTTCGGATCATTAAACCCATTTTGAAACGTCTCAGGCGTTGGCGTTAACGTCTCAAAGCGTTCATAATTGACTCATCTCAAAATGTTCGTAGTAAGTTCATACTTACTTCATAAATAATATTCCATTAGTATAGGAATTTAAATTCTAAGCTTCGTTGCTTAGAAAATTTCATAAAATTCTGACGTTCGATCGCAATCGGCGTTAAAATTATCTGATCTAACCACTTCGTATTATTCTATTCCTTAATTCACAATTCTTAGTGAATATAAAAGGAATTAGTTACTACGATCTTTGTATCGGAATCAATATTCGATGTCATACAAAAATAATATCTGCAAAACCACAATTCACGGGTTTAAAATATAAATAATTAGGCGTTCGTTTCTTTGGAATATTACATTAATGCTTTAGTACATTGATTATGTGTTACATGATTATGTTAGAATTTTGAAATCAAATACCATTTTAATCAAAAAAAAAGCGAAGAGCCCATGCTCGAGAGGTGATGATTCAAATGGTTTTGATGAATGTTATAATGTTATATTGTTATTTCATAGTATATAAGCATAGTGTATAATTATTAAATTTTGGAAACCAAATACCTATGATAATCAAAAAGCCGAGAGCTTATTGCTCCTTGGTGATGATTTCAAATGGTTTTGGTAGATGTTATGATGTTATATTGTTATCTATAATGTTTGAGCATGATATATTCTTGTTGGAATTTTTACAAAGTGTTTAGTATTTAATCTTGAATTACCGTGAGCATTAAGGATTAATTCCTTAATGAAGAAATTGTTTAGGATGGACTATAGGTTATAAATGTGTTATATATTAATGTTGAGGCCTTGTACAAACAGTATAAAATTTTTGAGAATGGTTGGACAATTATTTCATAATTATTTGAAAATGTCGTGACCTTAATATATTAAGATGATCGAATGACATTTGGATGATATTAATACATATTGTAATATCCTGCGAAATTAGATGCCTAATTCTCGTATTTAAAACCCGTAAATTAGAAATTATTGAGATGATTCAATCGATAAGATATCGAATAATGATTTCGATTATTCTGAAGAATGAATTCTATTTTATATTCACCGAGAATCGTGAATTAAGGAATAGAAGTAATGAAGTGTATCGGTGTATTATTTTACGTCGATTAGTATCGATAGTTAAAATTTCATGAAATTTTCTAAGCAATTAAGCTTAGAATTAAACTCCATTAATGATGGAATAATTTAATAAAGTGATTACGACTTTATTACGACCATTTCGAGATGAGTCGATAATTAACGTTTAGAGACGAAATGGAAAGTGAGTTTAATGATCAAGGAATTATAGAAATCAATTTCCTATGATTATTATATGTAATTATAGTATTATTTAGCATAAATCAATGCTAGAACATTAAGGAATTATATGGATCAAATTCCTCAATTTCGAAAACCCTAGTTTCGAATTTTAGGTTTTTATCACATAATTTGATGCCGTTAATTTATCCTATGATATTATTTATCATCTAAACCATATGTTATGACATATATGTCTATTAATGGCATGGAAAATAAAATTGGACCTATTACATGTGTAATAGCCGAGAGCTCTACATATATATACACTAAGGATTTAATTGTTGACTTTCCACTATTACATGCATCTATTAAGTGACAATTTGATTAATTATATAGACTAACTAAAATAATTAAATACATGTATATATATATATAGAACCGTGTGTGTGTGTGTGTGTATAGAGAGGAGGTGTGTGAGTTGTGCATGTGTGTGACAAGTGTGGGTATGCATGTGAATGTAGTGACAAGTGTCACCCATGCATACCACCTAACACCACCCATACCTCCCTCCCCTTTGGATCAGCCATATCTCTCCTCTCCCCCAAATTCAGCCGTCCCCCTCTCCTCTCCTCTCCTCTCCTCTCTTCTCCTCCTACACCATTTCCCTCTCAAGCTCAAAGACCCATTTCCACCATGTAAGAGAGAGCTCAAGCTCCATCTCTCTCGTTTATCTTCAAATCGTGGCTGAGGTATAACTACATCCTATGATTCTTGGACATGGCTAAACCATACTAGCATGCTTAGATTGATGATCTTGGTGGTGATTTGGAGTGATAAATTAAATATTTTCGTTGTTTATACGTATGCCCATGAAATGCTTACAAGAAGAATAAGCTTAAATGAAAACTGGGAGTTAGCTGCACGAACAATAGCTTCATAAATTTATTTGACTAAGTTAAAGTGGTCCGATGAATGTGAAATTTCGCTATGTTGAAATAAAACATGTCTATCACGTCTCTGTAAAATTTCAAGCCAATCCAACTTGATTTACTATTTTAATTGTATTTTTCAAAAAACACTGAACAAATCTGTAAAATTGCCATGTTCATCACCCTCGGTTCATGGTTTTCGTTTCGAGTTTGGCTAATGGTAAAACTCTAAAATTTGGCAGAAACATAATTTAGCATATCTAGAAGATTTATATAAATTTTCAGAATTTTCTAAAAATGTTTACTATTTATTCCAGATTTTACAAACGAACTGCACAAAGCTGTCACTTTAGGGATAGCTTGTAGTAAAATATTTTATCTCCCAATCTATTTTGAATCATTGGATGAGGCTTTTCTGAATTAAACTAGACTTAAGTGGATTTTCAATCTGATAGGTTGCATTATCAAATTCGTTATAATAAGCTCTCAGTGAATTTTTAAAGTTAATACCTTACAGTGAGTCCTATTTGTCAAACTGCCTTAGCCTAATTTCTTTTCAATAAGCTCTTCAAGTCTATAATTTCCGTGAGATGTTCAAGCCGTTTATTGTCCGATTTTGACTTGGGTTTCTTCATAAGAAATGTTCTTTACCATGTCTAGTTTTGATCTGGAGAGTTTGATCTCAAACCAAGTCTTATAGGTATACCCTTCATTGACCCGAAGTCACCTACCTGCAATTTGCCCATTCCAACTAGGCAACTTTGAACTTACGTATTTCTTGATGCATCAGATATCTTCCCGTACTTTCTTCATGAAACATGTAATTCTGGTTACAAGGTTTCGAAAATGGTATCCTGCAGTCATTTTGGTATTGTGAGTCAAGAGTTACGAGCCTCATAAAATCCTAAATCGTTAAGCTAAAATCGAAAATCACGAAATTTTTCTAAGTATAGAAGTCGGTTCAAGTTGCCCACTTTGAGACCCTATATCTCCGAACCACGACTCTTTTGGATCGAATTCCTTCTTAGAACTTGTAGTACATCTTTAGAGGTTTCAGAATGTATCTTTGTGCGCCATCGTATTTTGAATCGAGAGTTATGAATCGTCAAGTATGACACTTGGGTTGTTTTAAGTTTGTTTTGCTGAAAATTAAACACTTGAAATTTGACTAAGTGTTGGAACTCCCTATGTGAAATATGCCTTATGTGACTAACATGCTATTAACTGCGATGCATTCATTATGATATGTCAAGACACGTTAGAGCATAAATAAGTTGCACGAATTCATGATAAAATAACACAATATGATATTTTTACGGAAGCATGCCTTAACGTGAAATATTTGACTAGGTGCTACTACATGATCAATTGATTGTATATCATGCCATGATATACACTAAAGTAGAAATATGGGTTTTAAGACCCGATGGATATTTCAACTCCAAAACCTCAAAGCCAGGAATAGATAGGCTAGCTAGGACTCGCATTCCAGGAAATCGATTAGACAGTCTACAGTCCAGGTGGGGCTTCTTTTCCAAATAAAATATGAGCTTTCTTATTTAAGTTTATTTCCAAATGAATTTATTTACGATGCTTATTTTCAACTGTTGATAAAATGTTTACAAGATTACCTGCCAAAAATGTTTCTATTTTGTGTATGGATCCTATCCGGAATGAATGATATGAAATGTTATGAGATAATATGAAATGAGATGATTGTTGTTGTTGGGTCGCTCCCAACTGAGTTATGAAATCGATATCGGATCCTTGGGAAGACAATGTCAGCTAGGGTTAACGTGTACACCTGTGGACCGTCTTTGTAAGGACAATTCACGGCCGGTCCCGGCGTCGTAGAGGGAGGCCTCCTTCACGACGTTCGAACTATGATGTTATGATGAAAGAATGATAAGGGATATGGATCATACACACAAGAAAAATGCCTGGCCAGGCGACGATTTTGAGAAATGATGAAAATGTTTTAGTAAGCACAAGACCTTTCGACTAAAACCCTTGTGTCTTACCAAGATGTGGCAGTGTAATCTAAAAATGATAAAAATGTTTTTGGCATGAGTCCACTGAGTGCATTCTTGTACTCAGCCCTGCATGTTTGTTTTTAAATGTGCAGGTTGAGCAGATGATGGATGGAGCAGTGTTGAGCAATAGGAATATTGTCGCTGAAAAGTTTATACCTTGATAGTACATCGTCATATGTACATATCACATGTTTTCCGCTGCAAGAACTTAAGTTATGTACTAAAGTCCAAGAACATACTTGACATATGAATTACGGCTTTTGTTAAGGAGAATCCCCCTGTCTAATTATACCTGTTTAGAGTTACAATCCCTGCTAAATCGCACCTAGGATTGAGGGGATGTGACAGAGTGGTATCAGAGCGGTTCGCTCTTGAACCCAAAATCTCCTTTAAGGTTAAGTCTAGATTGAGTCACTAGACTTCTAAAGGTCAGCTGACAATGCTCAACACTCCATCACATCAAGCTCAACCGAAATGAGGTAAATGACTCTTTTTCCAAAGTTTTGAAAATTAGCCTGGCCAGACGAATGTTTATGAAATAATTTTTTTTCCAAATAAAATGAAAAGTTTGAAGGTGAAAAAGGATGGAAATGTTTTTCTTCACCAAAGTTTTGAAATAAAAGAGATTCTCACAATATGCAGGTATGAGACTGCATATTTAAGGAAAGCTCAAAGGATTCCAACAATATGAAGGAATGGGACTGCATATTTAAGGAAAACTTAAAGGATTTGATTTATGATAGATAAATGATTTTCTCGGTTTTGAAATCGAAAAGTTTGAAGTAAAGGATGATTGAAATGATCTTCAAAAGAAATGAAAGCTATGAGAAAGGTTGAGAATGAATGTTATGACAAATGATTTGTCAAGAAAGTTATGAAAAGAAGGAAGATATAAGAAAGATGATGACAATGATGTGAGAAAGTTTCGTATGATATGCCAGGATGAAAGGTTTGAATTCACGAAATTGATAAGGGTTCATTGTTATGAACAAAGTTATGTTATTCATGTTTTAAAATGATTGAGATTGGACATTGATCATCAAAATATGTTGAATTCTTGAAATTGACGAAGTACATCGCATGAGATGAGCTACGTATGAATATTTGAAGTTTTACTTCAAACCTCAAAGTTGATATTGATGATGAGCATGCTAGCTCAGCGAGCGTAGACTTTTAAAAGCATGATCCCTTTACGAAAGAACATAGAGGTAAGAACTTCCTTCCATTACAAGAACAAAAGTAACGATGGATTAGAACTTCATTCCATCTTGAGTATCGAAAAGCAAAGATTTATCACGAAATTGTGCGTCGACTTTGACTTGGAATTTATAACATCGACTTTGACATGTCGACTTTGGAAGCTTATCGACCTCGGCGTCGGCATTACTCGTACTACCGCGGTATCGGTAGCGGCATGCACGACCTTGGCGCCGCATCGCTTATGCCCTCGGTGGCGAGCGCGTAAATTTTCCTACAACGTGCGGTGATTTTGTTTTGATTAGTTCTCGATCGTGTGAACTCCGATTTACGTCGGTTTTGCCTACGTACCCTAATGCAATGTACTTCATTTCTTATGAAGGACCAAATTCTGATTCCTACTCCGAATTCACGAGGATCGCTTGAAGCTAGTTCTATGATTATAGAGAGTAAGAACGTTATAGTATGATCTGAATCTTAGAATGTTACTAAGAAAGTAAGATTGCGATGGTACAAGTAGAGCCACGACGTACATGAGAACCTTTGTTGATGACCTATTATGTGTATATAAGTTTTCAAAATTATATTCATCACCCAATTTATGTCGTTGAGTTTAACTCGATGACCTAGTTCCAATTGAAAATCATTCGAGTTTCTCACTTCTTCCAAGAAAATTTTCAACCCAAAATTTATAAAGTGTCCTTTTGAACCCAAATCCTTGTGTGATCGAGAAAATATTTGTGGCATGTGCAGCCACCCATATGACCAAAGAAATCTCGATAGTCGTCATTCGGTCTTGGACCCTAGAGCCCCATTTATTCGGTCTAAAAGCATATCGCTTCAATCATTGAAAATATGTTATTTTGATTTGTGAGACAATGCCTTTTGTAAGTAGTCGTGATAATTCCTTCTCGACTCTTGAAACCTCAAGTAGACGAATGTTGACTTACCTTGTCACCTAAGTGCGAATTAGTGAGCGATAAACATCGTGCATGAAATAGGTTGACTTATTTGGTCACCCAAAAGTTTCGCATCACCGATAAGGATGACATCAAGAAATCAGGATGTAAGGAAAATCTCGATGAGACGAGATATTTTTCCCTATGATACACATGGATGTGATGACCCTTGATGGGCTTTACAAAGATTGATAACAGTGAAGTTATACCTTTATACGACTGATACGATAATCAAGTTATGAATAAGATACTCTTTAGCATTGAATGCAAGAGTAAAAGCAAGAAAAAGTATATGATATCCGTGGGATATGAACTCCCCTTTTATGTCATAACAAGAGAGATTACAACTTATCTTTAAGATAGTTGGTTGTCCTTGAAACCTCGTTAATAGGTTGGACATGTTTAAATGAATAAAGATGCATACAAGATATTCTTTTCAAGGAATATATATATAAGGAAATGATAGCGTCTCAGAAAATAGATCTCTCGCCAAATACCTCAGTCAATGAGATTATGCTTGAGCATAATCGATTCCGAGTAATTGAAACTTGGTTAAACGAACGATAATGAGATTGAGGAATCATAATCATTGAGATGTGTGAATAGCTAGGATAGCCCTAGCATGTAAATCAAGTATGGAGGAAATATCTTCAAAGCCAAGTCATGGAAGAAAGATGCTTGGAATTTAAGTTACGGTGTACGAATGTACGACCCTACCCTGCCATACGACATTGATAACGGTTCTAGTCCGGGAAGTGGGAACCGAGTATAGCGAAAGTAAGATTACGATCTTACTTTCAAATACCATGTTCCGTAAAAAGGACAAAAGTGGAAATAATCAAGAAACTATGAGCTATACAATTATAAGATAGCCCAGACATGATATAAGCTTGAGACATATGACTAGATAAATAAGAATTTCCCTTGAAAAGAGTTAAGCGAGGATATCGAGAAGTATATTCCTAAGATCGATGAAGTGAAAAGGGAATGGAATCATTCATCTTGGATTAGGAATGAATGATGTTGATAGAGACATGGCGATCTCGATAAGACTTAATTATCGAAATATCAATACCAAAGGATAGGTTGATGTAGACCTAACCACGAATGCTATTGGTAAAAGCATAACGATACAGATACCCGAGAAGTATAAGGTGAACGAGGCAACAGAAGGCCATAGCAAGGGAACATAATGTCCCAATGGAAAGGACAATGACATATGAAATGGATGTTTACTTGAATAAACGGAACACCGTAGACCAAAGCCTATACTTTGCCGAAAGCAGAACAAACAAAACCCAAAAGGCGGGATAAGTATGAGGAAAATTCCTCGAAATACCTATAAGATTTTGTTCAATTTAGGTGCTTAGCTTTTGACATCGCAAAATGCATGAAAGCGATAGAACCCAATTCTGATGGCGCATCAAGATTTAGAACCTCCTTACCTATCTGAAAATCATGGCCATCGCAGAGTTGCTCAAGCGTAGAATCGAGCCTAGAATCGCCTAAAGTTCTACCCAATGATTTGGATCACTATATCTATGAGGAACGTAGATATAATTTTAGAGATAAGAAGCTTCGAAAATGGCTGTCATTCACGTGATCGGTGACACGGACCTAATCTTTTCAATGAAAGGTTTCTGCGGCGGGATATTAGTACCGCTATTCGCATATCTAGTAAATTTAGAGCGATATCTGACTGAAGGTGTAGGCGTAAAATGAGTATTAAGATAAGTGTCATGAGTTGTGTCACAAGTAGTCTCTGAGTTATATCGTCTTAAAGTGTATAATCCTTTAAGAGATCCTTCTTGTTTAAAATTCCCTCCATAGCTTAAATTAAGTCGGACTTATCTAGAAATATCCGTTTACAAATGGCAGAAAAAGGGAGTTTAACGGGTAAGAGATTAACCACAAGGCCTACGAGCATGGAACTCACACGAACGCATCGGCTCTTTTATTATGAACTAGGCATGGATTTAGAACAGTTTTGGAGAAATTTTTAAACCTCTAGATGGACGCTCGAAGTTATAGAGTGACAAATGAGGATGGTATCCAACGACTTATCTATCATTTGCCAATAGATTGGCAGGGTTTTGCAAAAGAAGTATAAAAAGAATATTTTCTCCATGATAAAAATTCCAAAGTCTGGGCAGACTTACCGGGAGTTGTCAACCGGCTCAAGTATATTCATAATGCGTATGGGCAGCACCTACAGTACTTGTCCTAGTCCTCGGCAAGTTACACCGCACGGCATAAAGGAATGGTTGTACCGATATTCAAACGCCGCCCCGTCCCGTGCCGTTAATTGTACGAGAAAGAGACAAGAATGGAAAAAGGACAGGATCTTATCGCCCTCAAGGATTAGGAGAATTACCACTACCAACTCGACCTTACTTTCTGATAAAATTAACACACACATCTGGTACCAAAGAAGAAACAGGGGCGGTGTGACCACGCTCTTTGAAGAGAAAGATCGTCGGATATATGAGGTAAAAGCGTTATCGAAATAGACAAGTTTATAAATGAAAGTGCGATTCCGACAAAGGCCACTCAGAGACATAGAACCCTATGATAATATGGGACTCATATGTAGATAATTTGGTTAGAATGTGTTAAATAAACGTAGTTGGAATATTTCGTGAATATGTTAAATGTGGTGTCAAAATTTTGGGAGTAGTCGGCTCGATAGACCGACCCTCGTAAGTAATGTATGAAAAGTCCTCGCTGAGGCGTTTTGATGAAATATTATATGATCTTTATAGAATGGTATCTGAAATACGAAACGAATTGTTCTGAATAAGATATGGCTACTATGAGATAATAGTTAAGCCATTCGGACTGACAAATGCACCAGCCTTGATCATGAACCTCAGAAGTCGAGGGTTCCACACGTACTTAGAAAATTTTTATCTCAAATTTATGGATGATGTTCCTATCGATTCAAAGGACGAGAAAGAACATCAAAGGACCGTCCTACGACTTTTAAGAGCCGGACAGATTTTGCCAAGTTCAGTATTGTGAATTTCGGCATAAAGGAGAAATATTCCTCAATCACACAGTGTCTTTAAAAGAAATCGATGTAGATGACAAAGGACAAAACAATTAAGAATGAAAGTCGTCAGTGACCTAAAATAGGATCAACAGTTTCATAGATTAATTGACTACTATCAGATATCCAATGAGGACTCTCTAAGGTAACAAGGCCGATAACATAGCTACCCCAAAAAGGGATCAAATTCTCACGGATTAATAAAAGTAAGGCTATGTATTAATATGAGATAGATAATAGCTTATGCATCACAATAACTTAGCCACATGAACAGAATTTCCCAACTCATGACTTGAAATAGTGACAGAATCTGATTTAAGAAAAGGATCGTAGAGACAAAGGATGGAGGAAAGTTAGAAAAGATCCGAGAAAGGGTAAGGGCCGGAGGATTTAAGAACTTCCGGGAGGCGTCGACAACGCCTTATTGTTTGAAGGAAGGATATGTGTTCGGACGACACAAAACTTCAAAATGAAATAATGAGTGAGGCTCACGATACACCTACACCACCCACCTGGTAGTACTAAGATGTACCAAGACACGAAAGAAAAGTTTTGGTGGGAAGGCATGAAGCGAGACATAGCTTCTTTTCGTAGAACGCATGTCTTGTTTGCCGGCCAGTGAAAGCGTTACACCAGCGTCCATACGGAAAGTTACAGCCGTTGGAAATACCCGAGTGAAAATGGGATGAGATAACGATGGACTTAGTTACGAACTTACCCAAATCAAAGAGGAACACCGCCGTATGGGTAATTGTTGATAGACTACTTAAGAATGCTCACTTTCTACCAATTCAAAGTACTTATGGATCGACAAGTTAGCCCATTGTGCGTAAATGAGATTATCGACTTCACGGGTGCGAAATCTATTACCTACGATAGTGACGATGGTATAAATACCAAAGTCGTGAAGACTTCACTCCTATGACAATAAGTTAAGAACCCTTCTCAATTTGCAAAAGTTTTAATTTATTCTTGAGCAAAGAAATGTGGCTCTGAGAATGAGAAAGATGGCTCAATTAGTAAAGATTATAAGTGTGATAAATGATCACACGAGGATGGTAAATGTAGAATCTAATACCTAAGTTATAAAATTCACCTAAATCATAGTATGTCCTTCTTGAAAAGGAAAACTCATTGGAAAGTTTGATAAAATGAGAGCAGAAATGAGAACACTATGTTTATACACCATAATACAACATTATAACATTAAAACATTCATCAAAACCCAATTAAATCATCACCTTATTGAGCAATAGCTCTTCGGTTTTTTTGATTTAATCTAGTATTTGATTTCCAAAAATTCCAACAAAATCATACAATACATAAACAATATACTAAAGTATTAACATACCATTGTATGATTAAAATAAAAATCATACACCAAGGTATGAACTCATGAAGCTCACGGCATTCTCAAAAATTTAAGCTAGGGTTTTCCAAAAATTTTAATTAATATACCATAGGTTTAAAACATCTCATAGATCAATAATCCATCACCAAAATATATATAGAGCAATCGGTCATCCTATGAATATTTAAAAAAAAATTCGAAAATTATTTTTCAATAAGCTAGTGTTCGAAACTCATGTACATGCTAGATCCATTCATACATTTCACATATAACACCATATGATTATCCAAGCATATATTCTCATGTTTTAAACAATATAAACATCAATAACAACATATAAACATATAGCTCATCCATAAGAACATTTAAAACATATGAACATACATATATGTAGCTCTCGATTTTTATAGCAAAAGATGGAGATGTAATCGGTACTTGGTCTTGTATTTACCTTGGAATAAGTATGGAATCACAAGAATATGGTATGGTATCAAGGTTTGGGAGAAGAAATGAGAAGAAGGAGAGGAAGCAAGCTTTGAAAATGGAAGAGCTCTCGGTTCTTGGCTGCAGATTTTTGGAGAGGATGGAGAGTTTTGAGAGTGATGAGAGTTGATGTGAGTGTGGAGTATGAAGTGGGAGAAGAATGTGAAGGATCCCTCTCCTATCTCTCTCTCTCTCTCTCGATTTTTAGCCAACAATTGGGAGAAAATCTGCAGCAAAATGATTGTGGTGTAGTGATCATGAGCTAGGCTAGAAAGGCTCTTCATGGGTTGGTAAAAAAAAAGGATCTCTCATGCTTGTTTTCAAGGCCATAGCCGGCGCATGTGTGTGTGTTTAAGGGTGATATTTGATTTATTTTTGTACCATAATACAATGTATTAATCACACATGATCATAGATATATAATGCAAGCCATTAAAATAATTAAATCATCACTTAGGTATATAATCGAAAATACCGAAGCTAAAATGGAAAATAGGATTATAAATATAAATTACACCTATTATTGATACTCATGCCCAATTCGATCAAAATATACATATATATATCATAATATATGATTTAGATAATAAATAATAGCATAGGATAAAATAATTGCATTAATTTATGCATATGAAACCCTAATTTTAAAAAAATCAACTTTCGAAAATTACATATGTATATTATCGAGTTTAAATGCTCCAAAATTTGATTTTATAGCTTAATAACATTCATATATATCATAACATATAGTTTAGATACCATATGATAATTTAATGGTATCATTTCATGTGAAAAACAATAGTTTATAAACTTAGGGTTTTCGAAAAATTCAATTCCAAAATATCAAATTTTAATAGCTAAAATTAAATTTAATTAATTAATAATACTGTAATTATATAAAATAATAATAGGAAATTAATTATTATAATTTCCTGAGCATTAAACTCATTTTTCAAAATGTCTCTAGACGTTAACGTTCAAAACGTCTCAAAACGTTCAAAATCGACTCATCTCAAAATGGTCGTAGTAAGTTCATACTTACTTTATAATATATTCTATTATTATAAGAATTAGTATGGAAATTTATTCCAAGCTTCACTGCTCAGAAAATTTCATAAAATGCTAACGTTCGATACGCGTTTGACGTTAAAATATATTGACGACTCATTTCGTAATATTTCAATCCTTTAATTCACAATCCTTAGTTAATTATGAAAAAGAATTCGTTATAACGACATTGCATCGAATGTAATATTCCAAAGAAAGCGAATATACGATTACGGTATTCGAGCCCGTAATTAGGGTTTCTTTGTGTATTAACTTTTACGACATCGAATCTTGTGACTTGATGCGATATCGTTATAACGAATTCCTTTTCATAATTGATAAGGATTGTGAATTAAAGGATTGAAATATTGCGAAATGATTCGTCAATATTTTAAGCGTCAAACAGCGTGTCGAACGTCAACTTTTCATGAAAATTTACGGCGGTGAAGCTTGGAATTAATTTCCATCTTAATTCCTTTATTAAATGGAATATATTTACTTAGTAAGTATGAACTTACTGCGACCATTTTGAGATGAGTCGATTTCGAACGTTTTGAGACGTTTTGAACGTTAACGTCTAGAGATGTTTTGAGAAATGAGTTTAATGCTCGAGAAATTATAATAATTAATTTCCTATTATTATTTTATATAATTACTGTATTAATGATTATTAAAATCGATAATTGAGTTATTAAACTCGATATTTCTTATTTATAAGTTTCGAAAACCCTAATCTTATAAATAAGGGTTTTATCACATGAAATGATACCATTAAATTATCCTATGGTATCTAAACTTTATAATATGATATATATGAATAATATTAAGCATTAAATCAGATTTTCAGCCATAAAATCGAAGGATTCAGTTTTATAAAATTTAAACCCAAACTTTCGAAATTAGGGTTTTTAATTCATGAAATGTGTAATAATTATATCCTATGCTATTATTTAATATCTAAATCATATATTATGATATATATGTGTATATTTGGGACGAAAATTACATGAGTATCAATAATAGGTGTATTTTATATTTTAATCCTATTTTTCCTAATTTTGGATCGGTAATTCCAAATTTTTACATAAGTGATGTTTTAATTATTTTGTTGGCATGTATTATATATCTATGAACTATACTATGATTAATACATATATTATGTGTAATTAGAAATTAAAATCAGCCCTTGAACCCCCCCCAAGCGCCGATCTCTCTCTCCCCAACAAGCATGCACTCCACCTATTTTCTACCCAATGCATGACTTAGCTTTTTACTTAGCCTAATCATCACTATAATCTCCATCATTGGCATCAGATTTTTGCCCTTTTTCATGCTGAAAATCGAGAGGGAGAGGAAGGTATAGTGTAGCAAGACTCTTCACCTTATTCATTATTCCTCTCACAAGTAGCAAACACACAAAAACTCACAAATCCTCTCCAATTTCTGCTCCAAAACCGAGAGCACCATCCCTCATTTTCAGAAAATTTTCTCTTCTATTCTCCTCCATTTCTCCTCCCAAACTTGATACCATTTAGTGTTCTTGACATCCTAGACCCTTCTCAAGGTAATACATGGCCTTTAGCTTCAATTTTTATCCTCCTATATGCTGAAAATTTCGAAACTGTTTTATATATTTGTATAGGGTTCGAAAGTTTTTATATATGTATACATATTTGTTTAAGTGTTCTTGAGCATGAGCCATTGTTTATTTATATGTTCTTGAGGATTTTATTTTGAAAATACTTGTGAATATATGTTAAATGAGCATAGGAGTTGTATATTGAAATTTTGGAATGGCCTAGCATGTTTATGACATTTTCGAACCATAGAGTATATTGATATAAATTTTTGAAAATGCTATAAAATGTTAAATGATGACCGAATACTTCTTGATATATTCTAAGCATGTATTATTGATCTATGTTATGATTTAAGACTATAGTATTGATTTAGAAATTTTTGAAAACCCTAACTTAAAGTTTAAATTTTTGGTAAAATGATATTCTGGACAGTTTTTAAATATTACAAAATTTTATAAACATAGATTGCTATGTTTGAGACGAACGTTCACTTTATAACGTTTTAAAATACCAAAATACGCTTTTATTTATAAAAAGAGGTATTAAAAATGCGAAAATAATTATAAGTCCTTGATTTACAAGATAAATCGAGAAATAGGACTTCACGTTTTCAAATCGATCAAATTCGATTTATAAAACAAAATAGTAAGAAGTTACTATTATTAAAGGTCAAAATCGTTGACTTTGTTGATCGATGTTGACTTCGTTGACTTTTCGCCAAACGTGCGATTATACGTTTATAAATCGTCGATGCGCATAAGATATACTAATTGAGTATGATACCTCATTAGTAAGAAAGGATTTCACAAATGAAATCCATATATCGAAAAAGCGTTATATCGTTGAAAGTATCTCGAAGAACGAGAAAAGTCGATCGTATCGTGTTAGAGGCGTATTGAATTCACTAAGGAATTCACTCTACATCGATATGAAATATCGAAGTTTATCTTAGTTTTCGAAAGTCTCGATAGACTTGAGCGACGTACTAAAGCCTCGCTTTTTTCGTAAAGGTGTGGGCGCAAACGCAATGACGGGATTTTGACGAACGATCGAACTGGGACTTTACAACGAACCATAGTCCGTGTGGCTTCTTACCTTTAAAATGTGGGCCTTTTCTTACCCCACTAAAACGTGACTTTCTTGTTAATTTCAAATAAGTTTATTCTGACACTTATCCTACAAGCTGTTTAACAAATGTTTCTTGCATTACACAAAAATATTTCGTTTTGTGTATGGATCTATCTGTTATGCCGGGTAGGGCTGTGGAGATAGTTGGAACTATTATATCAATTGTTGTGGTAGCACCCAACCTTTTTAAATGTCGGGTCTGTCTTCGGATGATAAATGCACAGCTAGGATTGGCGTGAAGGTTGGAACTATCTGTTGTGTTAACATATGCTTGCAGGTAGTTGTGTCTTTGTCGGGATTACGGCGGTCACGGCGTCGTAGATGGGAGGCCTCCTCTCGGCGTTTATTTATTATTATTATTATGTATTGTGACTATGAGATACGGACCATACACACCAAGAAAATGCTCGGCGAGCTATGTTCTGAACGAAAATGATTTGGTAAGCACAAGGCATTTTAACTAAAACCACTGTGACTTACCCGATATTGGCGATGTAATCCAAATCAATCAAATGTTTTCGGCATGAGCCCACTAAGTGCAATTTCTTGTACTTAGCCTGCATGTTTGTTTTAAATGTGCGGGTTGAGCTCGATGGTGATGATGGGGAATGTGTTGAGGAGTCCAAAGGTGTCCTTGACCGATTTACTTGAATTTGTGGTTTATACCTTGAATGCATATAAATCATATATGTATTCACACACTTTCATTGCTACACTCTGAACTCCTTTATTTATGCTTTATGTTTTTAAACTATTGAGGCCCATCGGATCGGGGCCAGTTTTGGGGTCCGATGGCTAAACCTTTCAAAAACAATATAACATCATCTCGTATTACGCTCGAGCATGTTAGCTTATTTTTATGCATCTCTATTTTATTCATGTAACCCCCAAAGTACTACTCCTAGTACTAGTCACCTCCAGGTCCGGGTTGGTTCGGATTGGGGTCGTGTGTGAGTGGTATCGAGCGCTTTTGCTCTTTGAAAACCCAAATTCTTTTATTCTAAGTCTAGATCGAGTCACTGGACTTCTAGAAACCAACTGATTCCCCTCAACACTCCATCACATCGAGCTCAACCGGGAAAAGGTAGCGCATTCCTTTCTCAAACTCATGAAATGGAAATTTTACATGATTGAACAATTGGACGGACTTTTGAAGGATTTGATTATTATGAAAATTTTATGATGAAAATGAAAGTTGAGAAGAAAATTTTTCCCAAAATACTTTTAGTTGAACTAATGCAATACTCAAGTATTGATATGAAAGTACATGGTGGTACTAGTTGAATGATCAACATGGGATGAATGAATCCATTTTGATATGCATATAAGTTGAGTATGATTGCTATGTTGAAATCATATTTCCAAAATTTTCAAATTGAAACATCTCTCGACTTTCAAAAAATTTTATTTATGATGAATGATATGTTATCATAAGACGAACTTAGACTCTAAGGAGCATGTTCATATATCGTGAAAGAACATAGAAGTACGAACTTCTTTCCCATATGCGAACAAAAGAGCGATAGGAAGAATGAAAGTAACGATACCCTTGAGCACGAGCGACGGAAGGCGGCGAGAAGGATGGGCGAGGACAACCTCAACCTTTAAGCTAAATGACGCGTCGGCACTCCATCATCACTTCTACACGAGTGACCAGCAACACAAATCACGACATGGGCGTCACTTACGGCTTCAGGATGTTCAGCCTCGACTTAAGAACCCGAAGATGATAGACGTATTACGTCGACATACGTCTCGATTGCAATTTGGCACGATCGCGCAAATTTCCTGCACTGCGCAGTAGATTTGTTTTAGCTAGATCTCTCGTTAGGACCCCGATTTACGCATGGTTTTCACCTGCGTACTCTAACGCACTGATCTTCATTTGTTATGAAGAACAGAATCATAATTCTGCCTCCAGAATACGATAGAGTCCGTTGAACTCTAGTTCGAGTGTTTGGTATAGAATAAGGATCTCATAGCTTATATTAAGATATTATTGGCTTATGTATACGTTTGGGTAAGACTAAGAAGGTAAGTTGTGGTGAGTATTGTGCATTATGATGTTGCCTACCTTATAGAATTGCTTGACCTTATCTAGTTGCTTCATATTACGCTTAAGATATCCCCGCTTTTGAGATGGCGATAGTTGACTTATATTAGTTTTGATCGTGACGTGGCGATGGAGGATGAGATATCTCGCGAGGAGGAGGATTGGACCACACCCCACCCCGGAGGAGGTGGTGAGTATATATCGCTCGAATGTTGGATGTCTTGTTGGGAAGACTTGGGTGAGTTCTTGGCATATTATCTCCGTCTTTGGAGGCGCTCGAGCCCATGGCGTGGCCGATTATGATGGCATCAAGCGACTTCTAGCGATACTCCCTTGCACAGGATGGATATGCTCGAGAGATATCGGGAGATTACATCTACGCAGGCGATGGGCGGCTACGACTTGGTGGGATGCGCCTGAGTTCGTGAGTCACGACTTACGTATATAGCATTCTGAGCAGCACCGAGAGGACCCTACCTCCTCCACCCGAGTACACAGGCGGGATGAGTCGCGAGTGTGGTCAGTACCTTGAGGTTCCGAGGCAGATTGACCCGGTGGTACCCCGTGTCGATTGGACGAGGCGGACTGCGAGGTGGAGAGGGCGACCGCCCTAGAGCCTTGGGAGGCCCGGTATTCCCACCGGCACAGCCGGACACCCGTCGTCCACCACTACCACCTCCACCACCTATGGTCCCACCCATACCACCGGAGCACTTTCATCGGACGGCGGACGATGAGTATCGAGATGCCTTCCGGATATGACCCGCCCGGTATGCTACGGTCCGATCCGCCCGACTACGAGCCTCGGGCGAATCGACCACCGCTTTAACCCCATGCGAGATATACCGATGGTGGAAAGCAATGGGCGGACCATCCAGTGGCTACCCCGTATGGACATTTCGGAAGATGATTCGGACTCAGGAGAGAAGACCACGAGGAAGACACGGAATAGGGAAAGACCTCGTGAAGGCACTAGGCGATGTTTTAATTAGATTTGTTTTGTTATGTCTAGCATGTGTGCTAGCTTTTTCTTTTCTTTTGTTGCCATGGTTCTAAAACTTGAAATCTCTTTTTAGGCCGTGTGGGCGGGATTTATGTTTTTTCAATTACCTATTTGTTTTGAACATCACACCTTGTGGCGAAAATTTTGGATATATATACACACGACCCTAATAGGGCTTTTGCGGCAAGTTATGTTTGTTAAGAATGTTATACTACTTTTGGGATCGCTTTGTGATGAGGCCAAAATTGAATTGGTGGATGTTAAGTTGTGAAAGAATAAATGCTAACGATTACTTGTTTTCATAGCGATGCCTCCAGAGGAGGAACCCGGGCGGAGGACCCGGAGGTCGAGGGTCGGGAAGGCCAGAGGAAGGGTGGATTCCCGAACAAGAGCAGGAAGACAATCCCCAACCACCACCTCCACCTCAACCCGATCGCGGGATCGAAGAAATGTTTTAAGGCAGAACCTCCATCTTTAACGGAAAAAGGAACCGGAAGAAGCCGAACAATGGGTTAGGGCCATTGAGCGGATTTTACCTTCTTAAGATGCACGCACGAGGAAAGGATGTCGTGTGTTACTTTCGGTGGTTGGACGGTGACTTGGTGGGAAGCCGGAAAGAAGACTTTCTGGTGAGCAACTAGGAGGAATTCGTGGGAGGATTTCAAAGAGAGCTGTATGAAAAGTATATCCCCAAAGTTATAGGGAAAAAGAGGCGAAATTTTCACGCTAAAACAAGAAAAATTATCCGTAACCGACTACGATCGCACTTTCTGAGACGTCAAGATATCTTGCGGATCTAGTAGACACCGACTTGAAGATGTCGGAAAAGTTCGAGCGGGGCTAAGAATGGAATCACGCATGTCTCTTGCCGACCATGGGGACCTCCTACACCGAAGCTCTACACGAGCTTTAGATATAGATAGCCATGACCGAAAATAAGTCGGTGGCGTCTCGGGCACCTGTAGTTCGGATAAGGGAAAAGGGGCGGGAGCCCAACCGCGGAAATAACAACCGCGGAAACTACGGAGAAGCAAGTCACAAGCGCCGTGGCGAAACCCGTGGCAGCGAGGACAAAGCTGGAAGAGCAGCTCATGCTCCACCGGCAAGGGACCACAGGACCCGATCGAGGCACCTCAATGCCCTAGATGCCATAGAGCACACAAGGGTGTGTGCACGGCAAATGTGGTGGCTGTTATAAATGCGGGTGAGCAGGCATTACGCCAACAATTGCCCGATGTCACGTTCGGATGGAAGGCGAACCAACCGGGCAATGCTCGGCCATTGAGGGCTATCTGACTTGACCAGCCACCGCAGCAATTCCAGCCCCAACCCCAGCAACTCCAGTGGCAAACACCCCAGCCTCAACAACAACAACTCCGGCGAGCGCAATAGGCGGCGCGCCACAACAACAAATCCGCAACAGCAGTGGCAGCAGCCACCGCCCCAACAACAACGAGGCGACAACCACGCGCAGCGCCCGGCGATGGCGACAACCGGCGAGCAACAACCGCCAAATCAGCCGGGACCGGCGCCCGTCGACCTCGGCCGCTCGGGCGAGCCTACGCTCTGCATAGGAGGCAGAACGAACAAAACCAAGGAAACTTGGCAGGTATGGGAGTTCTTCTCAACCTACCTGTTATAGTATTGTTCGATACGGGTGCTTCGCATTCTTTTATTGCAAAATCATGCGTAGAAATGCTGGGCCTTAGGTCTGAAAGATCAAGCCAGGATATGAGAATCTCATCGCCCATAGGAGGAATTATGACCGTTACACACTTTTGCTCGAACCTAGAGTTGACATTAGGATCACTTAAGGTTCTGGCTAACAATCTAAACATAATACCCATGGACGATGTAGACATAATCCTAGGAATGGACTGGTTAGCTAAGAATCATTCCACGATTCTCTGTAAGGAAAGGAAAATTTCGTTTCATTTTCCTGGACGAGAAGCTACGCATTTTCACGGGATCAGCATGGGAAGGAGAATCCCGATAGTATCAGCACTACAAGCTAGGAGGATAATGAACCAGAAGGGATGCCATGCATTCCTTGTTTATTTAAATGATGAGGATAAACCCGAAGCGCGGGTAGAAGACATTGAAGTTGTCCGAGAATTTCCGGATGTATTTCCCGAAAATCTGCCAGGACTACCCCCTAACAGACAACTGGAGTTTACCATCGACTTGGAGCCAGGATCAGCCCCAGTGTCGAAGGCGCCCTATAGGATGGCCCCAAAGGAGCTAGAAGAGCTGAAGATCCAAATCCAAGAGCTTTTGGATGCAGGATTCATTAGGCAGTGTTTCGCCTTGGGGCGCTTTGTTTTGTTTGTTAAGAAAAGGATGGTTCTTTGAGGATGTGCATCGATTATAGAGAACTAAATAAGATGACACTAAAGAACAAATACCCTTTACCCGATTGATGACTGTTTGATCAATTGCGAGGCGGGTGTATTCTCGAAAATTGATCTTAAGTCGAGGATACCACCAGCTGAAAATCTGATCGAAGATGTACCTAAGGCGCATTCGAACCGAGATATGGCCACTATGAGTTCATAGTTATGCCATTCGGATTAACCAATGCACCAGTGTGTTCATGGACCTCATGAGCAGTATTTCATCCATTTACGGATAAATTTGTTTTGGTCTTCATAGATGATATCCTTATTCACTCAAAGAATGAAGAGGATCACAAGGAACATCTGCGGACGGTTCTGCAAACCTTGAGAAATGAAAGACTCTTTGCTAAGTTTAGCAAATGTGAGTTTTGGCTGAAGGAAGTTATGTTCCTTAGACACATCGTGTCTGCTGAAGGCATAAAAGTAGATCCAGCCAAAGTAGAGGCCGTGCGAGAATGAAACCACCTAAAGCAAGCGACGAAATTAGAAGTTTCCTAGGATTAGCTGGCTACTATGGGAGATTCATCGAAGGATTCTCCAAGATTGCAAGGCCGATAACCCGGCTACTCGGGAAGGAATCAAGTTCGTTTGGATGATGAGTGCGAGGCGAGTTTCCAAATACTCGAAGAAAATGACCAGTGCACAGGTTCTAGCGGTCCCGAGCGGACAAGGGGTGCGTGGTCTATCTGAACGCATCTAAGGCCTGGGTGGGTTGTGTTTTGATGCAAGAAGGAAAGGTGATAGCTTATGCATCTCGACAACTCGGACCCCACGAGCTGAACTACCCAACCCACGATTTGGAATTAGCGGTATAGTTCATGCCTAAAAATTTGGAACACCATCTCTACGTGTGAGATGTGAAATCTTCACGGACCATAAAAGTTTGAAGTATTTCTTGAACAAAGGGATCTGAATATGAGACAAAGAAGATGGCTTGAATTAGTAAAGATTACGATTGTGGTATTAACTATCACCGGGCGAGGCGAATGTAGTGGCGGCCGCTTGAGTCGTGAAGAGCCATACAGTTAGGATGTCTCTTTGTACAAGAGGAAAAACTCGTTGAAGAGTTTGGTAGAATGAAGATTGAATTGGTGGAACCACCTGAAACAATTGTGAGCTGTATCGCTACACTCACACTGACATCCGATCTAAGAAAAGAATTGTCGAGAGACAAAAGTTGAGAAAAGTTGGAAAGGATCCGAAAAGACTAAGGTGCGAAGGATTGAAGAATTTCAAGAGGCACCGATAGCCTTATTGTTTGAAGGTAGGATATGCGTTCTGACGACGCGAGCTTGAGCGAAATCATGAGTGAGGCTCACGATACACCCTACACCGCCCAGGCGTGCAGTACTAAGATGTACAGGGACACGAAGGAAAAATTTTGGTGGGAAGGCATGAAACGAGACATAGCTTCTTTCGTAGAACACTGTCTTGTTTGTCAACAAGTGAAGGCCCTACACCAACGACCCTACGGGAAGTTACAACCATTAGAAATCCCCGAATGGAAGTGGGACGATATAACGATGGATTTCGTTACAAGCTTACCCAAATCGAGAAGAGGAAACACGGCCGTATGGGTAATTGTGGATAGACTTACCAAAAGTGCTCACTTTCACCTATTGAGCACTTATGGATCGATAAGTTGGCCCGGTATGCGTTAAGGAAATTATGCGACTACATGGAGTGCGAAATCTATTACCTCGATCGAGACTCCAAGTTCACATCCAGATTACGGATTAGCTTACAAAGAGAGGCTGAGTGCAGATTAAATTTTAGTCTGACTTTCCACCCACAAACCGATGGACAATCGGAAGAACGATCAAGCGCTTGAAGATATGCTTAGAACCGTAGTATTGGATCGAGGTGCAAAATGGGAAGATATTTTACCTCGATTGAATTTGCTTACAACAACGATTATCAATGACGATCGGCATGGCCCCATCTGAAAGCCTTGTATGGCGAAAGTGTAGATCACCACTTTATTGGGATGAAGTCGGTGAGAGAAAAGTCATAGGGCACGATGCGGTGGCGAGATGATCGAAATCGTTCGACAAATTAGGATGAGGATAAAGAGGCTCGGACGACGGGCGAATCTTCTGACGTCTGGCGTAGATCCGAGCTACAATTTGAGGATGGAGACAAAGTCTTTCTTAAGGTCTCTCCATGAAAGGATTGTCGGGTTTGGACTAAAAAAAGTTGAGACCCGTTTTATAGGACCTTATGAGATCTAGAAAGGATAGGTCCGATGGCTTATAGGTTGGCTCTTCCGCCAAACCTAGGGAATGTGCATAATGTTTTCACGTCTCACAATTACGAAAATCGTTCACGACCCAAAGCACGTGATTCGCGAAGGCGGCGTGATCCTCGAGCGGACATGAGCTATAAGGAAGAACCCGCAGCCATACTTGACCACAAAGTTCGGCAACTACGAGCAAGTCGATTCCGTTAGTTAAAGTCTTTGTGGAGACACCACGAGACGAGAAGAAGCCACGTGGGAGCTTGAAGAAGCAATGAGGAAAAATACCCGACTTATTTTTCTAAAGGTATACAAATTTGGGACGAAATTTTTCGTGAGGGGTGGAATGTAATATTCGAAAAAACGAATATACGATTACGGTATTACGAACCGTAATTAGGGTTTTGCCGTATATTATCTTTTACGACATCGAATCTTGTGATTTCGATACGATATCGTTATAATGAATTCCTTTCATAATTCACTAAGGATTGTGAATTAAAGGATTGAAATATTACGAAATGATTCGTCGATATTTTTAAGCGTCAAACGCGTGTCGAGCGTCGACTTTTCATGAAATTTTACGGCGTGAAGCTTGGAATTAATTTCTATCTTAATTCCTTTATTAAAGGGACATATTTATTTAGTAAGTGTGAACTTCTGCGACCATTTGAGATGAGTCGATTTTGAGCGTTTGAGGCGTTTTGAGCGTCGGCGTCTGAGATGTTTTGAAAAATGAGTTTAATGCTCGGAAATTATAATAATTAATTTCCTATTAATATTTTATATAATTTCAGTATTATTAATTATTAAAATCGAATTTTCAGTTATTGAATTCGATAATTAGTTATTGAAATTTCAAAAACCCTAAGTTTATAAACTTTGGTTTTCATATGAAATGACACTATTAAATTATCATATGTTATCTAAACTTTATAATATGATATATATGAGTGTTATTAAGCTATGAAATCAGTTTTAGATTATTAAAAATCGAAATGATTTTTATAAATTTAAATCTAATTTTCAAATTAGGGTTTCTTATGCATTGATTAATGCTATAATTTTACCCTATGATATTATTTAATATCTAAAGCATATATTATGATATATATGTGTATATTTGGGATGAAAATCACATGAGTATCAATAATAGGTGTATTTTATATTTTTAATCCTATTTTTCCTAATTTAATATCGGTAATTTAGTATATGTGCAATATGTTTGATTTAATTATTTTAATGACTTGTATTATATATCTATGACCTATACTATGATTAATACATAGTATTAATGTTTAATAAAATTAAATCCTACCTATTTGGAGCTAAAACACGCGACCGTCATGCTTGGACAAAGCATGATGTGCACCTTTTTTCACCCATACATGAACACCTTTTAAACCTAGCCTAATCATCACACTAATGGTCATCATTAAGCTGCAGATTTTCTCCCATTTCATGGCCAAAATCGGTGAGAGAGAGAGATAGTATAGGGGAGGACTCTTCCCATTCACTCCATTTCTCACTATACACATTACTACACTCAACACTCACATTTCACTCACAAATCTCTCTCCCATTTCTGCTCCAAATAGCCGAGCCTCTCTCCCCAGATTTTAAAAATTCTTCTTCCTTTCTCCTTCATTTCTTCTCCTCAACCCTCCATACCATACTTGTTCCTTGATCCTATACCATACCAAGGTAAATGAGACACAAAAGCTTGATTTTTATCATCTTTGGTTCGAGAAAATCGAAATGCTCTTATATATATATTTTGTATGTTCGAATGATATATATATGTATACATATGTTTTAAATGTTCTTGAGCATGAGAATGTTGTTCTTGATGTTTTATTTTCAAATATATGAAAATATATGTTAGATAATCATATGGTGTTATATGTGAAATGTATAAATGGATCTAGCATGTTATGAAATTTTGAACCATATGATATGTTTAAAATTATTTTAGCTGTATAAAATGTTGGATGATGACCGAATATATTCCAAGGTGTTTTAAGCATGGATTATTGATGTATAATATGGTTTAGAACACATTGGATATTATTTAGAAATTTTGAAAACCACAACTTAAAGTTTAAAAATACCGTGAGTTATATATATATATTATACCTTGGTGTATAATTTATATTTCAAGCATGTGATGACATATTAATGCTTTAATGTATTGATTATATGTTATATGATTTAATTAGAATTTTTGAAAACCATATGCTTAATTTTTAATTAGGGCCGAGCATATTGAAAATATATGTTGATGTATGATTTTATTTTTGAATATGTAATGATGTTTTAATGCTTTAGTATATTATTTATGCATTGTATAAATTAATTAGAATTTTTGGAAATCAAATACTATTTTAAATCAAACAAACCGTGAGCTTGTAGCTCTTGAAGGTGATGATTTAATTAGTTTTGATAAATATTATGATGTTATATTAATATACTATAGTATATAAACATAGTATATAATTGTTGGAATTTTGAAAACCAAATACTAAATTTAATCGAAAAAGCCGAGAGCTTGCAAAGCTCATATGGTGACGATTTAAATTATATTGGTTGATGTTATAATGTTACAATGTTATAATATAATGTTTATTGATGTAGGAATTTATTTAGAATTTTTAGAAATTGTTTGCTATTTATTGGGTAATTAACTTATATTCTAGTGAATATTGTTACATATTGTGAAATAAATAGTTATGATGAACTATGGGTTATATAAATATTATATACTGATGTTGGGATGTTATTATAAGTATATATCAATTTTGGGAATTTTGGATGATTATTCCTATTATTGTGAATTACCGTGAATATATATATGTATATATATATAAATAATTAACAAGCAGTGTTATATGAATTTCATGAATTCATATTCTGGACCATAGTGTATAATAATACACTATATGAATTTAGAAAATTTTTCAAAAGTCATTTAGTATTTTTAATCTAATTATCGAAAATTTCGATAATATAAAAGGATTTTAAAATCCTTTTAAAACAGTTTATTTATGAAAATTTACTAAAATGATATTCTGGACAGTTTTAAATGTTACAAAATTTTATAAACATAGATTGCTATGTTTGAGGCGAACGTTCATTTTATAACGGTTTAAAATACCAAAATACGCTTTTATTTATAAAAGAGGTATTAAAATGCTAAAATAATCATAAGTCCTTGATTTACAAGATAAATCGAGCAATAGGACTTCGTTTTCAAATCGATCAAATTCGATTTATAAAACAAAATAGTAAGAAGTTACTTATTATTAAAGGTCAAAATCGTTGACTTTGTTGATCAATGTTGACTTCGTTGACTTTCAAGTCAAGCGTGCGATTATACATTTATAAATCGTCGATCTGCGTAAGATATACTAATTGAGTATGATACCCATTAGTAAGAAAGTTTCACAAATGAAATCCATATATCGAAAACGTGCTTATCGTTGAAAGCATCTCGAAGAACGAGAACAAGTCGATCGTATCGTGTTAGAGGCGTATTGAATTCACTAAGGAATTCACTCTACATCGATATGAAATATCGAAGTTTATCTTAGTTTTCGAAAGTCTCGAAGACTTGAGCGACGTACTAAAGCCTCGCTTTTTTAAAGTAAAGTGTGGGCAAAGCGCGTGACGGGATTTTGACGAACAAGCGAACTGGGACTTTACAACGAACCATAGTCGGGTGGGCTTCTTACCTTTAAAATGTGGGCCTTTTCTTACCCCACTAAAACGTGACTTTCTTGTTAATTTCAAATAAGTTTATTCTGACACTTATCCTACAACTGTTTAACAAATGTTTCTTGCATTACACCGCGAAAATATTTCGTTTTGTGTATGGATCCTATCTGTTATGCCGGGTAGAAATGTGGAATAGTTGGAACTATTATATCAATTGTTGTGGTAGCACCCAACCTTTTAAATGTCGGGTCTGTGGCCGGATGATAAATGCACAGCTAGGATTGGCGTGAAGGTTGGAACTATCTGTTGTGTTAACATATGCTTCAGAGAGTATTTGTGTCTTTGTGCGGGATTACGGCGGTCGCGGCGTCGTAGATGGGAGGCCTCACTCTCGGCGTTTATTTAATTATTATTATTATGTATTGTGACTATGAGATACGGACCATACACACCAAGAAAATGCTCGGCGAGCTATGTTTCTGAACGAAAATGATTTGGTAAGCCTGAGGCATTTTAACTAAAACCTTGTGACTTACCCAATATTGGCGGTGTAATCCAAATCAATCAAATGTTTTCGGCTTGAGCCCACTAAGTGCAATCTCTTGTACTTAGCCTGCATGTTGTTTTAAATGTGCGGTTGAGCTCGATGGTGATGATGGGGAATGTGTTGAGAGTCCAAAGTCCTTGACCGATTTACTTGAATTTGTGGTTTATACCTTGAATGCATATCGTCATATATGTATTCACACACTTTTCATTGCTATACTCGAACTCCTTTATTTATGCTTTATGTTTTAAACTATTGAGGCCCGTCGGATCGGGCGAGTTTTGGGGTCCGATGGCTAAACCTTTTCAAAAACAATATAACATCATCTCATATTACATTCGAGCATGTTAGCTTATTTTCACGCATCTCTATTTTATTCATGTAACCCCAAAGTACTACTCCTAGTACTAGTCACCCTCCAGTCGGGTTGGTTCGGAATGGGGTCGTGACAACATCTATCGCATCCCGAGGTTATGATTTGATTGGGGATCCGCCAGGTTCGTGAGTCACTTTGACTTACGTTATACGATATCTATGGAGCCGCACCGATGGGACCTATCTCCTCCACGGAGTACACTTGGCGTGATGAGTCGCGTGGCTGTACCTTGAGGTTCGAGGCAGGTTGATCGGTGATACCCACATGCAGAGTGGGCGAGGTAGGATGTCTGGTGGATAGGGCGGCACGCCCTAGAGCCTTGGGAGAGCCCGTGTTGCCACCGGCAGTTTTTGGACACCCAGTACGTCCGCCACTACCGCCCCTACCACCTGCATCCGATCCACCACCACCCGAAGACGAAGAGCCCTTCCGCCGGACAGCGCGGATGAGAGTATTAGATACCTTCCCTGGATATGACCCGACCCGAGTATGCTACATCCGATCCGCCACAACTACGACTTATCGGTAGCGGATAACTTTGGACCCTGCGCGACATACCGATGATGGAAACCAGGTGCGGGACCATCAGTGCGACCTCGTGAGGGCGATTCGGATGAGGAAGATGACTCGAAGGAGGAAGACCCGAGGAAGGCGCGAGTAGGAAGGAAACTCGTGGAGACCTTAGGCGATGTTTTAATTAGAATCATCTTGTTATGACTAGCATGTGTGCTAGCTCTTTCCTTTATTTCAATACCATGGTTCTAAGACTTGGATCTTCTTTTGGCCATGTGGGCCCGAAACCTTGTTATTTCAATTTTCTATGATTCTCTATGTTAGACACCTTGTTTTTAACAAACCTTGGTTATCTATCCACATATATTTTTGACCCAAGTGGGGCCTTTTTGGTGACAGTTGTCTATGCTATGGGTGAATTGTTTCACTTTTATATCGCTTTAAGAAGAAGCTATGAAAACCCTATTTTGTTAAGTTGTAGCGTTTAATAATTAACGATGGTATGTTTTATATAGCGAGAATGCCTCAGGAGAAACCGGAAAGAGGACCCGGAGGTCGAGGAAGACTAGAGGAAGGGTAGAATCCCGAACAAGAACCGAAGATAATCCCCAACCACCGCCTCCACCTCGGCCCGATCGCGGGATCGAAGAACTATTCTTGAGGCAAAACCCTCCTGTTTTTAACGGAAAGGAAGCCGGAAGAAGCCGAACAATGGGTTAGGGCCATTGAGCAGTTTTCACTTTCCTAAGGTGCAGCACGGGAAAGGATGTCGTGTGTTACTTTCCAGCTCATCGGACCAGCTGACTTCTGGTGGGAGGCCAGGAAGAAGACCTTTACAGCTGAACAACTAGAAGAGTTCTCGTGGGAGGATTTCAAGAGAGAGCTGTACGAAAAGTATATCCCCAAAAGTTATAGGGGGAAAAAGAGGCAGGAATTTTTCCTGCTAAAACAAGAAAAATTATCCGTAACCGACTACGATCGCACTTTCTGCGAGGCGTCGAGATATCGCCGGATCTAGTAGACACCGACTTGAAGATGTCGGAAAAGTTCAGGGCAGGGCTAAGAATGGAGATACGCATGTCTCTTGCCAGCCATGGAGACCTATCTTACACCGAAGCTCTAGCACGAGCTTTGGATATTGAGGCAGCTATGAGCGAGAATAAGACAGTGTCGTCTCAGGCACACGGAAATTCGGATAAGGGAAAAGGGAACTGGGAGCCCAACCGCGGAAATAACAACCGCGGAAACTACGGAGAAGCAAGTCCTGGCCGGGCAAGGAAACCCGGCGCAGCAGGGACAAAGCTGGAAGAGAGCAGCTCATGCTCCACCGGCAAGGGGACCACAGGACCAGTCAAGGGCACCTCAATGCCCTAGATGCCATAGAGCACACAGGGGTGTGTGCACGGCAAACGTGGTAAGCTGTTACAAATGCGGGGTGAACGGGCATTACGCCAACAATTGCCCGATGTCACGTTCGGATGGAAGGCCGAACCAAACGGGCAATGCTCAGCCATTGAGGGCTATCTGACTTTCAGCCCGGCCACCGCGGCGATTCCCCAACCCCAAGCAACTCGATGGCAAACACCCCACCTCAACAACAACAACTCCGGCGGCAGCGGTGGCGGCCGCCACAAACAAATCCGCAGCAAAGATGCGGCGACCGCCACAACAACAACAGGGCGACAACCATCAGCGCCAACGCCAGGCGGCGGCAATAGGCGAGCAACAACCGCCAAATCAGCGGGACCGGCGCCCGTCGGCCTCGGCCGGCTCGGGCGAGCTCGCCCGCACAGGAGGCGAGCAGGCAGAAACCAGGAAACTTGGCGGTATGGGAGTTCTCCTCAACCTACATTATAATCTTGTTCGATCTGGTGCTTCGCATTCCTTCATTGCAAAATCATGCGTGAAATCTTGAGCCTTAGGTCTGAAAAATCAAGCCGGATATGAGAATCTCATCGCCTATAGGAGGGATTATGACCGTTACCCACTTTTGCTCGAACCTAGAATTGACACTAGGATCACTTAAGGTTACGCTAACGATCTAAACATAATACCCATGGACGATGTAGACATAATCCTAGGAATGGATGGTTAGCTAGGAATCATTCCACGATTCTCCGTAAGGAAAGGAAAATTCGTTTCACTTTCACGGACAAGAAGCTACGCATTTTCACGGGATCGGCATGGGAAGGAGAATCCGATAGTATCCGCACTACAAGCTAGGAGGATGATGAACCGAGAGGGATGTCATGCATTCCTTGTTTATTTAAACGATGAAGATAAACCCGAGCGGGTAGAAGACATTGAAGTTGTCCGAGAATTTCGGACGTATTTCCGGAATCTGCCAGACTACCTCCTAATAGACAATCGGAGTTTACCATCGACTTGGAGCCGGATCAGCCCGGTGTCGAAGCGCCCTATAGGATGGCCCCAAAGGAGCTAGAAGAGTGAAAATCCAAATCCAAGAGCTTACGGATCTAGGATTCATTAGGCAGTGTTTCACCTTGGGAGCACTGTTTTGTTTGTTAAGAAGAAAGATGGTTCTTTGAGGATGTGCATCGATTATAGAGAACTAAATAAGATGACACTAAAGAACAAATACCCTTTGCCGTAATTGATGACTGTTTGACCAATTGCGAGGAGGCGGGTGTATTCTCGAAGATTGATCTTAAGTCGGGATACCACCAACTGAAAATCTGCTGAAGATGTACCAAGGCGCATTCGAACGATATGGCCACTATGAATTCATAGTTATGCCATTCGGATTAACCAATGCACCACCGTGTTCATGGACCTCATGAGCAGTATTTCATCCATGTTTGGATAAGTTTGTTTTGGTCTTCATAGATGACATCCTTATTTATTCAAAGAATGAAGAGGATCATAAGGAACATCTGACGGTTTTGCAAACCTTGAGAAATGAAAGACTCTTTGCTAAGTTTAGCAAATGCGAGTTTTGGTGAAGGAAGTTATGTTCCTTGGACACATTGTGTCTGCTGAAGGTATAAAAGTAGATCCCAGCCAAAGTAGAGGCCGTGCAAGAATGGAAATCACCTAAAACACAGCACGAAATTAGAAGCTTCCTAGGATTAGCTGGCTACTATAGGAGATTCATCGAAGGATTCTCCAAGATTGCAAGGCCGATAACCCAGCTACTCCGGAAGGGAATCAAGTTCAATTGGACGACGAGTGCGAGATGAGTTTCCAAATCTTGAAAGAGAATTGACCATGCACAGTTCTAGCATGGTCCGAAGCGAGACAGGGGTATGTGGTCTATACCGACGCATCTAAGACCGGGTGGGTTGTGTTTTGATGCAAGAAGGAAAAGTGATAGCTACGCATCTCGACAACTCAGACCCCACGAGCTGAACTACCCAACCCACGATTTGGAATTAGCAGCTGTAGTTCATGCCCTAAAAATTTGGAGACACCATCTCTATGGTGTGAGATGTGAGATCTTCACGGATCATAAAAGTTTGAAGTATTTCTTCGAACAAAGAGATCTGAATATGAGACAAAGAAGATGGCTAGAATTAGTAAAGGATTACGACTGTGGTATTAACTATCACCCGGGCAAGGCGAATGTAGTAGTGGACGCCGAGTCGTAAGAGTCATACCAGTTAGGATGTCTCTTTGTACAAGAGGAAAAACTCGTTGAAGAGTTTGGCAGGATGAAGATTGAACTAGTTGAACCACCCGAACAATCGTGAGTTGTATCGCTACACTCACACCGACCTCTTGATCTAAGAAAGAGAATTGTCGAGAGACAAAGGATTGAGGAAAAGTTGGAAAAGATCCGAGAAAGACTAAGGTCTGAAGGATTGAAGAATTTCGAGAGGCACCGGATAACGCCTTATTGTTTGAAGGTAGGATATGCGTTCTGACGACGCAGAGCTCCGAGCGAAATCATGAGTGAGGCTCACGACACGCCCTACACCGCCCACCCGGTAGTACTAAGATGTGCCGGGACCCAAGGAAAATTTTTGGTGGGAAGGCATGAAACGAGACATAGCTTCCCGTTCAGAGAACGTCTTGTTTGCCAACAAGTGAAGGCTTTACACCAACGACCCTATGGGAAGTTACAACCGTTGGAAATCCCGAATGGAAGTGGGACGATATAACGATGGATTTCGTTACAAGCTTACCCAAATCAAGAAGAAGGAACACGACCATATGGGTAATTGTGGATGAGCACCAAAAGTGCTCACTTTTACCTATTCAAAGCACTTATGGATCCGATAAGTTGGCTGGTAGTATGTATGTTAAGGAAATTGTACGACTACATGGAGTGCCAAAATCGATTACCTCGATCGAGACTCCAGTTCACATCCGATTTTGGATTAGTTTGCGAGAAGGCTGGGTGCAGATTAAACTTGATCTGACATTCCACCCACAAACCGATGGACAATCGGAGAGCGATCAAACGCTAGAAGACATGCTTAGAATCAGTAATTTTGGATCGCGGTACAAAATGGGAAGATATTTTACCGATTGAATTTGCTTACAACAACGCTTATCAGCGACGATCGGCATGGCCCCATCTGAAGCCTTGTATGGCAAAAGTGTAGATCACCACTTTATTGGGATGAAATCGGTGAGAGAAAAGTCATAGGGCCTGATGCGGTGAGTGAAATGATCAAATCGTTCGACAAATTAGGATGAGGATAAAAGAGGCTCGGGACGACGAAATCTTACTGACACGCGTAGATCGAAATAGATTTGAGGATGGAGACAAAGTATTTCTTAAAGTCTCTCCATCAAAAGGGATTGTCAGGTTTGGCCTGAAAGGAAAGCTTAGACCCCGTTACATAGGACCTTATGAGATCCTAGAAAGGATAGGTCCAGTAGCTTATAGGTTGGCTCTTCCGCCAAACCTAGGAAATGTCCATAATGTTTTCCACGTCTCACAATTACGAAAATACGTTCACGACCCAAAGCACGTGATTCATCAAGACGACGTGATCCTCGAGCCAGACATGAGCTATAAGGAAGAACCCGCAGCCATACTTGACCACAAAGTTCAGCAACTACGGAGCAAGTCGATTCCGTTAGTTAAAGTGCTGTGGAGACACCACGGACAAGAAGAAGCCACGTGGGAGCTTGAAGAGGCAATGAGGGAAAAGTACCCCGATTTATTTTTCTAAGAGGTATACAAATTTCGGGACGAAATTTTTCGTAAGGGGTGGAATGTAATATTCGAAAAAACGAATATCACGATTACGGTATTCTCGAGCCCGTAATTAGGGTTTCTTTGTGTATTAACTTTTACGACATCGAATCTTGTGACTTCGATACGATATCGTTATAACGAATTCCTTTTCGTAATTCATAAGGATTGTGAATTAAAGGATTGAAATATTACGAAATGATTCGTCGATATTTTTAAACGTCAAACGCGTGTCGAGCGTCGACTTTTCATGAAAATTTCGAGGCGGTGAAGCTTGGAATTAATTTCCATCTTAATTCCTTTATTAAATGGAATATATTTACTTAGTAAGTATGAACTTCTGCGACCATTTTGAGATGAGTCGATTTGAGCGTTTGAGGCGTTTTGAGCGTTAACGTCTGAGATGTTTTGAAAATGAGTTTAATGCTAGAAATTATAATAATTAATTTCCTATTATTATTTTATATAATTACTGTATTAATGATTATTAAAATCGATAATTGAGTTATTAAACTCGATATTTCTTATTTATAAGTTTCGAAAACCCTAATCTTATAAATAAGGGTTTTATCACATGAAATGATACCATTAAATTATCCTATGGTATCTAAACTTTATAATATGATATATATGAATAATATTAAGCATTAAATCAGATTTTCAGCCATAAAAATCGAAGGATTCAGTTTTTATAAAATTGAAACCCAAACTTTCGAAATTAGGGTTTTTAATGCATGAAATGTGTAATAATTTTATCCTATGCTATTATTTAATATCTAAAGCATGTATTATGATATATATATGTATATTTGGGACGAAAATTACATGAGTATCAATAATAGGTGTAATTTATATTTTTAATCCTATTTTTCAATAATTGTTATCGGTAATTTCGAAAATTGCATAAGTAATGATTTAATTATTTTTATGGCATGTATTATATATCTATGATCTATACTATGATTAATACATGTATTATGTACAAAATTGAAATAAAATCAGCCCCTAAACCTCTCCTATGCGACGCCATTATTACCCCAACAAGCATGGGAGCCTTTTTAATTTGGACCAATGCATGGCTTAGCTTTTGCTCTAGCCTAATAATCATCTCTCACTCCCCAATGTGCTGCAGATTTTATCCCATTTTTGGGCTAAAAATCGAGAGAGAGAGAAGGGATATGATAGGGAGAGACTCTTCCTCTTCACCCCTTTGTTGATGTATCTCTTCCCCCTCATTCCAAATCATTTTGAACACCAAAACACCTAACTCTCTCCCATTTTCTGCTCCAAGAAAACCGAGAGCTTCTCTCTCTCATTTACAAATTTTTCTTCTTCTTCTCCATCTCTATTTCACAAGCTTGGTACCATATCTTTGTTCTTGTGAACCTATATCATATCAAAGGTAAATATGAGTCATAGCTTCGATTATTCACCTCTTCTAAACTGAAATTTTCGAACTTGTTCATGTGTATGTATGTGTGTTTCGAAAATATTATATATGTATCTATGTATGTGTTAAATATTCTTGAGCATGAGCCATTGTTTATTTATATGTTCTTGAGGATTTTATTTTGAAAATGCTTGTGAATATATGTTAAATGAGCATAGGAGTGGTATATTAAGATTTTGGAATGGCCTAGCATGTTTATGACATTTTCGAACCATAGAGTATATTGATATAAATTTTTGAAAATGCTATAAAATGTTAAATGATGACCGAATACTTCTTGATATATTCTAAGCATGTATTATTGATCTATGTTATGATTTAAGACTATAGTATTGATTTAGAAATTTTTGAAAAACCCTAGCTTAAAGTTTAAAAATTACCGTGAGCTACATGTATAAGTACCTTAGTGTATAATTTTTATTTCAAGCATGCAATGACATATTAGTGCTTTAGAACCTTGATTATATGTTCTATGATTTAATTAGAATTTTTGAAAATCATATACTTTATTTTATAAAATTACCGTGAGCATTTAAATTTCATAGGTTGGTGTATGATTTTATTTTTGAACATGCAATGGTGTATTAATGCTTTAGTATATTGTTTATACATTGTGTGAAATTATTAGAATTTTTGGAAATCAAATACTAAATTAAATCAAATAAACCGTGAGTGATATGCTCTTGAAGGTGATGATTTAATTAGTTTTGATAAATATTATGATGTTACATTACTATACTATAGTGTATAAACATAGTATATAATTGTTGGAATTTTTGAAAACCAAATGCTAAATAAATCGAAAAAGCCGAGAGCAACATAAGCTCATATGGTGACGATTTAAATTAGTTTGGTTGATGTTATGATGTTACAATGTTATAATATAATGTTTAATGATGTTGGAATTTATTTAGAATTTTTAGAAATTGTTTGCTATTTATTTGGTAATTATCTCATAATTACCGTGAAATATTGTTATATATTGAAATAAATAGTTATGATGAACTATGGGTTATGTAAATATTATATACTGATGTTGAGATATTATAATAGGTATATACCAATTTTGGGAATTTTTGGATGATTATTCCCTATTTATTGGAATTACCGTGAATATTTATATATGTATATATATAAATAAATAGCAAACAGTACTATATGAATTTGATAAATTCATATTCTGGACCATAGTGTATAATAATACACTATATTAGTTTAGAAAATTTTTCAAGGGTCGTTTGCTATTTTTAGGACAATTATCGAAAATTTCGATAATTAATAAGGATATTAAATCCTTTTTAAAACTGTTTAATTATAAATTTTTGGTAAATTAATATTCTGGACAGTTTTCAAATATTACAAAATTTTATGAACATAGATTACTATGTTTGAGACGAACGTTCGTTTTGTAACGTTTTAAAAACCAAAATACGCTTTTTAATTATAAAAAGAATTATTAAAAATGCGAAAATATTTATAAGTCCTTGATTTACAAGATAAATCGAGAAATAGGACTTCACGTTTTCAAATCGATCAAATTCGATTTATGAAGCAAAATAGTAAGAAATTACTATTTAAAAGTCAAAATCATTGACTCTGTTGACCAGTGTTGACTTCGTTGACTTTTCAAAGTCAAACGTACGATTATACGTTTATAAAAACGTCAATATGCGTAAGATATACTACTTGAGTATGATGCCTCATTAGTAAGAAAGGATTTCATAAATGAAATCCATATATCGAAAAACGTACTTATACGTTGAACGTATCTCGAGGAACGAGAAAAGTCAATCGTATACGTATTAGAGACGTATTGAATTCACTAAGGAATTCAGTCTCACATCGATATGAAATATCAAAGTTATCTTAAGTTTTCGAGAGTCTCGATAGACTTGAGCGACGTACTAAAGCCTCGCTTTTTCGTAAAGGTGTGGACGCAAACGCAACGACGGGATTTTGGACGAACGATCGAACCTAGTACTTTTACAACGAACCGTAGTCCAGGTGGGCTTCTTATCTTCAAAATGTGGGCCTTTTCTTACCCCACTAAAACGTGACTTTACTGTTATATCAAATGAGTTTATTTACAGCACTTATCCTACAACTGTTTAACAAATGTTTCTTGCATTACACCGCGAAAATATTTCGTTTTGTGTATGGATCCTATCTGTTATGCCCGGTAGGGCTTTGTGGAGATAGTTGGAACTATTATATCATTTGTTGTGGTAGCACCCAACCTTTAAAGTCGGGTCCCGTGGGATGACAAATGCACAGCTAGGATTGGCGTGAAGGTTGGAACTACTGTTGTGTTAACATATGCTTGCAGAGAGTGTCTTTGTCGACGGATTACGGCCGGTCACGGCGTCGTAGATGGGAGGCCTCCTCTCGGCGTTTATTATTTATTATTATTATGTATTGTGACTATGAGATATGGACCATACACACGAAAATGCCCGCCGGGCTATGTTTATGAATGAAAATGATTTGGTAAGCCTGAGGCATTTTAACTAAAACCACGTGACTTACTCGATATTGGCGTAAATCCAAATATCATCAAATGTTTTCGGCATAAGTCCACCGAGTACAATTTCTTGTACTTAGCCCCGCATGTTTGTTTTAAATGTGCGAGGTTGAGCTCGATGGTGATGATGGGGATGTGTTGAGGAGTCCAAAGTGTCCCCACCGATTTACTTAAACTTTTGGGTTATACCTTGAATACATATCGTCATATATGTATTCACACACTTTCATTGCTATACTCAAACTCCTTTATTTATGCTTTATGTTACAAACTATCGAGGTCCATCGGATTAGGCCAAGTTTTGGGGTCCGATGGCTAAACCTTTTCAAAAACATTATAACATCACCTTATATTACGCTCGAAGCATGTTAGTTTATTCTTATGCATTTTTATTTTACCCGTAATCCCCAAAATACTACTCCTAGTATTAGTCGCCTCCAGTCCGGGTTGGTCCGGATTGGGGTCGTGACAACCCACAAGAGCCGTCGGCTCTTAGACAAAGATTGCATGGCCTTGAGTTGTTCAAGGTCCAACATGATGTGAGGATACTAACTCCATGTCATGATCACTAAGTGAGTCATAACCCGTCATTTGAGAAGGCTTCCATTTTATTTTATACATTTGTGAGTGACCGAGGGAGTGAGAGAGAGATATTAGAGTTGGATCCTTCTTTCTTCTTTCATTTCACTCACTCAACTCATTGAACAAACACTCAAACTCTCCTTCCTCTCTCCAAAATTCTGGAAAAATCGAGAGCACTTCCCCCCCCCCGAAAAATTTTAGTGTTCATCTCTTCTTCCTTCTTCACCAAAGCTTGATACCTTAAGCTTGTTCCTTAAATCCATACCATTAGAAGGTGAGAAAACGAACAAGGCTTCGATTGTCCTTTAAATCTTACAAAAAATTCGAAGGTGGGTCTTGTACTAATACATGTGTTCATAGTGTTCTTGTTTGTAAAAGTTTTCTAGTGCATGTGTTCTTGATGATCTTTGATTGTAAAAATTAGCTAATGCATGTTAAGTTTGACCTATGGTTATGCAGGTGTTCTTGATTTATAAATTTTATGCATGTGTGTTTGATCTCAAAATTTTGCTAACTTATGGTAAGTCATGCATTAAAAATGTGTAGCATGATGAATAGAAGCCTAGATCATGTTTAAAATATATTTCGAACATGTCATGAGATTTTATGTGATGATCGAAAATTCTTAAAATTATTTTAAGGTTGGATTATTGATCTATGATATTATGAGAGTTCATAGTGAATTATTGAGAATTTTTGAAAATCCTATACTATGTTTTTAAAAATAACCGAAAGCTTAAGAAATTCCTATCTTGGTGTATAATTTTTATTTAAGACATGCAATGGCATATTAGTGATCTAGGACCTTGATTATGTATTACATGAATTTACTAGAATTTTTGGAAATAATTTGCTCAATTTTTTTTTAGAAATAACCGTGAGCTTCCAAGTTGAAAATGATGATGATTAAATTGTTTTTGATGCAAATTATGATGTAATGTTGTTATACTATAGTATATAAGCATGGTGTATTTTTGTTGGAATTTTTATAAAAGGTTTGGTATAAGTTGAAGATGGAACCGTGACCTTGGATTTTTAATCCTTGATGAAGAAATGGAATATGTTGAACTATAAGTTATAATTATGGTATAAATTAATGTTGGGACCTTGTACTAATTATATAGAATTTTGGACAATTTTGGACAATTTTTATCAATAATACCGTGACCTATAGAATTTAATTGTGGATGCTCAAAATTTTCTATAGTTAATATTAATGCATATTAATGATCATAGTGTAAAATAATACACTCTATGAATTTAGAGAATTTTGGAACAAATTTGGAAAAATTTGATCATATAATAGTGAGCTATAATGTTGAGGATAAGGATTTTAAATCATTTTAATCAAGAATAATAATATATTATATGTCTAAAATTATTTTAGACATAATTGAATTTTATAAAATTCTATAAACATAAGAATATTATGTGTGTAATGAACGTTATGTTAAATAACGTTAGAAATGAAATATAATGCATAATGAATAAATTGATTAATATTTAAGAAAGATACTAATAGAGTTTATCGATTTGCGTGAAAAATCGAGAATTAGGACTCTATTTAAAAGAAATCGATTGAAAATCGATTTATGTTGATTGGTTATTAAGAATATGAATTAGTAAAGAATTTACTAATAAAAGTAAAATTGTCGACTTTTGAAATCAGCGTGCGGAATCGTTCGATAAATACGCTGTCTGGCGTAAAGCGTACTAATTAGGTAAAGAAACCTCGTTGGTAAGAAAAGATTTCATAATTGAAATCGTTAGAACGAAAGACGTGAGAACACATCAAGCGTTTAAGCCCGGAAGGTTAAAGCGAAATAATTGAACATATCTCGAAGAACGAAATGTTTAGTTAAAATCGTGAATTGAGCAGTATTGAATTAGTTAAGAAATTTAAATTTATATCGATATAGAATATCAAAGTTTATTCTAGACTTTGAAAGTCTCGAAAAACGTGAACGACGTACTAAACAATGCTTTTACGTAAAGGTGTGGACGCTGATGCAACGACTGGACGTTGAAGAGTAATCGAATTAAAGACGATCAAATAGTCCAGGTGGGCTTTCTTACCTAAACAAAATGTGAATTTGCTATATTTTCAAATGATTTTATTTACGATGCTTATACCAAGAAATGTTGATAAAATGTTTACGAGATTACCTGCCAAATTTTTTTATGTTTTATGTATGTATCCTATCCTGAATGAATGGTATGAATGTGTTGGATAGCTTCCAACTTATGAATGAAATCGATATCGGATCCTATGCCGGAAGACTTATACCTAGCTAGGATTAACGTGTACACCTAATGGTGACTGTGTGTTGTAAGGACAATTCACGGCCGGTCACAGCGACGTAGAGGGAGGCCTCCTTCTACGGCGTTAAATGAAAATGTTATGAGGATAAGGATATGGATCATACATGCAAGTAAAATGCTTGGCCAAGCAGATGTTTATGAACTGATGAAAATGATTTAGTAAGCATAAGGCATTTCAAATAAAACCCTTATGTCTTACCATGATGTGGCAGTGTAATTTAAAAATGTTAAAATGTTTTCGGCATGAGTCCACTGAGTGCATTCTTGTACTCAGCCCTGCATGTTTGTGTTTAAATGTGCAGGTTGAGCTGTTGATGATGATGATGGAGAGTGTTGAGGAGTCGAGAATGCTTTTGATGTATACATGTTAAGAACCTTGAATACACATCGTCATATGTGTATTCATACGTTTTTCGCTGCAATTTGAACGTTGTTTTATGATAATAGGATATTAACAGTTGAAGTCCTGCAGATCATTTGTATTCTTTTGGATCTGTTGGTCTAGCCCTTCTGGTACATTATGCTAGTAATGTATATAATGTTTGAATCATGCCATCTTACGTATTATATATCCTCGTAATAGCCTTTCATGAACCCTAAGTGCTGTTCTTTCAATCAGTCCCCTCTAATCCGTCCTTAGGATTAGGTTGGGGGCGTGTCAGAGTGGTATCAGAGCAGTTCGCTCTTTGAACTCAAATTCTTCTTTCAAGATTAAGTCTAGATCGAGTCACTAGACTTCTAGAAATCTGCCGACTATACTCAACACTCCATCATATCCAGCTCAACCGGGATGTGGTAAATGATTTCTTTCTCAGACTCTTGAAATGAAAAGTTTAATGATGAACAAGATTGAAATCATATTTTGAAGAAAAAGGAAAGAAATGTTATGATGTTTGAAATGAAAATTATGAGTAAGAAAATTTCAAAATTCGATTTTGAAATTAACGGGAGATATGCAAAGTGATTGAATTGGAAATGAATGTATATGTTTGAAATGAATGTGAACGGTCAATGTTGAAAGGATGAATTCAAATAAATATGTATGTATGAATGAACTGTATTGTCATTCTTTGAAATTTTAGTTTTAAATTTCATGTTGGATTATGACGAATGATATGTCATCACAAGAAGAACATAGACGAGTAAGAAGCATGATCACGTGTTACAAAAGAACTTAGAAGTATGAACTTCTTTCCTTCACAAGAACAAAAAGAATGACCAGAACGACGAAAGTAGCGATAGCCTCGAACTCGAACAGCAAAAGACGAGTGTAAAGGGTAAACGAGAACGACTTCAACTTTGGAAATGAACGACATCAGCATTGTCATCATGACCCCGACATGGCCGACATCAATTGAGACCACCGCATGTATGACCGTTGAATTTGACTTCGGTAAATTTTTTTTTTCTTGACTTGGATACAGAGACCTTGGTAGTCGAACTACTTAGGCAGCAGCAATAGCGTGCACGACCTCGGTGTCGGCATTGCCTCGGATTTTTGCACGAGCACGCAATTTTTCTGCACTGCACAGTAATTTTATTTTAGCTCATTCTCTTTCGTTAGGACTCCGATTTGCGCATGGTTTTCTCCTACGTACTCCTAACACACTGAACTTCATTTGTTATGAAGGACTGAAACCCTGTTTCTTTCTCCAGAAAGCACGAGAGTCTGTTGAAAATTGGTTCGAGTTTTATTTAGAACAAAGACTTTATAGTACAATATGGACCTTAGGACGCTGCTAGGTAATAAGTTCCCAAGTAGAATAAGAAAGTTACGACATATGTTGTACCTAATAACGCTTATCTACCTTATAGATTGTTCAGTTTATCCTAGTTGCTTAACAGAGGTACTTAAGTTATCTTATTTGCTTAACGGATAATAGTAGTTGACTTATGCTAGTTTTGATCGTGACAGATGGAGGAGATGCGTTATACAGCTAGGAGGAGGATAGGACCACACGCTACGCCCGAGGAAGTGGTGCGTACATACCGAGAGTGTTGGATGTGCTGTGGCGAGGACTTAGGGGAATTTCTGATGTACTATCTTCGACTTTGGAGGAATGCCCGAGATTATGGCGTGACAGATTACGACGGTATCAAGCGTCTCTTGGCCATACTTCCCTGTGATTGGGAGGACTACGCCCGAGAGGTATCAGGAGATTACATATACCGTGTGCTCGGCGGTTATGATCTGATCGGAGACTTGCCCAGGTTTATTAGTCATCTGACGTACGTGTACAGTATCTATGGAGTTGCACCGAGGGGACCTTATCTCCCTCCGCGAGAGTATACATGGCGTGATGACTCGCTGAATGGTTGTATACCGAGGTTCCACGACAGTTGATCCGTAGTGCCTCGATGCTCTGTTTGATGAGGCGAGCTTGCTCGTGTGGACAGAGCAGCGCGACCGAGAGCGCTAGGAGCGCATGTCTTTCCTCCGTTGACTTTTGGACATCCTATACATCCATCACCACCGCCTCTACCACCGATGACAGCTCCACCACCTCCAGTAGAGCCCTACTGCCAGACGGCGAGGATGCGAGTGTCGGACCCTTGTGATGGTTACAGTCCAGTACGTGTGAGTTACAGTCCGATACGTGCTGATTACAGTCCAGTACGCGAGGATTACGGCCCGATGCGCGACATACATATGATAGGAGATGACGGAGCAGGACCATCCAGAGTACACGCACGAGAGGATGATTCTGAGGAGGAAGAAGATCCTGAAGAGGATGAAGAAGAGGAAGATTCCAGATGAAGATGATGGGTGAAGACTTAAGTAGATATACAATTAGTGTGTGTGTTGTTTTGATGTGTTTTGTAAAATGATGGAAGGAAAAACTAAATGTTTTGTAAGGCTATGTGAGCCGGTATGTATGTAATTTTCGTTTGTAATGACTGTCGATCTAAAATAGCCCTGCCTAAGGCAAAATTTTCTTATATTATATATGACCCTGAATGGGCTTTTGCGGCAAATTGTGTATGACAAAGACGAAATGTTTTATTAAAGTCGTTTTACAATGAGGCTATAAAGATATTATATATGTTAAATTATGAAAATAATGTGTGATGCTAATTATATGTTTTATTATATAGCAGAATGCCACCTAGACAAGATCCTGAACAAGGAATCAGGGGCGGAGGAAGAGGAAGAGGTAGGGAAGAGGTAGAATCGATGACAGAACCGGAAGATATACCACCCCACCTCCACCGATCGGGATAGAGGAACTTTTTTAGGCAACCCTCCCATCTTTAATGGAAAAGGAAATCAGGAGGCGAGAACAATGGATAAGGGCAATGGAACGAATCTTTGACTTTTTACGGTGCTCAACGCAAGAGCGACTGTCATGTATTACCTTTAAACAATGGACTGTGACTTACGGTGGGAAGCCGAAGGAAGGTTTCTGACAGAGCAGTTGAAGAATTTACTTGGGAGGATTTCAAGAGGGAGATGTACGACAAGTATATTCCGAAAAGTTATAGGAAGAGGAAGGAGCACGAATTCTTCGTGTTGAAACAGGAAAAGATGTCTGTAACTGACTATGATCGCACCTTCTGCGACATGTCAAGATATACTCTTGATCAAGTTAATACAGATTTGAAAATGTCACAGCCCGACTACTTAACGAAGTACTTAGCCAAGTAGTTAGGCCATGACTGGGTTAAGAACTTAAATCGAGGAATGTGACCACAACTTTCCTTTGAAGGACTCAAACATTTATGGTTCAAAAAGTACAATGGAGTTTGCCAAAGGTTGGTTCTAAGTTCTCGAACCGTAATAATGGATCAAATAAAGAAGAATAACGTCTGAGGACAAATGATCACACAAGAATGACCACTATCAAGAATGTACATTTTCAAGCATGTTTTGACAACATTGAGAATTTATCGACGTCAAAGTATCTCAAAGACTTGATATAAACTTTATTGGATTCAACGAAAACAACTCGAACTTTCGAGTAAATCCTTGTTCACGTAAGCAAGTCGACATAAAAAATAAGAATGTCGAGTTCATAATAATCGAATAAATATTTTCATAAGCAAGACAGCAACGTAACTACGATGCTGAAACCATATCAACAAAACAAAGACTATCATCAAGATTATAATCAACTCAATGTAGTAACATCCCAAGGCAAATGAATGCCAAAGTTTGGTAACGGAAAGGGTGGCTGCGAATTATGTATGAAGACATAAAACTCTGGGCAACAAACATATTAACATCAATTAATCAACCTTAATAATTGAACATTTTCATTATGAGCCGATTTATCTAGAGAAGCTCCTTTTGCACAAAGATTCGATTCCAAAGATCCTCTCAAGCTCAACCCGCACGCTTAGAAATACATGCAGGCGTGAGTAGAAAATGCACCGATGGGTATACGCCAAAACATTTCAAACATTGCCTTAGGGCTATATGATCGACTAGCCATAACATTTGCAATGCACCGAGGTTTTAGTGAAATAACTCGTGCATGCTTTTCATAAATAAACACTTACTTGCTTTCATTTCGTAGGATCATCATAAAAATATGCATATGCATGGTCTATGTCTGCAGACAACTTTTTCTTCCCATATCCACGGATTATGTCTATGTGTTGAGAAGTAGGCCTCCTTCTCAAACACGCTTATGACCAAGGGTCGCTATCCGACGCCGGTAAATCTCACATCATAACATACCGTGTTGATGGACCCGGCGGTACCATGCCACGCCATACTTTTTATCATTTCTTTCTTTTCTTTCTTTCATTCCGTGGATAGGTAATGCATCATGCTCATGCTCAAAACAGTAAGTCATTTAACTTTGAAACTTTGCTCATAAATGCATTTCATATCATTTTGAAACATAAAAAGCATAAACATATCATATTAGAAAATATTTATACCCACCTGGATGTTCCTTAGAGTTAAGGAACAAATTCTCAATTCCATTTCTTTCTTTATCCATATAAAACGGCATAAAAGCCTATCAAGAGCCAAACAAGAACATTACTCATATTAGTCGTCGATACGATCATATCTTCTCGATATCAAATCTAAGACACTATGGTCTATCAAATCTTGGGTCATCAGATCCTTTAACATTTTATTAGTAAACAATTTCTATCTAAATTTTGGCAGCGTAACGTTTATAAACGCATCGCCATATTAAAACCAAACAATCCAAACATAGCTAAAACTCCACCAATTCATCACCATATGTTTCAATGAACATATTAAACTCAATACCAATCTTCAATCATCCAATCTTAGCCCATAATCCAACGGCCCCTTAAGACGTCACTTTTAGGCCTAACGTCGAAAATTCACGTAAGACGTTATCTAACACCAACGAATCTATATACATGCTCAACTATCATTAAAGATCATTAATTTATCAATGAAACATAAAGATCAAAGCTTTGGCTTTGAAAACAATTTTTCGACGTCAAACTAAAAATTTTCGCCAAATACGTCGGCGAAAAATCCGAATAAATCATTTTAAGCTTTATTCATATCATAGAATCCAAATATAAGCTCAAAATGATCAAATAAAATCAAAATTTCATCAATATGGAAGCTAGGGTTTTCGGTCACTTTAGGAGTTTTCCAACTGTTTCGATTTCAAACGCTTTTCTCGCTCAAAACATGTTTATATCAATTCCTCAACACATATATGAAAGAATATTAGGCATATCAACATCATATATTCAAGATCATGGTCTCCATGATTTTCAAAATCATCAATATATCAACAATGAGCATATGCTTAAAATTTCAACGTTAAACAACTTATCGGATTTAATCTAACGTAATATCAAGAAATAATCGAACAACAACATCTCACTTCATATTTCATCTAAAGGACCGAAATTATAACATGCTCATAAGTTCATATTTTTCAAAATTTCAAACCGTAGATGCGTTCTAAAGATTGAGATATACCTTAATTTGAAGACGGATTGAAAATCCAACGGCTGAATCTTCTAAAATTGAGCTTGAACATTTTCACCTTGGAGTGTGTGTGAGTGTGTGTTTCGAAAATTTGAGAAGAAAATGATAGTGAATAGTGATCTTCCAAAATTTAATGGATATTTAATAAAGTTTCTATTTTATTTTCCATTTTCTTTAATAAAAGTGATTATTCATCAAATTCTAGAGAATTCTCAAGAATTCTCCAAAATTCCACCATTTTCCTTTTTCTTTAATACATGATGAATAATCATGTTTTATAAATTTACAAAATGTACATTTGTTCACAAATAATACCAACGTTATAAACGCATGCTATTAATCCATATTGTTCCAATTTCAAAACTCAATTTCTAATAAAATGCTCTCTACTTGAAATCCTCTTTAAAACTCAAATAACATATTGTAATCATCAAACTTTGATTGTAAAACATTTTAGCTTCCAAAACCATTTTAGACATTCTCCGACGATTAGGTTTAATCGGCAAATGCCGATATCACAAAAAACAAAGATTTGAATTTCTCCATTTTATGAAATCAAAACTTCGTTGAGCATGTATCTATTATTTCAAGACTCTTGAAATCTAGGTCTTCTTATTCTAAACAAGACCTAAGAATCTTGTTTTAGGTTCTATCTCGAATAAATCTAAAATTTATTTTCTTGTCTCAAGATTTAAAACAAAGCTCGCTTAAACAACACTTTCTTAAGGATGCAATGCCTTCTTATAACTCTTAATTAAGAGTTAATCTCGCTACATGAATGCGGGTATTACATTCTCACCCCTTACAAAATTTCGTCCTCGAAATTTAGCATGTCGCAGTAATCTCGAGCACTTCTTTCTCATCCGATCTTTAACTTCCGTGTCGATTTCGCACGATTCGCTTCTCTTCATAACTTAGATCTGCTTTCGTGAATAACGTTCTTTTGATGTATGATGTGTTTTAGATCAAACACATATCTTCGCTATCGCGACACATGGAATACATCGTAAATATTTCCAAAACTTGGAGACATCGTAATTTCAGAGGCGATTATTCCAATCTTCTCAATCTCGCATAACCGATAAATCTTGGTTTGAACTTTTCTTTGATTCCAAAGCAATGTATTCCTTTGGAAGAATATACTTTACTGAAAACTTCTCTTCAATCTCAAGCTTAGTTCCGCTCGTCTTGTATCCGCATAGAATTTCGATGATTTTGAGCTTCTTCTTTTCGATTTATCGACGACCATTTCTTCGATCGCTTCGGTCCAAGCACTTTTCGCTCTCCAACCGCGTTCTTAAAGAGTGACGATCTACACTTTATGCCGTAGAGGGCTTTATAAGGCCATATAAATCGTTGCTTGATAGTTGTTGTTGTATGCAATTTTAATCTTTACTCATCTCGGTTAAAACTCGCCCACAAACGAGATATTCAGATATTCGAGCTAACTTATCGCCTTCATACATATAGAGATCTCGGGAGAAAGAACTTTTGATGTAATTCCCACCGTAAATTTGTAGACCATCTTAATCGACACGATATACATAGGAGACACTCGATTAGAGCACTTCCAAAACTTGAAAACTCGCTCGAGCGAACTCATTTTTCAAAGATCACCGGCTACTATTTCTATTGGAAGATGGAGGATTCGACGCAGAAAAAGCTCAAATTATACGATCGATTTAAAGCAAATAAGATATAGGTGAATCATGAGAAGAATTGTCACTTTCAAATTTTTCGCTTTGTTTTAAAAGAGGATTTCTTTTTGGGTGGTATATTGCATTGCAAACAATTACCAAAATGCAAGATGTTTCATTTATCAAAACGAGAAAAGTTCTTCATCAACAAACAAGCTTATATCTCGAGGATCTTCTTAATTGTTTATTACAAGGTTATGATATGAAATAACATAGCTCGATAGCAAATGATCATATAGATCTCAAAGGAAAGAAAATCGCTTTGAGGGCTTTTACAAAAGCGAGGAAAACTTTGCACAAGCATATTGGTGCTTTAACATCTCGGCAAAACACATCCGTATGGCTTCTCGTGCACGCTACCACATCATAAAAATATCTATAATATCACTAATCTATATATGTATACCCATATGTCCACATAGGTCGTCATCGTTATCATTCTTTTCTTCCATCTCTATTACTCTATTTTTACCGTCATCAATGACTTCATAGAGTCTAACCTCTCCATATTTTTCTTGATCTCGGAGATAGCGGATCATTAGCACGATCGAAATGAGTATAAGGAATCTATTCTAGGATAAAGGATGTCAAGATCACCATGAAAGACATTTGTCCGATATTTAGGGTCAAGTTGGTTGTATAACAACCGTAAAATTGAGTTCATACATAAAAGATTTTGAGACATCCGAGTCTCAACGAATTAGCTTAAGTCTCTTTTCAATTCTCAATTGAGAAGTTTCATAAACATGAGAAAATAGAACAAACCGAATCGGTATAAAATCCCAAGAGATGCAATAATACCGACCATACCAATCTAGGTCAATAGGAAACATTTCGTGATGGAGATAAAATAATCAAACTATGTAGGATCTACGCCGACTCAAGCATAAATAGTCGAGTATCCGCAAAGAAGACTCTATTTCTAGAGCATGGGTACTAGCATCATATTCGGGGTGGTAGGATCAACATCAATGGTTCAACGCTCTCTTTATCATTAGGTATAAAAGAAAACTTACCACCAAATGAAGTCGATTTAATAGCCGAGATGAAATCACCATAGAGGAAAAGAGCCAAAAGGAAATTCAAGTGTACATAATAATAAGAATCGATGATAGTTAGAGTCCGGAAAATAATTAGCGAAAACGAGAGTTACGTACAACGGATGGTCCGGAGTATTTATAATTGATGGGTCAAACCCTAAATTCTCATCGGTCGTGGTGCCTAGCAAATTGACTAGCGATTGCTAAGGAGATCACTAGCTTCAGTACAAAACGTGGAGCAACTTGCGACTTGGCTAGCGATAGGGCGGTTATGAGCTTCTTGTTCCTTTTTGTCTTTGATCACATCTTTGCGTATGCATCGATCGTCACTTGAAAAGCCAATCTCGCTACTCCTTAAGCCATAAAAAATAACTGAGTATTCCACCGTCCCCATCAGCAATGTTCTCATATGCCTCTTCTTACAAGCGATGGAATTTAGCGAGAATTTTACTCTAGATAAGCTGCCCATTTGGTGTATATAGATAGAAGCGCTCTCTAATCTTTGCTGATGACGACAAACGAGATAACGATAAACGAATCATACTCTTTCGAACTGTCTAAACGATCCTCGTTATCGTAGCTAAAAGAATACACAAATGCTAGCAGAAAACATATTCATGTTGTTCTGCCGTCTTTTCTCATAATGTCTTTTCAACTTTAACTCATAAAGCTATTTCTTATTTCAAACATACTTTTTCATATAACAATTCATTCAATAAAGCATGTACTCAATCATCATCTGTGATAATCATAATCACAAGCATAAGCATAATCATAAGCTCTTACCTGGTGAGCTAGAGATGATGGAATCGAATGTCGAGCTTCTTAAGAACAATCGACTCTTTAACTTATATTCTCAAATCGTAATCAACAACCGATTCTATAAACTCGATTCTCATGATAGAGTCCAACAATTGACTCCATAAACTTAAATTCTCGAGTAGTCACCAAAAGAATTACATACTCAAGGTGCATAAACCGCACAAGACTCACAAAGATTCATGAATTTAGAATTTAGGACAACAGCAAGCTACACAAGGATTCATGAGGACTTACAAGTTCGTAATTCAAACCATGCTCAACTATTCAAAATTCACAAGGATTTACAAGTCCATAAGTAAAAACTGCACAAACTGCATAACACTCACAAGGGCTACTGTGTTCGTAGTTCAAAACTATGCACAGATCGCATAAATTTACAAAGGCTCACTGTTTCGTAACTCAAACCGCTCGATACCATTCATCGTCACAACCGACTACTTAACCAAGTACTTAGCCAAGTAGTTAGGCCATGACTGGGTTAAGAACTTAAATCCGAGGAATGCGACCACAACTTTCCTTTGAAGGACTCAAACATTTATGGTTCAAAAGTACAATGGAGTTTGCCAAAGGTTGGTTCTAAGTTCTCGAACCGTAATAATGGATCAAATAAAGAAGAATAACGTCTCGAGGACAAATGATCACACAAGAATGACCACTATCAAGAATGTACATTTTCAAGCATGTTTTGACAACATTGAGAATTTATCGACGCCAAAGTATCTCAAAGACTTGATATAAACTTTATTGATTCAACGAAAACAACTCGAACTTTCGAGTAAATCCTTGTTCACGTAAGCAAGTCGACATCAAAAATAAGAATGTCGAGTTCATAATAATCGAATAAATATTTTCATAAGCAAGACAACAACGTAACTACGATGTCGAAACCATATCAACAAAACAAAGACTATCATCAAGATTATAATCAACTCAATGTAGTAACATCCCAAGGCAAATGAATGCCAAAGTTTGGTAACGGAAAGGGTGGTGATAATTATGTATGAAGACATAAAACTCGGGCAACAAACATATTAACATCAATTAATCAACCTTAATAATTGAACATTTTCATTATGAGCCGATTTATCTAGAAACTCCTTTTACACAAAGATTCGATTCCAAAGATCCTCTCAAGCTCAACTCGCACGCTTAGAAATACATGCGGTGAGTACAAAATGCACTCGGTGGGTATACGCCAAAACATTTCAAACATTGCCCTTGTGGCTATATGATCGACTTGCCATAACATTTGCAATGCACCGAGGTTTTAGTGAAATAACTCGTGCATGCTTTTCATAAATAAACACTTACTTGCTTTCATTTCGTAGGATCATCATAAAAATATGCATATGCATGGTCTATGTCTGCAGACAACTTTTTCTTCCCATATCCACGGATTATGTCTATGTGTTGAGAAGAGGCCTCCTTCTCAAACACGCTTATGACCAAGGGTCGCTATCCGACGTCGGTAAATCTCACATCATAACATACCCGTGTTGATGGACCCGAAGGGTACCATGCCACGGCCATACTCTTTTATCATTTCTTTCTTTTCTTTCTTTCATTCCGTGGATAGGTAATGCATCATGCTCATGCTCAAAACAGGCAAGTCATTTAACTTTGAAACTTTGCTCATAAATGCATTTCATATCATTTTGAAACATAAAAAGCATAAGCATATCATATTAGAAAATATTTATACCCACCTGGATGTTCCTTAGAGCTAAGGAACAAATTCTCAATTCCATTTCTTTCTTTATCCATATAAAACGGCATAAAAGCCTATCAAGAGCCAAACAAGAACATTACTCATATTAGTCGTCGACACGATCATATCTTCTCGATATCAAATCTAAGACACTATGGTCTATCAAAACTTGGGTCATTGCATCCTTTAACATTTTATTAGCAAACAATTTCTATCTAAATTTCGGCAACAGAACGCTTATAAACGCATCGCCATATTAAAACCAAACAATCCAAACATAGCTCAAACTCCACAAATTCATCACCATATGTTTCAATGAACATATTAAACTCAATACCAAGCTTCAATCATCCAATCTTAGCCCATAATCTAACGGCCCCTTAAGACGCCACTTTTAGCCTAACGTCGAAAATTCACGTAAGACGTTATCTAACACCAACGAATCTATATACATGCTCAACTATCATTAAAGATCATTAATTTATCAATGAAACATAAAGATCAAAGCTTTGGCTTTGAAAACAATTTTTCGACGTCAAACTAAAATTTTTCGCCAAATACGTCGGTAAAAAATCCGAATAAATCATTTTAAGCTTTATTCATATCATAGAATCCAAATATGAGCTCAAATGATCAAATAAAATCAAAATTTCATCAATATGGAAGCTAGGGTTTTCGGTCACTTTAGGAGTTTTCCAACGGTTTCGATTTCAAACGCTTTTTCTCGCTCAAAACATGTTTATATCAATTCCTCAACACATATATGAAAGAATATTAGGCATATCAACATCATATATTCAAGATCATGGTCTCCATGATTTTCAAAATCATCAATATATCAACAATGAGCATATGCTTAAAATTTCAACGTTAAACAACTTATCGGCGATTTAATCTAACGTAATATCAAGAAATAATCGAACAACAACATCTCCTTCATATTTCATCTAAAGGACCGAAATTATAACATGCTCATAAGTTCATATTTTCAAAATTTCAAACCGTAGATGCGTTCTAAAGATTGAGATATACCTTAATTTGAAGACGGATTGAAAATCCAACTACCGAATCTTCTAAAATTGAGCTTGAAAATTTTCACCTTGAGTGTGTGTGAGTGTGTGTTTGAAAATTTGAGAAGAAAATGATAGTGAATAGTGATCTTCCAAAATTTAATGGATATTTAATAAAGTTTCTATTTTATTTTCCATTTTCTTTAATAAAAGTGATTATTCATCAAATTCTAGAGAATTCTCAAGAATTCTCCAAAATTCCACCATTTTCCTTTTCTTTAATACATGATGAATAATCATGTTTTATAAATTTACAAAGATGTACATTTGTTCACAAATAATACCAACGTTATAAACGCACGCTATTAATCCATATTGTTCGAATTTCAAAACTCAATTTCTAATAAAATGCTCTCTACTTGAAATCCTCTTTAAAACTCAAATAACATATTGTAATCATGAAACTTTGATTGTAAAAACATTTTGGCTTCCAAAACCATTTTAGACATTCGGCCGACGATTAGGGTTTAATCGGCAAATGCCGATATCACAAAAAAAAACAAAGATTTGAATTTCTCCATTTTATGAAATCAAAACTTCGTTGAGCATGTATCTATTATTTCAAGACTCTTGAAATCTAGGTCTTCTTATTCTAAACAAGACCTAAGAATCTTGTCTTAGGTTCTATCTCGAATAAATCTAAAATTCTATTTTCTTGTCTCGAAGATTTAAAACAAAGCTTCTAGCTTAAACAACACTTTCTTAAGGATGCAATGCCCTTCTTATAACTCTTAATTAAGAGTTAATCTACGCTACATGAATGCGGGTATTACGTAAAATGTCGAAAAAGTTTAGGTCGGGTCCATGGCCGAGATCGGGATGTCTCTCGCCATCATGGAGACTTGACTTATACCGGTGCTCTAGGACGAGCTCGGATATTGAGGCGATGCGGAAGATAAGTCGGTGTCGCTTCGACGCGAGAATATAATGGATAAGGGTAAAAGGAAATGGGAAGCAAATTATGGAAATAATGTGGGAAATTTCGAGGCGTGAGTAATAAACGACGATGGCAAGAAACATGGCACATCCAGATGGGGATGGAAAAGTACGGCTTTTGTTCCTCCGACTAGAGGCCCACAAGAATGATGAGGGCTCTTCCGCGTCTGAATGCCGTAAACCGCACAAAGGAATGTGCATGGCGGGCGAAGGAAATTGTTTCAAAGGGATGAAAGGCGCACCATGCCAACAATTTTCCAGGTGCGCCCGGAAACAATTATAAGACCGAACCAAACCGGCAATGCTCAGCCGCTCGGGGCTTTTCAATTTCAGCCCCACCTCGTGAAGAATTCCAAAGCAACAACGGGCAAGATCCTCAACAACAAAGGCGGCAACCACAGCGACAACGCCAGTAGCAACAGCCAAGACAACAGCAGCAGAATCAACAAGGGCAAGCACCCGTCGCCCTCGGCCCCAGTAGAGCATATGCCTTACACCGAGGTAAATGAATGTAACTGTGAAACTGGCGGTGTATGGGAATTCTTCTCAACGTACCTATTATAATATTGTTCGATACGGGTGCTTCACATTCCTTTATAGATAGATCATGCGTAGATACGTTGGAACTTAAGTCTGAAAAGGCAAGTCAGGATATGAGAATCTCTTCGCCTATAGGAGGGACTATGATTGTTACACATATCTGCTCGAACCTAGAGTTGACTTTAGGATCACTTAAGGTTCTGGCGAATAATCTGAACATAATACCCATGGGTGACGTAGATATAATCCTAGGAATGGACTGGTTAGCTAAAAATCATTCCACGATTCTTTGCAAAGAAAGGAAAATTTCATTTCATTTTCCTGGACAAGAAGCTATGCACTTTCACGGAATCGGCATGGGAAGAATCCCAATTATATCGCCGTTGAAGGCGAAAGAATGATAAACAAGAAAGGATGCCACGCATATCTTGTTTACCCGAACGAAGAAGATAAACCGGAAATGAAAATCAAGACATAGAGGTTGTTCGAGAATTTTGACGCATTTCCTAAAAATCTACTAGGATTACCTCACGATGACAATTGAATTCACCATCGACTTGGAACTCGGATCGGCTCCAAGGTCGGCGCCTATAGAATGGCTCCAAAAGATTTGGAAGAATCAAGATCCAAATTCAAGAATTGTTGGACCTAGGTTTTATTAGACCTAGTGTTTCGCTGGGAGCGCTTGTTTTGTTTATCAAGAAAAAGGATGGTTCTTTGAGAATGTGCATAGATTATCAAGAACTGAACAAGATGACGCTCAAGAACAAATACCCTTTGCCAAGGATTGACGATCTCTTTGATCAATTACGAGGAGCAAGTGTATTTTCGAAGATTGATCTCAAGTCAGGTTATCACCAACTTAAAGTACGGCCGGAAGATGTACCTAAAACTGCATTCCAAACCAGATATGGCCACTATGAATTCATAGTTATGCCGTTCGGATTAACCAATGCACCAGCCGTGTTTATGGACCTCATGAACAGAGTGTTTCATCCATACTTGGACAAATTTGTTTTGGTCTTCATAGATGATATTCTTATCTATTCGAAGAATGAAGAGGATCATAAGGAACATCTAAGAACGGTGTTACAATCCTTAAGAGTTGAAAAGCTTTTCGCTAAGTTTAGCAAATGCGAATTTTGGCTGAAGGAAGTAATGTTCATTGGACACATCGTGTCTCGCGAGGAATTAAAGTGGATCCACCAAGGTAGAAGCAGTACAAGAATGGAAATCACCAAGAACTCAGAATGAAATCAGAAGTTTTCTGGGACTAGCTGGTTATTACCGGAGATTCATCGAGGGATTCTCCAAAATAGCAAGGCCAATAACCCAGCTACTCCGAAAGGGAATCAAGTTCAATTGGACTGAGGATTGTGAGGTGAGTTTTCAAAAACTCAAGCAAAAGTTAACAAGTCTTGATGCTTGCGATTCGAAGCGGACAAGGAGTATGTAGTTTATCTGAGATGCTTCTAAGAATGGACTAGGTTATGTTTTGATGCAAGAAGGAAAAGTGATAGCATATGCATCCCGACAACTTAGACCACATGAACTAAACTATCGAACTCACGACTTGGAATTAGCGCGATGGTTCATGCACTGAAAATCTAGAGACACCATCTCTATGGAGTGAGATGTGAAATCTTTACAGATCATAAGAGTTTGAAATACTTTTTCGAGCAAAAATATCTAAACATGAGGCAAAGAAGATGGCTCGAACTGGTAAAGGATTACGACTGTGGTATTAATTATCACCCGGGAAAGGCGAATGTAGTAGCTGATGCCTTAAGTCGTAAGAATCAAACCAAATTAGGATGTCTCCTTACGAAGGAAGAAAAACTCGTTGAGGAATTTAAAAGAATGAGAATTGAATTGGTTGAACAACCAGAGACGATCATGAATTGTATCGTTGCACTAACCTTGACGTCTGATTTAAGAAAAAGAATCATAGAGAAACAAAGGATGGAGGAAAAGTTAGAAAAGACAAGAGAAAAAGTAAGGACTGAAGGACTAAAGAATTTCCAGGAAGCAGCAGATAATGCCTTATTGTTTGAAGGAAGGATATGCGTTCCAGACAACGCTGAGCTTCGAAATGAAATAATGAGTGAGGCTCACGATACACCCTATACCGCCCACCCAGGCAGTACTAAGATGTACCAAGATCTAAAAGAAAAGTTCTGGTGGGAAGGCATGAAACGAGACATAGCTTCTTTTGTGGAACGCTGTCTTGTTTGCCAGCAGGTGAAAGCATTACATCAACGTCCCTACGGGAAGTTACAGCCGTTGGGAATACCAGAGTGGAAATGGGATGAGATAACGATGGACTTCGTTACGTATTTACCCAAATCGAAGAGAGGGAACACTGCTAAAGAGTGCACACTTTCTACCAGTTCAGATTACTTATGGATAGCTCAGCTGTACGTAAAAGAAATTATACGACTGCTTGGAGTGCCAAAATCTATTACATCTGATAGAGACTCCAAGTTCACATCAAGATTCTGGGTTAGTTTACAAAAAGAATTGGGCACGAAATTGAACTTCAGCACAACATTTCACCCACAGACTGATGGGCAGTCGGAAAGAACGATTCAGACACTGGAAGACATGTTGAGAACAGTAGTGTTGGATCGAGGTGCAAAGTGGGAAGATGTCTTACCCCTTATTGAGTTTGCCTACAACAATAGCTACCAAGCGACGATTAATATGGCCCCATACGAAGCCTTGTATGGCAAGAAATGTAGATCACCGCTTTATTGGGATGAAGTGGGTGAGAGGAGAATTATAGGGCCTGAAGCAGTAAATGAAATGATTGAAATCGTCAGACAAATTAGGCAAAGAATAAAGGAAGCTCAAGATAGATAAAAGTTTTACGCTGATACGTGTAGATCTGAGCTGCTATTTGAAAGTGGAGATAAAGTATTCCTCAAAGTCTCTCCATCAAAAGGGATTATCAGGTTTGGATTGAAAGGAAAACTAAGACCCCGTTTTATAGGACCCTATGAGATCCTAGAGAGGATAGGTCCAGTAGCCTATAGGTTGGCTCTTCCGCCAAGTCTGGGGAATGTACACAACGTTTTTCACGTGTCACAACTAAGAAAATACGTATACGATCCAAAACACGTGATCCAGCAAGACGACGTGATCCTCAATCCAGATATGAGTTATGAAGAAGAACCTACAGCAATACTCGACCATAAAGTTCAAAGAATTACTTTAACAAGTCAATTTCGCTAGTCAAAGTGTTGTGGAAACATCACGGACAAGAGGAGGCCACGTGGGAGCTTGAAGATGCCATGAAAGAACGATACCCCAGATTATTTTACTAAGGTATGCAAATTTCGGGACGAAATTTCTTTTAAGGGGAGTAGGATGTAATATCCCGAAGAATTAAAAGCCAGATTACGACTTTTAGGACTCGTAAATTAGAATTTCGCCGAGATATTAAATTAGAAAAACATTGAATAATGATTTCGATTGATTACGAAGTAATGAATTCCTATTATATATTCACTGAGAATTGTGAATTAAGGAATAGAATGTTATAAAGTATTTCGGCGGTATTATTTTAACGTCGATTACGTATCGATAGTTAAAATATCATGAGATTTTCGAAGTATCGAAGCTTAGAATTAAATTCCATTATCAAATGGAATAATTTAATAAAGTAATTACGACTTTATTACGACCATCTTGAGATGAGTCGATAACTAACGTTTTGAGACGTTTCAAACGTTAACGTCTAGAGACGAATTGAAAAATGAGTTTAATGATCAAGGAATTATAGTATTTAAATTTCTATGATTATTTTATGTAATTAGAGTATTATTAAGCATTAAAACAATGCTAGATCATTAAGGATTCAATAGTGATCAATTTACTAATTTTCGAAAACCCCAATTCGAAAATTAGGGTTTTCTCACATGAAATGATACCATTAATTTTTCCTATGATATAATTTATCATCTAAGACATATGTTATGATATATATATCTATGAATGGCACGAAAATAAAATATGTATCTCTTGAGAATGAAAATGCCGTGACCTTATGTTATAAACCACATAATTCACGTTACTTTGGTATACACTATGCTATGTGATGTTTTAATTATTCAAGTGGTATCTATGTTAGACATTAATCTAGTATAAATCAAATGATATGATCTTACATTTAGGAATTGTATCTTGATTAATACATAAGTATTAATACACAAATTAAAAAAAATCATTCCCTTTGAACCCACTAGAGTCGTCGGCTCTTAGACCAAGATTGCATGGCCTTGAGTTGTTCAAGGTCCAACATGATGTGAGGATATTAACTCCATGTCATGATCACTAAGTGAGTCATAACCCAATATTTGAGAAGGCTTCCATTTTATTTTATACATTTGTGAGTGACCGAGGGAGTGAGAGAGAGATATTAGAGTTGGATCCTTCTTTCTTCTTTCATTTCACTCACTCAACTCATTTGAACAAACACTCAAACTCTCCTTCCTCTCTCCAAAATTCTGGAAAAACCGAGAGCACATCCCCCCACCCCCTTTGAAAAATTTTAGTGTTCATCTCTTCTTCCTTCTTCACCAAAGCTTGATACCTTAAGCTTGCTCCTTAAATCCATACCATTAGAAGGTGAGAAATCGAACAAGGCTTTGATTGTCCTTTAAATCTTACAAAAAATTCGAAGGTGGGTCTTGTACTAATACATGTGTTAATAGTGTTCTTGTTTGTAAAAGTTTTCTAGTGCATGTGTTCTTGATGATCTTTGATTGTAAAAATGAAGCTAATGCATGTTAAGTTTGACCTATGGTTATGCATGTGTATTGATTGTAAAATTTAGCTAATGCATGTTAAGTTTGACCTATGGATGAGTAGGTGTTCTTGATTTCAAAATGTTATGCATTTGTGTTTGATCTCAAAATTTTGCTAACTTATGGTAAGTCATGCATTAAAATGTGTAGCATGAGGAATAAAGCTAGATCATGTTTAAAATATATTTCAACATGTCATGAGATTTTATGTGATGATCGAAAATTCTTAAAATTATTTTAAGGTTGGATTATTGATCTATGATATTATGAGAGTTCATAGTGAATTATTGAGAATTTTTGAAAATCCTATACTATGTTTTTGAAAATAACCGAAAGCTTAAGAAATTCCTATCTTGGTGTATAATTTTTATTTAAGACATGCAATGGCATATTAGTGATCTAGGACCTTGATTATGTATTACATGAATTTACTAGAATTTTTGGAAATTATTTGCTCAATTTTTTTTTGAAATAACCGTGAGCTTCCAAGTTGAAAATGATGATGATTAAATTGTTTTTGATGTAAATTATGATGTAATGTTGTTATACTATAGTATATAAGCATGGTGTATTTTTGTTGGAATTTTTATAAAAGGTTTGGTATAAGTTGAAGATGGAACCGTGACCTTGGATTTTTAATCCTTGATGAAGAAATGGAATATGTTGGACTATATGTTATAATTATGGTATAAATTAATGTTGGGACCTTGTACTAATTACATAGAATTTTTGAAAATTTTTGGACAATTTTAAAAAATAATACCGTGACCTATAGAATTTAATTGTGGATGCTCAAAATTTTCTATAGTTAATATTAATGCATATTAATGATCATAGTGTAAAATAATACACTCTATGAATTTAGAGAAATTTTGGAACAAATTTGGAAAAATTTGATCATATAGCCGTGAGCTATAATGTTGAGGATAAGGATTTTTAAATCCTTTTTAATCAAGAATAATAATATATTATATGTCTAAAAATTATTTTAGACATAATTGAATTTTATAAAATTATATAAACATAAGAATACTATGTGTATGACGAAACGTTATGTTAAATAACGTTAGAAATGAAATATAATGCATAATGAATAAATTGATTAATATTTAAGAATGATACTAATAGAGTTTATCGATTTGCGTGAAAAATCGAGAATTAGGACTCTACGATAAGAAATCGATTGAAAATCGATTTATGTTGATTGGTTATTAAGAATATGAATTAGTAAAGAATTTACTAATAAAAGTCAAAATTGTTGACTTTTGAAATCAACGTACGGAATACGTTCGATAAATACGCTAATACGCGTAAAACGTACTAATTAGGTAAAGAAACCTCGTTGGTAAGAAAAGATTTCATAATTGAAATCGTTAGAACGAAAGACGTGAGAACACGTTGAACGTTTAAACGGGAAAGGTTAAAACGAAATAATTGAACATATCTCGAAGAACGAGAAATGTTTAGTTAAAATACGCAATTGAACAGCGTATTGAATTCGTTAAGAAATTCAAATTTATATCGATATAGAATATCGAAGTTTATTCTAGACTTTGAAAGTCTCGAAAAACGTGAACGACGTACTAAACATCGCTTTTACGTAAAAGTGTGGACGCTGATGCAACGACTGGACGTTGAAGAGTAATCGAATTAAAGACGATCAAATAGTCCAGGTGGGCTTTCTTACCTAAACAAAATGTGACTTTGCTATATTTTCAAATGATTTTATTTACGATGCTTATACCAAGAAATGTTGATAAAATGTTTACGAGATTACCTGCCAAAATATTTTATGTTTTATGTATGTATCCTATCCTGAATGAATGGTATGAATGTGTTGGATAGCTTCCAACTTATGAATGAAATCGATATCGGATCCTATGCCGGAAGGCTTATACCTGGCTAGGATTAACGTGTACACCTAATGGTGACTGTGTGCTGTAAGGACAATTCACGGCCGGTCACAGCGACGTAGAGGAAGGCCTCCTTCTATGGCGTTAAATGAAAATGTTACGAGGATAAGGATATGGATCATACATGCAAGTAAAATGCTTGCCAAGCGGATGTTTATGAACGATGAAAATGATTTAGTAAGCATAAGGCATTTCAAATAAAACCATTATGTCTTACCATGATGTGGCGATGTAATTTAAAAATGTTAAAATATTTTCGGCATGAGTCCACTGAGTGCATTCTTGTACTCAGCCCTGCATGTTTGTGTTTAAATGTGCAGGTTGAGCTGTTGATGATGATGATGATGGAGAGTGTTGAGGAGTCGATAATGCTTTTGATGTATACATGTTAAGAACCTTGAATACACATCGTCATATGTGTATTCACACGTTTTCCGCTGCAATTTGAACGATGTTTTATGATAATAGGTTATTAACAGTTGAAGTCCTGCTGATCATTTGTATTCTTTTGGATCTGTTGGTCTATCCCTTCTGGTACATTATGCTTGTAATGTATATAATGTTTGAATCATGTTATCTTACGTATTATATATCCTCGTAATAGCCTTTCATGAACCCTAAGTGTTGTTCCTTCAATCAGTCCCCTCTAATCCGTCCTTAGGATTAGGTTGGGGGCGTGTCAGATGTTCACATGTTTTTAATGCCCAGAGAGTTATGTCTTCACACATAATTCTCAGCTACACTTTCCGTTGCCGAACATTGGCTTTCACTTGTTATGTGTTCTGCTAGAACAAAATGATCATGTTCAATGCTCGGTTATGATTCAAATTGTTGATAAATTCTCAAAGTTTTCAAGCATGTTCAATTACGCACCTCCTGATATTGGCTATTCCATTGTGATTATTTGTCTTCACCATTATTTTCGCTATTTGAACTTTTATTGTGAATTGAGGATCGAGAATCAACTTTATCCAATTATAATTTATCTCCTCGAACCATAAATGTTTGATTCATTCACGATGAAAGTTGTTGTCATCTTTTCTCATGACATATGTTTGAGCCCGTTGTCATTAAATTTTCTTCTTAATCTCGAGTCACGGCCTAATTACCTATATAGGTAGTCGGGTCGTGACAGAATGTATCAGAGCAGTTTTGAATTCCGAACCTGTGAGCCTTGGTAAATTTGTGCAGTTTGTGCACAGTTTTGAATTCTGAGCATGTGAATCCTTGAGAACTTTGTGCAGTTTGTGCCCAGTTTTGAAATTCTGAGTCTATGAATCCTTGTGAACTTTTACATAGTTGAGCCTAGTTTTGAATCCTGAACTTGTAAACCCATGTGAGTTTTGTGCAGTTGTGCACCTTGAGTATTCAAATTCTTTTGAGTTGACTTTGTTTGAGAATTTGAGTTATGGAGTCAGTTGTTTGACTCTATCTTAAGAATATGAGTTTATGGAATCAGTTGTTTGATTCCGATTTGAGAATATGAGTTTAAGAGTCAGTTGTTCGTAAGAGGAGCTCTGCATTCGATTCCGTCATCTCTAGCTCACCAGGTAAAAGCTTATGATTTTGATTATGATTTAAGAGCTTTTGATTATGATTATGCTTATGAGTTTGATGATTATGGTTATCATAGAAGATGATTAAGTATGCGCCGTATTCAATGAATTGCTATATGAGAATGTTTGATTGAAGTGAGTTATTGCTTACGAGCTAAAGTTGAAAAGAAATTATGAGAAAGGAACGACAGAGCAATATGAATATATATATTCCGCAAGAGTTTGAGTATTGATTTATATTAGATAACGAGGATCGTCCGGACAGTTCGGAAGAGTACGACTTGTTTATCGTCGTCTTGTTGTTGTTATCTCGTTGTCGCCATTACGATAGTCGCCGTTTCGCCTATCTTCATCAAGAAAGATCATATGAGTAGTTTACTTAGAGCGAAATTCTCACCGATTTCATCGCTTGGAGAAAGGCATCTAAGCAAAGTATATCGAGACCGCACGAATTCTCCAACTTATTTTATTACCTAAGGAGTAGCGATATTTGCTTCCCAGACGATGATTAATGCACAAGCAAAAGAAGTGATCAAGGATAAGAAGGAATAAGAGACCAGTAATCACCCTCGTAATCGTTCGCCAGCTCGCAAGTTTATTCCAGAAATCTCTGCATCAAAACTACCAATCTCCTTAACTGTTGCTAGCCTGACCGTGGGAATCTACCCAAACGTTTCTATCATGAAACTGGTGACCGACCTCACGATCGTTAGTTCGGCTGCTAGGCACCACGCCCTAATGAGAATTTGAAATTTCGGCCATTAACAATGAATACCTTGGAGCATTCTTTGGCATGTAACTCTCATTTCTTTTGCTAATTTTTTTAAATTCCTAACTATCATCAGTTCTCATTATTATGTTCATTGAATTCTCTTTTAGCTCATTTTCCCCTATGATTGACTTCATCTCAGTTATTCATCAGCTTCAGTTAATTGATTACTTTTATTTCAACATTGAGATGTTTCCTATTATCCTAGATTAGTATGATCAGCCTTGTTGCATATCTTGAGATTTCTATACCAATTCAGTTGTCTTATATTCTCATGTTTATGAAACATCTCAATTGAGATTCGATGAGAGATTCAAGCTAATTCATTGATACGCCGGATGTCTTAAATTATTTTTGTAATCGATCCTGATATCCTTTATTCCGGAGTAGTTCTTTTGTGCTTATTTTCCCGATCATGTTATTGATCCGTTATCTTTAGAGATTGAGGAAGAATTATAGAAAAGATTTATACCTCGAATTTCGCAAGCGAAAGAGATTGTCTCATTATAGGATCGTGAGTCCTGCAGATCAATCTATTATGTTCTTTATAAGTTGAAAAGATGAGAGGACATACTTGTTGGTTACTCAAATCGAAGCGTGGGTGATAATTGATCGACTCACAAAGTATGCTCATTTTATCCTGATCTCTATCACGTATGGAGCTGACAAGTTAGCTCGAAAATAAGTTGAGAGATAGTACGTTTGCATGGAGTGCTTATCTTAATCACCTCAAGTAGAGACTTTAAGTTTACAATTCGTTTTAAACGGGTTTTCTACAAGAGATGAAGGCAAAATGGAATTCGCATACGACAACCGTTACCAAGTAACGATTGATGGGACGCCTGGTGAAGCCTCTACAGTATAAATTATAGATCGTTGCTCTTCAAGGATGCGATTGGAGAAAGAAAAGCGCTTGGACCAGAAGTGATTGAAGAAATGATCGTAATTGTACGACAAGTCAAGAAAAGAATTCAATAAGCTCGAGATCGTCAGTCTTATGAAGATACAAGGTGAACGGAATCAAGCTTGGAGATTGGAGATAAAGTTTTCGTGAAAGTATAACCTTCCAAAGGAATATACCGCTTTCGAATCAAAGAATAGCTCAGACCAAGATTTATCAGTCGTATGAGATCTCAGAGAATATTTTGCCAATCGCCTACAGATTTGCATTTCCTCCAAGTTCGACGATATTCACAATGTGTTCCATGTATCGTAATTACGAAGATATGTGTTTGTTTCAAAACACATCATACACCAAGAGATATAATTCCCAAGATCGATTTGAGCTATGAAGAGAAATCGATATGTATTCTAAACCTAAAAGAGCAAAGACTAAGGAATAAGATTATTCCTTTAGTTATAATTTAGATGACATCATAGTCTAGATGAAGTGACTGGGAACTAGAAGTTGTGATGAGGAAGAAGTACCTGAGCTTTTGCTAAGGTACTAAATTTCGAGGACTAAATTTTTTAAGTGGGAGGAATGTAGTAACCGAAATCTTATAGCCCCAATTAGAGCCCGATTATGTCCTAATTAGGCTTAAAGGCATCGCATCCTTAGAATTGATAAAGTGTGCTTGATTAATTAGAAATGATAGAAATTGATTATTTTCTAATCGAAGGAGTAGAATTCAAGAAGTTGTAATTATTTAGAAATGAGTTTATTTAGGATAAAATGTGAAATATGTGGTTATTATCATGTGTGTTTGAATGAAATTTTATTAATTAGAAATTGTTCTAAAGAAAGTATATTAATTATTATTGTTTATGTGAGATTTATTTATAAAATGAGATGAAATAATGTTTAAGCTATTAAATGGCTTAAATAATTTTATTTTATTTATATCTAATGAGAAGGAAATTATTTCTATGATTTAGAAATTTATGAATAAAGAGAATAATTATTTGATTATTTGTATATGAAAGAATTAAATCAATGTTTTTATGGTTTGCAATCCAACAATGAATTTAATTATTTTGCATCATTATATTAATGAGAAAATAGAGTTTTTTCTATTAAAGAATATTAATTTTCAATGTTAGCAAAAAAATTTAGAAAGGGTATTAATTTTCGAAAATTTATAAGAAAAGAAAGAAAATGAATGGAAAAATTTAATTAAATTACATACATGAACCTTCTAGAAATTTTTGTTCATTTTAAATCATCATCCACCTTCATTTTCCTCATAACTTTCGACACACACACAAAAATTTATTTTTAGTTTTTAATCCATGTTTAAGTGTGGAATTAAAGGGAAATCACTCCAAAGAAGGTAATAACCTTAATTAATCCAAGTTTTTGTGATTTAAATTGATGAACATGATGTTCTTATGTATGATGATTTTCGAAAATTATGAGATGTGATTTAAGGTGGATTTGTTTAATTTATGTTATGTTTATTGATTTAACTATGCTTATGATGCATAATTAACGTAAGCTATGGATTAAATTCTTTAAATTCATGAAAGTTGAGAATTAAAGTAGCATCATGAACCCTAATTTTTGTATGTGAATTATGTGTTATGATTTGATTAAATTGAGTTTGGATATGTGTAATTAAGTGAGAATAAACATGATTTGATAAAAGAAATTGGAAGAAATTGAAAGTCACATGATTTCATAATTTTCAAAATTCGAGATTTGGGGACCTTTGAGTTGTTGATTTTATTTGATATAATTTATGTGATTTTGAAATCTAGAGTATAAATAATGCTTAAGTTGAATTTATAAGATTTTATGGACTTGAAATAATAAATGTATACAAAATCCCTAAAGTTTGAAAATTAAGGGTTTGAATGATCTTTATTTCTTGATTTTATTTGATGTATTTGATATGATTTTGAGATCTATGATATAAATAATGCCTAAGTTAACTTTATGGGATTTTATGGAATTGAAATGTGAAAGTTGAAAAATTAAAGTTTAGTGCAAAGTTATGATTTTATGTGATGAACATAGTGAAGGTTTGAATGATTATGGATTGATGATCATTGTTGATAAACATGTATAAATGTAAGTTGTTTGGACTTAAATGAATTGTAGATTGAAAAGTTTATGTAATTACATATATAGGTGGTTGAAGGGCATAAGGTGATTATGGTATTTATAACACCCGCCAATCTAAAGTACGGATTAGACGGATCATTACTATTAAACAGGATTAAGAACATAATGACCAACAACCTTTCAAGACTTCAAACTTTATAGATAAACACACAACGATTCCATACAAACTAGACCAACGGATCATCAACAAAAGGATTCAACCGATCCGGAGGTAACATAAGTAATATCCAAAATATAATAAAGTGTTTTGAGCAGTGAAAGCATGTGAATGCATATATGATGATATCATCCAGGTAAACTATTAGCGACAAAAACTCCGATTGCTCATCACTTGTCCATCCATCACAGCCAACTCGCACATTTAAAACAAACATGCGGGGCTAAGTACAAGATTGCACTTAGTGGACTCACGCCAAAATACTTTTATCAATTACACGCCCATTAGTATAACACGAGGATTTTAGTTGAAATAACTCGTGAATACCAAAATACTGGTTATTTCTCAAAGATTCTTCACAGTATTTTTTCGATTCGTATGATCCGTATCATTTACATAATCGCCATAATCGATCTCACGTCGTAGAAGTAGGCCTCTTCTACCGACACCGTGATCGGTCAAGATGTTGATAACGCTCACAATCACATAGTCGGGATTCTCGATCCGACTAGGATCTACGATCATCAAGATGTTGCTAACGGCTCACGATCATTTAGGTGTACCGTTAACCCTAGCGAGAATGCGCATCCGACTAGATCCGATATCGATTTTACGATAAAGTTGGGAGCTACCCAACAAGCGATTCACTTTCATAGTTGGCTCGTCCAACAACATGATAGATACATACGTTAAAACATAAATACTTTGGGTATTTAATTGAATAACGATTCATAATCATTTTTCAACTGAAAGCTTGTAAGTAAATACTTTTCGAATAAAGCGTCGTAAATAAAAGGGTTTTCGAGTAAAGCCCACCTCGTATACGAAGGTTGTTATACTACGGTCTCCTTTTTCTACGTCAACGCCCAGTCCACCTATCACCTTAACGTAAGAATCATTTTAGTATATCTGTTACGTTCGATAGAGACGAACAGAGTCTATAACGTTCTACGCATCGAATAAGGCTAACGCCGGACTTATTTTAACGTTTCCTAATCAATTGATGTCGATTACGGATTTTCTTGATTTATAAGAGTTATTCTATCTTTTTAGACATAATATGCGCTTTAATGTACTTACGTAACGTAAGTTACATTGTTACTAAACGTCTTCGCCATATAGATAACGACATCGAATTCGTGCCCTTTGACCTTGGTCAACGTTTTTGGTCAACTATTTTGACCAAGTCAACAAAAAGTCAACAATTTTGACTTTGGTCAACAAAAAGTCAACATTTTGACTTTTTTCATTATTTATGAAATTCTATCATTTTATGTGCAATTCTTGTTCTAAAAATTCCCATAAAATCATACTATGTCTAAAATATTATTTTAGATCATGTTATGTAATTACTTTGGTCAAATAAAATTTATACACCTTAGTATTATAACCTAAGGTTTTCGGTTTTCATAATTAACCAAGTAAACCATTTTTAAAAATTCTAATAAATTCACATAACACTTAATCATCCTTAACTATGCTTACTATAACATAATTTTTATTTATTATGATCTATTGAATTTAATTTACCTAAGTCATATTTCGAAACTTTGACTTAGGTCCAATTAATTTTTATAAATTTCAATAAATTCACACAACCATATATTATGAATCTACATCATCAATATGATATGATATCACTTAAATATGGTTTATATCACAACCTACTATCATATCTTATAATTTTCGAAAATCATGAACATAGGTACTAAAGTTTTCAAAAAATTCTACATAAATTCATATAAGCATAATTAATACCCTAGATTATGATTCCATGCTTAAATCAATAATTAAAAATCATGATCATCAACATATGGTACTCTTAAGATTTCGGTCCATATAAATAATTTAATACCATGCTTAATTTTGTGATATAATTATAATACATGCTTATAACATCATATAAACATAATATCTAAACATATTAGCATAGGTTATATAATTTTCAAAATCACATGAACAAACTAAGCTTATAACACGAATTCTAACGATATATGAAACTCGTAAGAAATCTTACCTTTAATCGGTATGGATTTGATCGGTGTCGCCTATACGATCTAAGTTTGGACTCTTGCACAAGGTGAACACTCTCTTCCTTTCCTTAATATTTTCAAATTTTGGGAGTTGATGAAGAAATGAAGGCCTTCATGGGTATTTATAGACTCAGCCACTTATTTTTATTATTATATGAAAATATCTAAGGTACACTTGCACCAAATCTTATCCTTATCCTTATCATATCTTATCAAAAACCTTATCATATCTTATCTAAATTTTATCATGTACAACTCATCCACTTGCTACCTTATCTCTTAGTTAGTTCATTGTATCATAGTTTAATTAAAATAACACCTTATTATATATATATATATGGATCGGTCCTCTTTCCATAGCATAGGATAGATTTTATTTTTTTCTTATATTATATGCTTTATTATATCATATTACAATTAAATTAATAATTTATAGCATAATTATCAAGAATTAAAGGAATTATCACATTATATTATCTTATTGTAATTTTCGCCTATTACATACTTTAGGATAAGTTTTATTTATTTATCCTATCATACATTATATTATTATTATATTATAAAGTAGCTTTTGAAAAGTCAAATATTTCAACTCCAACAAGTGGCACTATTATAAGGTATGAAATTTAAATAAATTTTCAACTTTATTCTCCAAGATTTCGGCCCCCCCTATTCAATGAACCTTGGATTACTTGTTCCACTTGATAACTATGTCCACTTTACGCCTAATATAGGATAAGATCTAACTCATTGTAATATTCCAAAGAAACGAACATACGATTACGGTATTCTAAACCCGTAATTAGGGTTTTGCCGTATATTATCTTTTTACGACATCGAATATTGTGATTTCGATACGATATCGTTATAACGAATTCCGTTTCATAATTCACTAAGGATTGTGAATTAAAGGGTTAAATTATTACGAAATGACTCGTCAATATATTTTAACGTCAAACGCCAGATCGTGTCGAGCAAGCTTCGGAAATTTCTGAGCGAAGAAAGCTTGGAATTTATTTCCATCTTAATTCCTTTATTAAATGGAATATAATTATTTAGTAAGTATGAACTTCTGCGACCATTTGAGATGGGTCGATTTGAACGTTTGAGACGTTTTGAGCGTCAACGCCTAAAGACGTTTTGAAAATGAGTTTAATGCTCGTGAAATTATAATAATTAATTTCCTATTATTATTTTATATAATTACAGTATTAATGATTATTAAAATCAATAATTGAGTTATAAAACTCGATAATTCCAATTAATGGAATTCGAAAACCCTAGTTTTCTAAACTATGGTTTTTGGCATGAAATGATACCATTAAATTATCATATGATATCTAAACTTTATAATATGATATATATGAATATTATTAAGCATTAAAATCAGTTTTTAACCATAGAAATCGAGGGTTTCAGTTTTTATAAAATTTGAAACCCTATTTTCGAAATTAGGGTTTTTAATGCATGAAATGTGTAATAATTTTATCCTATGATATTATTTAATATCTAAATCATATATTATGATATATATGATCGAAAATTACATGAGTATCAATTGTAGGTGTGATTTATATTTTAACCCTATTTTCCCATTTTGTTTTCTATTTTTAAATGTTGTTTATGTGTTGATTTAATTATTTTTATGACATGTATTATATATCTATAACCTATACTATGATTAATACATGTATTATGTACAAAATTGAAATAAAATCAGCCCCAACACCCCACACATGCGCCGGCTTTCCCCCTTTTCCCCATAAGTATGATTACCCCTTTTTCAAAAGGACCAATGCATGAAGAGCTCACTTAACACTCCTTAATCATCACCCTAATACTCATCAATGTGCTGCAGATTTTGTGCCATTTCTTGGCCAAAATCGAGAGAGAGAGAGATAGGTATAGGAGGGACCCTTACACTCTTCACCCATTATCACTCCAAACATTGTAAACACAAAATACACTCTCCATTCTCTCCCAAAAACCTGCTGAAAATCGAGAGCCCTTCCCCCAAATTTTCGAAAGTTCTCTTCTTCTTCTCCTTCCCTTCTTCTCCCCAAACCTTCATACCATACATTGTTCCTTGATACTAGACCATTTCAAAGGTAAATGAGACCAATAGCTTCGATTCTTCATCTCCTTTATTCTGAAATTTTCGAACTTGAATGTATGTATGAGTTGTGTTCGAGTTTTATGTATATATGTATACATATGTGTTTAAATAGTCTTGAGCATGAGCCATGGATATATCTATATTCTTGATGATTTTTATTTAAAAAATATGAGAATATATGATTAGATAAACATAGGATATGGTATATTAAATGTATGGATGCATCTTGACAATATATGATTTTCGAACCATAGTACATGTTCATATTAATTTTCGAAAATTTTATAAAATGTACCAAGATGACCGAATGCTTATTAGTATGTTCTAAGCATGTATTATTGATCTATGTTATGATTTAAGACTATGGTATGGATTTAGCAATTTTTGGAAAACCCTAGCTTGATTTCTCATGAATACCGTGAACAATATATGTATGTACCTTAATGTATAATTTTTATTTCAAGCATACAATGGCATATTATTGCTTTAGAACCTTGATTATATGTTCTATGAATTAATTAGAATTTTTGAAAATCCATTGCTATTTTTCTTGAAAATACCGTGAGCACTATAGTAGTATAGGTTGGTGTATGATTTTATTTTTGAACATGCAATGGTGTATTAATGCTTTAGTATATTGTTTATGCATTGTGTGAATTTATTAGAATTTTTGGAAATCAAATACTATTTTAAATCAAATAAGCCGTGAGCTTTGTGCTCTTGAAGGTGATGATTTAATTAGTTTTGATAAATATTATGATGTTATATTAGTATACGTGTATAAACATAGTACATAATTGTTTGAATTTTTTGAAAATCAAATAACATTTTGATTCAAAGAAGCCGAGAGCTATTGAGCTCCATATGGTGATGATTCAAATGTTTTTGGTTGATGTTATGATTTTACAATATTATAATATAATGTTTAATGATGTTGGAATTTATTTGGAATTTTTAGAAATTGTTTGCTAATTATTTGGTAATTATCAAGTAATTACCGTGAATATTGCTACATAGTATTAAATGAATGGTTATGGTGAACTATAGGTTATATTGGTGATGTATATTGATGTAGGGATATTATACTAGGTATATATCAATTTTGGGAATTTTTGGATAATTATTCCCTAATTGTTGTAAATACCGTAAGTATATATATGTATATATATAAATAAATAGCAAACAATCTCATATGAATTTTATAAATTCATATTCTGGACCATAGTGTATAATAATGCACTATATTAATTTAGAAAATTTTTCAAAAGTCATTTGACATTTTTAAATTAATTATCGAGTTTTCGATAATTAATAAGGATTTTTAAATCCTTTTTAAATCAGTTTATTAATAAAATATTTGTTAAATTAATATTCTGGACAGATTTAAATTTTACAAAATTTTATAAACATAGATTGCTATGTTTGAGACGAACATTCATTTTATAACGTTTTAAAAACAAAAATTTCGCATTTTATTTATAAAAAGGTTTATTAAATGCGAAATTATTTATAAGTCCTTGATTTACGTGATAAATCGAGAAATAGGACTTTACGTTTTCAAATCGATCAAATTCGATTTATAAAACGAAATAGTAAGAAATTACTATTTAAAAATCAAAATCGTTGACTTTGTTGACCGTGTTGACTTCGTTGACTTTTTAAGTCAAGCGTGCGATATTACGATTTATAAATCGTCGATGCGCGTAAGATATACTAATTGAGTATAATACCTCATTAGTAAGAAAAGATTTCACTAATGAAATCCATATGTCGAAAACGTGCTTATCGTTGAGCGATCTCTCGAGCGAGAACAATTCAATCAGATCGTGTTAGAGACGTATTGAATTCACTATGAATTCGATCATCGATATGAAATATCGAAGTTTATCTTAGCTTTTGAAAGTCTCGAGAGACTTGAGCGACGCATCAAAGCCTCGCTTTTTCGTAAGGTGTGGATGCAAACGCAATGACGGGATTTTGACGAACGAACGAACTGGGACTTTTGCAACGAACCATAGTCGGTGGGCTCCTTTTCTTACCTCACTAATGTGGGCTTTATCTTTAAAATGTGGGCCTTTTCACCCCACTAAATGTGACTTCTTTGTTATTCCAAACGAGTTTATTTACAAGACTTATTCTACAACCTGTTTAACAAATGTTTCTTGTATTACACCAAAAATATTTCGTTTGTGTATGGATCCTATCTGTTTGCGGGTAGAAATTTGTGGAGATAGTTGGAACTATTATATCATTTGTTGTGGTAGCACCCAACCATTTTAATGTCGGGTCCCGCGACGGATGATAAATGCCCGCTAGGATTGGCGTGAAGGTTGGAACTATCTGTTGTGTTAACATATGCTTGCAGAGAGTATTGTCTTGTTGACGGGATTACGGCGGTCACGGCGTCGTAGATGGGAGGCCTCCTCTCGACGCTTATTATTTATTATTATTATGTATTGTGACTATGAGATATGGACCATACACACCAAGCAAATGCTCGGCCGAGCTATGTTCTGAACCGAATGATTTGGTAAGCACAAGGCATTTTAACTAAAACCCTGTGACTTACTCGATATCGGCAACAGAATCCAAATGTTATCAAATGTTTTCGGCATGAGTCCACTGAGTGCAATTTCTTGTACTTAGTGTAATATCCCGTAGTTTTAATACTGAATTACGATAATAAATTCAGTAATAAGTATTATTAATTCAATAATTAAAATCTTAATTAGTCAACTCTTGACTTTGACCAAGCATAATTGGATAATTTCTGTGTGAGATTCACTGATGCTTAGTGAATTAAGGAATATAATTTCAATATTCCTTGAACGTAATTTTCTAACGTCGAATAAATTCGACGATTATGTCTTCTGAGATTATTAAGCGGTTAAGCAATTTCAAAATTCCTATTACTATAGGAATAAATAAAGTTGTAACAAACTTTATTTTGAACATTTTAGAGATAATTAAACTATGAGAATTTAGAGACGTTTGAACGCTCGTTTAGAATAATGCGATAACTTTAGCATATGATCTCGAAATTATAAAATTCAAATTCCTATAATTATTTTATTATATAAGAGCATTATTTATCATTAAATAATGCTAGAAAATTAAAGAATAGAATGTACCCTATTTTGAAATTTTCAAATTATATAATTCAAAATTAGGGTTTTGAAATCTAAATTATTTTAAATACTTTTCTATGATTAAATTTATTATCTAAGACATATAATATGTCACATAATTATGTAGTAGCTATTTTATACAAGGAAATAAAATGTTTGGAATTACCTTAGTGATTTTCAAAATTAGGGTTTCTAAGCATAATTAAATTTTATTCTTACTTAATTAATGATATATGATAATTATTATATCATTATGATGTCATTAAGGATAAATGAGGTGTAATATAATTTGCACAAGTGTGGGATCACACTTGTGCATGTAAAGCGAAAATTATAGATTTTTAAGTATGATTATATGTACAATTATCATCCTATAATTAAGGATAACCTATGAGTTGGATCTTATCATATTATAGGTGTAAAGTAGTAGTAGTTAACAATTAAAACAAGTAATCCAAGGCTCATTAATTGAGAGGGCCGAAAATGTGGAAAATAAGGTTGAAAATTTTTAATTTCATACTATATGATATGGCCACTTGTATAGTTGAAATATTTGACTTTTCCAAAGTTACTTTATACTATAATAATAATATAGTATATAATATGAAAATAATAAAAATTCATTCTAATTAAATGGTGATGGCCGAAAATGCCATGTGTGAGACACAATGTGATAATTTCTTTAATTCATGATAATTATGATACAAATTAATAATTAAATTATAATATAACATAATAAAGTATATAATATATGAAAGAAATAAAAATCAAACCATAGGCTATTGAGGATAGCCGACGCACACACACATGTATAAATTGTGGATTTAATTAATTGTGATAAGTAGGGTATAAGATATTAATTAAAGGATAAGAGATATGATGAGTTGTATATGATAAGAATTAAAATTTTTGTCTCATAGCTTATGGAGGTGCCGATTTCTTTGACTTTAATTAGCAAGTGTATTAGATATTATTTCATGTAATTATTGTGCTACAACTTGCTAATGTCTATAAATATGAGGAGAGCACAACACTCTCCCATTTACAAACCTATAATACCGAAACCTTGCTAAAAAAAAATTGAGGAGTGTTCATCAAATTTCCATCCCAAATCCTAGACATATAAACCTTGCCGATTAAAATCCGTACCGATTAAAAGGTTAGAAATTTTACGAGCTTCGTATACATGCTAGAATTTTCAAATTTCGTCCGTTAAATTTTAAGTTATGATCTTAGTTTATATATATCATTTTCGAAAATTTTAGATCTTGTGTTAATATATTTAGATATTATGTTTATATGATGTTATTAAGCATGTATATTAATTATATTATGAAATTAAGCATGCTATTAAATTTATGCTTTGAACCGAAAACTTAGGGGTGCTATATGTTGATGATTTTAATTTTTAATTGTTGATTTAAGCATGGGATAATAATCTAGGGTATTAAATATGCTTATATGAATTTATGTAGAAATTTTGGAAAACTATAGCTTATATTTTTATAAATACCGAAAATATATATATGTGATGAAGGGTGGTGATATAATCCATATTTAATTGTTATAATAGCATATTAAGTGTGTAGATTCATAATATATGGTTGTGAGAATTTATTGAAATTTATAAAAATTATTTGGACCTAAGTTGAAATTTTCGAACATGACTTAGGTAAATTAAATTCAATAGTTCATAATAAATAACAATTATGTTATAGTAAGCATAATTAAGGATGATTAAATGTTATGTGAATTTATTAGAATTTTTAAAATCATTTACTGGTTAATTTTAGAAACCGAAAACCATATGTTATAAGACCAAGGTGTATAAATTTTATTTGACCTAAGTAATTACATATTATTAATCACATGATAAAATAGTGTGACATGTGAATTTATAGGAATTTTTACAAGTTCAGCTATTTAATTCATAATAATAAACTTTATATTATGTGTATTAATGTTATAAATTTATTTTATCAAGTATAATTACATAATATGATCTAAAATAATGTTTTAGACATAGTATGATTTTATAGGAATTTTGGAACAAGAATTGCACATAAAATGATAAATTTCATAAATAGTTGAAAAAGTCAAAATGTTGACTTTTGTTGACCAAAGTCAAAATTGTTGACTTTTGGTTGACTTGGTCAAAATAGTGACCAAAATCGTTGACCAGCAGCACGCAATTGAATAAAGCGTGATCAATGTGACGTAGTACGTTTAGTAACAATGCTACTTACGTTACGTAAGTACATTAAAACGTACATTATATACTAAAAAGGTAGAATACCCTTTTTATGTTAAGAAATTTCATAATCAACATCAATTGATTAGGAAACGTCAAATTAAGTCCAACGTTAGCCTTATTTGATACGTAGAACGTTATAGACTATGTTCGTTTCTATCGAACGTGACCGACGTACTAAAATGATTCTTACGTAAAGGTGATACGTGGACGGGACATTGACGTAGGAAAAGAGACCCTAGTATAAAGATCTACGTATACAAGGTGGGCTTTACTCGAAAACCCTTTTATTTACGATGCTTTCTTCGAAAAGTATTTATTTACAAGCTTTCAGTTGAAAATGATTATGAATTGCTATTCAATTACATGCCCAAAATATTTATGTTTTAACGTATGTATCCTATCATGTTGTTGGGCGAGCCAACTATGAATGTGAATCAGTTATTGGGTAGCTCCCAATTTTAAAATCGATATCGGATCTAGTCGGATCACGAATTCACAGCTAGGTTAACGTGTACACCAAGTATGTGATTGTGAGCCGTTAGCAACATCATCGATCGGTCGTGGATCTGAGTCGATCGAGAATCACGACTATGTGATTGTGAGCCGTTAGCAACATCTTGACCCATCACGGCGTCGGTGAGAGGAGGCCTACTTCTACGATGTGAGATCGATTATGAAACGATTATGTGAATGATACGGATCATCTGAATCGAAAAATGCTGCAGCGATTCTTTTGAAATGATAAAGTATTTTGGTATTCACGAGTTATTTCAACTAAAATCCTCGTGTTCTACTAATGGGCAATGTAATTAAATGAAATTATTTTGGCATGAGTCCACTAAGTGCAATCTTGTACTTAGTCCATATGTTTGTTTTTAATGTGCGAGTTGAGCTGGCGATGGATGGACAAGTGTTGAAGCGATGGAGTTTTTGTCGCTAATAGTTTACCTTGGATGTATATCGTCGTATATGCATTCACATGCTTTCCATTGCTCAAAACACTTTACTATATTTTGGATATTACTTATGTTACCTCGGATCGGTTGAATCCTTTTGTTGGTGATCTGTTGGTCTAGTTGTATGAAATCGTTGTGTGTTTATCTATAATAGTTTGAAGTCTTGAGAGTGATTGGTCATTATGTTCTTAATCCTGTTTAATAATGTGATCCGTCTAATCCATTACTTTAGATTGGCGGTCATTCTGATTAATATCGAGCGGTCGTCCTTTGAACCCTAAAACCTTCTTTCAAAAGTTAAGTCAGATTGAGTCACTAGACTTCTAGAAATCAGATGACTGTGCTCAACACTCCATCACATCAAGCTCAACCGAAAAAGAGGTAAATTATTTTCTTAGTTTTGAGATTGAAAGTTGAAAGTTGAAACAGTTGAACTTGAAATTTTGAAAATGAGATTGAACTCATATTTTGAAAGCAGTGAAAGTTATGAAAGTTTTGGAATGTATTCCGAAAAGAATTTTTCAGTGTTATGAGAAAAGTTGACAATTTTATGTCAAAAGTTTTATGATAAGTGAGTTATCAGGGAGATGAGACCAAGTTTACGAAGAATGAGAAATAGTTGACATGATAATGTCAAAAGTGATGTTTGAGTTACTGAAAGCATGAGTACAGAAGTTATCTTACGATTTTTGAAATGTTTATTCAAGGTTTCTGCTTATTACGAAAATAAGTATGTTATTCCCAAAAGAACATAGATGCTCTAAGAAGCATGCTCACCTTTTGAACATAGAAGCATGAGTTCTAGGGCTTGATCCTCTTGCGAGAACAATAGTGAGATATTGATTTACAAGCGAGCGAAAAGTCGACTTGAAGCGAACTCGAGTTTCAATCGAAAAGGCGAAAAGCAAAAGAATGGATCAAAGGTGCAAGGCGATGGGTTCGATAAGGACCAAAGAAAGCTAAACAAATCTTGTAAGGAAACTTCGTAATGAAGCGTAACATGAGCTCATAATCGTCCGGAAGGAAGTAATTCCCGGCGCACAATCGCGCAGCAGAAAACTGCACTGCGCAGTGTTTTCGTTTGACTCGTTCTTATTCGTTTGAACTCCGTTTTGCGAACAGTTTTCTCTCACATATTCTTATCACAACGAACTTCAATTCATATGAAGGACATAAATCCTGAATCTTTCTCCAGAATTCGTGAGGAACAGTTGAAGTTAGACTGAAAATTTTGCTAAGAATAGAGAACTTAAGAAGCTAAAAGTAGAGATTCCATAAGTGAAATTATGATGTAGGATGAACATAGGAACTTTGATGTAAACATTTATCCGCTTATCAGATGTGTTTGCTTTATCCGCTAATGATATATTCTATTCTTTTATCCGCTATCGATATAGATTGACTTACGCTAGTATTATCTCGTGATAGATGGCGATCGTTACTACTCACCGAGTCGAAGGACGATGCCGAGGTTACACCGGAGAAGTACTTGAAGCTCATCGCACTTACGGTATGAGTTGGGCGACGCTTTAGGCGAGTTTCGATGAGTTATCTGCGATTATGGATGGACGCCCACGAGTACGGTGTGACGGGATATGACGGCATCAAGCGGTTACTCACTCGATTGCCAGTTGATTGGGAAGACTATGCAAAAGAAATATCGGGTGATTATATCTATCGTGCGTGCATTGACTATGACTTGATTGGAGATCTACCGAGGTTCGTCAGCCATCTTATCTATGTCTACAGTGTGTACATGGCTGCACCAAGAGGGCCCTATCTGCCACCAAGGGAGTACACTTGGCAGGACGACACGCCGGAATGGTTATACACAGAGGTCCCTCGAGTGGTCCACCCCGCGGTACCAGATGAGATGGGAGCAGGACATCGACCGGCGCATGTGACGAGAGCATCGCGACCTAGGTCATTGGGAGTTCCAGTTCTTCCACCGATGACATTTGGACATCCGACGCGACCATCACCACCAGTTCCACCACCAATGACGGCACCTTATCACGAGGGGACATACATGGAAGCACATGATCATCAGGAAGGTTATGTTCCTATGCGTGATGTGTATGCCATAGGGGATGAGAGGGCCGGACCATCTCGTGGGCGTGCTCGAGAGGAAAGCTCAGAGGAGGAATCCGAAGAGGACCCGGAAGAAGAAGAAGATCCTGAGGAGGATCCAAGCGAGGACGAAACTGCAAGGGAGAACCATGGAGACGTGAATAGAAACATGGATGAAAACGGATATTAGTATACGAGTAGTATGTAGTATGTAGTATGTAGTAATGATGTTAACAAACAATATAGAAGCATAGCATTTTAAGACGCCTTATGACCAGTATGTAGTTGACAGTGGTATACATAGTACAGTGTGCACTTAGCTTCCTTTTGTGCTTAATGACTTGTACAGAATAGTCCTTTTGAGGCAAAGTTTTCCATATATATATATGATGATGACCCTAGATGGGCTTTTATGAACATCAAGTTGTGCGATAAGAATGACGGTTGCTTAAGTTATTTTATGATTCGATTGTATAAAGATGTTATGTATAATCAACTGCAATGAACATTACTCGTATACTAACTTCGTTTATTAACGAATGCCGCCAGACGTGCCTCAAAGAGAAATGAGGCGGGCGGAGGAAGGCGGGCGTAATACCCCGGCCGAAAGTGAAGAGATCCGGTACCACCCCACCTCCACCGACCGTAGGGTTGAGGAGCTATTCTTAAGATGTAACCCGCCTCCTTCAATGGCAAGGAAGCCACGAGGATGCCGAGCAGTGGGTTAGGTCTATCGAGCAATTTTGATTTCCTTGTTGTACTACATAAGAGAGGTTATCTTGCGTGACATTCCAACTCACCGACCGGTGACTTCGGTGGGAGGCGAGGAGAAAGATCTCGACCGGAACAAATGGAATACTTTACAGGGCGACCTCAAAGCGGAAATGTATGATAAGTACATTCCCAAAAGCTACCGAATAAAAAGGAGATTGATTTTTCACCAGAGGCGAGGCAAGATGTCGGTCACCGAGTGCGACCGATCATTCACTGATATGTCTAGATATGCCCTGTTTAGTGAATCTTGACATGAAAATGTCGAGAAAAATTCAAGCGGGGCCGAGACATGAGATAAGGATGTCATTTGGCGGTCATGGCGACTTAACCTATCTGGAGGCTCTTAGTGGGCGTTAGACATAGAGGCCGCAATGCAGGAGAAATCTGCACCGACCCGGTCACAAAATGTCGGTGACAAAGGGCGTAAATGGGAAGGAGTTCAAATAACAACAACTTCAACCAAGGAGGTTTCAACAACAGCAACAAGAGGCCATGGCGAGAATAACATGGCTCCACAAGAGCAAGGTTGGAGGAGACTCGTATTACTCCTCCTACCCAAGAGATAGTAAGGATTCCACCATGCCCGAATGTAATAAAAGGCACACGGGGGTGTGCATGGTGAAATCCCATTTGCTATAAGTGTGGCGTAAGGGGCCATTGTGCAAATGAATGCCACAGGATTCGCCAGATGACCATGGGAGGCCAATCAATCGAGCCCCGCCCAACCGTTAAGAAGCAATTCGGTCAACCCCACCACAACAAGAATGACAGCGACGCAGAGAGGCAAGAAAGAACCGGCAACAACAAAGAAAATCAGCAGAGCAAGCACCTCGCCGCCGCGACCGGCTCGGGCGGGCCTATGCACTACATAGGCGTCGAGCAGCAGAACCAAGGTAACCTGGCGGGCATGGGATTGCTGCAATATACCTATTATACTTACATTCGATCGGGTGCTTCAGCATTCTTTCATTTCAAAGCATGCGTTGATATGTTAGAACTTAACCTCGAGGAAACAAATCGAAATGAGAATCTCATCACCTATAGGAGGTATTATGGCCGTTACGGGCTTGCTCGAACTTAGAGTTGAACTTAGGCTCAATTAAGGTTCTAGCAAATAACTTGAACGTAATACCTATGGGGATGTAGATATAATCTAGGAATGGATTGGTTGGCGAAAACCATTCCACGATCTTATGCAAGGAGAGAAGAATCTCGATGCAACCACCGGAAAAGAAGCTACGAACTTCTATGGGATCGGTATGGGAAAGAAGATCCCATAATATCCGCACTCCAAGCACGGAGAATGATGAACAAAAGGAATGTCAAGCATTCCTTGTATATCTAAATGGAGAAGAGAAAGCGTAAACAAGGGTTGAAGGCGTGAAATTGTTAGAATTTCGGGCGTCTTTCGACACATTACAGGACTACGATGAGCCGAAGTCCAGCAATGATGATTCAAACCCGGAGTTGCAGTTGAGAGGCCCAGTTACAAGATTGCGAGCTAAGCAGCTCCAAGGCTATCTCCAGTGCATTATCCGAAAGAAATTGGAAGATGAAGATGTTGGGCTCAAGCAGTACAAATTGGTGAAGCGGATCATTGTCCAGGCGAAGTTCATGCATGATGAAGGCCCATTTTCGTGGGTTCTTTTATTTTCGTGGGTTTTTTTAAACAAAGTCCAATTATCTTTAGTTGTTAGTTGGTGTTTTGGGCCTTTGGCCTTTTCGTTTTAGACTAGTATTTATATGCTTTTGTGGTCTTTTGTAAGTGAGGCAATTTTGATAAGAAATATATTTTTCATCTTTGTCTCACGTGTTTTAAAAAACACAAACCCTAGTTCTTAGTAGAGTTACGAAGTTGGCGACTTTTGAGCTTGAAATCAATTGTCTCGTTCGTGATATCCGGTAGTATCCGGGTTAGACAAGCCACGAAGATCGTTCCTTCGACGCTGTTTGATTCGGTAAATCCGAGGTTCGTTTCAGTAAGTTCTTCATCCCTTACATTCGTTTTTCCCCACCTCCATATTCTACCGTTCATCCTTTCCCAACCATCCATACCCCTTCGTCGTCCCTTTCCACCTTTCTTTTCCGTGCGGTGTGTTGAATCTTGGAGTGCGTGGTTTGTGTTTTCAATTTAAATAATCGAAACTATCGAAAGTTGAGATCGAGTTTAGGGTTGAACCAACCTATCTGCCGACGAGAGTTCTTTCCGTTGCTTCTGCGTTATAGTTGGTCATATCCTTACCCCAGACATGCATGACTAGAGTTCACAATTGATGCGGGCAGGGATCGGCTCCGATGTCAGCGCCTACGAGAATGGCACCCAAGGAACTCGAAGAGTTGAAAATCAAATTCAAGAGTTATTGGACTTGGGTTTTATTAGGCGAAGTGTTTCACCATGGGGCGCGTCCTGTTGTCGAGAAAAGGATGGTTCGTTAAGAATGTGCATCGATTATCGAGAATTAAACAAATTGGCTTAAGAACAAATATCCGCTACCAAGGATTGACGATTTGTTCGATCGGTTGAGAGGTGGCGTATTCTCGAAAATCGATCTTAAGTCGTTACCATCAACTAAAGTGTACGACCGAGAGATATATCTAAGGCGGCATTCCGAACAAGGTATGGCCACTACGAGTTTGTAGTAGTGCCGTTCGGACTAACCAATGCACCTGCCGTGTTTATGGATCTTATGAACAGAGTGTTCCATCCATACTTGGATAAGTTTGTCTTAGTCTTCATAGATGATATTCTCATCTATTCGAAGAACAAGGAGGAACATAGAGAACACTTGAGAACAGTGTTACAGACCCTACGAGCCGAACAACTTTATGCTAAATTCAACAAGTGTGAATTTTGGCTTAAAGAAGTAATATTCCTGGACACGTTGTGTTAGCGGAAGGAATAAAAGTTGATCCGGTAAAGGTCGAGGTGTATAAGGATGGAAGACACCACCACTCGTAATGAAATCCAAGTTTCACAGGATTAGTGGTTACTATAGGAGATTCATTGAAGGATTCTCCAAGATAGCAAGGCCAATGACACGGCTACTCGAGAAGAGGATTAAATTCACATGGATGAGGAGTGAGGCAAGTTTCCAAGCGTTAAAGGAAAAAGCGACTAGTGCACCGGTGTTGTCCCTGATTCGAACAAGGAATATATTATTTATCTTGATGCTTCAAAAATGGACTTGGTTGTGTCTTGATGCAAGAAGGAAGGTAATAGCTTACGCGTCGAGACAACTTAGGCCACATGAGTTGAATTACCCAACTCATGACTTAGAAGCTGGCATTATGGGTCCATGCACTAAAGATTTGGAGACATCATCTTTACGGAGTAAGATGTGAAATCTTCTTGACCACAAAAGTTTAAAATACTTTTCGAGTAAAGGATCGAACATGAGACAAAGGAGATGGCTCGAACTAGTAAAAGACTATGATCGTGGCATAAACTATCATCCAGGAAAAGCTAATGTAGTGGCTGATGCCTTGAGTCGTAAAGGTCAATCAAAGCTTGGATGTCTCTTGACAAAGGAAGGAAAACTCATTGAAGAGTTTGAGAAAATGTCAATAGAGATAGTCGAACCACCAAGGACAATCATGGATAATGTTGCTACACTTACTATGATGTCCGATTTAAGAATAAAATTATAGAAGAACAAAGAAAGGATGAGGAACTAGAAAGATAAGAGTTAAAGTGAGAATGGGAGAATGAAAAGGTTTCAATGAAGCATCGATAGCGCTATATTGTTTGAGGAGAGCTATGCATTCCAAACAATGGCGAGCTTAGAAATGAAATCATGAGTGAAGCTCATGATACTCCTTATACCGCCCATCCGTGCGGTACCAAAATGTACCAAGACCTACGAGGAAAGTTACGGTGGGAAGGAATGAAGAGATATATAGCCTCATTAGTCGAACGTTGTCTTACTTGTCAACAAGTAAAGGCGTTACATCAAAGGCCATATGGAAAGTCGCAACCTTTGGAGATACCCGAATGGAAATGGGACGACATAGCTATGGATTTTATAACAGGTTTACCAAAGTCACAAAAGGGTAACACTGCTATATGGGTAGTAGTGGATCGCCTTACAAAATGTGCTCACTTCCTACCAATTCGAATCACCTATGGATCCGACAAGCTAGCCCAGCTATATGTGAAGGAAATTATGCGTCTGCATGGAATACGAAATCTATCACTTACGATAGAGATTGAAGTTTACTTGATTTTGGGTAAGCTTACAAAAGGAATGGGAGCAGTGAATTTCAAAGACTTTTCATCCACGGTGATGGCCAATCGAAGAACAATCCAAACACTAGAAGATATGTTGAGAACGGTAGTATTGGATCGGGCGCAACTTGTGAACAAGTTTTATAAACTATTGAGTTCGCCTACAATAATAGTTATCGAGCAACAATCAATATGGCCCCATATGAAGCATTGTATGGAAGAAAATGTCGATCACCACTTTCTTTGGGATGAAGTGGGTGAAAGGAAAATTTTAGGGCACGATACGGTGGAAGAAATGATTGAAATTGTTAGCGAGATAAGACGAAAGAATAAAGGAAGCTCGGGATAGGCGAAATCATATGCCGATACCGTAGATCCGAGCTAGAATTTGAGTGTGGAGATAAGGTTTTCCTTGAAGCCTCTCGTCTAAAGGCATTGTAAGATTTGGAGTAAAGGAAAGTTGAAACCACGATTTATAGGACCTACGAGATCCTTGAGAAAATAGGCCCATAGCGCATAGATTAGCGTTACCACCAAGTTTGGGTAATGTTCATAATGTGTTTCACGTGTCTCGATTGAGGAAATACGTGTATGACCCGAAACACGTAATCTGACATGATGGCGTGGTCTTAAATCGATATGAGCTACGAAGAGGAACACTGTGGCTATTTTGGACCATAAGGTTCAACGGTTGAAAATAAATCAAACCGTTAGTGAAAGTCCCATGGGCACCACGGACGGGAAGAAGCTACGTGGGAACTCGGGGCGCCATGAAAAGCGATACCTCGAACTCTTTTGAGGTATGCAAATTTCGAGGGGCTAATTTTTTTTTTTAGGGGTAGAATGTAATATCCGTGGTTTTAATCTTGAATTACGATAATAAATTGATGAATTAGTATTATTAATTCAATAATTAAAATCTTAATTAGTCGACTCTTGACTTTGACCAAGCATAATTAGATAATTTACGTGTGAGATTCGCGATGCTTAGTGAATTAAGGAATAAAATTTCCAATATTCCTTGAGCGTAATTTTCTAACGTCGAATAAATTCGGCGATTATGTCTTCTGATATTATTAGCGATTAAGCTTAATTTGAAATTCCTATTACTATAGGAATAAATAAAGTTGTAAAAACTTTATTTTGAACATTTAGAGATAATTAAACTATGAGAATTTAGAGGCGTTTGAACGTCTACGTTTAGAATAATGCGATAACTTTAGCATATGATCTCAGAATTATAAAATTCAAATTCCTATAATTATTTTATTATATAAGAGCATTATTTATCATTAAATAATGCTAGAAAATTTAAAGAATAGAATGTACCCTATTTTGAAATTTTCGAAATTATATAATTCGAAAATTAGGGTTTTTGAAATCTAAATTATTTTAAATACTTTTCTATGATTAAATTTATTATCTAAGACATATAATATGTCACATAATTATGTAGTAGCTATTTTATACAAGGAAATAAAATGTTTGGAATTACCTTAGTGATTTTCGAAAATTAGGGTTTCCTAAGCATAATTAAATTTTTATTCTTACTTAATTAATGATATATGATAATTATTATATCATTATGATGTCATTAAGGATAAAATGAGGTGTAATATAATTTTCACAAGTGTGGGATCACACTTGTGCATGTGGGGCGAAAATTATAGATTTTTAAGTATGATTATATGTACAATTATCATCCTATAATTAAGGATAACCTATGAGTTGGATCTTATCATATTATAGGTGTAAAGTAGTAGTAGTTAACAATTAAAACAAGTAATCGAGGCTCATTAATTGAGAGGGCGAAAATGTGGAAAATAAGGTTGAAAATTTTAATTTCATACTATATGATATGGCCATCAGTATAGTTGAAATATTTGACTTTTCAAAGTTACTTTATACTATAATAATAATATAGTATATAATATGAAAATAATAAAAATTCATTCTAATTAAATGGTGATGGCCGAAAATGCCATATGTGAGACCTGATGTGATAATTTCTTTAATTCATGATAATTATGATACAAATTAATAATTAAATTATAATATAACATAATAAAGTATATAATATATGAAAGAAATAAAAATCAAACCATAGGCTATTGAGGATAGCCGGCCTTTTTCACACATGTATAAATTGTGGATTTAATTAATTGTGATAAGTAGGGTATAAGATATTAATTAAAGGATAAGAGATATGATGAGTTGTATATGATAAGAATTAAAATTTTTGTCTCATAGCTTATGGAGGTGCCGATTTCTTTGACTTTAATTAGCAAGTGTATTAGATATTATTTCATGTAATTATTGTGCTACAACTTGCTAATGTCATAAATATGAGGAGAGCACAACACTCTCCCATTTACAAACCTATAATACGAAACCTTGCTAAAAAAAAATTAAGGAGTGTTCATCAAATTCCATCCCAAATCTGAACATATAAACCTTGCCGATTAAAATCCGTTGATTAAAAGGTTAGAAATTTTACGAGCTTAGATACATGCTAGAATTTTCAAATTTATCTGTTAAATTTTAAGTTATGATCTTAGTTTATATATATCATTTTCGAAAATTTTAGATCTTGTGTTAATATATTTAGATATTATGTTTATATGATGTTATTAAGCATGTATATTAATTATATTATGAAATTAAGCATCTATTAAATTTATGCTTTGAACCGAAAACTTAGGGGTGCTATATGTTGATGATTTTAATTTTTAATTGTTGATTTAAGTATGGGATAATAATCTAGGGTATTAAATATGCTTATATGAATTTATGTAGAATTTTTGGAAAACTATAGCTTATATTTTTATAAATACCGAAAATATATATATGTGATGAAGGGTTGTGATATAATTCATATTTAATTGTTATAATAGCATATTAAGTGTGTAGATTCATAATATATGGTTGTGAGAATTTATTGAAATTTATAAAAATTATTTGGACCTAAGTTGAAATTTTCGAACATGACTTAGGTAAATTAAATTCAATAGTTCATAATAAATAACAATTATGTTATAGTAAGCATAATTAAGGATGATTAAATGTTATGTGAATTTATTAGAATTTTTAAAAATCATTTACTTGGTTAATTATAGAAACCGAAAACCATATGTTATAAGACCAAGGTGTATAAATTTTATTTGACCTAAGTAATTACATATTATTAATCACATGATAAAATAGTGTGACATGTGAATTTATAGAATTTTGCACAAGTCAAGCTATTTAATTCATAATAATGAAACTTTATATTATGTGTATTAATGTTATAAATTTATTTTATCAAGTATAATTACATAATATGATCTAAAATAATGTTTTAGACATAGTATGATTTTATAGGAATTTTTGGAACAAGAATTGCACATAAAATGATAGAATTTCATAAATAGTTGAAAAAGTCAAATGTTGACTTTTTGTTGACCAAAGTCAAAATTGTTGACTTTTGGTTGACTTAGTCAAAATAATGACCAAAATCGTTGACCAGCAGACACGCAATTCGATAAAGCGTGATCAATGTGACGTGTCGTTTAGTAACAATGCTACTTACGTTACGTAAGTACATTAAAACGTGCATTATATACTAAAAGGTAGAATACCCTTTTTATGTTAAGAAATTTCATAATCAACATCGATTGATTAGAAGCGTCAAATTAAGTCCAACGTTAGCCTTATTTGATCGTGAGCGTTATAGACTATGTTCGTTTCTATCGAGCGTGACCGACGTACTAAAATGATTCTTACGTAAAGGTGATACGTGGGCGGGACATTGGCGTAGGAAAAGAGACCACAGTATAAAGATCTCACGTATACAAGGTGGGCTTTACTGAAAACCCTTTATTTACGATGCTTTCTTGAAAAGTATTTATTTACAAGCTTCGGTTGAAAATGATTATGAATTGCTATTGATTACATGCCCAAAATATTTATGTTTTAACGTATGTATCCTATCATGTTGTTGGGCGAGCCAACTATGAATGTGAATCGGTTATTGGGTGGCTCCCAATTTTAAAATCGATATCGGATCCCAGTCGGATGCGAGAATTCACAGCTAGGGTTAACGTGTACACCAAGATGTGATCGTGAGCCATTAGCAACATCATCGGCGGTCGTGGATCTGGTCGGATCGAGAATCCCCGACTATGTGATTGTGAGCCGTTAGCAACATCTTGACCCGATCACGACGCGTCGGTGAAGGAGGCCTACTTCACGACGTGAGATCGATTATGAACGATTATGTGAATGATCGGATCATCACGAATCGGAAAATGCCCGCACAGCGATTCTTTTGAGAAATGATAAAGTATTTTGGTATTCACGAGTTATTTCAACTAAAATCCTCGTGTTATACTAATGGGCAATGTAATTAAATGAAATTATTTTGGCATGAGTCCACTAAGTGCAATCTTGTACTTAGCCTGCATGTTTGTTTTAAATGTGCAGGTTGAGCTGCTGATGGATGGACAAGTGTTGAGCAGTCGGAGTTTTTGTCGCTAATAGTTTACCTTGGATGTATATCTTCATATACATTCACATGCTTTCATTGTTCAAAACACTTTACTATATTTTGATATTACTTATGTTACCTCGAGATCAGTTGAATCCTTTTGTTGGTGATCTGTTGGTCTAGTTGTATGAAATCGTTGTGTGTTTATCTATAATAGTTTGAAGTCTTGAGAAGTGATTGGTCATTATGTTCTTAATCCCTGTTTAATAATGTGATCCGTCTAATCCGTACTTTAGATTGGCGGTGTTACACTAACTACATGTTTGTTTTAAATGTGCGAGTTGAGCTTCGATGGTGATGATGGGGAATGTGTTGAGGAGTCCAAAGTGTCCTTGACCGATTTATCTAAATTTGTGGTTTATACCTTGAATGCATATCGTCATATATGTATTCACACACTTTCATTGCTATACTACGAACTCCTTTATTTATGCTTTATCTTTATAAACTATTGAGGCCCGTCGGATCGGGCCAAGTTTTGGGGTCCGATGGCTAAACCTTTCAAAAACATTATGACATCGTCTCATATTCCGTTCAAGCATGTTGGTTTATTTTTATGCATCTCTATTTTATCCATGTAACCCTAAAATACTACTCCTAGTATTAGTAAGCCTCGGTCCGGGTTGGTCGGGAGTGGGGTCGTGTGACAGTGGTATCGAGCGATTTTGCTCTTTGTAAACCCAAATCCTTTTATTCTAAGTCTAGATCGAGTCAATTGGACTTCTAGAAATCTCTTGACTCCTCTCAACACTCCATCACATCGAGCTCAACCGGAAAAAGGTGGCGCATTTCTTTCTCAAACTCATGAAATGGAAAATTTCTGCATGATGAGCAAGTTAGAAGAACTTTTGAGAAATTTTATTATTATAAAAATTTTTGAAGTTGAGCAAGAAAATTTTTCCAAAATTTTGAATTGAACGAATGCAAATGCTCAAGTATTGAGATGGAAGTGTATGGTAGTATCGAGTGAATGATCAACATGGAATGAATGAATCCATTTGATATGTATATGAGTTGATCATTATTGTCATTTAAAATCGTATTTGAAAATTTTATAATAAAACTTTACTTTCCAACTTTCAAAATTATGTTTATGATGAACGATATGTTATCATGAGACGAACTTAGACTCTAAGGAGCATGCTCACGTATCGTGAAAGAACATAGAAGTACGAACTTCTTTTCCCTTATTAGAACAAAAGAGCGATAGGAAGAATGAAAGTGGCGATACCGCTTGAGCACGGACGACAAAAGACGGCGAGAAGGATGAACGAGGGCGACCTCGACCTTTAAAATTGAGCGAGCGGCGCACTTCATCATCACTTCGACACGAGTGAGCAGCAACACGAACCAGGACATAGACGTCACTTACGGCTTCAAAATGTTCAGCCTCGACTTAAGGACCCGAATATGGTAGACATATTACGTCGACGTACGTCTCGATTTACATTTTTGCACGATCGCGCAAATTTCCTGCACTGCGCAGTAAATTTGTTTTAGCTAGATCTCTCGTTGGGACTCCGATTACGCATGGTTTTCACCCACGTACTCCTAACGCACTGATCTTCATTTGTTATGAAGAACAGAAGCCCAAATTCTGTCTCCAGAATACAATAGAGTCTGTTGAACTCTAGCTTAAGTGTTTGATATAAGACAAGGATCTCGTAGCGTATATTAAGATATCATTAGCTTATATGTATACGTTTAGGGTAAGACTAAGAAGGTAAGTTGTGGTGTGAATTGTACATTATGATATTGCCTACCTTATAGAATTGTTAGTTCTAGCCTAGTTGCTTCTCGTTATGATATTCTTTCCGTTTTGAGATGGCGATAGTTGACTTCGTTAGTTTTAATGGTGGCGAGATGGAGGAGATGCGCTATATCGCTAGGAGGAGGTAGGACCTCATGCCCACCGAGGAGCTGATGCGCGATGAGGGAGAATGTTGGATGTGCGGGGAAGACTAGGCGAGTTTACAGCGCACTACCTTGGTTGTGGAGAACGCAGAGCTTATGGCGCAACCGACTACGATGGCATCAAGAGACTCTAGCTATACTCCCTTGTACACAGGATGGTTATGCCGAGAGGTATCGGAGACTACATCTCTCGCATCCCCGAGGCTATGATTTGATTGAGGATACGCGAGGTTCGTGAGTCACTTTGACTTACGTGTACGATATCTGAACCGCGCCTATGGGACCTATCTCGCTTCCACGGGAGTACACTTGGCGTGACAGTCGCGAGTGGCTATACCTTGAGGTTAGAGGCAGGTTGATCGGTGATACCTCATGCGGATGGGCGAGGCGGGATGTACGAGGTAGATAGGCGGCGTCGTCCCAGAGCCTTGGGAGAGCCGTCTTGCCACCAGCGGTTTTGGACACCGATCGTCGCCGCTACCGCCCCTACCACTGCGTCCGATCCACCACCACCAAGGCGAAGAGCCCTTCTCACGGACGGTAGCGGATGAGAGTATCGATGCCTTCCCATGCTTGACCCGAGTATACTACGGCCCGATCCGCCACAACTTCGACTTATGCGGGCGGATAACCCGGACCTAGCGCGACATACCGATGATGGAAGCGGTGCGCGGACCATCAGTGCGACCTCGTGAGGGCGGTCGGATGGGAAAGACGACTCGAAGAGGAGGAAGGCGGAGTAGGGAGGAACTCGTAAAGGCGTTAGGCGGCGTTTTAATTAAATTTGTTTTGTTATGACTAGCATGTGTAGCTTTTCCTTTTTTTTTTTTTTTTCATCGATGGTTCTAGAACTCGAAAAAAAAAATTAGGCCATGGGCCCGAACCCTTGCTATTTCTTTTCCTGTTATTCTCGATGTTGGACATCTTGTTTTTTCGACAAACCTTGTTTACCTATCTACATATATTTTTGACCCAAGTGGGGCTTTTGGTGATAATTGTCTATGTTGTGGATGAGTTGTTTTATTTTGATATCGCTTTAAGAAGGCTATGAAAACCTTATGTTGTTAAGTTGTAGCGTTTAGTAATTAACGATGATATATTTTATATAGCGAATGCCTCAGAAGAAACCGAGCGAGAACCCGGAGGTCGAGGAAGACCTAGAGGAGAGGTAGAATCCCAGAGCAAGAACTGAGGATAATCCCCAACCACCGCCTCACCTCAACCCGATCGTGGGATCGAAGAACTATTTCTAAGGCAAACCCTCACATTTTTAACCGAAGGGAGCCGGAAGAAGCGAACAATGGGTTAGAGCCATTGAGCAGTTTTACCTTCTTAAGGTGCACGCACAGGAAAGGATGTCGTGTGTTACCTTCGGTGACTTACGGTGGGAGGCGGAAAGAAGACCTTTTAAATTTGAGCGACTTGAGGAATTCTCGTGGGAGGATTTCAAGAGGGAGTGTAGAAGTACATGCCTAAGAGCTATAAGAGGAAGAAGGGCGAAATTTTCCTGCTAAAACAAGAGAGGATATCTGTGACCGACTATGATCGCACTTTCTGCGAGATGTCGAGATCTGCACCTGCGGTGGACACCGACTTGAAAATGTCGAAAAAGTTCGGTCGGGGCTAAGAATGGAATCGCATGTCTCTTGCCGCCACGGAGACCTATCTTACAAGGCTCTCGCTGAGCTTTGGATATTGAGTGACCATGTGAGAATAAGTCGGTGTCGTCTGGGCACGATAGTCGGATAAAGGAAAGGGAACTGGGAGCCCAACCGCAGGAATAACAACCGCGAAACTATGGAGAAGCAAGTCCTGGCGCCCGTGGCGAAACACTGTGCGCGAGACGAGGCTGGAAGAGCAGCTTATGCTCCACGGCAAGGGACCACGAGAGCAGTCGAGGCACCTCAATGCCCTAGATGCCATAGAGCACACAGGGGTGTGTGCGGCTAACGTGGTGGTATTACAAGTGCGGGGCAAGCGGGCATTCGCCAACAATTGCCCGGTGTCACGTTCGGATATAAGGCGAACCAACCGATCTTTCGACCACTAAGGGCTATCTGACTTGACCCCGGCCGCCACAGTTCCGGCCCCAACCCCGCAACTCGTGGGCAACAACCCCGCCTCAACAACAACTCCAACGGCGCAACAATGGCGGCGGCATTAACAACAAATCCAGCAGCAGCGATGGCGATAACCACCAACACCAAAGGCGTCAACCACGCGGCGGCGAAGCAACAATAACAAAGCCCGGACGGGGAGCCGCGAGAATCGGCTAGGACAAATGTGCCCGTCGGCCTCGGCGGCTCGGGCGAGCCTCGCCTTGCATAGGAGGCGAGCAGAACAAAACCAAGGAAACTTGGTAGGTATGGGAGTTCTACCGACCTACCATTATAGTATTGTTCGTCTGGGTGTTTCGCGTTCTTTTATTGCAAAATCATGCGTGAAATCTTTGGGCCTTAGGTCGAGCAATCGAGCCGAGGATATGAGAATCTCATCGCCTATGGGAGGGATTATGGTATTACGCACTTTGCTCGAACTAGAGTTGACATTAGGATCACTTAAGGTTACGGCTAGCGATCTAAACATAATACCCGTGGATGATGTAGACATAATCCTAGGAATGGACTGGTTAGCTAAGAATCATTCCACGATTCTCTGTAAGGAAAGGAAAATTTCGTTTCACTTTCACGGACAAGAAGCTACGTATTTCCACGGGATCGGCATGGGAGAAGGATTAGATAGTATCGACTACAAGCTAGGAGGATGATGAACGGAAGGGATGCCATGCATTCGCTTGTTTATTTGAACGAAGAGGATAAACCCGGCGGGTAGAAGACATTGAAGTTGTCGAGAATTTTGGACGTGTTTCGAGAATCTACGGGCGCCTCACGATGAACAACTAGAGTTTACCATCGACTTGGGCCGGATCAGCCCGGTGTCGAGGCGCCTATAGAATGGCCCCAAAGGAACTAGAAGGCGAAAATCCAAATCCAGAGCTTTTGGATCTAGGATTCGATGGGCGAGTGTTTCACCTGGGGGCGCTTTGTTTGTTTGTTAAGAAAAGGATGGTTCTTTGAGGATGTGCATCGATTATAGAGAACTAAATAAGATGACACTAAAGAACAAATACCCTTTACCAGAATCGATGACTGTTTGACCAATTGCGAGGCGGGCGTCTTCTCGAAAATTGATCTTAAGTCGAGGATACCATCACCGAATCTGACTGAAGATGTACCTAAGCGCATTCCGAACGAATCGGCCACTATGAGTTCATAGTTATGCCATTCGGATTAACAATGCACCAGCCATATTCATGGACCTCGTGAGCAGTATTTCATCCATTTTGGATAAATTTGTTTTGGTCTTCATAGATGATATCCTTATTTATTCAAAGAATGAAGAGGAGCATAAGGAACATCTAAGAGCGGTTTTGCAAACCTTGAGAAATGAAGACTCTTTGCTAAGTTTGTAAATGTGAGTTTTGGTGAAGGAAGTTATGTTCCTTGGACACATCGTGTCTGTGAAGGTATAAAAGTAGATCCGATAAGTAGAGGCCGTGCAAGAATGGAAATCACCAAGACTCGACCACGAGATCGAAGTTTCCTAGGATTAGTGGTTACTATAGGAGATTCATGAAGGATTCTCCAAAATTGCAAGGCCAATAACTTGACTACTTGGAGGAATCAAGTTGATTGGACTGATGAGTGCGAGGCGAGTTTCCAAATACTCGAAGAAAAATTGACCGATGGCACCGTTCTAGCGGTCCCGAAGTGGACAAAGGGTATGTAGTCTATCTGAGGCGCATCTAAGGCTGGATTGGGTTGTGTTTTGATGCAAGAAGGAAAAGTGATAGCTTATGCATCCAGCAACTCGGACCCCACAGGTGAACTACCCACCCACGATTTGGAATTAGCGGTTTGTGGTTCATGCCTAAAATTTGGAACACCATCTCTATGGTGTGAGATGTGAGATCTTCACGGATCATAAAAGTTTGAAGTATTTCTTGAACAAAGAGATCTGAATATGAGACAAAGAAGCGGCTAGAATTAGTAAAGATTACGTTGTGGTATTAACTATCACCGAGACAGCGAATGTAGTGGTGGCGCCTTGGTCGTGGAAGCCATACCAGTTAGGATGTCTCTTTATCTGAGAGGAAAAACTCGTTGAAGAGTTTGGTAGGATGAGGATTGAGCTGGTGGAACACTTTGAGACAATTGTGGTGTGTGCTACACTCACACCGGCATCGACCTAAGAAAAGGATTGTCGAGAGACAAATGATGGAGAAAAGTTGGAAAGATCAAGAAAGACTAAGGTGCGAAGATTGAGAATTTCAAGAGGCGCGGATAACGCCTTATTGTTTCAGGTGGGATATGCGTTCTGACGGCGTGAGCTTGAGCGAAATCATGAGTGAGGCTCATGGTGCGCCCTACACCGCCCACCCCATACTAAGATGTGCAAGACACGAAGAAAAAGTTTTGGTGGGAAGGCATGAAGCGAGACATAGCTTCTTTCGTAGAACATTGTCTTGTTTGTCAACAAGTGAAGGCACTACACCAACGTCCATACGGAAGTTACAACCATTGGAAATCCCAGTGGAGTGGGACGATATAACCATGGATTTCGTTACAAGCTTACCCAAATCGAGAAGAGAAACACGACCATATGGGTAATTGTGGATAGACTTACCAAAAGTGCTCACTTTCACCTATTCAAAGCACTTATGGATCCGATAAGTTGGCCGGTATGCGTTAAGGAAATTATGCGACTACATGGGTGCAAAATCTATTACCTCGATCGAGACTCCAGTTCACATCCAGTTACGCATTAGCTTGCGAGAGAACTAGATGCAGATTAAACTTGATCTGACATTCCACCCACAAACCGATGGACAATCGGAAAGAGCGATCAAGCGCTAGAAGAGATGCTTAGAACCGTAATCTTGGATCGAGGGCAAAATGGGAAGATATTTTACCTCTTATCGAATTTGCTTACAACAACGACTATCAGCGACGATCGGCATGGCCCCATCTGAAGCCTTGTGGCAAGAAGTGTAGATCACCACTTTATTGGGATGAAGTCGGTGAGAGAAGGTCATAGGGCCCGATGCGATTGAGCGAAATGATCGAGATCGTTCGACAAATTAGGATGAGAATAAAAGAGGCTCGGGACGGACAGAAATCTTCTGACGATCGCGTAGATCCGAGCTCTGATTTGAGGATGGAGACAAAGTATTTCTTAAGGTCTCTCCATCGAAAGGTTGTCGGGTTTGGCACGAAAGGAAGCTTAGACCCGTTTATAGGACCTTATGAGATCTAGAGAGGATAGGTCGATGAGCTTATAAGTTGGCTCTTCCATGAACCTAGGAATGTCCATAATGTTTTCACGTCTCGCAATTACGAAAATCGTTCACGACCGAGCATGTGATTCATCAAGGCGGCGTGATCCTCAGGCGGACATGAGCTATAAGGAAGAACCCGCAGCCATACTTGACCACAAAGTTTGGCAACTCACGAGCAAGTCGATTCCGTTAGTCAAAGTCTTGTGGAGACACCACGGACGAGAAGAAGCCACGTGGGAGCTTGAAGAGCGATGAGGGAAAATACCCGATCTATTTTGCTAGAGGTATACAAATTTGGGACGAAATTTTTAGTAAGAGGGTGGAATGTAATATTCGAAAAACGAACATCGATTGGTATTCTAAACCCGTAATTAGGGTTTTCAGTATATTATCTTTTCGCCATCGAATATTGTGATTTCGATACGATATCGTTATAACGAATTCCTTTTCATAATTCACTAAGGTTGTGAATTAAAGGGTTAAATTATTACGAAATGACTCGTCGATATATTTTAACGTCGAACAGCGTATCGAGCAGCGGTTTGAGAAATTTCTGAAGCGATAAAGCTTGGAATTTATTTCCATCTTAATTCCTTTATTAAATGGAATATAATTATTTAGTAAGTATGAACTTCTGCGACCATTTGAGATGGGTCGATTTGAGCGTTTTGAGGCGTTTTGAGCGTCAGCGTCTGAGAGGCGTTTTGAAAAATGAGTTTAATGCTCGAAATTATAATAATTAATTTCCTATTATTATTTTATATAATTACAGTATTAATGATTATTAAAATCAATAATTGAGTTATAAAACTCGATAATTCAATTAATGGAATTGAAAACCTAGTTTTCTAAACTATGGTTTTGGCATGAAATGATACCATTAAATTATCATATGATATCTAAACTTTATAATATGATATATATGAATATTATTAAGCATTAAAATCAGTTTTAACCATAGAAATCGAGGGTTTGGTTCTTATAAAATTTGAAACCTATTTTGAAATGGGGTTTTAATGCATGAAATGTGTAATAATTTTATCCTATGATATTATTTAATATCTAAATCATATATTATGATATATATGATCGAAAATTACATGAGTATCAATTGTAGGTGTGATTTATATTTTTAACCCTATTTTCCCATTTTGTTTTCGGTATTTTCGAAATGTTGTTTATGTGTTGATTTAATTATTTTTATGACATGTATTATATATCTATAACCTATACTATGATTAATACATGTATTATGTACAAAATTGAAATAAAATCAGCCCCACACCCCACACATCTACCGGCTTTCCCTTTTCCCATAAGTATGATTACCTTTTCAAAGGACCATGCATGAAGAGCTCATAACACTCCTTAATCATCACCTAATACTCATCAATGTGCTGCAGATTTTGTGCCATTTCTTGGCCAAAATCGAGAGAAAGAGATAGGTATAGGAGGGACCGCACACTCTTCACCCATTATCACTCCAAACATTGTAAACACAAAATACACTCTCCATTCTCTCCCAAAACCTTTGAAAATCGAGCCCTTCCCCCAAATTTTGAAAGTTCTCTTCTTCTTCTCCTTCTTCTCCTCCCAAACCTTCATACCATACATTGTTCCTTGATACTAGACCATTTCAAAGGTAAATGAGACCAATAGCTTGATTTCTCATCTCCTTTATTCGAAATTTTCGAACTTGAATGTATGTATGAGTTGTGTTCGAGTTTTATGTATATATGTATACATATGTGTTTAAATAGTCTTGAGCATGAGCCATGGATATATCTATATTCTTGATGATTTTTATTTAAAAAAATATGAGAATATATGATTAGATAAACATAGGATATGGTATATGAAATGTATGGATGCATCTTGACAATATATGATTTTCGAACCATAGTACATGTTCATATTAAATTTTTGAAAATTTTATAAAATGTACCAAGATGACCGAATGCTTATTAGTATGTTCTAAGCATGTATTATTGATCTATGTTATGATTTAAGACTATGGTATGGATTTAGCAATTTTTGGAAAACCCTAGCTTGATTTCTCATGAATACCGTGAACAATATATCTATGTACCTTAATGTATAATTTTTATTTCAAGCATATAATGGCATATTATTGCTTTAAAACCTTGATTATATGTTCTATGAATTAATTAGAATTTTTGAAAATCCATTGCTATTTTTCTTGAAAATACCGTGAGCACTATAGTAGTATAGGTTGGTGTATGATTTTATTTTTGAACATGCAATGGTGTATTAATGCTTTAGTATATTGTTTATGCATTGTGTGAATTTATTAGAATTTTTGGAAATCAAATACTATTTTAAATCAAATAAGCCGTGAGCTTTGTGCTCTTGAAGGTGATGATTTAATTAGTTTTGATAAATATTATGATGTTATATTAGTATACTATAGTGTATAAACATAGTACATAATTGTTGGAATTTTTGAAAATCAAATAACATTTTGAATCAAAGAAGCCGAGAGCTATTGAGCTCCATATGGTGATGATTCAAATGTTTTTGGTTTATATTATGATTTACAATATTATAATATATTGTTTAATGATGTTGGAATTTATTTGGAATTTTTAGAAATTGTTTGCTAATTATTTGGTAATTATCAAGTAATTACGTGAATATTACTACATATTATTAAATGAATGGTTATGGTGAACTTGTCACGACCCACAATCTAAATCTGGATTAGCGAGGGGACTATAGCGTAAACATGGTGAACATCATGGAACTCTCTTTAATAAAAGCATAATACATATATCATTTATATTTTGGACTATATTACATAATTTGGGGTTCTTGCGGTGGAAGACATGTGATATGTACATATGACGATGTACTATCAAGTATAAACTTTTCGGCGACAACGATCGTAATGCTCAACACCTCCGTCCATCATCGCTCAACTGCTTACTTAAAACAAACATGCGGTGATAAAAAGAATGCACTCGGTGGACTCATGCAAAACATTTTATCATTTGAAGATTACACTTACGTCATGGTAAGACCACGGGTTTTAGTTGAAAATGCGCTTGTGCTTACTAAAACATTTTATCGATTCATAAAAATCATCGCTGGCAGGCATTTTTCTTAGTGTGTATGATCCATATCCATAACATCCTTTCATCATATCATCATAGTCGAGCGTCGTGAAGGAGGCCTCCCTCTGACGCCTTGACCGACGTGGTTGTCCTTGACACCACGGTCACCTTAGGTGTACACGTTAATCTAGCGGTATTGTCCTTGAAGCACGGGATCCGATATCGATTTTCATTCATAAGTTGGGAATAACCCGACAACATTCATAACATTTCATAACATCTCATAACATCTCATGGATAGGATACATACACAAAACATAAATATTTTTGGCGGTAATCATGTAAACATTTTATCAACCAGTTGAAATAAGTATCGTAAATAAATATTTAAAAGCATTTTATTTTGAGTGAGTAAAGCCCACAGGATTTAGGTTGCCTTAATCCCATTTCTTGGGTTGTAAGTCTAGCTTTAACCTATCTATTCTTGGCCTTGAGGTTTTGGAGCTGGAAAAATCCATTGGGTCTTAGAACCAATATTTCTACTTTAGTGTATATCATGGTATGATATACACTCGATTGACCAATGTGATGGCGCCTAAATCGAATATTTCACGTTAAGGTATGCTTTCATGAAAATATCGTATCATGATGTTTTATCATAATTCGTACATCTTATAATGCTCTATTGTGCCTTGCGACATAACATAATGAATGCATCGATTAATAGCATGTTAGTCACATAAAGCATACTTCATAGGGGTTTCCAATACTTAGTCAAATTTCAAGTGTTTTAATTTCAGCAAAACAGCTTGAAACAACCCAAGTGACGTACTTTGACGACCCATAACTCTCGATTCAGAATACGTATGGTCGCTTTAAAGATACATTATGGAAACCTCTAAACATGTACTACAAGTTCTAAGAAGAATTAAATCCAAAGAGTCGTGGTTCTGGAGATATAGGGTCTCAAAGTGGGCAACTCAAACTGACTTCTATACTTAGAAAATTTTCAAATTTTCAGTTTTAGCTTAACGACGAGGGGTTTTGCGAGGCTCGTAACTTTTGACTCGCAATGCGAAAATGGCTGCAGGCTACCAATTTAGAAACCTTGTAACAAGTACTACATATGTCATGAAGACCATACTGGAAAATATCTAACTCATCGAAATACATAAGTCCAAAGTTGACTAGTTGGAAATGGACAGTTTCCAGTAGGTGACTTTGGGTCGATGAAAGGTATACCTATAAAAGTTGGTTTGGGATGAAACTTTCCAGATCACAACTAGACATTGTGGGGAACATTTCTTATGAAGAAACCCAAGTCCAAATCGGACTAAAAATGGCTTGAACACCTCACGTAAAAGTCATACTCGAACAGCCTATTATATGAAAAATTTACTAAGGCAGTTTGTCCAAAACAACTTACTGTAATGTATCAACTTTAAAAATTCACCGTGAGTTCATTATAAGGAATCTGGAAATGAAACCAATCATATTGAAAATCCACTTAAGTCTAGTTTTATCCAGAAAAAACCTCACTCAATGATTCACCATAGATTGGGAGATAAAAATATTTTACCACAAGCTATCACTCCCGTGACAATTTTGTGCAGTTGGCTTGTAAAATCTGAAATAAATAGTAAAGATTTTTAGAAAATTCTGAAAATTTACAGGAATATTCTAGACATGCTGAATTATGTTTCTGCCAAATTTTAGAGTTTTATCATTAGCCAAACTTAAAACGAAAGCCACGCACTATGGGTGATAAACACGGCGATTTCGTAGATTTGTGCAGTGTTTTTGATAAATACAATTAAAATAGCAAATCAAGTTGGATGGACTTGAAATTTTACAGAGGCATACTATACACATATAATTTCAACATATCAAAAATTCACAATCATCGGACCACTGAAACTTAGTCAAATAAATTCGTGAAGTTGCTGTTCGTCCAGAAAATCAACATGCAATGATCAAAAGTATGGAATCTACCTATTAAATCAACATGCAATCACTTTCAAGCATAGACCCAACACATTCAAGCATATTGATGAACATGCATGTGTATATCTTGATCATCCCTAGGATCTAAGGAGATGGTATCTACCTTAGGCACGGCGAAGCTTGTTGTCCGGGTTTAGCTCGGGAAGAGGGTGGTGGTGGCTGCCCTTGAAGCAAAGAGAGAGCGAGAGGGTGAGGGGAAGAGAAGAAGATGGATGAAAATCTGAATTTTGGGGCTGAGATGCTACGGTTGGGGAAACTGTAGTGGTGTAGAGAGGTGGGGTGATTGTGTCACCACTTTGGCTAACACACACTTCTTCACTCCACACACATTACACGACACCTACACATGCACTAACATACACATGCACTACATATTAATATAATAATATGCATGGTCAACCCCATTAGCATACTACACCCATATATACATTTGATATGTGTAACATATAGTTTAGAAAATTAAAATATCATAGGATAAATTAATGACGCATTTTATGCGATAAAACCGAATTCAAAATTAGGTTTTTCAACATTTGAAAAGTTGATCACTATCAAATCTTGATGATCTAGCATTGATTTAATGCTAAATAATACTGTAATTACATATACTAATCATAGGAATTTAATTTCTATAATTTCTGATCGATTAAAAGCGCTTAGTTCATCTCAAAACGTTAACGCTTGAAAACGCGTAAAAGCTCATTATCGACTCATCTCGAAATGGTGGTCATCACTTTATTAAATTATTCCATTAATAATGGAATTTAATTCTAAGCTTAATTGCTTAGAAATATCATGAATTTTAACTATCGATCGCGATCGACGTTAAAATAATACGATATACTTCATATACTTTTATTTCTTAATTCACGATTCTCGATGAATATAAAATAGGAATTCATTCCTTCGTGAATAATTGAAATCATTATTCGATATCTTATGGATTGAATCATCTCAATTTCTAATTTACGGTTTTAAATACCGTAATTAGTATCTAATTCTGCGGTATTACATCCTACCCTTAAAAGAAATTTCGTCCGAAATTTGCATACCTCATAAAGTATGGGTATCTTAACATCATAACATCATAACTTTCTATGTGCTTTTCTTTCGTCCATGGTTCTTCCATTGACTTTTATTATATGACCCAAACTTTCTTCTTTAATCGTCAATCGCGATCAAATTAGTCGAGATTTTCATCATAACTCATCGAGTCAAAGGTCACATCATCATGTTGGTTTACGTGAATTGGGTCATTTTATTTCAATCTGCGACCGTGAATACATTTCGTACTTCCCATGTGGTGGAAGTACCAGCTATACTACTAGGCTTATCATTGTTAGAGCTCGTGGTCCTTTAAAACATGATCTCAACATTCTTGTATCTAAGCTTATAATTCCTCTAAATGGAGAAATCTTAAGAAACTTTAATTCCGCATTCAAGAATGGTCGGGTTTACAGCGTCAGAGATTTTTATCTCCGAGCTTTTCTTATTCTTGCCTCGTTGCGATATCTTAATCGCTTCATTTACAACGCAGACTTTATACCTTGCTCACCTACTTGTTACAATAAAGTGGTGGTCAATACTTTTCGCACCGCCTAAGCTACATTGATGTTATTTGTAGCTATGGTCATATGTAAACTTACCAAGTGGTACAATCGTCTCACTTGATCTTGGTTTAACACTTATGTTCTATCGTAGTCAAACGCTCATACTCTCTTTCGATTGTCTATCGCTGCGTGAGTGGACATCTATGTTAAGCTTAACCTCGATCTAACTCCTTTTGTGAGTTAGTTCAAAATCTAGGGTACTCTAAGTCTCTATCTGAACGATAGTTTGGTACTCCTTGTAAATATACGATTTCATTTATGATACGTGAGTTAACTTATCGGATCTATGAGTCATCCGAGGCGAGACAAAACATATTTGCAGTCGATCCACTACTAGCCATATAGTAGTGCGACTTCTTATGACTTTGGTAAAATCTCATAAGATCTATTTCTATATCATTCTATTTCCATTCGTAGTTCTAGAGTTATACTCTTTATAAGGCCTTTGATACAATGCCTTTACTTATTGTAATCGAGACACGCTCGACAATATGGTTATATCTTATCTCATTCATTCCTATCTAACCTTTCTCATAATTCACAATGTCACTTAATAATGCCGGTTAGGTATGAGAAGGATCATGAACTTTATTCATGATTTCATTTCTAAGCTTATTATTGCTTGAAATATATGTATATCTCTCTCTTAGACAATATAACACCGTCCTACTCCTAAAATATCCTTTAGCTCTTCATTCCTTATTTTAATTGTGATTCTATTCTCATATTCATTCTCTTTTTAGTCATAGTTCACCTTGGTTGTGGAAATACTACTTACATTCGTCCGATTGCCCGACTATTACGTTTTGTTTTCTTAATCTTTCCGATGAGTTTTCCTTTTCTATAAGGACATACCATAATTTAGACTGAATTTTATAACTTAGACATTAGATTCTACATTAACCTTCCTTAGGTGATTATTTATTACATTTATAATCTTTACCGATTCGAGCCATCTTTTCTATCCTATATCCAAGTTCCTTTGCTCGATAATAACTTCAACTTTTGTGAATTGTGAAGGGTTCTTAACTTATTGATATAGGAGTGATGTCCTCGACTTGGTATTTATACTCGTCACTATCGAGGTAATAGATTTTGCACCGTGAAGTCGATAATCTCTTTATATCTGGGCTAACTTGTCGATCCATAAGTACTTTGGATTGGTAGGAAGTGAGCACTCTTGGTGAGTCTATCAACAATTACCCATATGGCGTGTTCCTCTTTTGATTTGGGTAAGTTCATAGAAGTCCATCGTTATTTCATCCCATTTCCACTCGGTATTTCCAACGCATGTAACTTTCCGTATGGACGTTGGTGTAACGCTTTCATCTGGCGGCAAACAAGATGGTGTTCTTCGAAGAAGTATGTCTCGCTTCAGCCTTCCCACCAAAACTTTTCTTTCGTGTCTTGTACACTTAGTACTATCCGGTGGGCGGTGTAGGTGTATCGTGAGCCTCACTCATTATTTCATTTTGAAGTTTTGCGTGTCGACGCATATTCTTCCTTCAAACAATAAGGCGTTGTCCGCGCCTCCGGAAGTTCTTAAATCCTCCAGTCCTTACCCTTTCTCGGATCTTTTCTAACTTTTCCTCCATCCTTTGTCTCCGCGATCCTTTTCTTAAATCAAATGCTCACTATTTCAAGTCATGAGTTGAGAAATTCTTATGTGGCCTAAGTCATTGTGACACATAAGTTATTATTTATCTCATGTTAATACATAGTCTTACTTTTATTAATCCGTGAGAATTGTGACTATTTTGGGGTAACTATCTTATTGGTCTTACCTTAGAGAGTTCTTAATGGATCTCTATGATAAATTAATCTATAAAATTCCGATCTTATTTTGGTCATTGAGCGTCTTTCATCTTTAATTGTTTTATCCTTTGTCGATCTACATTGTTCTCTTTTAAAGACACTATGTGCCCGAGGAATATTTTTCCTTTGTGAGATTTACAAACGTCTTGCAAAATTTTGCCGCTCTTAAAAGTTGTGAGGCGACTTGATTTTCTTTATGTTCTTTCTGTCCTTTGAATAGATAAGAACATCATCTATGAGGATTGAGATAAAATTATCTGGTATGTGTGAAACACTCGATTTTTGAGGTTCATAAACTGAGGGTGCATTGTTAGTCCGAATGACGTAACTATTATCTCATAGTAACCATATCTTATTCGTAACAATTCATTTCGTATTTTGATACCATTCTTCAAGACCATATAATATTACATCATAATGCCTCGTGAGGATTTTTCATACATTACTTATGAGGGTCGGTCTGAGTGCGATTCTAGCGTCTCTTTTACACTCAAAACTTTGACACTTCTTCACCATATTCATAAACTCTTTCAAACTACGTTATTTTACATATTATAATCACATCATTTTCATCATAAACCATTATCTACATATAAGTCTCATAGGATCCTAGGATTCTAGGTCTCGAGTGACCTTCGTGAGTTGTCTTCCTGAAACTTGCCTTTCTCAATGCGTTTTGTTTTCATACTGATGGTCGCTCTCTTTAGAGAGCCAGTCAAGCGCTCCCGTTTCTTCTTCAATATTAGAAGTCGGTGTTACTTTTATCGAAAGTATGGTTGGGTTAGTAGCGGTAATTCTCCTAATCCGCGAGGCTATAAGATTTTGTCCTTTGCTCTTCTGCTCTTTCTAGTACCATTGATGGCACAGAGGGCAGTGCGCTTGGAACATCATGGTACAACCATTCATTTATGCCGCTGTGTAACTTGCCGAGGTTCAGGACAAGTACTCGTGGTGTCGCTCCTACGCATTATATGTATGCTTAAACTTGTTGACAAATCCTGTAAGTCTGTCCGACTTTGGAATTTTTCTCATGGAGAAATTATTCTTTGATACTTCTTTTGTAAAATTCCTCCGATCTGTGGCACCGAGCATCGTCGTTGGGTACCATCCTTATTCGACACTCTATAGTTACGAGCATCCATCGAGGTGCAAAAATTTCTTCAAAACTATTCGAATCCATGCCTAGTTCATAATAAAAGAGCCGATATGCTCGTGTGAGTTATAACCTTGTAGGCCTTGGGGTTAACTCTTACCGTTAAACTCTCTTTTCTTGTCATACGTAGCGGATATTTTAGATAAATCCGACTTAATTTAAGCAATGGAGGATTTCTAAACAAGAAGGATCTCTTAAAGAATTATACACTTTAAGACATATATAACCCGTAGATGACTCATGACTCTTATCTTAATACTCATTTTACGCTTTACATCTTCATAGATATTGCCTTAAAGATATTCGATAGGTGAACATGGGTCGATATTTTGTCGTGTAAAACCTCTAACGAAAAGGCTAGGCGTTACTAATCACATGAATGACCTTCGAAACTTCTGTCTCTAAAATTATATCTACGTTCACATAGTTATAATGATCCAAATCATTGGATAGCACTTTAGGCGATTCTAGGTTCAATTTTGAGCTTGAGCAACACTTGCGATGGTCAAAATTCTCATATAATGAGAATTTTCATTTCTTGATTCACACCACGAGTTGTTCTATCGCTCTACGCTTCTTGTGCGATGTCAGCAAGCACCTAAATTGAACAAAATCTTATGGCTATTCGAGAAATTTTCCTCATACATATTCGCCTTTTGGTTCTGTTTGTTCGTTTCGATGCAAGGTATAGGCTTTGGTCTATGGTGTTCCGTTATTCAAGTAAGTGTTATTTCATATGTCATGTCCTTTCCATTGGGACATTATGTTCCTCTATGGTCTTCATTGCCTCATTCACCCTATACTTCTGTATTAGTATCGTTATGCTTTTACTAATAGCATTCATGGTTAGGTTTACATCAACTTATTTCCATAACTAAGTCTCATCTTAGAGATCGTGTGTTTCATCTATCATTCATTCCTAATCCGTATGAATGATTTAATTCTTTCACTTTATCGATCTTAGGAATATATTTCTATATGTCCTTACTTTAAACTCCTTTCTAGAGAAATCCTTGTCGGCATTTAGTGCCATCATTTGTAATATCCCTTTGATATACGTCATTTCTTCTTAATCTTTATTGATTCATCATGCACATTTCGCATAAGATAAAATCCTTTGTCCATTGGGGATGTATTATACTTTTGCTTTGACGTCAAATATCTTTACCATTTTCTCGACATTCAATGATTTCTTCATTTCCATGTCGAGATACTTAATACCCAACTTTATTGATCGTCACAAAATATGGGGTAAGATTTACAATTAGGTCCACTTTAAGATCCTTCCATGTGAATCTTTTCCGTGTTCTCTGAATGTATTTCTTTGAAGATCTATAGAAACTATCTTGCTTGTTAACTATTAAGTTACACAAGACAAGCTTTTGTGTCATTATAACTAGGGTATTAAGATTCATTTCAAAACAATGAATCTTTCTTAATCCGTTCTTTACTTCGAATTACCTTACTTATCAAGTCATAACATCTCGAAACTTATGTCATATCATGAACTATCTAATTGTATAGCTCATAATTTCTTCGCTATTTTTGACTTTTGTCCATTTTCTGAGCATGATATCGAGAGTAATCTTACTTTGTTATACTTGGTTTCCACTTTGTGACTAAAACCGTTATCATCGTCATATGGCTTGGTAGGGTAGTACCTTTGTACTCCATAACTTAAATTCTAAGCATCTCATTACCATGTCTCTGACTTGATTCCTCTAGGATATCCTAGCTATTCACACATCTCAATGATTATGATCTTTAAATCTTATTATCATTTGTCCAACCAAGTTTCAATTATTGGAATCGATTATGCTCAGCATAATCTCATTGATTGAGTATAAAGAAAGATTTCTTTCGAGACGCTATCATTTCCTTATATATATATATTCTTTGATAAGAATATTTATTTTTTACATGCATCTTTATTCTTTTAAACATGTCCAACCTACTAACGAGGTTTCAAGGACATCCAACTATCTTAAAGATAAGTTGTAATCGCTCTCATATCATAATAAGGAAAATTCATATCCCAGTATCATATACTTTTCTTTACTTTTACTCTTTGCATTCAATGCTAAAAGTATCTTATTCATAACTTTGTTATCATAACAATGATGATGGTATAACTTCACTTATCAATCTTTGTAAAGCCCATCAAGGTCATCACATCATGTGTGCATAGGAAAATATCTCGCCTCATCGAGATTTTCTTTACATCATAATTTCTTGATGTCTCACTTCTTGATGCGAAACTTTTGGTGTGAGATAAGTCAACCTATTTCATGCCCGACATTTATCGCTTTACTAATTCGCTCTTGGTGACAAGGTAAGTCAACTTTCATCTTACTTGATGGTTTCAAGAGTCGAGAAGAAATTATCACGACTACCTACAAAAGGTATTGTCTCATCCATCAAGATAACATCTTTTAATGATCTAAATCGATATGTTTTCTTAGATGAATAATGGGGCTCTAGGGTCCAAGACCGAATGACGACTCGAGATTTCGTTGGTCATATGGCTGCACCGCACAATCATATTCTCGATCACAAGGCTTTGGGTTCAAAAGGACACTTTGTAAGTTTTGGGTTTGAAAATTTTCTTGTAAAAGTGAGAAACTCAAATGATTTCTCAATGGAACTAGGTCGTAGAGTTAAATTCAATGAGAAATTGGGTAATGGATATAATTTGAAAGCTTATATACCCGTAATAGGTCATCAACAAAGTTCTCATGTATGTTAAGGTTCTACTTGTATTCAAGATCTTACTTTCTTAGTAACATTCTAGGATTCAGTATCCATAACTTGTCTTACTCTTTTCAAATCGTAGAACTTCAACTGATTCTCATGAATTCTGGAGTAGGAATCAGGAATTTCGTCCTTCATAAGAAATGAAGTATAGTGTATTAGGAGCACGTGGAAAATCGTCGTCGGAGTTCACACGACCGAGCAGTCAAAACAAAATCACTGCGCGGTGCGGAAATTTACACGCTTGCGCCGAGGTCATAAGCGTGCCGACACCAAGGTCGTACATGCCGTACCGATGCTGATAGTACAGAATATTGCCGACACCGAGGTCGACAAACTACCCGTCGACATGTCAAAGGCGATGTTATAAATGCCGATTTTGAAGTCGATAGATCGCATGCCGAGGTCGGCCGGGTCGTACATGTCGAGGTCGAACAATTTCGATAAATCTTTCACTTTTCTTCACTCAAGATGGAATGAAGTTCTCAAATCCATCACTAATCTTGTTCTTGTAATTGAACGAAATTCTTACTTCTATGTTCTTTAAAAGGGATCATGCGTCTTATAAAGTCTACGTATTGAACTAGCATGCTCATCATCATAATCAACTTTGAGATTGAAGTAAAACTTAATATTCCTACGTAGCTCATTTATAGATTATTTCGTTGAATTTAAAAATTCAACATATCATATTGACAATTCAATGTCCAATCTCAATCATCTTAAACATGAATAATCATAACTCTCATAATAATGAACTCTTATTACAATCCGAAATTCAAACATTTCATCTTGCACATCATACCAAAACTTTCTCATATCATTGTCATCATCTTTTATATCTTCCTTCTTTTCATAACTTTCTTAACAAATCATTTGTCATAACATTCATTCTCAACCTTTCTCATAGCTTTCATTTCGCTTGATAAAATTTTGTTTCACTTTCAAACTTTTCGTTTCAACTCGAGAAAAATAATTTCATAAATATTCATCGCCGCTAATTTTTCAAAACTTTGAAAAGAGTCATTTACCTCATTTCGGTGAGCTTGATGTGATGGAGTGTTGAGCATTGTCACCGATCTCTAAGTCTAATGACTCAATCTAGACTTAACCATAAAGGATATTTTGGGTTCAAGAGCGAACCGCTCGATACCACTCATCACCCTCAATCATATGTCGGATTAACAGGACTATAACTCTAACAGGATAAAATACAGAGACTCTTTAACAAGACGAATACATATGTCATTTATATTCTTGGACTATATTACATAATTTAGGTTCTTCAGTGAAAACATGTGATAAGATGACTGATGTACTATCAAGGTATAAACTTTTCAATGACAATAATCCTATTGCTCAACACCGTCCATCCATCATCTTCAACTGCCATTTAAAACAAACATGCGGTGAGTACAAGAATGCACTCGGTGGACTCTGCCAAAATATTTTATCATTTGAAGATTACACTGCCATCATGGTAAGACACGGGTTTTAGTTGAAATGCCTTGTCTTACTAAAATCATTTTGTCATTTCTCAAAATCATCTGCGCGAGCATTTTCTGTGTGATGATCCATATCCCTTATCATCATTCATCATAACATCATAGTCGACGTGTGAAGGAGGCCTCCGTCTCGACCGTGACCGGCGTGAATTGTCCTTCAGCACTCACCTTAGTGTACACGTTAATCCTAGTCGTATTGTCCTTCCGAAGATCCGATATCGATTTCATTCATAAGTTGGGACAACCCAACAACATTCATAACATTTCATAACATCTCATGGATAGGATACATACACAAAACATAAACATTTTTGGCGGTAATCTTGTAAACATTTAACAACAGTTGAAATAAGCATCGTAAATAAATATTTGAAGCATTTTATTCTTGAGTAGAGTAAAGCCCACTGGGTGTGTGCTAATCTCATTTCTTGCGTAAGTCCTAGCTTTACCTATCTATTCTTGACCTTGAGGTTTTGGAGCTGGAAAATCCATTGGGTCTTAGAACCCATATTTCTACTTTAGTGTATATCATGGTATGATATACACTCATTGACTCGTGGTAGCACTAGTCAAATATTTCACGTTAAGGTATGCTTGTGAAAATATCGTATCATGATGTTTTATCATAATTCGTACATCTTATAATGCTCTATCGTACTTGCACATGACATAATGAATGCATCGATTAATAGCATGTTAGTCACATAAGGCATACTTCACATAGGGTTTCCAACACTTAGTCAAATTTCAGTGTTTAATTTCAGCAAAACAGCTTGAAATAACCAAGTAATCTTTGACGACCCATAACTCTCGATTCAGAATACGTATGGTCGCACAAAGATACATTCTGGAAACCTCTAAACATGTACTACAAGTTCTAAGAAGGAATTAAATCCAAATGAGTCGTGGTTCTGAAGATATAGGGTCTCAAAGTGGGCAACTCAAACTGACTTCTATACTTAGAAAATTGTTCGAATTTTCAGTTTTAGCTTAACGACGAGGGGTTTTGCAGGCTCGAACTTTTGACTCGCAATGCCAAAATGGCTGAAGGCTACCAATTTAGAAACCTTGTAACAAGTACTACATATGTCATGAAGACCATACTGGAAAATATCTAACTCATCGAGAAATACATAAGTCCAAAGTTGACTAGTTGAAATGGACAGTTTCAGTAGGTGACTTTGGGTCGATGAAAGGTATACCTATAAAACTTGGTTTGGGATAAAACTTTCCAGATCATAACTAGACATGGTGGGAACATTTCTTATGAATAAACCCAAGTCCAAATCGGACTACAAATGGCTTGAACACCTCACGTAAAAGTCATACTCGAACAGCCTATTAACATAGAAATTTTCTAAGGCAGTTTGTCAAAAAGGCTTACTGAAATCGTCAACTTTAAAAATTCACCGTGAGTTCATTATAAGGAATCTGGAAATGAAACCAATCATACTGAAAAGCCACTTAAGTCTATTTTTATCCAGAAAAACCTCACTCAATGATTCACAATAGATTGGGAGCTAAAATATTTTACCACAAGCTATCACTCCCGTGACAATTTTGTGCAGTTAGATTGTAAAATCTGGAATAAATAGTAAAGATTTTAGAAAATTCTGAAAATTTACAGGAATCTTATAGACATGCTGAATTATGTTTCGGAAAAATTTTAGAGTTTTATCATTAGCCAAACTTAAAACGAAAGCCACGCACTATGGGTGATAAACACGGCGATTTCGCAGATTTGTGCAGTGTTTTGATAAATACAATTAAAATAGCAAATCAAGTTGGATGGACTTGAAATTTTACAGAGGCATACTAGACACATATAATTTCAACATATTAAAATTCACAATCATCGGACCACTGTAACTTAGTAAAATAAATTCGTGAATTTTCTGTTCGTCCAGGTAAATCAACATGCAATGATATAAACACACAATCTAAACTACTTCAAGCATAGATGTGTACATGCATGTGTGATTTAGCTATTTTGACGAATTGAGATGTGGATATCTACCTTAGGCACGCACAAGCTTGTTGTCCGGGTTTAGCTTCCGGGAAGAGGGTGGGCTGGTGGCTGCCCTTTGAAGCAAAGAGAGAGAGACGAGAATTGAGGAAGAGAAGATGGACTGAAAATCTGAATTTTGGGGCTGAGATGCTACGGTTAGGGAAACTGTGTGTGTAGAGAGGTGGGGGGTGATAGGTGTCACCACTTTGGCTAACACACACTTCTTCACTCCACACACATTACACACCCTACACAACACATGCACTAACATACACATACTACATATTAATATAATAATATGCATGGTCAACCCCATTAGCATACTACACCCATATATACATTTGATATGCTGTAACATATAGTTTAGAAAATTAAAAATATCATAGGATAAATTAATGACAGCATTTTATGCGATAAAAACCGAATTCGAAAATTAGGGTTTTTCGAACATTTGAAAAGTTGATCACTATCAAATCTTGATGATCTAGCATTGATTTAACGCTAAATAATACTGTAATTACATATACTAATCATAGGAATTTAATTTCTATAATTTCTTGATCGATTAAAACGCTTTTCGTTTCATCTCAAAACGTTAACGTTTGAAAACGTTGTAAAGCGTTCATTATCGACTCATCTCGAAATGGTCGTCATCACTTTATTAAATTATTCCATTAATAATGGAATTTAATTCTAAGCAATTGCTTAGAAAATATCATAATTTTAACTATCGATACGCCGATCGACGTTAAAATATCTTGCCGATATACTTCATATACTTTTATTTCTTAATTCACGATTCTCGGTGAATATAAAATAGAATTCATTCCTTCGTGAATAATTGAAATCATTATTCGATATCTTATGGATTGAATCATCTCAAATAATTTCTAATTTACGGGTTTTAAATAGCGTAATTAGGCATCTAATTCATGGGTATTACAAAACATGAGGCGAGAAGGTGGCTCGAACTAGTAAAGATTACGACGTGGTATTAACTATCACCCGGTAAAGCGAATGTAGTAGCCGGCGCTTGAGTCGTAAAAATCAAACTCATTTGGGATGTCTCTTGACACAAGAAGATAAACTCGTTGAGGAGCTCAGCAAATTAAGAATCGAATGGGTTAAACAGCCAGAGACGATCATGAATTGTATCGCTACACTCACCATGACACCTGATCTAAGAAAAAGGATCATTGAGAGACAAAGGATGGAGGAAAAGTTGGAAAAGATAAGAGGAATAGTGAGGACTGGCGAATTGGAAAAGTTCCAGGAAGCATCAGATAATGCTTTAATGTTCGAAGGAAGAATATGTGTTCCTGATGATGCTGAGATTCGGAACGACATAATGAGTGAGGCTCATGATACACCTTATACCGCCCACCCAGGCAGTACGAAAATGTACCAAGACCTAAAAGGAAAGTTCTGGTGGGAAGGCATGAAACGAGACATAGCTTCTTTCGTAGAACGTTGCCTTGTTTGCCAACAAGTAAAAGCTTTACACCAACGTCCCTACGGGAAGTTACAACCGTTGGGTATACCTGAATGGAAATGGGATGAAATAACGATGGATTTCGTTCTGATTTACCAGTCTAGGAAAGGAAACACTACCATATGGGTAATAGTGGATAGACTCACCAAGTCGCTCACTTTATACCAATTCAAAATACATATGGAGTGATAGACTAGCCCAAATATATGTAAAGGAAGTTATCTGGCTACATGGAGTACCAAAATCCATTACATCGAGATAGAGACTCCAAGTTTACATCGAAATTTTGGGTGAGTTTACAAAAGAATTGGGAACAAAGTTAAACTTGATCTGACATTTCACCCACAAACGATGGGCGGTCGAAAAGGACAATCCAAACTCTAGAAGATATGCTTGAGAACCGTAGTCTTGGATCGAGGTGCAAAATGGGAAGACATTTTACCTCTTATTGAGTTTGCTACAATAATAGTTATCGGCGACGATTGATATGGCCCCATCTGAAGCTTTGTATGGCGAGAAGTGTAGATCACCACTTTCTTTGGGATGAGGTAGGTGAAAGGAAAATAATAGGGCGAGCGGTGAATGAAATGATTGAAATCGTCCAACAGATTAGGCAAAGAATCAAAGAAGCTCAAGATGAGCCAAATCCTATGACGATCTGGCGTAGATCGGAGCTACATTTTGAAATTGGAGACAAAGTATTTCTCAAAGTTTCTCCATCGAAAGGGATCACAAGATTTGGTGTGAAAGGAAAACTAAGACCCGTTTCATAGGACCATATGAGATCTAGAGAATAGGCTCGATGGCTTATAAGTTGGCTCTTCCGCCAAACTTGGGAAATGTGCATAATGTTTTCACGTATCTCAACTAAGGAAATATGTATACGATCCAAAACACGTGATCCGTCGAGACGACGTAGTTCTCAACTCGGACATGAGTTATGAAGAGGAGCTATCGCAATAATAGACCATAAAGTTCAACAATTGAGAAACAAATCGGTTTATTGGTCAAAGTCTTGTGGAATCACCACGGACAAGAAGAAGCTACGTGGGAGCTAGAAGATACAATGAAGGCGGTGCCCCAGTTATTCTTTTAAGGTATACAAATTTGGACGAAATTTCTTTTAAGGGGGGTAGGATGTAATAACCCGCAGTTTTAAAAGCCTAATTACGGTCTTTAAAACCCGTAAAATAAAATTTTGCCGTGAAATCAAATCAGATATGAAATCGAATATGATTTCAATTATTTACAAAGGAATAATTTTCCGTTACACACTCACTCAAGTTAGTGAATGAAAGAAATCGAAAGTTTTAACTTTTATCGGCAGTACATTTTTAACGTCGAATGCATATCGATTGTTGAAGTGTCACGATTTTTTTTTTCCTAAGCAATCAAGCTTGGAATTATATTCCATTATTAATGGAATATTTTTAATAATGGGATTACGAGTACTTACGACCATTTTAAAGATGAGTCGATACGTAACGTTTTGAGACGTTTTCAAACGTCAACTTTTAGAGATGAAACGAACGATGGTTTTAATGATCAAGAAACTTTAGGAAATTATTTCTTATGATATTTTTATGATATTACAGTACTAATAAGCATTTAATTAATTCTTGAACATTAGAATTAGTAAAAATATCAAAACTAGTTTCGAAAACCCTAATTTTTCGAAATTAGGGTTTATTTTTAAAATTCATGCCCTTTTTAATTATTCTATGATATAATTATCATTTAAATCATATACCATGGTGAACATACCTATTAATGATGTGAAATAAAAAAATTTAACCCACGTTTAACCAAATGGCCGATGGCCATTTTTCTTGTGCACAAGTTGAATTATTTTCTTCTCTTATGCTATTTAATTAACCTATGATATGAATTACCATCTAAATTATATTATATGATGTATATATGTATTTTAGCATGGAATTGAATTATTTAATGTGTTTAAGGCATAAAAGCCGTGAACTATGTATATATGTATAACAAAGTGTATTTTAGTTCTATCACTCTTACATGCATTATATATATGTATATTCAGATTTTATAACAACAAATCTCCCACTAATGATGTATTTTAGCTATTTCCAAGATGGTGTGTAAGACACTAATGATTGGGAACCCATTAGTGAATAAACTAGTAATAAAAATTTAAAGTCTTGTATTGTATTGGGTGAGAGAGAGAGAGACCGAGAGTGAAGGGGGATAAGGGGGAGTATTTTCAGATTTTTATCTCATTCTTCACTCCACTCTCAAACACTCTACACTCAACACTTGATCACTCTCTATTCTCTCTCTCAACTCTCTCTTCTTCTCCTTTCTTCTCCCCAAAAACCGAGAGCTCACCACCATTTTCAAGCTTGATTTTCCTCCTTCTCTTCTTCCATACCACACATCCATACCTTGTACCTTGTCCACTTAAGCTATACCAACAAGGTAGGTGTCGATCAAAGGCTTGGTTGTTCTTGAATCTTTGAAAATTTTTCGAAACATAGCTTAAGTTCATGCATGTGTTCTTGAAGAACTTTGTTGATAATGTTTTGCTATTGCATGTGTATAAATGATAAAGGATTGGGTATGTGTTCTTGTTTTCCAAAATATATTGCATGTATGGTTTTTGTTCAAAAATTTTCGAATCAATGGCCATAATGTGTACTAAGGATGTGTAGCAATATGTTGTGAAGTTTTGAGCATGTTTTAAAAATTTATTCAAACATGTATGAAATTTTTTGAAATGGCCGAGACCTATGAGAGGTTATATGGAATTGATTTTGTGATCTATAGTGTTATATGTGTCCATAGTATTTATCTTGAAATTTTAGAAACATCCATGCCCAATTTCTTACTAAAACCGAGAGCATATCAATATTGTGTAAGCATATGATCTTCTTTTTGAACATGCAATGTCACAATCTTGTTTTATAATATATTGTGAATGCTTAGAATTTAATTTGAAATTTTTGGAAAATCTTATACTATTTTCTTAAAAAGGCCGAGACCAATATACAATTATATATGGATGTATAATTTTTGTTTGGGACATGCAAGAACATATTGTTGATATAAGATGATATATAAGTCCTTTGTGATTTATTGAGAATTTTAAGAAAATCCTACCAAATTTTCTTTGAGGACCGAGGCATATATGTATATATATGTTGATGTATGATTTTATTTTTGTACATGCAATGTGATATTATGGATTTATGATGTATTGAGAATGCATATGATTTATTTGAGAATTTTTAAAACACCCTTACTACTTTATTTCATAAGAACCGAGACTAAGTATATATATATGTGAGTGTGTAATTTTATTGTATGACATGCAATAGGATATTATTGTTCTAAGATGGGAATTATATACTATATGTTTTAATTAGAATTTTTGAAACATTCCTATATAGAATATTGAAGAAAACCGAGAGCATGTATATATGTGGATTAATGTGTGATTTTTATTTAGTACATGCAATGCTAAATTATTAACTTAGAATATGTTTTATGCATTTTATGTTGTTATTAGAAATTTTGGAAATCAATTACCTATTTTATTCAAATAAACCAAGAGCTAAGCTCACTATGGTGATGAATAAACTGGTTTTGATTATTGGTGATGAATAAATTGGTTTTGATTATTGTTATGTTTATAATATTGTTACAATATGAATTATGAGCATGTAATGATTTTTGGAGAATTTTACAAAATTGTGTGATGAACATATGAAAGTGACGAGAGCTATGGTGCCCATTTGTATGATATAACATTGTTGTATAATGAATTTTGTGATATAAAAATGTCATGGACTAAGGTTTAGACCTTGTGTCAATTTATTGGAATTTTAGAGAAATTGTTGGGCATTTTATTAAAAATGCCGAGACCTTATAAAATAATAAGGTGGCATTCGAAAATTGTTTGGTGGATTTTATGACATATTAATGACCATAGTGTATTTTAATACACTATATAATATTAGAAAAAAATTTAGACATTGTTTGGTAATTTTCATAATTACCGAGAAATTCTAAAGAATTTCTAAGGATTTTTAAATCCTTTTTAATCAATTTTATTAATAAATTATATGTCTAATATTATTTTAGACATATTTGAAAATTATGGACAATTTTCGAAAATAATTGGTTGGTAAAACACAAAATAGCCGTGAGCTATTTTTAAAATTGGAATAAGGATTTCAAATCCTTAAATTCATTATTTATAATGAATTATATGTTTAAAAATTATTTTTAAACATATTAAAACAGTTTATAAAAAGAAATCAATTAGAAATTGATTTTCGAAAGAATTTAATATTAAAGTATGACTTAGTAATTAAATTACTAAGAAAAGTCAAAATTGTTGACTTTTGAAATCAACGTACGAAATACGTTCGATAAATACGCTAACACGCGTAAGACGCATCAATTGCTAATGACATCACTTTGATATGAAAGTATTTCATATTTGAAGTCGTGAAATCGAAAAAAAAAACGTGAGAAAACGTTGGACCATTTACCAAGAGGGGTAAATTGGTAATTTTCAACACATATCTCGTCTCTATCGAAGAACGAGAAATGTTAAGATGACACGCGTTTGAGAAACGAATTAAATTCATTAAGGAATTCAATTCACATCGATATGAAATATCGACTCTTGTTATAGACTTTGTAAGTCTTGAATTACGTAAACGACGTACTAAAGCATCCTTTTTATATAAAGGTGTGAATGACGCACCACCGGGCGTTGACGAGTGAGCTGACGTTAAAGGCGATCAATAATTTCGGTGGGCTTTATTACTAAAAGCAGAACAACTTTGTCGCTCTTTTCAACCGCCCTTGTTTACGATGCTTTCTAACTATTGTTAAAATTGTTTAAATGATTACCTGCCAAAATGTTTATGTTTTGTGTATCGTATCCTATCCATGAATGATGTGATGTTGTTGGGTTATTCCCAATTTGTGAATGAAAATCGATATCGGATCCTATGCCGGAAGGCTTACACATGGCTAGGATTAACGTGTACACTGATGGTGACTGTGTGCTGTAAGGACGATTCACGGCCGGTCACGGGTCGTAGAAGAGGCCTCGCTTCACGACTTTCGACTATGATAATATGATGGAATGATAATAAGGGATATGGATTACGACACCAAGAAAATGCTTGGCGAAGCAACTTTTATAAACTCGTGAAAATATTTTAGTAAGCCTGAGGCATTTTTCAAATAAAACCGCATGTCTTACCGGTCACGATCGCGAGTAATTCATGAAAATAAAATGTTTTCGGCATAAGTCCACTGGGTACAAATTTTGTACTTAGCCCTGCATGTTTGTTTTTAAATGTGCAGGTTGAGCTCGGTTGCTGATGATGGAGGAGTGTTGAGAAAGTCATTTGTCCTTGATGTTTGTTAGGAATGGATAACCTTGAATACATATCGTCATATATGTATTCACACACTTTCCGCTGCAACTCTGAACTGTTTTATTTTTATGTTGAATGTTAAGATAATATGAATTACGAAGCCCTTCAGATCATATTATCCTTTGGATCTGTTGGCTTAAACCTTTGGATCGAAATGTTATAAGTGTATGTTTAATCCTAAGTTCTATATTCTCATTTGTTAAGTCTTATCGTGACAGTCTTCCGAACCCATGAATACTATTCCTAATAATAGTCCGCTCACTCCGGGTTATCACGAGTGTGGTCGTGACAAATTGTGTTGAAGGGAAAGGTCTCTCCCTCTATACTCCTCTCTCTCTCGTCACACTCACACACACACACACCCAATAGAATAAATTGCAGCGAATGATGGAGTGAGAGGGTGATCATTAAGTGCTAGCAAAATGGTGTCCATGCATTGGGCGATAAAAGGTGAACCATGCTTTGTCTTAAGAGGGTGGCCGACGGTTTGGGGGGTTTAAGGGTGGATTAAATTTTATTTGATCCTAATACAATATATTAATCATAGTATAGGTCATAGATATATAATACATGCCATAAAAATAATTAAATCATCACTTAGTGCATATATACGAAAATCGCGTGAAATAGGTACAAAAATTATAAATTACACCTATTATTGATACTCATGTCAAATTCGATCTAAATATGCTCATATATATCATATAATATGATTTAGATAGTAAATAATAGCATAGGATAAAATAATGGTATCATTTTATGTGAAAAACCCTAGTTTAGGAAATTAGGGTTTTCGAAAATGCATATACACACAATCGAGTTTATATAGCTCAAAATTTTATTTGAATGCTTAATAATACTGTAATTATATAAAATAATAATAGGAAATTAATTCCTGAACATTAAACTCATTTTTCAAAACGTCTCTAAACGTTAACGTTCAAAACGTCTCAAAACGTTCATAATCGACTCATCTCAAAATGGTCGTAGTAAGTTCATACTTACTTTAAAATAATATTCCTATTAATATAGGAATTAACATGGAAATTAATCCCAGGCTTCATTGCTCAGAAATTTCCATAAAATACTGACGTTCGATACGCGTTCGACGTTAAAATAATACTGTCGAACCATTTCGTAATATTCTATTCCTTAATTCACAATCCTTAGTGAATATAAAAAGGAATTCGTTATTATAATACTGAATCGAAGTCAAGATTCGATGTCATACTGAAATATTATACGGCAAAAGCCTAATTCACGGGTTTAAAAATACCGTAATAAAACGTTCGTTTCTTTGGAATATTACAACATTTTTATATCACTTTCAAAATTATTTCAAACATGTCGTAGGGTTCAAAAATCATATATATATGCTAGATCCATTCAAAAATTTAACAAGCAAGGTCATATGATCATCTAAGCATACATCTCCTATTTTTAAAAATAAAAATCATCAAGCATTGCATATACATCAATAGATCATCCATAAGAACATTTAAAATACATACACACATATATATATGCATGTTCGAAAATCTTGAACAACAAAAGGGTAAAATCGAAGCCTTGGTCTCATGTTTACCTTTGATATAGAATGGATTCACAAGAACTATATCTAGGTATCAAAGTTGGGTGAAGGAATGGAGAAGAAAGGAGGAGAAAAATTTTAAAAATGGGGAGGGGAGGTCTCGGTTTTTCAGCAGAAATGGAGAGGGAATGGGAGTGTTTTGGGTTCCAAAGTGTTGAGTGAGAGAGTATAATGGAAGTGGGGTGAAGAGGAAGAGTCTCACCGATTATCCTCTCTCTCTCGATTTTGCCTCAAAAATGAATAAAATCTGCAGCCAACTTGTTTAGTAGGAGGTGATCATTAGCTAGGAAAAGGGCTTCATGCATTGGGCGATAAAAGGTGAATCCCATGCTTATGGAGAGAGATGGTCGGCGGTTTCTAGGGTCCAAGAGGGTGGGATTTATTTTATTGATCCTTAATACAACATATTAATTAATGTACAAGTCATAGATATGTAATACATGTCATAAAAATAATTAAATCAACACATAGCTCAAAGTTGAAATTACAGATAAAAATAGGAATAAAAATATAAATCACACCTATTATTGATACTCATGTCAAATTCGATCTAAATATACTCATATATATCATAATATATGATTTAGATAATAAATAATAGCATAGGATAAAATAATGGTATCATTTATGTGAAAACCCTAGTTTAATAAATTAGGGTTTTCAAATTCATATTCAAAATAATCGAGTTCTCATAGTTCAAAATTGATTTTAATGCTTAGTAATACAGTAATTTTATAAAATAATAATAGGAATTAATTATTATAATTTCCTGAGCATTAAACTCATTTTTCAAAACGTCTCTAGACGTTGATGTTCAAACGTCTCAAACGTCGATAATCGACTCATCTCAAAATGGTCGTAGTAAGTTCGTACTTACCTAAAAAAATATTCCTATTTATATAGGAATTATTATGAAAATTAATTCAAGCTTATTGCTTAGAAAATTTCATAAAATATAGGCGTTCGATCTGTGATCGACGTTAAAATATATCGATGAACCATTTCATAATATTTGATTCCTTAATTCACAATCCTCGATTGAATATGAAAAGGAATTCGTTATAACGATCTTGAATCGAAATCAATATTCGATGTCATACGAAACATTATACGGCAAAACCCTAATTCACGGGTTTAAAATACCGTAATTAGACGTTCGTTTCTTTGGAACATTACATGAACACAAGAACTAACGGAAATATAATGATTAACAACAATCAATCTTTTTCACAGAAGGGTTTTCTTTTCACAAAGACAACAATCGCATAATCATTTCTCAAGTCAGAGTGTGGCAACAGAAATGGTAGTTAAGTTACATGTATGAAGACATATAACTCTGAGCAACAAAGTATAACAATTTACATAGGGTTCCTACTTATCAGGAAACCACAAGATGATCAACGATTTTTCCAAAACAACTATCAACAAAGTAGAACTAAACAATTTCGACTTTAACAATTTCGAGAATCATAATCACAACCCAATCAAATAGACTTCAATGACGAAGGATATAACGAGTTCGGTTCCAACTTTATTCACAGATCAAAACAACCATTCAAACCAAGAACATTCCAAACCATAATAGAATAAGGAGTTCGACTCTACTATTAACAACATTGACATAAAGTAATTCGATCATAAGGTTAATCACAACATAACAACATTTACGAACAAAAACCACAGTGTTCCTTTCCAACTCCATCTCCGAAATCCAAGCTCAACCTGCATGTTTAGAAATAAATGCAGGGCGTGAGTACATAAGCACTCAGTGGACACATGCAGCAAATGCTAAAAATTTGCTCTTAGAGCTATAAGATTGACTTGCCATAACTTTGCAATACACAGGGGTTTTAGTGAAAAACCTGTGCATGCTTTTCAAAGTAAACACTTACTTGCTTTCATTTTCACAATTTTAAAACAAATGCATATGCATGATCTTTGTCTGCAGACATCTTTCTCTTCTCATATCCACGTACTTTCTTTGTGTTGAGAAGTAAGCTTCATTCTCAAACACCTTAACATTACATTCCCGTGTTGATGGTCCCGAAGGGTACCATGCCACGGTCATACCCGACGTCGGTAACATTCTTTTTTTCTTTCTTTCATCATTTCTTTCTTTCTTTCATTTTCGTGGATAGGTAATGCATTATGCTCGTGCTCAAACATTTGGCAAGTCAATAATTTTGAATGTCATGCAATAGATAATGAAATAATATAAATTAGCACGTGCTATAAGTTTTGAAAAGCCCATCATTGCTTTTACTCGTAAGCTTAATAAACTTCCTTTTCTTCTTCCTCTTCTTCCTTAATCGCCTTCCCTTTTCTCGATGTACCTTTAATTATTTGATAATATTAGTATTCATATAAACAACATCTCTTGTCCCTCAATATCTATAAATTCCTCTTATTCCTTGTTTTTCATTTCTTATGTTTTCTTTAGACATTTTTCTCTAACTTTTACCTATAAAAATTTTAAATCTTTTCGGGTCATTGCATCCTTTATTCTTTAAACTTTCTTTACATTTTATCTTATTCGACTTTCACGAATCTATTTAATATTAAATGAACAACTAATCATTATTAGTAACTTCAATTCACTTTCTTATCTTTCTTTAAGCATTATATTCATTTCTTTAGTTATTTAAGCATAACGTTTTTATTTAATCACCTACTTTAAACTTTTCACATAACTAAGTCATAAGCTATCAACTTTCTTCAATACTAATATTTTTCTTACTATTAGTATACTTTAGGTATACAAACAATTACTAATCACTTAATATCATATAACATAACCTATTTGTCATCAAAATTCCATTTCAACATAATATGTTCATAAACTTCAACTTTTCACATTTTTAGTTCTAACATCCTCAATTAGGTTTCATTAGTCCTTATTTACATAATATGTTCACAATTCATAAGATCTATAAAGAATAACATTAAAATATCAACTTCCCCTTTTTCTCTAAGTTTTCTAAAATTTCAATTATATACATAAATTATAATTTCTTTCAACTTCTTTTCAATTTCTCATTTAAGTATCATATGTTAGCTTAAATCATCAATATTAATACCATATATTAACTTTAGCATATATATAGCAACTAAACACCTAAACTAAATTTTTTTATTTTCAACATATAAACTTAGAAAACTCGAATAAATTCATATAATACTTAAATCATCATATTAAACTCATATATCAAGTTAATTGAAGAAAATAAAATCAATACATCACTTTCTCAATTTTTTCGAAAATTTTGAAATTATATATACATATTCTAAATTTATTTTTGTTATCCTTTCTTTCAATTCATTAACTTAAGCATGCTTTAAACACATAATCATAACTTATTTCTAACATAACATCAATAATTCATCACTTTAGACTAAAGCATATAAACTAGGGTTTTTCAATCTCAACACAAATCTTACTCTAAACTATTAATATTTCATCAATTCCACATTAATCCATCAATTTCATGCTATAATATCAATATTCATCCATAATCCCCACATAATACATAAAATTCTTCAACTAACATATTCATTAATTTTACAAATATACAAAAATAATTCATGCTTAAAGATTGAAGAAAGGTTAGAAATATACCTTGTAAATCCTTGAAATCAAGATTAGAAAGGAATTTATGGAAGAAATTAGCTTAGGAAAATTTTTATCTCAAGTGTGTGTTGTGTGTGTGTAGCCGTGAGTTTTAGAGAGCAAAGTGAGGATTTTTATAAAGTTTTTCATAGTGTAGTGATAGCATATTTATATAGCAAAATTTATTTAAATTTTCCTTTAATTAAATGTAAGATTATTCACCATTCATATCTAATGCACATACTTGCTCACCAAGAAAATTTAATATACATGCTTAGTCATTCTTTTTCTAGAATATGCATATATATCCTTATATAATATTAATAATGTAGTATGTATATATATTCCATTTAAGGTTACCAACCATATATATATATAACTTATGTTTTAATTTCCTTACTTTAGATCATGAAATACTTTCATTATAATTACACATTCATATAATTATGTTTATTATATAACATTATAACAAAATAGCAAAATTTAAACTTTCCTACAATTATAGAATTTATTTGATCATTAAGATCGCAATAATCAATCAAAATATTATTTTAAATTCTAAACAAAATCTTTCATTCAAAAATTTTATAATTCAATTGTTAATCATATTTCATTTTCTAAGTGACATTATATATTTTAAATCATAAGCATATCTAATTTCTTTCTTATTAAGGATCGAATGCCTGTTTAACCTTTAATCGCTAACTAATTACTAATTAAAAATTTGGGGTATTACATTTCTCCCTTAAAGAAATTTCGTCCCGAAATTTAGTACCTTAGATAAATAGTTCGGGATATTTTTGTTTCATTTGTTCTTCTAGTTCCCATGTCGCTTCTTCTGAGCCATGATGCTTCCATCGCACTTTAACTAAAGGAATAGATTTATTCCTTAGTCATTTTTCTTCGATCCAAAATACACTCGGTATTTCTTCATAACTTAGATTTGGCTCAGAACTATTTCTTCTTGGTGAATGATGTTTTCGGATCAAACACATATTTTCGTAATTCGACACATGAAATCGTTGTGTACATTGCCAAAATTTGGTGGCAATGCAATCTGTATGCTACTGGTCCGATTCTTTCAAAATTTCGTATGATCCTATGAATCTTGGTTTCAATTTCCTTTTATTCCAAATCGATGTATGCTTTGGTTGGAGAAACTTTGAGAAAACTTTGTCTCCAATCTCGAAATTGAGTTACATGCGGCGAACATCTACGTCGACTTTTGGCGATCTTGAGCTTCTTGAATCCTTCTCTTTATTTGTCGAACAATTTCGATCATTTCTTGAGGCCTCGGTCCCAACACTTTTCTTTCTCCGACTTCATCCCAATAGAGAGCGATCTGCATTTCTTACGTAGAGCTTCATATGGCGCCATGTTAATTGTAGCTTGATAACTATTGTTATAAGCGAATTCTACTAACGGTAAGGCTTGTTCCCATTGTTCGCCTCGATCTAGCACTACGGTTCGGAGCATATCCTCAAGCGTTTGAATAGTTCTTTCTGTTTGTCCGTCCGTTTGAGGATGAAAAGCCGTACTAAAATTCAAGTCGTTCCCAATTCTTCTTGGAAGCTTGACCAAAATCACGAGGTAAATTTGGAGTCTCTATCCGGGTGATAAATCAGTACTCCATGTAATCGTACTATTTCGTGAACATATATTTGAGCTAACTTGCTAGCTCCATAAGTAACAGGAATTGGAATGAAATGGGCGCATTTGGTGAGACGATCCACAATTACCCATATAGCAGTGTTTCCACGCTTTGATATCGGCAGACCTGTTACAAAATCCATGGCTATGTGGTCCCATTTCCATTCAGTAATTTCTAGAGGTTGCAGCTTTCCATATGGTCGTTGATGTAATGCTTTGACTTGTTGACACGCTAGGCATGGCTCCACGAATAATGTTATCTCCTGCTTCATTCCTGTCCACACGAATTGTTGTTTGAGATCTTTATACATCTTCGTTCTTCCAGGGTGCGATGTATAAAGCGAGTTATGTGCTTCACTCATGATTTCATCTTTCAGCTCCTGGTTGTTAAGTATCATTATCCTGTTTCGGAACATAATTGCGTTGTCCCGAGCTTCGTAGTAATCTTGTAATCCTTTCGTTTTGATCTTAGCTCGTAACTTTTCCAATTGTTCATCTTGTCGTTGAGCATTTACAATTCTCGCCCTTAAGTCTGGTACAACCACTAATGTTGATATGATACTCGTCGTGGTATCGGGTGGGAGTACTACTTCTATCTTCAATTTCTCGAAGTCTTTGATCAACTCTTGTTCTTGGGTGAGAATCATTCCTAACTGCCCTTGACCTTTCCGACTCAAAGCATCTTCTACTACGTTTGCTTTTCCAGGGTGATATTTGATTTCACAATCATAATCTTTGACGAGTTCAAGCCACCTTCTTTGAGCATGTTCAAATCTTTTTTCTCAAAGAAGTATTTTAAACTCTTATGATCTGTGAAAATTCTGCATTTCGAGCCATACAGATAGTGCCTCCAAATCTTCAGTGCATGAACCACCACAGCTAATTCTAAGTCATGCGTTGGATAGTTAAGTTCGTACGGCCTCAGCTGTCGTGAAGCATAAGCGATGACTTTTCCTTCCTACATGAGTACGCATCCTAGTCCGTTCTTTGACTCATCGGTATAGAGGGTAAATCCTTGATCAGGTTCCGGTACCGTCAATACAGGTGTTGTAGTCAATCACTTTTTAAGTTCTTGAAAACTTTCTTCACATTCCTTGGTCCATTGAAATTTTAATCCCTTCCGGAGTAATTGAGTCATTGGTCTTGCGATTTTGGAGAATCCTTTGATGAATCGCCGATAGTAGCCTGCCAATCCTAAGAAACTCCGAATTTCATTCGGTGTCGTAGGCGATCTCCATTCTTGTACAGCTTGCACCTTAGCAGGATCTACTTTTATTCCTTCGGCTGACACGATATGTCCAAGGAAGTTTACTTACTTCAGCCAAAATTCACATTTACTAAATTTGGCATATAGCTTTTCAGTTCTTAGAGTTTCTAATACAACTCTTAGATGCCTTGCGTGTTCTTGATCATCTTTAGAATATACAAGAATAAACACTAAGACGAATTTATCAAGGTAATCGTGAAAAACACGATTCATCAAATCCATGAACACGGCAGGAGCGTTTGTTAATCTAAAAGGCATTACCACAAATTCATAATGACCATATCGTGTTCGAAAAATGCCTTAGGAATATATTACGAGCAATTTTTAGCTGATGATACCCCGATCTTAAATCAATCTTAGAGAAAATACTAGCTCCTTTCAACTGATCGAATAGATCGTCTATCCGAGGCAATGGATATTTGTTTTTCAAAGTGAGCTTGTTTAATTCTCTATAATCTATACACATTCTTAGGGTACCATCCTTCTTTTTCACGAACAAAACAGGTGCTCCCCATGGAGACACACTGGGTCGAATAAACCCTAAGTCCAAGAGTTCTTGAAGTTGGATTTTCAACACTTGTAACTCTTTGGGTGCCATACGGTAAGGTGCTTTTGAAATGGGTGCTGAGTCGGGCTATAAATCGATCGCAAATTCCAATTGCCTATCTTGAGGTAATCCCGTAACGTTTCAGGAAAGACATCTGGATATTCTTGAACTACAGGCACATCCTCAATTCTTCGTTCCTTCTTATCATCAAGATTCAAATATACCAAATAGGCACAAGTTTCCTTATTCCTCATCAGCTTCTCAGCACTCAATGCTGAGATTATGGGAATTCTTCTTTCTTTCATTTCCACACCATAAAACAATTGGGTTCTTTTCACGAAGGATGGAGCAGAAATTTCTCGTTGTTTGCATCGAATTACGGCATGATTTTACGTTAACCAATCCATTCCTAAGATAATATCTACATCCCACATTGATATTACTTGTAAAGATCTTGCTTTCAATTTGAGATTTCCCAACTCAAATTCTAAGTCGGAACATATGTGGGAAATTACTGTAGATTTACCTAAAGGGGTCATCACTTTCAAATCCTGGTTACTTCGCTCTATGTTTAGCTTAAAAACATCTACGCATGTTGTAGAGATAAAAGAATGCGAAGCTCCCGTATCAAAGAGAATTACAATAGGTATGCCGTTTAATGTTCCCATACCTGCCAAATTTTCAGCATTCTGCTCTTGTTACCTTGGGTTTAAGGCGAATGCCCTCTGATATTGAGGTTGAGTTTGTTGAAGCTGAGGTGGTAAAATCATCTGATATTGGGGCACGGATGTCGCTCGAGCTTGTTGTTGAAAGCTACCACCTATGGCCTTCATTTGTGGCTTTTGTTTAGCAGAAGTTGACTTTCTTCCACTTTCCGATAGTCTTTGTCTGGTTGGGCAGTTGTTAGCATAATGACCTATTTGGCCACAATTGTAACAACTATTGGTACCCCATCTACAGATTCCGGTATGAGCTTTATTACATTTTGGACACAAAGGTATTCTGGGAGGATTTGGGATTGGTGATGCTTGATTTTGGAAGGGTGGTCGGAAGGAACTTGAAACAGGTTGATTTGATCTTTGCCAGGGTTTCTTATTTGGGAAGTCTCTTGTCTCCCATCTTCTCTTTCCTTTAAAACGTTGATTGTGGGGCATCAGCTTTTGTGGGGTTTGGCTTTGATATGGAGTTGGATTTGGTTCAGGGGTCATCTTTTCTGTCTGCATCTCTAATTCCATGTCTAAAGCCATGTTCAATGTTTCAACATATGATAGGGCAGGTTGACTTGACAAAATGATTCTTATTTCTTGACGTAACCCTGAGCGGAATAATTCAGCCATTTTCTCGTCAGTTTCTATCTTGTACGGAGCATAACGTGATAGGGTGTAGAATTCTCTATCATATTCTACCACAGTTTTCTTTCTTTGCTTTAAATTCATGAATTCGATTTCCTTTTGTTTCTTGTAGCTTCGAGGAATGTATTTTGCGAACAATTCTTCCTTAAATTGTTCCCAAGTAGAATTTTCCAATTTTTCAGGAGTAAGGGTCTTTTGGCGAGATTCCCACCAAAAGTCGGCTGGTCCTTTTAATTGAAAGGAAATACATAAAAGACATTCCTTATCTGAACATTCTAAGAATTTGAAAATTCTTTCCATCGTCTCGAATCCATTCCTCCGCCTCGGCAGGGTTACCGGTTCCACTAAAGGATGGTGGATTTTGTCAAAGAAATAATTCTGAAATTTTTCTAGTGGTTGGAGGAGGGGTGGGTTCAGGGGTAGGTTGTGGTATATTTTCACTTTCTTGTTCCTCTGCCACAGGATTTCGGTTTCGGCGTCTTGGTGGCATACTGCATTTCGAATTTATGAGAACAACATATATGCAGTAGGTACGTAAGGAATTTATAAGAAAGCGAGTAAAATGTCATGTTTTAGCAAGTAGGGTTACATGTAAATAAATTTGCATAATTGTATAAACAATAGGTTCAAATATAAGCAAGAAACCAGCAATCAACATAACTTAATTATTTATATATATCATGGGAAAATTGCCTCTGAGAGGACTTTTTACATTAGGAAAATTTTGCCTTGGCAGAGTAGGCATCGGGAAACTCTTCCATCTAGTCTAAGTTAACTCTTTACACGCATAAATATTTACATAAATCCTACTTCATTACCTATTAACAAATGTACAACACTACTTGTCAATTTCCGTCTAACTTTTAGTCCATCATTGATGCCATATCGTTTCCATCGTCAGGGCCCAACATTTCATTCTCATCATTCATTCTTTCAACTTCTATGTCTGCATCTGGTAAGTCTTCTGTATTCTCTTCCTCCGACACCTCTTCAATACATTCATCCTCTGGTGGAAGCTCAGAAAAACGATTAGCAATGGGTTTAGGATGAGAAAAACTTATTTCGGTTTCAAGGAGAGAGGGGTCCGTGACTAATGGCAGATCACTAAGCTGAAGAGGTTGTAATTGAGTGGTTCCAACCGGTTGTACAAATTCAGGTTCATACTTAAAGGATCGTGTAATTCCAGTGGGTCTAGATGTTTCAGCTTCGGTCTCAAACTTGTTTTCTTCGAGAGGAGATATGGTTGGGGATTCATGTGGAGATTCATATGGTACGGACTGAAGTGGAGAAACATTTACAGCTATAAGGTTATCATACCATGTTAAGTCATTGTCATCCATATCATAGTCAAAGTCAACATAGTCAAGTTCTTCAAGAGGAGATTCCTCTTCAACAAGTTCTTCAAGGGGAAATTCTTCTTCAAGAAGAGTTAGATAGTTATCAGGAACAATAGGGCTTAACTCAAGAGAAGTAGTAACATTAACAGGAACTGGTCAGAAGAAGTGGTAGTATCAGTTGGTATAACTTGGTCTTCATAGAAAGGAGTATCAGAGGTTTCCATTAAAGATTCAGAAATGGTCGAATCTACTACAGCATATGTACTAGATTCACCTACTTCAAACTGAGGTTCATTACTTTCAATGGAAATGTCTGATGATGGGATATTATAGATGGCAAAAACAAAGCCTTCCACTGGAGGATAGTTACCAGGAGGTGGATTCTGGGTAGCATGATATTGTCTTCGAATAATTTCTACAAATTCCGGATGTTCTGCGAAATTGTGATGTTCAGCAACGTAATCTAGGGCAACTACAAATGCCCACCTCGCCATCCCGAGGGTAACACTGCACTAACCGCATGATACCATCCAGTGCATCACGCCTACTCCCTAACTTGCATCCATAGCTCAACAAATCTATCCAGAAATTCTACTAGGCTTTGAGCTTCTTCCATTCGATACTTATAAAATAGATCCGTTCGTCCAAACGTAAGGGAGTTGTACTTTTTCTTGGTGTAGATCTAGTCCTTGCCATCCTAAAATTAAACATAAATACTAACTAAAATGTCCCCATCTTATTGTACTTAAATGTTCACAGTTTAACAATTTTGCACTTAACATCTTTTACTATATATACTTCACATCACTTATCATATACATAACTAATCAATCATATGGAGAACTTTATCAAATGCATGATTTGGTGAAATGCATGACTTTATCAAATGCATGACTTTGTCACATAGCTTTTTGAAATGAAATCCTTTCTAAATACTCATAATAAAATTTTCATTTTACTTACCTGGTTGAGCTGGCGGAGATGGATTTGGAACACTGTGCTTTCTCGGCCTATTTACATTAGAAATTGAACAAACTTCACATATTAACTGACCCAATAGAACCGAGGCTCTGATACCAATCTGTCACAGCCCAACTTCTTAAACAAGAGATTAGGCTGCAACTTAATGACTCATTGCAACTATTAGGGTTAACAACAATATAAGACATTCAAGTAAGTTGTGACAACAATAATTATGGAGATCATTAAGGAATGTTATCAATTGAGATGTAAATGTTGATCCAAATAGCATAAATAGGTTCCATAGAATTGAATGAACACAAGAACTAACGGAAATATAATGATTAACAACAATCAATCTTTTTCACGGAAGGGTTTTCTTTCCACAAAGACAACAATCGCATAATCATTTCTCAAGTCAGAGTGTGGCAACAGAAAGGGTAGTTGAGTTACATGTGTGAAGACATATAACTCTGGGCAACAAAGTATAACAATTTACATAGGGTTCCTACTTATCAGCAAAGCAACAAGATGAACAACGATTTTTCCAAAACAACTATCAACAAAGTAGAACTAAACAATTTCGACTTTAACAATTTCCGAGAATCATAATCACAACCCAATCAAATAGACTTCAATGACGAATGATATAACAAGTTCGGTTCCAACTTTATTCATAGATCAAAACAACCATTCAAACCAAGAACATTCCAAACCACAATAGAATAAGGAGTTCGACTCTACTATCAACAACATTGACATAAAGTAATTCGATCATAAGGTTAATCACAACATAACAACATTTACGAACAAAAACCACAGTGTTCCTTCCCAACTCCATCTCCAAAATCCAAGCTCAACCTGCATGTTTAGAAATACATGCAGGGCGTGAGTACATAAGCACTCAGTGGACACATGCCGAAAACAGTTAAAAATTTGCTCTTAGAGCTATAAGATTGACTTGCCATAACTTTGCAATACACAAGGGTTTTAGTGAAAAACATGTGCATGCTTTTCAAAGTAAACACTTAATTGCTTTCATTTTCACAATTTTAAAACAAATGCATATGCATGATCTTTGTCTGCAGACATCTTTCTCTTCTCATATCCACGTACTTTCTTTGTATTGAAAAGTAGGCCTCCTTCTCAAACACCTTAACATTACATACCCGTGTTGATGGTCCCGAAAGGTACCATGCCACGGTCATACCCGACGTCGGTAACATTCTTTCATTCTTTCTTTCATCATTTCTTTCTTTCTTTCATTTTCGTAATGCATTATGCTCATGCTCAAACATTCGGCAAGTCAATAATTTTGAATGTCATGCAATAGATAATGAAATAATATAAATTAGCACGTGCTATAAGTTTTCAGAAAGCCCACCTATTGCTTTTACTCTGTAAGCTTAATAAACTTCCCTTTTTCTTCTTCCTCTTCTTCCTTAACCGCCTTCCATTTTCTCGATGTACCTTTAATTATTTTATAATATTAGTATTCATATAAACAACATTTCTTGCCCCTCAACATCTATAAATTCCTCTTATTCCTTCTTTTTCATTTCTTATGTTTTGTTTAGACATTTTTGTCTAACTTTTACCTATAAAAATTTTAAATCTTTTCGGGTCATTGCATCCTTTATTCTTTAAACTTTCTTTACATTTTATCTTATTCGACTTTCACGAATCTATTTAATATTAAATGAACAACTAATCATTATTAGTAACTTCAGTTCACTTTCTTATCTTTCTTTAAACATTATATCCATTTCTTTAGTTATTTAAGCATAACGTTTTTATTTAATCACCTACTTTAAACTTTTCACATAACTAAGTCATAAGCTATCAACTTTCTTCAATACTAATATTTTTCTTACTGTTAACATATGTGGGAGAATTTGAACTTATATTTCATTCACTAACCAGGGTACATATTTATACACAAGAGTTCTTTGCTAACTAGGATATAAAACAAATGTGGGACAGTTGCAACACTCCCCCTCAAGCTGGAGCATAGATATTAATTATGCCCAGCTTGTTACAAAGATAATCAATCCTAACTCCAGTAAGGGCTTTCGTAAAGAGATCCCCTAACTCATCTTCGGTCTTCATATATCCAGTAGAAATGAGGCCACACTGAATCTTTTCACAAATAAAGTGACAATCGATTTCAATATGTTTAGTTCGCTCATGAAAGACGGAATTGGATGCAATGTGAAGTGCAACCTTATTATCACACCATAACTTTGCTAGAATAGAAACAGATAGACCTACTTCATGTAGAAATTGATGTATATACATGATCTCACTGACTGATTTAGCCATAGCTCTAAACTCCGACTTTGCACTTGAACGTGAAACCACCTGTTATTTCTTGCTTTTCCACGAAACCAAGTTTCCTCCGAAGAACACACAAAATCCTGAAGTAGATCTCCTATCTTCCTTTGATCATGCCCAGTCAGCATCAGAGAAGCACTCAATCTTATCATGCCCATGATCCCTATACAAAATACCACGTCCAGGCGCTCCTTTCAAATAACACAAAATCTACTCCACTGCTCGTCAATGATCAATAGTTGGTGAAGACATATACTGACTCACCACACTTACTGGATAAGCTATATCAGGACGTGTTACTCTCAGATAATTCAACTTTCCAACCAATCTTCTATACCTCTCGGGATCATCAAATAACACACCGTCTTTAGTAAGGTGTAAATTAGGAACCATTGGAGTGCTACATGGTTTAACTCCCAACTTTCCTGTCTCAGAGAGTAAATCAAGCACATATTTTCTTTGAGTCAAAAGAATTCCTTTCTTATTTCTCATTACTTCAACACCTAAAAAATACTTAGCTCTCCTAAATCTTTGGTATTGAACTGAGTAGGGTGAAAAGCTCTCAGAGAAGCAATGCCTTCAAAGTCACTACCAGTAATCACAATGTCATCAACATATACGACCAACAAAATAATACCAGATTTAGACGTTTTGTAGAAAACAGAATCATCAGATTTACTCCGCTTCATAACAAATGTCTCAATAGTACGAGCAAAAGTACCAACCACGCACGAGGACTCTGTTTCAAACCATACAGAGATTTACGAAGATAACATACCTTCGCAGACTCCCACTGAGCAACAAAGCAGAGCGGTTGCTCCATATAAACATCCTCACTGAGATCACCAAAATCCAAGTGCCATTAGCATACAAAGCATTCATCTCTTCAATCATATAGCCTTGCGCCATTCAGGATTGGCCCAAGCTTCAGCAACAGTTTTAGGAATAGATTCGAGAGAAGCAACAAAAGAGCGAGACCAAGGAAACAAATTGTGGTAAGACACAAAAGCAGAAATGGGATAAGTACAGGAACATTTACCTTTGCGGAGAGCAATAGGAAGATCATCACTGGAAGTAGGATCGAGGACGATGCAATTGGATCATCAGAAACAAGATCAAACGGAGCAGGAACCAAGTCAGCAGTAGCAGTACCAGGATCACAAGCAGGTGGTGCAGGACGATAAGTGTAGTGATGTATGATAGGAGGATTAGGCATATTCGAGACAGATGGAGATGAAGGAGATGATGTAACCGGATATACCAAGAACTCAGATTCCTCCCCCTCAGGTGGAGAAGAGGAAGCCGAAGTAAAGGGCGTATGTTCGGAAAAAGCGACATCAGCAGACACAAGATATTTGTTTAGATTGGGGCAAAAACACCGATATCCTTTCTGGACTCGAGAATAGCCTAAGAAAATGCACTTAACAGACTTGGGGTCAAGTTTAGTAACCTGAGGTCGGACATCACGAACAAAACAAGTGCTACCAAATATCTTAGGTTCAATAGGGTAGAGAGGGCGAGACGGGAAAAGGACATGGAAGGGGACAAACCAGAGAGGATAGTGGATGGCATACGGTTTATGAGAAAGCAAGCAGTAGATACAGAATCAGCCCAAAAGCATTTAGAGACTTGCATGCCAAAGAGTAAGGCTCTGGCGGTTTCAAGAAGATGCCGATTTTTTCTTTCGGCAACTCCGTTTTGAGCCGGAGTGTCAACACATGAAGTTTGATGAAGGATGCCATGGGTTCTCAAATAACAACAAAATGTGTCAGATAAATACTCCTTAGCATTATCAATTCGTAAGATTTTGATAGGTACATGAAATTGAGTCTTAATTTCAGCACAAAAGGCAGAAAAATGTGTAAACAACTCAGAACGACTTTTCATTAAGTAAAGCCATGTCAGACGAGAATAATCATCAACAAAAGTAACAAAGTATCGAAAACCAGTCTTTGATGTAACAGGACAAGGACCCCAAACATCCGAATGTACTAACTCAAATGAAGCATCAACTCATTATTGACTCGAGGACTTAAACTAACACGATGGTGTTTAGCAAACCGACAAGACTCACAATCTAATGATGACAAATGAGAAAACTACGGACAAAGTTGTTTTAACAAAGGAAGAGAGGGATGGCCCAACCGACAATGTGCATCCATAGGGGTGACCGCGCCTGCACATGCTACAGAGGACGATGGTTGCGTATCAAGGATGTAGAGGCCGTCTGATTCATATCCTTTACCAATAATCTGCCTCGTCGTAAGATCCTGCAACAAGCAATAATCAGGAAAGAATAAGGCACTACAATGGAGATTGCGAGTAAGTTTACTCACAGACAATAAATTAAAAGAGAGTTGTGGGAGACTAAGAACAAAAGATAAGGATAAGGATGATGTGGGTTGGACGTGTCTGATCCACTAACAAAAGATTGTGAACCATCAGCCAGGGTAACTGGATGAGTATGGTGATGTGACTTGAATGTAGAAAATAAATCAGAGTTACCTGTCATATGATCTGTGGCACCCGAATCAATAACCCATTTGGTGGAGGAGGAAGCAATGCAGGCAGTAGGTTTACCTGAATCAACAATAGCAGTAGTAGAACTGGGTTGGGAAATTAGTTCCTGATGTTGCAAAAACTTTTCATACTCGTCAGCAAAAAGAGTAATGGAATCGGTGGTATGACCAGAATTGCGGTTATGCTCAGCAACATAAGCAGATGGAGGAGTCTTCTTGGGTCGATGCTTTGGAAAGTAGCGTATGATATGTCCGATTTCATGGCAATAACGACACTCGACCTTATCTTGCCAGTTGGCCTGCCCAGAATTACACTTAGAACCACCATTCTTGTATGGTGGTTGGCGAGTTGCAAAAGTAGGAGCTCGGCTGAAAAGGACACTATCTGAATGCACAGAAGAAGTGGTCAGCGAGCGCTCAGTACGAAGAAGTCTGCTAAAGGCTTCCTCCAAAGACGAAATTTGAGTATCAGAAAGAACTTGAGACTTAGCGGTCTCAAATTCGGACGAAAGACCAGCCAGAAAACTCATAACTGCCATTTTCTCGCGCTGAGCCTGCTGCACTCTGATGTCTGGACTGAATGGAAGTAATACATTCAACTCTTCATAAGTTTTCTTGAATGCCATAAAGTAATCTGTAAGACTTTTGTCGCCTTTCTCTGGCTTGTAGAAAGCTTGACATACATCAAACATACGAGAAACATTTCCTTTGCCGGAATATAGAAATTCAAGATACGTCATAAGAGTTTTGACAGTATTACAGTGAGTAATCATACCGAGAACTGTGCTATCAATCGAATTACGTATCTGTAGAAATGACCGAGCGTCCTCCCGAAGCCAAGCCTTTTGCAGCGTGGGGTCTGATGGTGGATCGTCAGTCAAATGAGCATCCATCGAGACACTCAACAAGTAGAGCTCAATTGTCTGACGCCAATCCCGATAATTGGTAGGACAAAGCTTGTGGTCCGTGATTCTCGTCATCACGAGCACAATATCAATAGACTTATTATCTCCAGACATATTAATAACCGAAAAACGAAGAATTTAATAATTGCAACCCAAAATACAGCAGCTCCAACCAAACAAAGTAAGAAATCCAAAGATAATGAATCCAAATGTAGAGATAAGGCACAAATCGCGAAAACGAATATGTTCTACCAAAAAATCTCACACCGTTAATCGATGCAGATCGAAATCGGGCTAGAACACACCTGGAAGACGAGACGAGACAAACGGTATTGGCCGGAGATGATTCTGGCATGTCACACGCCCTCACGCGTTGACATTGGCAGTGACGACCTCTATGCGCTGGTGCGGGCAGATTCCGGCTGCCGGACTGGTAGCCGTAGGTCCACCGGAGGATGCTTCGAAAAAAAACTTAACTAAAAATTCAACCCCAAAATCTAAACTCTAGAACCTAGAGCTCTGATACCATGTTAACATATGTGGGAGAATTTGAACTTATATTTCATTCACTAACCAAGGTACATATTTATACACAAGAGTTCTATGCTAACTAGGATATAAAACCAATGTGGGACAGTTGCAACACTTACTATTAGTATACTTTAGGTATACAAACCATTACTAATCACTTAATATCATATAACATAACCTATTTGTCATCAAAATTCCATTTCAACATAATATGTTCATAAACTTCAACTTTTCACATTTTTAGTTCTAACATCCTCAATTAGGCTTCATTAGTCCTTATTTACATAATATGTTCACAATTCATAAGATCTATAAAGAATAACATTTAAATATCATCTTCCCCTTTTTCCCTAAGTTTTCTAAAATTTCAATTATATACATAAATTATAATTTCCTTCAACTTCTTTTCAATTTCTCATTTAAGTATCATATGTTAGCTTAAATCATCAATATTAATACCATATATTAACTTTAGCATATATATAGCAACTAAACACCTAAACTAAAATTTTTGATTTTCAACATATAAACTTAGAAAATTCTAATAAATTCAATCATCATATTAAACTCATATATCAAGTCAATTGAAGAAAATAAAATCAATACATGTCACAGCCCCACTCAGGATGACTCGGAGTGAGCGGACTATTATTAGGAATATAGAACTTGAGATTAAACATACACTTATACAATTTAATTCAAAAGGGCTTAGCCAACAGATCCAAAGGATATAATGATCTGAAAGACTTCATAGTTCACTTTGTTATAGTGTTCAACATGAAAATGAAACAGTTCAGAATTTGCAGCGGAAAGAGTGTGAATACATATATGACGATATGTATTCAAGGTTATCCATTCTTAACGAACAACAAGAACATATAGCTTTCTCAACACTCCTCCATCATCAGCAACCGAGCTCAACCTGCACATTTAAAAACAAACATGCAGGGCTAAGTACAAAATTTGTACCCAGTGGACTTATGCCGAAAACATTTCATTTTCGTTTAATTACTCGCGATATAGTGGTAAGACAAGGGTTTTATTTGAAAATGCCTCAGGCTTACTAAAATATTTTCACGAGTTTATAAAAGTTGTCGCGAAGCATTTTCTTGGTGTCGTGATCCATATCCATTATTATCGCTCCATCATGTTATCATAGTCGAAAGTCGTGAAGGGCCTCCTTCTACGACCCGTGACCGCCGTGAATTGTCCTTACAACACACAAACCTTCATGTACACGTTAATCCTAGCTGTATAAGCCTTCCCATAGGATCCGATATCGATTTTCATTCATAAGTTGGGAATAACCCATCAACATCACATCATTCATGGATAGGATACAACATACAAAACGTAAACATTTTGGCGGTAATCATTTAAAATTTTAGCATTTGTTGAAAAGTCTTGTAAACAAGGACGGTTGAAAAGAGCGACAAAGTTGTTCCATTTTGGTAATAAAGTGTCACGACCCCATTCCGGACCAACCCGGACTGGAGGGCGACTAGTACTAGGAGTAGTACTTTAGGGGTTACATGAATAAAATAGAGATGCGTGAAAATAAGCTAGCATGCTTGAACAGAATACGAGATGATGTTATATTGTTTTTGAAAAGGTTTAGGCCATCGGACCCCAAGACTTGGCCCGATCCGATGGACTTCAATAATTTGTAATATAAAGCATAAATAAAGAGTTTAGAGTATAGCAATGAAAGTGTGTGAATACATATATGACGATATGCATTGAAGTATAAACCACAAATTCAAGTAGATCGGTCGAGGACACCGACTCCTCAACACTTTCCCATCATCACCATCAAAGCTCAACCGCACATTTAAAACAACATGCGGGGCTAAGTACAAGAAATTGCACTTAGTGGGCTCATGCCGAAAACATTTGATAGGTTTGGATTACTGCGCCAATATTGGGTAAGTCACAGGGTTTTAGTTAAAAAAATGCCTTGTGCTTACCAAATCATTTTCAGTTCGTAAACATAGCTCGGCCGAGCATTTTCTTGGTGTGTATGGTCCGTATCTCATAGTCACAATACATAATAATAAAATAAATAGTAAACGTCGAGAGGGAGGCCTCCCATCTACGACGCCGTGACCGGCCGTAATCCCGTCAAAGACACAAATACTCTGCAAGCATATGTTAACACAGCGTAGTTCCAACCTTCACGCCAATCCTAGCCAGGCATTTATCATCCGGCACAAGACCCGACATTTAAAAAGGTTGGGCGCTACCACAACAAATGATATAATAGTTCCAACTATCTCCACAATTTCTACCCGGCATAACAGATAGGATCCATACACAAAACGAAATATTTTGGCGGTGTAATGCAAGAAACAGTTGATAACGGTTGTAGAATAAGTGCGGTAAATAAACTCATTTGGAAATAACGAGAAAGCAACTTTTAGTGGGGTGAAAAGGCCCACATTTTGAAGATAAAAGCCCACATTTTGAGGTAAGAAAGGAAGCCCACCGACTATGGTTCGTTGTAAAGTCCCAGTTCGTTTGTTCGTCAAAATCACAGTCATTGCGTTTGCGTCACACCTTTTCGAAAAGCGAGGCTTTAGTACGTCGCTCAAGTCTTCGAGACTTTTGAAAACTAAGTTAAACTTGATATTTCATATCGATGTAGACCGAATTCCTTAGTGAATTCAATACGTCTCTAACACGTATACGATTGACTTGTTCTCGTTCTTCGAGATCTTTCAACGATAAGCACGTTTTCGATATATGGATTTCATTTGTGGAATCCTTTCTTACTAATGGGTATCATACTCAATTAGTATCTCTTACGCGTACTGACGTATTTATAAATGTATAATCGTACGTTTGACTTGAAAGTCAACGAAGTCAACATTGATCAACAAAGTCAACGATTTTGACCTTTAATAATAGTAACTTCTTACTATTTTGTTTTATAAATCGAATTTGATCGATTTGAAAACGTAAAGTCCTATTGCTCGATTTATCTTGTAAATCAAGGACTTATGATTATTTTCGCATTTTTAATAACCCTTTTATAAATAAAAGCGTATTTTGGTATTTTAAAACGTTATAAAAGAACGTTAAGCCTCAAACATAGCAATCTATGTTTATAAAATTTTGTAAAATTTAAAAACTGTCCAGAATATTATTTTAGTAAATTTTCATTAATAAACTGTTTTAAAAAGGATTTTAAAATCCTTTTATATTATCGAAATTTTCGATAATTAGTTTAAAAATACCAAATGACCTTTGAAAATTTTTCTAAATTAATATAGTGTATTATTATACACTATGGTCCAGAATATGAATTTATGAAATTCATATAATACTGTTTGCTAATTATTTATATATATATACATATATATATTTTCGGTAATTCACAATAATAGGGAATAATCATCCAAAAATTCCCAAAATTGATATATACTTATAATAACATCCCAACATCAGTATATAATATTTATATAACCCATAGTTATTCATAACTATTTATTTCACAATATGTGACAATATTCACGGTATTAATAGGATAATTACCAAATAAATAGCAAACAATTTCTAAAAATTCTAAATAAATTCCAACATCAATAAACATTATATTATAACATTGTAACATTATAACATCAACTAAAATAATTTAAATCGTCACCATATGAGCTTGTAATGCTCTCGGCTTTTCGATTTATTTTAGCATTTGGTTTTCAAAATTCCAATAATTATATACTATGTCTATACACTATAGTATATTAATATAACATCATATAATCATCAAGAACTAATTAAATCATCACCATATAAGCTTGCAAGCTTTCGGTTTATTTGATTTAAATAGTTAATTGATTTCAAAAATTCTAATTAATTTACACAATGCATAAATAATATATTAAAGCATTAAAACACCATTACATGTTCAAAATAAAATCATGCATCAACATATTTTTCCCAAATGCTCACGGTATTAATTAAAATCATGCCTTTGATTTTCAAAATTCTAATTAAATCATATAACATATAATCAATACATTAAAGCATTAATATGTCATTATATGATTAAAACAAAATTATACACCATGGTATATTTAAAAAAAAAAACACTGGTAATATTTAAAATATACCTAGGTTTTCAAAAATTTTCAAATTAAAACCATGGATTATAATCATGGTAATAAACAATAATCCATCTCTAGAATGCTTAAGAAGTAATCGGTCATCACTAGCTATTTTTATCATCTTCAAAAATTTATTTTCAACATGGTTTATGGTTCAAAACTTCATAACATGCTAGATCCATTCAAAATTAAATAAACAATAACATATGATTATCTAAGCATACATCTCATATATTTTCAAATAAATCATCAAGAACAACATTCTCATGTTCAAGAACATTAAAACATACATAAATATATATATATAGCATTCTGTACTCACACACATATATAAGCATGCTCGATTTTTCTTGAATAAGGAAGGTAGAATAATCGAAGCTATGGTCTTGTTTTACCTTGAAATAGCTATGGAAGCACAAGAACAACACTAGGGTGTCCAAAGTTTTCAAATAGGGAGGAAGAAGAAGAAAAATTTTGAGGAGATGGGGATGAAGCTCTCGATTTTCTGCTGGAATGGGAGAGGAAAATGGAGTGAAAATGAGTTCAAAATTTTGGGTGGGGAGTGTATGATGAGAGTGGGGTTAAGTGAAGAGTCTCCCTATCATCTCCTTCTCTCTCACTCGATTTTGTCCAAAATCTGAACCAAATATGTAGCCAAATGATGTGAATAGAGTGATCATTAAATTTAGAGGAAAAAGGTGATCATGGGTTGGGCAATAGAAAAGGTGATCCCATGCTTGTTTAATAGGGGTAGCCGGTATTAAGGGTGTTTAGGGTGGGATTTAATTTATTTTGTACCATAATACAATGTATTAATCATAGTATAGGTCATAGATATATAATACATGCCATAAAAATAATTAAATCATCCCAAGGACACAAATTCGAAATTACCGATTCTAATTTGAAAAAAAATAGGTATAAAAATACAAATTACCCCTATTATTGATACACATGCCATTTTCGATCCAAATATACATATATACATCATAATATATGATTTAGATATTAAATAATATCATAGGATAAAATTATAGCATTAATCAATGCATAAGAAACCCTAATTTCGAAAATTAGATTTCGAAATTTATAAAAATCAGTTATCGATTTTTAACGATCTAAAACTGATTTCACAGCTTAATAACACTCATATATATCATATTATAAAGTTTAGATACCATATGATAATTTAATAGTGTCATTTCATGTGAAAACCAAAGTTTATAAACTTAGGGTTTTGAAACTTTCAATATCAAATTATCGAATTTAATAACTGAAAATTCGATTTTAATAATTAATAATACTGAAATTATATAAATATTAATAGGAAATTAATTATTATAATTTCACGAGCATTAAACTCATTTTCAAATCGTCTCTAGACGTTGACGCTCAAAACGCCTCAAACGCTCAAAATCGACTCATCTCAAAATGGTCGCAGAAGTTCATACTTACTAAATAAATATATTCCTTTTAATAAAGGAATTAAGATGGAAATTAATTCCAAGCTTCACCGCTCGAAAATTTCATGAAAAGTCGACGCTCGATACGCGTTTGACGTTAGAATACATTGACTAATCATTTCGTAATATTTCAACCTTTAATTCACAGTCCTTAGTGAATTTTGAAAGGAATCGTTATAACGATATCGTATCGAAATCACAAGATTCGATGTCGTAAAAAGATAATATACGGTAAAACCTAATTACGGGTTTAGAAAACCGTAATCGATATTCGCTTTTTGGAATATTACATTCCACCCCTTCGAAAAATTTCGTCCCGAAATTTGTATACCTTTAGAAAAATAGATCGGGTATTTCTCTCATTGCTTCTTCAAGCTCCCACGTGGCTTCTTCTCGTCCGTGGTGTCTCCACAAGACTTTAACTAACTAATCGACTTGCTCCGTAGTTCCGAACTTTGTGGTCAAGTATGGTGCGGGTTCTTCCTTATAGCTCATGTCCGCTCGAGGATCATGTCGTCTTGATGAATCACGTGCTTTGGGTCGTGAACGTATTTTCGTAATTGCGAGACGTGAAAAACATTATGGACATTACCTAGGTTTGGCGGAAGAGCCAACCTATAAGCTACCGGACCTATCCTTTCTAGGATCTCATAAGGTCCTATGAAACGGGGTCTAAGCTTTCCTTTCAGGCCAAACCTGACAATCCCTTTCGATGGAGAGACCTTAAGAAATACTTTGTCTCCATCCTCAAATTGTAGCTCGGATCTACGCGTGATCGGTCAGAAGATTTCTCGTCATCCCGAGCCTCTTTTATCCTCATTCTAATTTGTCGAACGATTTCGATCATTTCATTCACCGCATCAGGCCCTATAACTTTTCTCTCACCGACTTCATCCCAATAAAGTGGTGATCTACACTTCTTGCCATACAAGGCTTCGTATGGGGCCATGCCGATCGTCGCTTGATAACTGTTGTTGTAAGCAAATTCAATCAGAGGTAAAATATCTTCCCATTTTGCACCTCGATCCAAAATTACAGTTCTAAGCATATCTTCTAGCGTTTGAATCGTTCTCTCCGACTGTCCATCGGTTTGTGGGTGGAATGTCAGATCAAGTTTAATCTGCACTCAGCCTCTCTTTGTAAGCTAATCCGTAATCGGATGTGAACTTGGAGTCTCGATCGAGGTAATAGATTTTGCACCCATGTAGTCGCACAATTTCCTTAACGCATACCGGGGCAACTTATCGATCCATAAGTGCTTTGAATAGGTGAAAGTGAGCACTTTTGGTAAGTCTATCCACAATTACCCATATGGTTGTGTTTCCTCTCCTCGATTTGGGTAAACTCGTAACAAAATCCATCGTTATATCGTCCCACTTCCATTCGGGATTTCCACGGTTGTAACTTCCGTAGGGTCGCTGGTGTAGTGCTTTCACTTGTTGACAAACAAGGCAGCCTCTGAAAGAAGCTATGTCTCGCTTCACGCCTTCCCACCAAAATTTTTCCTTCGGTCCCGGTACATCTTAGTCTTTGCTGGGTGGGCGGTGTAGGGCGACGTGAGCCTCACTCATGATTTCGCTCAAGCTCTGCGTCGTCGAACGCATATCCTACCTTCAAACAATAAGGCGTTATCCGGCGCTCTTGAAATTCTTGAATCCTTCGACCTTAGTCTTTCTCGATCTTTTCCAACTTTTCCTCAATCCTTTGTCTCGACAATTCTTTTCTTAGATCGATTTCAAAGTGAGTGTAGCGATCATACTCACAATTGTCCCGGTGGTTCAACCAGCTCAATCTTCATCCCGCCAAACTCTTCAACTAGTTTTTCCTCTTGTACAAAGAGACATCCTAACTTGGTATGGCTCTTACGACTCAAGCGTCGGCTACTACATTCGCCTTGCCCGGTGATAGTTAATACCACGACCGTAATCTTTACCGCTCAAGCCATCTTCTTTGTCTCATATTCGATCCCTTTGTTCAAGAAATACTTCAAACTCTTATGGTCTCAGGAAGATCTCACATCTCACACCGTAGAGATGGTGTTCCATATTTTCGGTGCGTGAACTACGACTACTAATTCCAAATCGTGAGTTGGGTAGTTTAGTTCGTGGGTCCGAGTTGTCGGGATGCATAAGCTATCACCTTTCCTTCTTGCATCAAAACACAACCCACCCGGCCTTAGATGCGTCAGATAGACCACATACCCTTGTCCGCTTCGGGACCGCTAGAACTGTGCACTTTGGTCAATTTTTCTTTGAGTATTTGAAAACTCGTCTCGCACTCATCGGTCAATTGAACTTGATTCCTTCCCGAGTAGTCGGGTTATTGGCCTTGCAATCTTGGAGAATCCTCGATGAATCTCCTATAGTAGCCCGCTAATCCTAGGAAACTTCTAATTTCGTGCTGCGTTTTTGGTGATTTCCATTCCTGCACGGCCTCTACTTTGGCTGGATCTACTTTTATGCCTTCAGCAGACACGATGTGTCCCAGGAACATAACTTCCTTCAGCCAAAACTCACATTTGCTAAATTTAGCAAAGAGTCTTTCATTTCTCAAGGTTTGCAGAACCGTCCGTAGATGTTCCTTATGATCCTCTTCATTCTTTGAGTAAATAAGGATATCATCTATGAAGACCAAAACGAATTTATCCAGAAATGGATGAAATACTCTGTTCATGAGGTCCATGAATACGGCTGGTGCATTGGTTAATCCGAATGGCATAACTATGAACTCATAGTGGCCATATCTCGTTCGAATGCGCCTTAGGTACATCCTCGGATCAGATTTTCACCGGTGGTATCCCGACTTAAGATCAATTTTCGAGAATACACCCGCCTCGCAATTGATCAAACAGTCATCAATTTCGGGTAAAGGGTATTTGTTCTTTAGTGTCATCTTGTTTAGTTCTCTATAATCGATGCACATCCTCAAAGAACCATCCTTTTCTTAACAAACAAAACAGGTGCCCCAAGGTGAAACACTCGGCCTAATGAATCCCGGATCCAAAAGCTCTTGATTTGGATCTTCACTCTTCTAGCTCCTTTGGGGCCATCCCATAGGCGCCCGACGACATCGGGCTGATCCTGGCTCCAAGTCGATGGTAAACTCCGGTTGTTCATTAGAGGTAGTCCCGCAGATTCGGGAAATACGTCCGGAAACTCTTGACAACTTCAATGTCTTCTACCCGTGCTTCGGGTTTATCCCCTTCGTTCAAATAAACGAGGAATGCAAGACATCCTTTCTGGTTCATCATCCTCCTAGCTTGTAGTGCTGACACTATTGGCACTCTTCTTCCCATGCTGATCCCATGGAAATGCGTAGCTTCTTGTCCCGGAAAGTGAAACGAAATTTTCCTTTCCTTGCAGAGAATCGTGGAATGATTCTTAGCTAACCAGTCCATTCCTAGGATTATGTCTACATCGTCCATGGGTATTATGTTTAAATCGTTAGCCAGAACCTTAAGTGATCCTAATGTCAACTCTAGGTTCGAGCAAAAGTGTGTAACGGTCATAATTCCTCCTATAGGCGATGAGATTCTCATATCCTGGCTTGATTTTTCAGACCTAAGGCTCAGTATTTCTACGCATGATTTTGCAATGAAGGAATGCGAAGCACCAGTGTCGAACAAAGACTATAATGTAGGTTGAGAAGAACTCCCATACCGCCAAGTTTCCTTAGTTACTTAGCTCGCCTCCTGCGGTGGCGTAGGCTCGCCCGAGCCGGCCGAGGCCGACGGGCGCCGGTCCCGCTGATTCGGCGGTTGTTGCTGGCCCGTTTCTTGCCTTCTTTGGCGTTGACGCGTGGTTGCCGCCTCTTGTTGTTGTTGTGGCGGTGGCTGCGCCGCCATTCGCTGCGGGATTTGTTGTGGCGGCCGCCACCGCGGCGGCCGCCGGAGTTGTTGTTGTTGAGGTGGGGTGTTTGCCACTTTGGAGTTGCTTTGGGGTTGGGGTGGGCGCTGCGGTGGGCTGAAGTCAGATAGCCCTCAATGGTGAGCATTGCCCGCTTGGTTCGGCCTTCCATCCGAACGTGACATCGGGCAATTGTCGGCGTAATGCCCGCTCACCCCGCATTTGTAACAGCCACCACGTTTGCCGTGCACACACCCTGTGTGCTCTATGGCATCTAGGGCATTGAGGTGCCCTCGATCGTCTGTGGTCCCTTGCCGGTGGAGCATGAGCTGCTCTCTTCCGCCTTTGTCCTCGCCGCGGGTTTCGCCACGGGCGCCAGCGACTTGCTTCTCCGTAGTTTCCAGCGGTTGTTATTTCGCGGTTGGGCTCCCGGTTCCCTTTCCCTTATCCGACTACAGTGTGCCCGAGACGCCACCGACTTATTTTCGGTCATGGCCTCTTATATCTAAAGCTCGTGAGAGCTTCAGTAGAGACAGTCTCCATGGTCAAGCGAGAGACATGCGTATCTCCATTCTTAGCCACGCTACGAACTTTTCCGACATCTTCAAGTCGGTGTCTACTAGATCCGGCAAGATATCTTGACGTCTCGCAGAAGTGCGATCGTAGTCGGTTACGGATAATTTTTCTTGTTTTAGCAGGAAAAATTCCTGCCTCTTTTTCCCCCTATAACTTTTGGGGATATACTTTTCATACAGCTCTCTTTTGAAATCCTCCCACGAGAATTCCTCCAGCTGTTCTGCTGTAAAAGTCTTCTTTCTGGCCTCCCACCAGAAGTCAGCTGGTCCAACCAGCTGGAAAGTAACACACGACAGCCTTTCTTGTGCCGTGCATCTTAAGAAGGTAAAGATCCGTTCAATAGCCCTGACCCATTGTTCGGCTTCTTCCGGGTTGCCTTCCCCGTTAAAGGCAGAGGGTTCTGCCTTAAAACATTTCTTCGATCCCGCGATCGGGTTGAGGTGGAGGTTGTGGTTGGGGTTGTCTTCCGCTCTTGTTCGGGGACTCTACCCCTTCCTCTCGGCCTTCCCCGTCCTCGACCTCTGGGTTCCTGCTCCGGATTCCTTCTCGGAGGCATGCTGCTATGAAAAACAAGTAAACATTAGGCATTTATTCTTTTCACAGCCCACATCCACTCACACTGTTTTGGGTCTTGTCATAAAGCGATCCCAAACAGAGTATAACATTCTCAACAAACATAACTTGCCGCAAAAGCCCTATTAGGGTCAGGTGTATATATATATATCCAAAATTTCTGCCCTAGGCAGGATGTTCAAAAGGAGCGGGTAAACAGAAAACATAAATCCCGGCCCACACGGCTTAAAAAGAGATTTCAAGTTTTAGAACTAAGGTGCAACAAGAGAAAAAGAGAAAAGCTAGCACACACGCTAGACATAACAAAACAAATTCTAATTAAAACGTCGCCTAGTGCCTTCACGAGGTCTTTCCCTATTCCGTGTCTTCCTCAGGGTCTTTCTCCTCCTCCGAATCCTCTTCGCTGTCCGAAATGTCCATACGGGGTAGTCCCCTGGATGGTCCGGCTCCATTGCTTTCCACCATCGGTATATCTCGCATGGGGTTAAAAGCGGTGGTCGCATTCGCCCGAGGCTCGTAGTCGGGGCGAATCGGACTGTAGCATACTCGAGTCGGGCCATAGCCTGGGAAGGCATCTGATTCTCTCATCCGTGTTGTCCGATGAAAGTGCTCGACTGGTGGTATGGCTGGGACCATAGGTGGTGGAGGTGGTACTTGGTGGGCGACGGGTGTCCGGCAGTGTGGGTGGAAATACCGGCTCTCCCAGGCTCAGGGCGTCTTTGCCTCTCTAAGCGAGCAGGTCCGCCCTCGTCGAATCGACACGGAGGTACCACTGGTCGATCGCCTCGGGACCTCGTGTACAGCCACTCGCGACTCATCCCGCCAGTATACTCTCGGGGAGGAGGTAGGGTCCTCTCGGTGCTGCTCAGAATGCTATATACGTAAGTCAGGTGACTCACGAACCTGGGCAGATCTCCCACCAAGTCGTAGCTGCCCATCGCCCGGTAAATGTAATCCCCCGATATCTCTCGAGCATATCCATCCCAGGTGCAGGGGAGTATCGCTAGAAGGCGCTGGATGCCGTCATAATCAGTCACGCCGTGAGCTCGGGCGTCTCTCCAAAGACGGAGATAATATGCCAAGAACTCACCCAAGTCTTCCCCAGCGCACATCCAACTAGAGCGATATATACTCACCTCCTCCTCCGGGGTGGGGTGTGGTCCAATCCTCCTCCTCGCGAGATATCTCATCCCCTCCATCTGTCACGAATAAAACTAACATAAGTCAACTATCGTCATCGAATAAGCAGGCAAGGATATCTTAAACGTAACGTGAAGCAACTAGATAAGGTCAAGCAAGTCTATAAGGTAGGCAACATCATACTGCTCAAAACTCACCACAACTTACCTTCTTAGTCTTACCCAAACGTATACATAAGCCAACAACATCTTAATATATGCTACGAGATCCTTGTCTTATATCAAACACTCGAACTAGAGTTCAACGGACTCTATCGTATTCTGGAGACAGAATTAGGATTCTGTTCTTCATAACAATGAAGATCAGTGCGTTAGAGTACGCAGGCGAAAACCATGCGTAAATCGGAGTCCTAACGAGAGATCTAGCTAAAACAAATCTACTGCGCAGTGCAGGAAATTTGCGCGATCGTGCAAAGCGAAGTTAATCGAGTCGTACGTCGACATAAAACGTTTATCATTTTCGGGTTTTTAAGCTGAGGCTGGACATTTTGAAGCCGTAGTGACGTCCATGTCGTGATTCGTGTTGCTGGTCACCGTGTCGAGCAGTGATGGAGTGCCGACGCGTCATTCGACTTAAAGGTTGAGGTTGTCCTCGCCCATCCTTCTCGCTCGCCTTCGATCGTCCGTGCCCAAGGGTATCGTTACCTTCATTCTTCCTATTGTTCTTTCGCTCGCATAAGGAAAAGAAGTTCGTACTTCTATGTTCTTTTACGACACGTGAACATGCTCCTTAGAGTCTAGGTTCGCCTTATGATAACATACCGCTCATCATAAATAAAATTTTTGAAAGTTGGAAGGAGGTTTCAATTGAAAACTTTTGAAATACGATTTCAACATAGCAATCATAATCAACTTATATGCATATCAAAAATGGATTCATTCATCCCATGTTGATCATTCAACTAGTACCACCATGTACTTTCATATCAATACTTGAGTATTGCTTTAGTTCAACTAAAAGTATTTTGGGAAAAATTTTCTTGTTCAACTTTCATTTTCATCATAAAAATTTTCATAATAATCAAATCCTTCAAAAGTCCGTCCAATTGTTCAATCATGTAAAAATTTCCATTTCATGAGTTTGAGAAAGGAATGCAGTTACCTCTTTCCCGGTTGAGCTCGATGTGATGGAGTGTTGAGGGAGTCAGTTGGTTTCTAGAAGTCCAGTGACTCGATCTAGACTTAGAATAAAAAGAATTTGGGTTTTCAAAGAGCAAAAGTGCTCGATACCACTGTTACGACCCCATTCCGGACCAACCCGGACCTGAGGCTTACTAGTACTAGGAGTAGTACTTTAGGGGTTACATGAATAAAATAGAGATGCGTGAAAATAAGCTAGCATGCTTGAATGTAATACTGAGATGATGTTATATTGTTTTGAAAAGGTTTAGGCCATCGGACCCCAAGACTTGGCCCGATCCGATGGACTTCAATAATTTGTAATATAAAGCATAAATAAAAGAGTTTAGAGTATAGCAGCGGAAAGTGTGTGAATACATATATGACGATATGCATTCAAGGTATAAACCACAAATTCAAGTAGATCGGTCAAGGACACTGGACTCCTCAACACTTTCCCCATCATCACCATCAAAGCTCAACCTGCACATTTAAAAACAAACATGCAGGGCTAAGTACAAGAAATTGCACTTAGTGGGCTCATGCCGAAAACATTTGATAGGTTTGGATTACTGTTGCCAATATTGGGTAAGTCATGAGGTTTTAGTTAAAAAATGCCTTGTCTTACCAAATCATTTTCGTCAGAACATAGCTCGCCGAGCATTTTCTTGGTGTGTATGGTCCGTATCTCATAGTCACGATACATAATAATAAAATAAATAGTAAACGCCGAGAGAGGCCTCCCATCTACGACGCCGTGACCGCCGTAATCCCGTCTGACAGACACAAATCTCTGCAAGCATATGTTAACACAACAGTAGTTCCAACCTTCACGCCAATCCTAGCTGTGCATTTATCATCCCAAGACAAGACCCGACATTTAAAAAGGTTGGGCGCTACCACAACAAATGATATAATAGTTCCAACCATCTCCACAGCCCTACCCGGGCATAACAGATAGGATCCATACACAAAACGAAATATTTTTGGCGTGTAATGCAAGAAACAGTTGATAACAACAGAGAATAAGTGCGGTAAATAAACTCATTTGGAAATAACAGTAAAGCAACTTTTAGTGGGGTAAGAAAAGGCCCACATTTTGAAGATAAGAAGCCCACATTTTGAGGTAAGAAAGGGAAGCCCACCTGGACTATGGTTCGTTGTAAAGTCCCAGTTCGCTTTGTTCGTCAAAATCTCGTCATTGCGTTTGCGTCCCACACCTTTACGAAAAAGCGAGGCTTTAGACGTCGCTCAAGTCTTCGAGACTTTTGAAAACTAAGTTAAACTTCGATATTTCATATCGATGTAGACTAATTCCTTAGTGAATTCAATACGCCTCTAACACGTATACGATCGACTTGTTCTCGCTTCTCGAGATGCTTTCAACGTATAAGTACGTTTTTCGATATATGGATTTCATTTGTGAAATCCTTTCTTACTAATGGGTATCATACTCAATTAGTATCTCTTACGCGTACTGACGTATTTATAAATGTATAATCGTACGTTTGACTTGAAAGTCAACGAAGTCAACATTGATCAACAAAGTCAACGATTTTGACCTTTAATAATAGTAACTTCTTACTATTTTGTTTTATAAATCGAATTTGATCGATTTGAAAACGTAAAGTCCTATTGCTCGATTTATCTTGTAAATCAAGGACTTATGATTATTTTCGCATTTTTAATAACCCTTTTATAAATAAAAGCGTATTTTGGTATTTTAAAACGTTATAAAAAGAACGTTCGTCTCAAACATAGCAATCTATGTTTATAAAATTTTGTAAAATTTAAAAACTGTCCAGAATATTATTTTAGTAAATTTTCATTAATAAACTGTTTTAAAAAGGATTTTAAAATCCTTTTATATTATCGAAATTTTCGATAATTAGTTTAAAAATACCAAATGACCTTTGAAAATTTTTCTAAATTAATATAGTGTATTATTATACACTATGGTCCAGAATATGAATTTATGAAATTCATATAATACTGTTTGCTAATTATTTATATATATATACATATATATATTTTCGTAATTCACAATAATAGGGAATAATCATCCAAAAATTCCCAAAATTGATATATACTTATAATAACATCCCAACATCAGTATATAATATTTATATAACCCATAGTTATTCATAACTATTTATTTCACAATATGTGACAATATTCACGGTATTAATAGGATAATTACCAAATAAATAGCAAACAATTTCTAAAAATTCTAAATAAATTCCAACATCAATAAACATTATATTATAACATTGTAACATTATAACATCAACCAAAATAATTTAAATCGTCACCATATGAGCTTGTAATGCTCTCGGCTTTTTCGATTTATTTTAGCATTTGGTTTTCAAAAATTCCAATAATTATATACTATGTCTATACACTATAGTATATTAATATAACATCATATAATCATCAAGAACTAATTAAATCATCACCATATAAGCTTGCAAGCTTTCGGTTTATTTGATTTAAATAGTTAATTGATTTCCAAAAATTCTAATTAATTTACACAATGCATAAATAATATATTAAAGCATTAAAACACCATTACATGTTCAAAAATAAAATCATGCATCAACATATTTTTCCCAAATGCTCACGGTATTAATTAAAAATCATGCCTTTGATTTTCAAAAATTCTAATTAAATCATATAACATATAATCAATACATTAAAGCATTAATATGTCATTATATGATTAAAACAAAAATTATACACCATGGTATATTTAAAAAAAAACTCACGGTAATATTTAAAAATATACCTAGGGTTTTCAAAAATTTTCAAATTAAAACCATGGATTATAATCATGGTAATAAACAATAATCCATCTCTAGAATGCTTAAGAAGTAATCGGTCATCACTAGCTATTTTTATCATCTTCAAAAATTTATTTTCAACATGGTTTATGGTTCGAAAACTTCATAACATGCTAGATCCATTCAAAAATTAAATAAACAATAACATATGATTATCTAAGCATACATCTCATATATTTTTCAAATAAATCATCAAGAACAACATTCTCATGTTCAAGAACATTAAAAACATACATAAATATATATATATAGCATTCGGTACTCACACACACATATATAAGCATGCTCGATTTTTCTTGAATAAGGAAGGTAGAATAATCGAAGCTATGGTCTTGTTTTACCTTGAAATAGCTATGGAAGCACAAGAACAACACTAGGGTGTCCAAAGTTTTGAAATAGGGAGGAAGAAGAAGAAAAATTTTGAGGAGATGGGGATGAAGCTCTCGATTTTCTGTTTGGAATGGGAGAGAAAATGGAGTGAAAATGAGTTCAAAATTTTGGAGTGGGAGTGTATGATGAGAGTGGGGTTAAGTGAAGAGTCTCCTATCATCTCCTTCTCTCTCACTCGATTTTGTCCAAAATCTGAACTGAAATATGTAGCCAAATGATGTGAATAGAGTGATCATTAGGCTAGAGGAAAAAGGGTGATCATGGGTTGGGCAATAGAAAAGGTGATCCCATGCTTGTTTAATAGGGGGTAGCCGGCGGTATTAAGGGTGTTTAGGGGTGGGATTTAATTTATTTTGTACCATAATACAATGTATTAATCATAGTATAGGTCATAGATATATAATACATGCCATAAAAATAATTAAATCATCCCAAGGACACAAATTCGAAATTACCGATTCTAATTTGAAAAAAAATAGGTATAAAAATACAAATTACCCCTATTATTGATACACATGCCATTTTCGATCCAAATATACATATATACATCATAATATATGATTTAGATATTAAATAATATCATAGGATAAAATTATAGCATTAATCAATGCATAAGAAACCCTAATTTCGAAAATTAGATTTCGAAATTTATAAAAATCATATCGATTTTAACGATCTAAAACTGATTTCACAGCTTAATAACACTCATATATATCATATTATAAAGTTTAGATACCATATGATAATTTAATAGTGTCATTTCATGTGAAAACCAAAGTTTATAAACTTAGGGTTTTTGAAACTTTCAATATCAAATTATCGAATTTAATAACTGAAAATTCGATTTTAATAATTAATAATACTGAAATTATATAAAATATTAATAGGAAATTAATTATTATAATTTCCTGAGCATTAAACTCATTTTTCAAATCGCCTCAGACGCTGACGCTCAAAACGCCTCAAACGCTCAAAATCGACTCATCTCAAAATGGTCGCAGATAAGTTCATACTTACTAAATAAATATATTCCTTTAATAAAGGAATTAAGATGGAAATTAATTCCAAGCTTCACCGCCGTAAAATTTCATGAAAAGTCGACGCTCGATACGCTTTGACGTTAGAATACATCGACGAATCATTTCGTAATATTTCAACCATTTAATTCACGGTCCTTAGTGAATTTTGAAAGGAATTCGTTATAACGATATCGTATCGAAATCACAAGATTCGATGTCGTAAAAGATAATATACGGTGAAACCCTAATTACGGGTTTAGAAAACCGTAATCGTATATTCGCTTTTCGAATATTACATAAAGCCCACCGAAATTATCGCTCGCCTTTATCGCTTTTCCTTACTCGTCAACGCCCACCGGTGCGCCGTCATTCACACCTTTATATAAAAAGGATGCTTTAGTACGTCGCTTACGTAGTTCGAGACTTATCAAGTCTTATAATATAATTCGATATTTCATATCGACGCGAATCAATTCCTTAATGAATTTAATTCATTTCTCGATCGCCAGACCAAATTAACATTTCTCGCTCTTCGATAGAAACGAGATATGTGTTAAAATGACCAATTTACCCTCTTAGTAAATGGTCCAACGCTTTCTCACGCTTTTCGATCTCATGACTTTAAACATGAAATCTTTTCATATTAACATGATATCATTAGTAAATGATACGCCTTACGATATTTTATGTATTTATCGAACGCCTTTCAGACGTTGATTTCAAAAGTCAACAATTTTGACTTTTTCTTAGTAAATTAATTACTAAGTCTTATTTTAATATTACATTATTTCGAAAATCAATTTCTAATGGATTTCTTTTTATAAATTGTTTTAATATGTTTAAAAATAATTTTTAAACATATAATTCATTATAAATAATGAATTTAAGGATTAAAACCTTATTTCTATTATTTTAAAATAGCTCACGACTATTTTAATTTTTGACAATCTATTATTTTCTAAAATTATCCAATAATTTCCAAATATGTCTAAAATATTATTAGACATATAATTTATTAACAAAATTGATTTAAAAGGATTTAAAATCCTTAAAATCTTTAAACAGCTTTGTAATTACATTAAATTACCAAACAATGTCCAAAAATTTTTCTAATATTATATAGTGTATTAAAATACACTATGGTCATTAATATGTCATAATATCAATCAAACATTGTTCAATCATCACTTTAATATTTAGTCAAGGTCTCGCATTTTTAGATTAAATGCCTAATAATTTTCTAAAATTCAAATAAATTACTACAAGGTCTAAACATTGGTCCATGACATTTTATGTCATAAAATCCATAATATGACATTTATACACCATATAAATGGTATATAACTCTCGGCTTTTTACACTAAACATGTCAAACAATTTTATATAATTTCCAAATAATTATAACATGCTTATACACTATAGTGTAACAATGTAACACCATAAAATACATCAAGAACAATTTTATTCATCACCAAATTTAGCCCAAAGCTTTCGGTTTATTTGAACAAAAATTGTAATTGATTCTTAAAAATTCTAACAAAATTCTAGGATGCATAAAACACATTGTAGAATAACAATATAGCATTGCATGTTACAAAATAAAGTCACACATCAATATATACATATATATAAGCTTCGGCCTTCTTAAAACAAATAGGTAGGATTTTCTAAAAAAAATTCAAATAAATCATAGGGTGCATAAATCATACTCAAGATCAATTATATGCAATTGCATGTCATGAAATAAATTCACACATTAATATATAAATATATACATGCTTCGGTTTTTGAAAAAATAGCATAGGTTATTCCAAAATGCCAAATAAATTTCCATGTACTCAATACATCATAGATCAATAATATCATATTGCATGTATCAAATAAAACCATACATCCACATATTTCAAGTATAGCTCTCGGCTTCAAAAGAACAATAGTATAGATTTTTCTAAAATTTTCAAATAGATTCTATAGTCATGTATCAACTCATAAATCACCATTTCATGCTCAAATACTACCTCAAAGCTCTCGGCCCTTTCAACAAATTTCATACATATTTGAAAAATTTTAAGAATATGATCCAAACTTCACAACATAATGCTATATAGTCTTAGAACATCACATACTCATTGCTTCGAAAATTTGAACAAAAATCGACATGCATTACATTTGAAAACAAGAACACATATCTAATCCTTTGCTCATCATCTATTCACATGCAATAGCAAAATATCACCAATAAAGCTCATCAAGAACACATGCAAGAACTTTACATTTTTTTTTTCGAAAATTCTAAGAAAATCGAAACCAAGGATGCTTTGTTTCAAATCCCACCTTGATGTATAGATTAGTGGAACAACTCAAGGTATCTAAGTGTTGTATGGAAGATAGGAAGAAATTTTCAAGCTTGGCTATGGAGTGGAGCTCTCGCCATGGCTAGAAATCGGGGAAAAGATGAAGTTTTGGGAGAAAATGGGAGGATTGAGAGAGAATGAGAGTGTAGAGTGTTTAAGTGATTGAGTGAGGGAGAGAATGAAATAAAATCTGAACAAGACCCCCTATAGCCTCATGTCTCGCCTCTCTCTCTCTCACACAAGGGAGACCCTTCAACTTTTATTACTAGTTTAATCACTAATGGGTTCCCAATCATTAGTGTCTTACACACTCTCTTGGAAATAGCTAGAATACATCATTAGAGGGAGATTTGTTGTTATAAAATCTGAATTTATACATACATGCATGCAATAGTGAGTTAAATAAAGCACTTAGCATTTATATATATACACATGTAGTTTTCGGCTTTTTGGAAGAACTATAGGATAAAATTCATATTTCATGCTAATCTTAGATATATAGATCATAATATATAATTTAGATGATATTTAATATCATAGGGTAATTAAATAATATAAGAGAGGAAAATAATTCAAATTATGCACAAGATAAATAGCTATCGGCTATTTAGATAATTATAAGTTAAAAATTTTATTTCACATCCTTCATAAGTAGGTGCACCTTGGTATATGATTTAAATACATAATCATAGCATAGAATAATTAAAAAGGCCAAAATTTAAAGAAAACCCTAATTTCGAAGAATTAGGGTTTTCAAACTAGCCTTGAGATTTTTTTTTTTCTAAGGTTCAAGCATTAATTAAATGCTTATTTGAACTGTAGTATGATGAAAATATCATAGGAAATAAATTCCTACAATTTCTTGATCAATAAAACCATCGCTCATCTTATCTCTAAACGCTGACGCTTGAAAACGCCTTCAAAACGCTACGATCGACTCATCTTTAAAATGGTCGAAATACTGTAATCTCATTATAGAAATATTCCATTCATAATGGAATATAATTCCAAGCTTGATTGCTTAAGAAAATCGTGACATTTCAACAATCGATATGCATTCGACGTTAAAAATGTATTCGCCGATAAAAGTTAATACTTTCGATTTCTATCATTCTCTAAATTGAGCGAGTGTGTAATAGAAATTGTTCCTTGTAAACAATTGAAATCATACTTGATTTCATATGTGATTTGATTTCACGGCAAAATTTTATTATACGGGTTTTAAAGACCGTAATTAGTTTTTAAACTCATGGGTTATTACGCCTACCCCTTAAAAGAAATTTCGTCCCAAATTTGTATACCTTTAAAAGAATAAACTGGGTATTGTTCCTTCATCGTATCCTCTAGCTCCCACGTAGCTTCTTCGTCCATGATGATTCCACAAGATTGACCAGTGAGATTGATTTGTTCCTCAATTGTTGAACTTTATGGTCTAGTATTGCGATAGCTTTCTTCATAACTCATGTCGGATTTAGAACTACGCTCGCTTTTGACGGATCACATGTTTTGGATCGTATATGTATTTCCTTAGTCGAGATACGTGAAAACATTATGCACATTTCCCAAGTCATGCGGAGAGCCAACTTATAAAGCATCGAGCCTATTCTCTCTAGATCTCGTATGGTCCTATGTAGCGGGGTCTTAGTTTTCCTTTCACACCAAATCTCATGATCCCTTCGATGGAGAGACTTTGAGAAATACTTTGTCTCCAACTTCAAATGTAGTCCCGATCTACGCAGACGTCAGTAGGATTTTGCTCATCTTGAGCTTCCTCGATTCTTTGCCTAACTGCTTGGACGATTTCAATCATTTCATTCACCGCTCGCCCTATTATCTTCCTTTCACCTACCTCATCCCAAAGAAAGTGGTGATCTACATTTCTTGCCATACAAAGCTTCATATGGGGCCATATCAATAGTCGCTGATAACTATTATTATAGCAAACTCAATAAGAGGTAAAATGTCTTCCCATTTAGCACCTCGATCTAGTACTACTGGTTCTCAAAGATATCTTCCGAGTTTGATTGTCCTTTCGATCGCCCATCGCCTTGTGGGTGAAATGTCAGATCAAGTTTAACTTTGTTCCCAACTCTTTTGTAGGCTCATCCAAAATTTCGATGTAAACTTGGAGTCTCTATCCGATGTAATAGATTTTGGTACTCCATGTAGCCGTATCACTTCTTTTACATATATTTGGGCTAGTCTATCACCCATATGTATTTTGAATTGGTAAGAAGTGAGCGACTTGGTGAGTCTATCTACTATTACCCATATAGTAGTGTTTCCTTTTCGAGACTTGGTAAATCCGTGAACGAAATCCATCGTTATTTCGTCCCATTTCCATTCGTATACCCAACGGTTGTAACTTCCCGTAGGACGCTGGTGTAAAGCTTTTACCGTTGGCAAACAAGGCAACGCTCTACTTAAAGAAGCTATGTCTCGCTTCATGCCTTCCCACCGAATTTCTCTTGTGTCTTGTACATCTTCGCATCGCCTCATGGGCGGTATAAGGTGTATCATGAGCTTCATTCATTATGTTGTTCAATCTCAACATCATCAGAACACATATTCTTCCTTTGAACATTAAAGCATTATCCGATGCTTCCCGGAAATTTTCCAATTCGCCGCTCTCACTCTTTCTCTTATCTTTTCCAACTTTTCCTCAATCCTTTGTCTCTCAATGATCCTTTTCTTAGATCGGGTGTCATGGTGAGTGTAGCAATACAATTCTTGATCGCTCGGCGCTTAATCAATTCAATTTTAAATTGTCAATTCCTCAACAAGTTTATCTTCTCGTGTCAAGAGATATCCCAAATGAGTTTGATTTTTACGACTCAAGGCCACCACTACATTCGCTTTACCGGGTGATAGTTAATACCACAATGTAATCTTTACTAGTTCGAGCCATCTCCTCCGCCTCATGTTTAGATCTCTTGCTCAAAAAATATTTCAAACTCTTATGATCTCAGATAAATCTCGCATCTCACCCATAGAGATGGTGTTCCATATTTTCAGTGCATGAACCACTGCTGCTAACTCTAAATCGTGTGTTGGGTAGTTTAGTTCATGTGGTCTAAGTTGTCGTGATGCGTACGCTATTACTTTTCCTTCTTGCATCAAAACGCATCCTAGTCCATTCTTCGAGGCGCCAAGATAAACCACATATTCCTTATCTCGATTCCCGGATCGCTAACACCGTGCACTTGTTAACTTTTCTTCGAGTTCTTGAAAACTCGCTCACATTCCTCACCAAGTGTACTTAACTCCCTTTCAAGTAATTGGGTCATTGGTCTTGCTATTTTGGAGAATCCTCAATGAATCTCCTATAATAACCACCTAACCCTAGAAAACTCCTGATCTCATTCTCGAGTTCGCGGTGATTTCCATTCTTGTATCGCTTCCACTTTGGTCGGATCTACTTTGATTCCATCGCCAGACACGATGTGTCCTAGAACATTACTTCCTTCACCAAAACTCGCATTTGTTTAACTTTGCAAACAATCTTTCATTCCTCAAAGTTTGTAACACCATTCTTAGATGTTCCTTATGGTCTTCCTCATTTTTCTAATAGATGAGAATGTCATCTATGAAAACCAATACAAACTTGTCCAAGTACGGATGAAATACTCGGTTCATGAGGTCCATAAACACCGCTGGTGCATTAGTTAATCCGAATGGCATAACTACAAATTCATAATGGCCATATCTTGTTCGAATGCGCTTTAGCTATGTCTTCGTGTCGCACTTTAGTTGATGGTACCGACTTGAGATCAATCTTTGAAAATATACCGCTTCCTCAATTGATCGAACAAATCGCCGATTCTTGGTAAAGGATATTTATTCTCGAGCCATCTTGTTCACTCTCGATAGTCTATACACATCCTTATGATCCATCCTTTTTCGACGAACAAAACAAAGCGCCCCCCAAGGCGATACACTAGGTCTAATGAAACCTAGGTCCAACAGCTTCTTGAAGTTGGATTTTAAGTTCTTCCACCTTTGGGGCCATTCGGTAAGGTGCTTTTGACATCGGTGCCGATCCCGGTTCCAAGTCAATGGTAAATTCCAACCGCTCATCGAGGTAATCCTGTAGATCCTTAGAAATACATCCGAAAATTCCTTAACAATTTCTATGTCTTCTATCTTCGCCCGCTTTTCTTCTCGCTCGTAAACAAGAAAAGCATGGTATCCTTTCTTATTCATCATTTTCCTCGCCTTCAATGCGGACACAATTGGGACTCTTTCCCATGTCGATTCCATGGAAATGCGCTGCTTCGCCCGTGAAAATGAAATGATATTTTCCTTTCATTGCAAAGAATGGTGGAGTGGTTTGCGCTAACCACCCATTCCTAGATTATATCTACGCCACCCATGATCATTATGTTCAAATTATTTGCTAGAACCTTTAGTGATCCTAAGTTCAACTCTAGGTTCGAGCGTAAATGTGTAATACCATAATTCCTCCTATAGGTGATGAGATTCTCATATCCCGATTTGCCTTTATCGCATTAAGTCCCAACAGATCACGCATGATTTTGCTATGAAAGAGCGCAAGCACCGTGTCGAACAATACTATAACAAGTATGTTGAGAAGGATTCTATACCGCCAGTTTCGGTCCTGTTCGCTTTGTTGCCGATGCAAAGCATACGCCTAGCTTGAGGTAGCCGCGTCGACGTGGTGCTTGCCTTTGCCGGGCCGTCGTTGTCCGGGCCGCTGTCACCGACGCTGCCGCTGGTGGTTGCCGTCTTCGTTGTCGAGGTGGCTGCCACCGCTGTTGTGGTATTTGTTGTTGTGGCCGCAGCTTGTTGTGGAGGTTGTTGCCATTGTTGCGGCCGCAGTTGTCGCTGAGGTTGGGGCTGAAATTGATAGCCCTCGGTTGGACATTACCGGTTGGTTCGCCTTACAATTGTTTCCGAACGTATTCCGGACGTAAGTTTGCGTAATGTCCTTTCATACCACACCTAAACAGCTTCCATCGCCCGCCATGCACATTCCCTGTGCATCTTTCGGCATTTTGGGCATGGAAGAGCCCTTCACGCTTTTGTAGTCCCCTTGTTGGAGGGATAAAGGCCGGCTTCCTCCATCCTCGCCTCGACTTGCCGAGTTCCCCGCCACCGTTGTTTGTTACCTTTGTTTTCAAAGCTTCCTCGCTACTATTACCAAACCTAGCATCCCATTTTCTTTCCTTTGTCCATAGTATTCTCGCATCCGAGCCGATCCCGCTTATCCTCCGGCATTGTCGCCTCAATGTCCAAAGCTCGTAAGAGCTCAAGATAAGTCATGTCTCCAAGACCAAGAGAGACATTCTTATTTCGCCTTAACCCCGATCTAAATTTCTCGCCATCTTTAAACCGTGTCCACTGATCCAAAGGCATATCTAGACATTTCGCAAAAGTGCGATCGTAATCGCCATCGACATCTTTTCTCTGCTTTAACAAGAAGAATTCATGTTCCTTCTTCTTCTCAGTAACTCTTCGTACATATTTATCATACACTTCCCTTTAAAATCCTCCCAAGTCAACTCTTCCATCCGCTCACTGTGAAAGTTTTCTTTCCGCCTCCCACCGTAAATCAAGAGCCCATTTAACCGGAAGGCTACACACGATAGTCTTTCTTGTGTTGTGCACCTTAGAAAAGTGAAAATTCTCTCGATGGTTCTCATCCACTGCTCAGCCTCTTCCTGACTACCTTCCCATTGAAAGTAGGAGGATTTTGTCTTAAAATAACTCCTCTATCCCGCGGTCGTCGCCGAGGTGGGGGTGGTTGAGGCACACCTGTTCCTCCTGCTCCGAGTTCTACCTCGTCTCCTAGTCCCGCCTCTTACTTCTCGCTCGGGTCTTGTCTAGAGGCATTCTCATGTGTAAAATATATCATTAGCATCATGTATCATTTTATAACTTAAATATGTACAATTTCATTTCTTTGCCTTTTAGAAACGATAACTTAAATAAAACATTTCATTCTTATCATACATAAATTTGTTGCAAAAGCCCTCTTGATCACACATACATACAATTGCAAAAGCACCATAGATAACGATTTGCAAACATAAGTCCTTACATCAAGGATTACTTACATACTTACTTCCAAAATGTTTCAAAAAGAAAGGCCATACACATATCGGCCTTAAGGCTTTACAAAAATTCAAGTCATGCACAACGGCTTTATAGCCTTACAAAATTCGCTTTCCCATCGCTCAAGTTTTTCAAAAGCATAAATAAAACATACATAAAAAAAATAGATAACATAATCCTTCAAACTTTACATCAACATCACTAGCTACATCAACTCCTAGAATCTTCCTCATCTTCCTCCGGATCCTCTTCCTCCTCGTCCGAATCATCAACCCGGCCATATGCTCTGAGGTCCACCCATTACTCTCTACCATCGGATGTCCCGCAGAGGACCATAATCCACACGAATCGGGCTATAGCGCCGTGGATGGGGTTATACCCATCAAGAGTACCGCCACGCTAATCCGCGGCCGTCTCGACGGAAACTCTCGATCGGTGGTAGGGTGCCGCCATCGGTGGTAAAGGCGGTAGTGGTGAACGCACCGGATGTCCGAAAATCGAGGTGGAAAACAGGGCTCCCAATGCTCTAGGCCTAGCCGCCCGTCTCGCTCGAACAAGTCTCGCCTCATCGATCCGATATCGTGGTACCACTGGGTCAACTATCCGTGGAACCTCGGTATAGCCCACCGGGTGACTCATCACGCCATGTATACTCCCGTGGAGGAGATAAGGTCCTCTCGGTGTCGCGCCATAGATGCTATATACGACGTCGTGTGGTCATGAACCCGGTAGATCACCTATCAAGTCATATCCTCCAACCGCACGATAAATGTAATCCCGAAACCTCACGAGCGTAGTCTTCCCAATCACATGGAAGTATAGTAAGAAGACGCTTAATGCCGCCGTAATCCGTCACGCCAAAAACTCTCGATTCCTCCACAACCTAAAGTAATACATCGTGAACTCTCCCAAATCCTCGCCAACACATCCAAATTTTCCCGATAGATACGAATAATCTCCTCGTGGTCGGGTCGGTCCTATCCTCCTCCTCGCAATGTAACGCATCTCCTCCATCTGTCATGATCAAAAACTAACCGTTAGACACTACTGATACCTAATAGCAAATAGGGTAGCTTAGTACTTCGATTAATCAACAAGGATAAACTATTTAACCTATAACCAAACATTCTTAACCCATCTAGTAAACAAAACTCCTATTGCTATGTTAAGCTACACGAGGTATTATAGGTTCCTTGGTTCTATCTAAAACTCAAGCTGAACTTTACCCAGACCCTACTGTATTTGGGAGTTGGAAAAAGAGATTCTGTCCTTCATAACAAATGAAGTTCAGAACGTTAGGAATACGCAGGCGAAAACCACGCGTAAAACGGAGTCCTATCGAGGGAGTACGGTTAAAAACAAATTTACTGCGCATTGCAGAAAATTTTCGCGATTATAACGACGTTTCGAGAAGGTGCCAATAATGACAACATACGCGCTATGGCTGCTGCCGACTTAGTATAACTATTACGTCCACGTCTTCAAATTGAAGCTTGCCGTTCTGAAGTCTCGGTCCACGGTCACGCAAGTTGAAATTATGGTTATGATCGCCACTTTAATTGTGATAAGCATCCACCTTCTTCATTCTTCATAGTCAACGCCGCTTCCGATTATCTTTACGCTCCACTTTTGCCGCTCGTAATTCAAATTAAAACACATTCATGCTTCCTATCATTCTTTTTTTTTCTTTTATTATGGGAACATACTTCCTATATCGCTCACGCTCTTCTCAAGAGCATAGCATACTTTGTTATCAACATAGATTTCATAAGTCATAAACATAACATCAAACAACATCATACTGCTCATACATATCTCGTACATATCATCTTGTTTTCATACATTCATCATTAATCATCCTAATTCATTTCAAACATACTTTTCAACTTAACCACTTCATATCATTGCTATTTAATTTCAAAATTTAGAATTTTGAAAATCTTCATTCATAACTCATCATTTCAATCATCATCACCTTACAACTTTCTTTTTCCTTTTACTCAAAAATCTTTTCAAATTTGGCCATCATAACAAAAATTTTCATTTCATAAACTCAAATGAAACTAATTACCTTTTTCCCGCTGAGCTCGATATGTTGGAGTGTTGAGAATAGTCAGAGATTTTCTAGAAGTCTAGTGACTCAATTCTAGACTTAGTTTGGAAAGAAATGGGTTTCAAAGAGCAACCGCCTCGATACCACTGTCACCACCCCACCTCAGACGACTTGAGTGAGCGGACTATTATTAGGAATATAGAACTTAAGATTAAACATACACTTATACAATTTAATTCAAAAGGGCTTAGCCAATGATCCAAAGGATATAATGATCCGAAGACTTCATAGTTCACTTTGTTATAGTGTTCAACATGAAAATAAAATGCCTGTAGTTTGCAATGAAAGAGTGTGAATACATATACGACGATATGTATTCAAGGTTATCCATTCTTAACGAACAACAAGAACATATAGCTTTCTCAACATTTCTCCATCATCAAGAATCGAGCTCAACCTCGCACATTTAAAAACAAACATGCAGTGCTAAGTACAAAATTTGTACCAAAGTGGACTTATGCCGAAAACATTTCATTTTCGCTTAATTACTCGCTAATATAGTGGTAAGACACATGGTTTTATTTGAAAATGCCTCAGGCTTACTAAAATATTTTCACGAGTTTATAAAAGTTGTCGCAAGCATTTTCTTGTACGTGATCCATATCCATTATTATCGCTCCATCATGTTATCATAGTCGAAAGTCGTGAAGGAGGCCTCCTTCTACGACCCCGCGACCGCCGTGAATCGTCTCTTACAAAGACACAATACCATCAAGGTACACGCTAATCCTAGCTGTATAAGTTCTTCCCAAGATAGATCCGATATCGATTTTCATTCATAAGTTGGGAATAACCCATCAACATCACATCATTCATGGATAGGATACAACATACAAAACGTAAACATTTCGGCGTGTAATCATTTAAAAATTTTAGCATTTGTTGAAAAGCATCGTAAACAAAGACGCTTGAAAAGAAAGCAAGAAAGTTGTTCCATTTTGGTAATAAAGCCCACCGAAATTATCGCTCGCCTTTATCGCTTTTCCTTACTCGCCAACGCCCACCGGTGCGTCCATTCACACCTTTATATAAAAAGGATGCTTTAGTACGTCGCTTACGTAGTTCGAGACTTATCAAGTCTTATAATATAATTCGATATTTCATATCGACGCTAATCAATTCTTAATGAATTTAATTCATTTCTCGACGCCAGATCAATTTAACATTTCTCGCTCTTCGATAGAAACGAGATATGTGTTATAAATGACCAATTTACCCTCTTAGTAAATGGTCCAACGCTTTTCACGCTTTCCGATCTCATGACTTTAAACATGAAATCTTTTCATATTAACATGATATCATTAGTAAATGATACGCCTTACGCCAGATTAGCGTATTTATCGAACGCCTTTCAGACGTTGATTTCAAAAGTCAACAATTTTGACTTTTCTTAGTAAATTAATTACTAAGTCTTATTTTAATATTACATTATTTCAAAATCAATTTCTAATGGATTTCTTTTTATAAACTGTTTTAATATGTTTAAAATAATTTTAAACATATAATTCATTATAAATAATGAATTTAAGGATTAAAATCCTTATTTCTATTATTTTAAAATAGCTCACGACTATTTTAATTTTTCGACAATCTATTATTTTCAAAATTATCCAATAATTTCCAAATATGTCTAAAATATTATTAGACATATAATTTATTAACAAAATTGATTTAAAAGGATTTAAAATCCTTAAAATCTTTAAACAGCTTCGTAATTACATTAAATTACCAAACAATGTCCAAAATTTTTTCTAATATTATATAGTGTATTAAAATACACTATGGTCATTAATATGTCATAATATCAATCAAACATTGTTCAATCATCACTTTAATATTTAGTCAAGGTCTCGGCATTTTTAGATTAAATGCCTAATAATTTTTCTAAAATTCAAATAAATTACTACAAGGTCTAAACATTGGTCCATGACATTTTTATGTCATATAATCCATAATATGACATTTATACACCATATAAATGGTATATAACTCTCGGCTTTTTACACTAAACATGTCAAACAATTTTATATAATTTCCAAATAATTATAACATGCTTATACACTATAGTGTAACAATGTAACACCATAAAATACATCAAGAACAATTTTATTCATCACCAAATTTAGCCCAAAGCTTTCGGTTTATTTGAACAAAAATTGTAATTGATTCTTAAAATTCTAACAAAATTCTAGATGCATAAAACACATTGTAGAATAACAATATAGCATCAGATGTTACAAAATAAAGTCACACATCAATATATACATATATATAAGCTTCGGCCTTCTTAAAACAAATAGGTAGGATTTTCTAAAAAAAATTTCAAATAAATCATAGGGTGCATAAATCATACTCAAGATCAATTATATGCAATTGCATGTCATGAAATAAATTCACACATTAATATATAAATATATACATGTTTCGGTTTTTTTGAAAAAAATAGCATAGGTTATTCCAAAAATGCCAAATAAATTTCCATGTACTCTCAATACATCATGAATCAATAATATCATATTGCATGTATCAAATAAAAACCATACATCCACCTATTTCAAGTATAGCTCTCGCTTCAAAAGAACAATAGTATAGATTTTTCTAAAATTTTTCAAATAGATTCTATAGTCATGTATCAACTCATAAATCACCATTTCATGCTCAAATACTACCTCAAAGCTCTCGCCCTTTCAACAAATTTCATACATATTTGAAAAATTTTAAGAATATGATCCAAACTTCACAACATAATGCTATATAGCCTTAGAACATCACATACTCATTGCTTCAAAATTTGAACAAAATCGACATGCATTACATTTGAAAACAAGAACACATATCTAATCCTTTGCTCATCATCTATTCACATGCAATAGCAAAATATCACCAATAAAGCTCATCAAGAACACATGCAAGAACTTTACATTTTTTTTTTTCAAAATTCTAAGAAAATCGAAACCAAGGGATGCTTTGTTTCAAATCCCACTTGATGTATAGATTAGTGGAACAACTCAAGGTATCTAAGTGTTGTATGGAAGATAGGAAGAAATTTTCAAGCTTGGCTATGGAGTGGAGCTCTCGGCCATGGCTAGAAATCAAAAGAAGATGAAGTTTTGGGGAGAAACGTGGGAGATTGAGAGAGAATGAGAGTAGAGTGTTTAAGTGATTGAGTGAGGAGAATGAAATAAAATCTGAACAAGACCCCCCATAGCCTCATGTCTCGCCTCTCTCTCTCTCACACAGTGAGACCTTCAACTTTTATTACTAGTTTAATCACTAATGGGTTCCCAATCATTAGTGTCTTACACACTCTTGGAAATAGCTAGAATACATCATTAGAGGGAGATTTGTTGTTATAAAATCTGAATTTATACATACATGCATGCAATAGTGAGTTAAATAAAGCACTTAGCATTTATATATATACACATGTAGTTTTCGGCTTTTTGGAAGAACTATAGGATAAAATTCATATTTCATGCTAATCTTAGATATATAGATCATAATATATAATTTAGATGATATTTAATATCATAGGTTAATTAAATAATATAAGAGAGGAAAATAATTCAAATTATGTACAACATAAATGGCTATCGGCCATTTAATAATTATAAGTTAAAATTTTATTTCACATCCTTCATAAGTAGGTGCACTTTGGTATATGATTTAAATACATAATCATAGCATAGAATAATTAAAAGGCCAAAATTTTCGAAGAAACCCTAATTTCAAGAATTAGGGTTTTCAAACTAACTTTGATTTTTTTTTTTCAAATGTTCAAGCATTAATTAAATGCTTATTTGAACTGTAATATGATAAAATATCATAGGAAATAAATTCCTACAGTTTCTTGATCAATAAAACCATCGCTCATCTTATCTCTAAACGCTGACGCTTGAAAACGCCTTCAAACGCTACGATCGACTCATCTTTAAAATGGTCGTAAATACTCGTAATCTCATTATAGAAATATTCCATTCATAATGGAATATAATTCCAAGCTTGATTGCTTAAGAAAAATCGTGACATTTCAACAGTCGATATGCATTCGACGTTAAAAATGTACTGCCGATAACAGTTAATACTTTCGATTTCTATCATTCTCTAAATTGAGTGAGTGTGTAATAGGAAATTGTTCCTTGTAAACAATTGAAATCATACTTGATTTCATATGTGATTTGATTTCACGGCAAAAATTTTATTATACGGGTTTTAAAGACCGTAATTAGGCTTTTAAAACTGCGGGTTATTACAATACATCACTTTCTCAATTTTTTCGAAAATTTTGAAATTATATACACATATTCTAAATTTATTTTTGTTATCATTTCTTTCAATTCATTAACCTAAGCATGCTTTAAACACATAATCATAACTTATTTCTAACATAACATCAATAATTCATCACTTTAGCCTAAAGCATATAAACTAGGTTTTTTCAATCTCAACACAAATCTTACTCTAAACCATTAATATTTCATCAATTGCACATTAATCCATCAATTTCATGCTATAATATCAATATTCATCCATAATCCCCACATAATACATAAAATCCTTCAACTAACATATTCATTAATTTTACAAATATACAAAAATAATTCATGCTTAAAGATTGAAGAAAGGTTAGAAATATACCTTGTAAATCCTTGAAATCAAGATTTGAAAGGAATTTATGGAAGAAATTAGCTTAGGAAATTTTTTATCTCAAGTGTGTGTTGTGTGTGTAGCCGTGAGTTTTAGAGAGCAAAGTGAGGATTTTTAGAAAGTTTTTCATAGTGTAGTGATAGCATATTTATATAGGAAAATTTATTTAAATTTTCCATTAATTAAATGTAAGATTATTCACCATTCTTATTTAATGAACATACTTGCTCACCAAGAAAATTTAATATACATGCTTAGTCATTCTTTTTCTAGAATATGCGTATATATCCTTATATAATATTAATAATGTACTATGTATATATATTCCATTTAAGGTTACCAATCATATATATATAACTTATGTTTTTAATTTTCTTACTTTAGATCATGAAATACTTTCATTATAATTACACATTCATATAATTATGTTTATTATATAACATGAAAATATAACATTCAAAATAGCAAAATTTAAACTTTCCTAAAATTATAGAATTTTTTTGATCATTAAGATCCAATAATCAATCCAAATATTATTTTAAATTCTAAACAAAATCTTTCATTCAAGAATTTTATAATTCAATTGTTAATCATATTTCATTTTTCTAAGTGACATTATATATTTTAAATCATAAGCATGTCTAATTTCTTTCTTATTAAGGATGCAATGCCATGTTTAACCTTTAATCGCTAACTAATTACTAATTAAACATTTGGGGTATTACATTGATACATCTTTGTGCTTCCTGGGTGTGCGGTGTAGGGCGTGTTATGAGCTTCACTCATAATCTCGTTCTTTAAATCATCAACATTAGCACGCAAACCCCGCTTCGAACATGATCGCTTATTCCCAACTTCATGATATTCTTCTGGCTTTTCTGTTTTGATCTAAACTCATAGCTTTTCTATCTGTTGATCTTGTCTTTGAGCTTTCACAATTCTTGCTCTCAAATCGAGGTAACGACAAGAACGGCTATAATCTCTTTCGCAGATTCAGGTGATAGCACCACTTGCAAGCTTATCTTTTCAAACTCTTTGATCAACTCCTCTCTCTGAGTAAGGATGAATCCTAGCTGGATTTGGGCTTTTTCTACTCAAAGCATCAGCGACAACATTCGCTTTTCCAGGGAGATACTTGATATCACAATCATAATCTTTTGCCAACTTAAGCCATCTTCTATGGCGCATGTTCAAATCTTTCTGCTCGGAGAAATACTTCAGGCTCTTGTGATCAGTAAAGATCTCACATTTGGATCCATACAAAAGATGTCTCCAATTCTTCAGAGCATGAACAACAACTACCAACTCTACTCTAGATCGTGTGTAGGATATATGAGCTCGTGAGGTTTCAATTGTCGTGAAGCATAAGCTATCACTCTTCCTTCTTACATCAGGATAAATCCTAGTCCACCCTTTGATGCATCGGTATACAGAGTATACCTTTTGTCTGATTCTGGTATTGCCAAAACTGGCGCTGTAGTCAATCTGTTCTTTAACTCTTGAAAACTTTCTTTACATTCTTGGGTCCATTGGAACTTAATTCCTTTTCGAAGGTATTGAGTCATAGGTCTCGCAATCTTGGAGAATCCTTCTATGAACCTTCGGTAATATCCTGCTAAACCCAAGAAACTTCAAATCTCTGTCTGTGTCATCGGTGATTTCTAATCGCGTACCGCTTGAACTCTAGCGGGGTCGACTCTGATTCCGTCTGTTGTAATGATATGTCCAAGGAAATTCACTTCCCTTAGCCAAAACTCACATTTGCTAAACTTAGCAAACAATCGTTCTATTCTCAACATCTATAGAACGGTTCTTAACTGTTCTTCGTGTTCTTCTCGTTCTTCGAGTACACGAGAATATCATCGATAAATACCAAAACAAATTTATCGAGATAATTGTGGAAAACACAATTCATCAAATCCATAAACACAGTTGGTGCATTCGTCAAGCCAAATGGCATTACTACGAACTCGTAGTGGCCATTCTGCGTTCGAAAAGCAGTCTTGGCTATGTCCTTCTGACGAATCTTTAATTGATGATATCCTGACTTCAGGTCAATCTTTGAGAAAACACTGGCACCTTTTAGATGATCGAGCAAGTCATTGATCCTGGGTAAAGGATACCTATTCTTCAAGGTTATCTTGTTCAACTCTCCGTAATCAATACACATCCTTAGAGTTCCATCCTTATCTTTGACAAATAGAACTGGCGCTCCCCAAGAAGATACACTAGGTCGAGTAAAACCTATGTCCAAAAGCTCATGCAATTGGATCTTTAACTCCTGCAATTCTTTTGGAGCCATTCTATAAGGTGCTGATCCTGGTTCTAACTCAATGGAAAAATCTAATTGTCTGTTCGGAGGTAGCCCTGGTAATGTTTCAGGAAAAACATCCTAAAATTCTCTAACCACGGGTACATCTTCTACCTTCTTCTCGGACTTGACATCGATATTCGGATATACAAGGTAAGCACAATCTTCCTCGCTCTTCATCACCGACTTGTAAGGTCGAGATCATAGAACATGGCTTCTTCTCTTCTCAATACCATAAAAACAGGTAGGTTCTCTTCCTGGTGGCTGAAACGCTATTTCTCCTTACTCGCATCATATCGTTCCAATGCGCTGTCAATCAATTCATTCCTAATATAAGATCCACGTCTTTCATGTGCAATAGCTACAGCGATCTTGCTCTAAGCTTAAGGGATCCTAGTTCGAAATCTTGGTGAGAACACACATGCATGATAACGGTAGCTCCACCCAACGGGGTAAGCACATTTAAATCTTGTGCGGCACGTTCACTGTTGAGCTTAAGAACATCTACACATGATGCTAAAATAAAAGAATGCGAAGCTCCTGTATCGAAAAGGATTTTGATAGGTACACCTTCAATGTACCCATATCTGCCAAGTTGCTGGCATTCTTCTCAGGTTGCTTTTGAGAGAGGGCGTATGCGCTTTGATATAGAGGTTGGTACGGTCGAGGCGTCGGTGGTTGCGGCTGCAGTGACGATGACGGTTGCGGTTGATGTAGCGGCATCTCGATCTGACGAAACAGCGACTTTGGATATCCACTTACGGCTTTCATTGATTGCGTCTCTCGGATGATTTTGCTTTCATCCGTCAGTAGTTGTTCTCTGACGGTTCGGACATTAACTTGCATAGTGGCCCACTTGTCCACATGCATAACAACTGTTACTTCCACATCTGCAACTCCAGAATGTACTCTGTTACATCCGGGCATGTCTCGCATTCTCGATCGACTTGTGAAAGATTATCTCACAGAACTAACTCGGCTCGCCATCGCCTCTTGTTTGGGAAGGTCTTATTCTCCCAATTCTTTTTACTTTTTGACTTCTAATCTGTAAGAAGCAATCTTGGCGAGGCTTGAATCTAAAAAGGTACTGGATTTGGATCTGGCGTCATTTTGTCTGGTAGCATTTCCATCTCCATGTCCAATGCACGATTTAACATTTTTGCATATGACGTTTGTCACGCCCCAATTCCCGAGGGAAGGCACGGATGCCGGGGTATGATTAGGGGTGGGGGTTAAGAAGCGGGGAAGAAGGGGGATACACATAACATACACGATAAGAAGATGTGACCATGAAATCGGGCAACATCTCCTCTATAACTAGGACATATCCTGAAGGGGAGGGGTGCACAAACAATCCACCAACAGAATAATATCGATACCATAACTTTGATAGTCGAAATCTTGATTTATTGTAAGTAATGCAAGAAAGCAAAATAGCATTACATTCTGTCAACTAGACCGGTCAACCACATAGCATGCTCATATCGAGACTCACAAAGAATAACATAATAAATCTTGTTCCCAATCGAAAAGAAAATAAGGGACAGAATACATCAATATCGTAGTGCGATATAACACAACATCGCTGAAGCATAGCATGAAGAACCCGCAGCCCACCCCCGGCCGCCTCGCCCAAATTCTCCTCCATCTGTGAAAAGATTTGAAAAAGAGTTTGGGGTGAGTACTAGCGCACTCACCGGGTTTTATCATAAATCAAAAGAATCATGATGCCGTGTTCGTAGCACTTACCTTAGAAGGTTTTAAAACGAAATCCACTTCTAAGTAAGCAAAATAGATTTTCATTTTTCGATACCGATCCGTTGTTATCTTTATTCCCATCATAGAACCAAGAACCACGGCTCAAACGTATCCCGCCAGCCCATCACATCTCGCTCATTCGCCCGAACATATCCAACGACCCATGCCCGAACGTATCCAAATGGCTAACTCGGTGTGGACTTGGGTCAAATCCCGTCGTAACCATAACCACCTCATTACCATTTCCGTGGACTTCCGGTCTATCCCTTTAGAACCATAACCACGTGTTCTGGGTCTATCCCTTACGATCAATACTCAAGATGGTGATCAACCCACCGGTAGAGATCCGCACAACCATGATAGAACCATATCTCGGATCGTAGAATAGTAATAACTTCATCAAAACATTTTACTTGCACATGTTTTATTTTGAAATATCGAGTAAATAACTCAAAATAAGCATATATAACCCAACCTCGAATGCAGAAAAAGCGTTAACCGGAGGTATCTACGGATCCGATGACTTCACCGATCGACCGGTAGGTACCGTAACAAGACGGAACAACTTTTGGGGTCACATCCCACAAAGCAAAGCAACAACATGATCCAAACGACGATCGTAGCAAAATTGTGGGTTTTCACTTTCTCGAACCCACATTCGCACTTTTCGGTTTTCAAATCAACTCGATGCGTAAGGAAAATATATTCGTGGCATCAAGACCAATAATAGGGTACTTTCAAAATATGCATGCATGCAAGTCGACTCAAATCTTAGCAAACAAGAAACTTCAAAATCGATGCCTATCCTCGATCTAGGATAAACCATCCAAAATCGATGAATGAAAATGGAAACATAAGAAATATGCATAACGATTTAACATGGAATGACAAACTACGTTGAAAATGGATAACCCGGCATGTACTTCCTTTAGAAAACTCAAGCAACGGAAACATCCCGACATGCGTAAACGTGAAAAATGTAAAACTAATCGGTACTTTAGTAGAATGATAGCCCAAACTCAAAACCTAAAGGACCCAGAGCTGTAAAAGGTGGCTCTGTGGCCACCAAACCGCGCCAAAGGGGCGGGCGGTCGGCCTTCACGACGGCGGTTTGGCCAATAGGCGGCCTCGCCCTTTTCTCGCCTCGTCCCTTTAGATCCCGAGTTCTATGCTAAACGATCTACTAAAAGGAGAATCAAAACAAGAAAAGGACAAAAATGTAAAAACGGGGCTGCCCGGGAGGTTGATCGGCGGTGGTGGCTCGGCGGCAAAAATAAGAATGGCGCCACGAGCCTCCCCGGCCGATCCCCACTCCTCCAATGGCTCCGCGGCGTACTGAGCTGCTCGGCTCTTCCGTAAACACGTAGAGACGAAGGAAATGAACGTTGAAAATGAAGGCCCTAGCCTCCTATTTATAGGAAAAGCGGTGGTCAGCAAGCAATGCAATTGCTAAGCTCTTTTTCAAAACGCAAAAAGCGACGCAACTTTTGCAAACGGACTCAAATTTAGCAAACTTGGTACACATGGACACGAAATAAAGTACCTGGACACAACGACTATAAACAAGATATGCTTTTAAAAGATCCATGAAAAGTCCGATTTTCGATAACTTCCTGAGTGCCAAACCTTCATGGGTGGTCGAAAACACTGATACTTAGTGTCTATGAATTGCCATAAGACACTCTTCACAACGCCTCGAGGTTTCATGACGGTCGATCACCAAACAAAAGTCAACCTTTGACCTTTCCTCAAAAACGCGCCATGCAAAACAAAAGCTTAAAAAGGATCTGTATTACATCCTCCTCCTTAGAAAAATTTCGTCCCGAAATTTCAAACACGTGGAGAAAACAATTCGTGGCATCGAGCCCCGAACTTGTCTTCCAACTCCCACGTAGCTTCCTCCTCTCCGTGGTGATTCCACAACACCTTCACCAACGGAATCGCTTGTTCCTCAATTCGCTGACTTCTCATTCCAAAATAGCCACCGGTCTCCTCGTAACTCGCATCCCGAGCAAGAACCACTTGGTCATGCTTGATCACGTGTTTTGGGTCGAACACGCATTTCTCACCGAGAAACGTGAAACACGCCATGAACATCTCCGATGCTAGGCGGTAAAGCTAACCTATAGGCAACGGGCCTATTCTCTCAAGAACTTCGAAGGTCCAACGAACCTCGATCGTAATCTTACCTCGCTTCCCAAAATGAACGACTCTCTCGTCGGGAAACCTTAAGGAAAACGCGATCTCCGGCCATGAATCAAGATCCGCGACGCTGGTCTCGCATAGGACTTCGCACGTCCCGAGCTTCCTCGATCCTTCGCTGATCTCGATCGACAACCTCGACCGCCTCACGAACCATCTCGGTCCTAACATCTTCCTCTCGCCCACTTCGTCCCCAATAAAGTGGCGATCGACACTTCTTCCGCATAACGCTCATAGGAGCTATTCCTATGGTGGCCTCGATAATCTTGTTATAGGCAAACCCACCAAAGGTAGTATCTCTTCCCAATTTCCTCCTCTATCGGCCACGATCGCCGCAAGATGTCTTCCAAAATCCATACCGATATGATCTCATTTTCTCACGACCTTGGAAAACTCACCACAAAATCCATACCGATATGATCTCATTTCCACTGGGATTGGTAGCGGTTGCAACAAACCCGACGGACGTTGATGTACAGCTTTCACTGTCGACAAGCCAAACAACGCTCCACAAACGCTGCTACATCCTTTTTCATCCCTTCCCACCAAAAGTTCCTTTTAAGGTCTCTCAGACATTTTGGTGCTTCCTGGATGAGTCAGATATTTGTGCCTCATGAGCTTCACTCATGATTTTATCTCTCAATTCCCTATTGAGTGGCACACATAACCTTCCTCGTAATAGTAGCGTTGTCCTTCGCCAGGAAACCCTTGCTATCTTCTAGCCTTGCTTTCAAACGCATCTTTCCAAGAACTCGCCTCGCACAGACTCACGATGGCTTCTCTCAGTCCGGTTCAAATATGTCAAAGTCGCGATGAATCCTTACCGATTCCGCGGTGAATCACTTCCGTGCTAAGCTTCTCAAAGTCTCGAATAAGCTCTTTCTCTTGCGAAGAAGATATCCCAACTTCGCCTCGACTTGCGACTAAGAGCATCTCTACAACATCGCTTTCCCGGTGATAACCGATAGAGCAATCATAATCCTTTACCAACTCTAGCCATCTCCTTTGCCTCATGTTCAACTCCTTTGTTCAAAGAAATACTTGAGGCTCTTGTGATCCGTGAAGATCTCACACTTAACTCCATAGAGATAGTGCCTCCAAATCTTCAAATAGATGAACGATCGCCGCTAACTCCGTGTCGTGAGTTAGGTAGTTCAACTCGTGCGGTTTCAACCGACGAGACGCGAAGCTATAACCTTCCGCTCGCATAAGAACGCAACCTAAACCAAGCTTGATGCATCGCAGTAGACCACAAACCCATCGCTCCTTCCGCACGACTCAACACCGAGCAGCTTGTTAGCTTCTTCTTTAACTCTTGAAACTTGCTTCACAAGCTTCGGACCATGAAAACTTGATTCCTTTCTCGAGTTGTTGCGTCATCGGCCTTCCTAACTTTGAAAACCCTTTGATGAAACGTCTATAATATCCGGCCAAGCCTAGAAAGCTTGAACCTCATTGGCATTAGTCGAACCTTCCAGCCATTTACCGCTTCAACCTTCACTGGTCAACTTTGATTCCTTCGCACACGACGTGTCCAGGAACATCACTTTTGAGCCAAAACTCGACTTACTATACTTGCATACAACCTCTCTGCAGTAACGCTTCCGTAATCTGCACGGAGGTGTTCTCTATGCAACTCGCATTCTTGGAATAGATGAGAATATCATCGATAAAACCAAGACGAAACTATCCAGACATCGATGGAAAACTCGATTCATCGATCCATGAAAATCGCCGGCGCATTGGTCAAACCAAACGGCATCACGATGAACTCGTAGTGCCCATACCTCGCTCGAACGCGGTCTTCGCAACGCCCTCCTTCCCGATCTTCAAATGATGGTAGCCCGACCTCAAATCGATCTTAGAGAAGACACTGCCTTTGAGCTGGTCAAACGGATCGCCGATCCTTGAAGAGGATATCATTCTTCGATCGTCGCCTTATTCAGCTTCTCGTAGTCAATGCACATCCGCATTGACCCATCCTTCTTCTTGACGAATGTAATCGGCGCTCCCCTACGGCGACACGCTAGGTCGGATAAAACCTAGATCCAACAGCCTCCCGTGAATCGCGCTTTCGCTTCTTGCAATTCCTTAGGTGCCATTCGATGGTGCCTTTGATCTCGTCTTGCTCCGGTTCGGATCAATAGTGAATTCCACTTGTCTATCAAAGGTAAACCTGCAAGTCCTCGGAAACACGTCCGGATATTCACACACCATCGCTCCTTTGCAATCGCTTGCGGCTGTTCATCGTGCCTGTCAAAATTACCAAGAAATTCGACACTTCCTTTCTGATCATCCTCACCGCCTTCAAGGTCGAGATCATCGCACGCAAACACCCATCCTTATGCCGTGGAAACAAACTTCAACTCCTTCGGTGTTCGAAAAGCAACTTCTCTCGAGACAACGATAGTTGCCATGTGCTTTTCCAACCAATCCATGCCAAAGACGACATCGAAATCTTCCATTCCATGACATGCAAATCGACAAGGACCTTCGCTCACGTATTTCTACCTCCGGTTCGGCAAATCTTTTTGCTTTTAGCACTTCTCGACGGGATGGTAATTTCGTGGTACTCAGTGATTTCTTGGTACCAAACCCAACCTCTCACACGTGATTCTCGAACGAAAGAACGTGAGGCTCTCAGATCAAACAAAGCGAAACGGTATATCACCATATGGATTATACCGCAAGATTTTCGGAGCTTGAGCCGCCGTCACGATTCAAGGCGATACCCTTGCTTGTCTGCGGTGGCCTTTGGTTTGTTGGCCTAGGGTGACCTCCCGCCCATTGTTTGTCCTCGGCGAGCTCGATTACCGCCTCATGGGCGAGATGCCGCCATCATGGCGCCGCACCGCCCCCTCCTAATGCATAATCTCGAGCGTAATGTCCAGACTTTTACAACGATAGCACTCGGTGCTACCTTGCCCGCATCACGAAATGATTCCTTTGGCATTTCGCACCGCGTTTTTCCACACCGCACGGGTTGGAAATTCCTTCCCAAGGTCGCTTTCTCTTACTTGAATGCCTTGATTCGTTGGAATCATCGACCGCCTGTTCCCTCGAACACCGATCGCCTTTCCCGATCATCCCATTTCCTCTTACTCTTCCTCCGCTACCGGCTGTCCGGTGGCATCGTTTTTCCGGGCAACATTGACTCAATGTTTAATACCCGATTCAAGGATCGCGATACGCCGATCTCCCCGATCGACGAGCGAAATTCGATCTCGGTCTGAGTCCTCTCGAACTCGCTCGCTCGGTAGCCTCAAGCCAACAAGGTACGTGAGCATAACGTGATGTATTTATCGAACGAGCGATCGTGCTCGGTGACCATCCTTCTTCCTCGACGAAGATTCCGTTAGATTGCGCGCCGCCGCTCAGAAACGCTAGGCACGCATTTTTCCATGAGTTCTTCCTCGAAATCTTCCCACGATACCTTCCCCACCGCCCGGTGTTGTGGTCCTCCTCACGATTCCCACCGTAAATCAGCCTCATCTGCTAGTCAAAGATCGTGCAATTGCTTTTACGCTTCTTCGCACCGATGTATTCAAGATCCTTTCGTGGATCGTATCCGCTTCTCGGCCGATCGGTTCGCCGAGACCGCCGAACGTGGGGAATTACGCTGCGAAAACTCTCGATCGCATGTCACTGAACCAAAGGTGGTTCTCGCTTCTTCCACGCTATTGTTTCTCGGTTCCTTGTTCTCGCATTCGCATCGACGCTTGAAACATTAGAAAGCGCTTTCGCGTGAGATAATCGGGTATCATCGCATAACATATATCATCACCCATATCACATATCATCACATATATCACATATCACGACGATCACATATAATCATGCAATCTCGTCAACATATCATCGTTATGCATTTCACATAACATTATCATCACACATCACATAGATCATATATCATCATGGCATAGCTCATATCACATATAAGCATCAAACATAAACATCCCGTCATGTAGACAAGTTAGTATCAAGAATATTCAAGGTCCATGAAGGATCACAAAATACAAGATCAAGGTATGTCACCAAAAGGTCGATATGAGCAAAGAATCGACTCCTACATCACAAAAGATGCCGCTCGTCCATGCTTCTAGCATCATGATCGCCACCGACACACCGACTACCTACATCTCGTCCTCCATATCTATCCACTACTCTCCGCTCGTCCCAGGTTCCATTCTCGCCTCCTCATCCTCTCTTTCCTTCCTATCGTGGTTGAATTGGCCGCCGCTTTAAAAGCGATCCCGCATGGAAGCAAGCCTCGTGGGTATGATCCCATCCAAGCCACCCCGATCGCCTCGAGTGTCGTCAGTGAAAGTTGTGCCCGAGTCCCTGCTCTGGCGCTTGCCTTCCTCAACATGCCCGACCTCATCGTAGTCATCGGCTATCCGGATCACCGGGTCCTCTCGAGTCCTCACCGTCCTCCTCATCCTCCTCCCGGGTCTTCCCTCCTGAGTCTCCTTCCCGGATGCCAACCTCGATACGCTTTGGTGGCATGAAAATCCGATCCCGGCTTCTTCCCCGCCATCGCCGGATGGACAATCTCTCTCGCCCGGAGGTTCCCGCCAAAATCGCTCCGGTCCTTCTGGAAGGTAAGGATCGCCAATGGAGGTGTAGTGATCGTGTATCGATGCACCGTGATCGTCTCGAGATGGTCGCTTTCCCAAAGGCTCTTCGAGAACTTCATCCCTATCATCAACTGGATCGTCCTCGAACATGCCTTGCTATCACATCCTCCTCGGATGGTATACCTCGATGATCGGTCCACCGCTCCATACTCGAGCAGCGAACTCTGAAATCCAAGGTAAGGTGTCCGGTGATAGATCCCGTCTCAACATCACGCACTGCTTTCGCCCACGGCCGCCAACCTGCTGGTAGCCTCTCACAACCGATAGTAAGCCTCATATTCATATACTTTCCCACTATCTCGGATCTTTCTCCATAATCCAACAAATCTCCCGAAATACTCCCAACGGTTTATGGATATTCCCGGTACATTCCACGAACTTACGGACCGCTTTCATCCATCCTGTGGGATCTTAACCAACGTTATGTCCGGCCATCAATATCCATAAACCTACATGTTAGTTTATCAACATAACAACAAATATTCACGCTTCCTTTTTCTTCCCGCCGTCTGGGTAATCATGTTTCAAACACATGTTCATTTCAACACATATCAATATCAATATCGATATTTATCATAATAATCACGTAAGCAAATACGTGATTCACTTACGTATACTGCTTATCAAAATAAACAAGATTTTCAATCAACAATACATCGCTATGTAAACACATAGACTTACATCAACCATATGTGATCACATCAATCACATCATATCATATAAACAATTTTCACATCACAACAGACAGTTCTTCCGTCCCATCGACAAATCATTTCCACATCCATATCAACATCCAACCACATCTCATCCACATCACGTAAACTCTTACTGTGCCAAAACACATGAAACCAAGATCACATCAAGCATCACGTAACCACATAAAGCATCAAGAATAAACACATACCTCATCCCCTTTTAAAGGAGGCGGATGACGGTGAGTGAGGGTAGTTGTAGATTGATAAATGCTTTAGAAGAATAAGTTCTAAACACTCAATTTCAAGAACGCACATGATATAAAGCAAACAAACCGCTTTGATATCGGACAACAAAGCTAGAGGTCAAAGCCAAGAACCATTGTTCGATACTATGTCACACGCCCGAATTCAGGAAGGCACGGATGTCGGGTGTGATTAGGGGTGGGGGTTAAGCGGGGAAGAAGGGGATACACATAACATACACGATAAGAAGATGTGACCATGAAATCGGGCAACATCTCCTCTATAACTAGGACATATCCTCGAAGGGAGGTGCACAAACAATCCACCAATGTAATAATATCGATACCATAACTTTGATAGTCGAAATTTGATTTATTGTAAGTAATGCAAGAAAGCAAAATAGCATTACATTCTCGTCAACTAGACCGTCAACCACATAGCATGCTCATATCGGACTCACAGAGAATAACATAATAAATCTTGTTCTCAATCGAAAAGCAAATAAGGGACAAGAATACATCAATATCGAGTACGTACATAACACAACATCGCTGAAGCATAGCATGAAGAACCCGCAGCCCACCCTCAACGCCGCCTGCCCAGCCTCCCCATCCGTGAAAGATTTGAAAAGAGTTTGGGGTGAGTACTAGCGACTCACCGGGTTTTATCATAAATCAAAAGAATCATGATGCCGTGTTCGAGCACTTACCTTAAAGGTTTTAAAACGTAACCATTTCTAAGTAAGCAAAATAGATTTTCATTTTTCGATACCGATCCGTTATTATCATTACTCCATCATGTAACCAAGAACCACGGCTCGGAACGTATCCCGCCAGCCCATCACATCTCGCTCGCTCGCCCGAACATATCCAATCAGCCCATGCCCTAACGTATCCAATGGGCTAACTCGGTGTGGACTTGTGGTCAAACCTCGTCGTAACCATAACCACCTCATTACCATTTCGTGTGGACTCCGGGTCTATCCCTTCGTAACCATAACCACGTGTTCTGGGTCTATCCCCACGATCAATACTCAAGATGGCGATCAACCCACCGAATAGAGATCCGTGCACAACCATGATAGAACCATATCTCGGATCGAGAACAAGAATAACTTCATCAAAACATTTTACTGCGCATATGTTTTATTTTGAAATATCGAGTAGTTAACTCAAAATAAGCATATATAACCCAACTCGAATGCATTTAAAACGTTAACCGGGAGGTATCTACGGATCCGATGACTTCACCGATCGACTTGGTAGGTACCGTAACAAGACGAACAACTTTGGGGTCACATCCCACAAAGCAAAGCAACAACGTGATCCAAACGACGATCGTAGCAAAATTAGGGTTTTCACTTTCTCAACCCACATTTGGCACTCTCCGGGTTTTCAAATCAACTCGATGCGTAAGGAAATATATTCGTGGCATCAAGACCAATAATAGGGTACTTTCAAAATATGCATGCATGCAAGTCGACTCAAATCTTAGCGGTGAAGAAGCTTCAAAATCGATGCCTATCCTCGATCTAGGATAAACCATCCAAAATCGATGCATGAAAATGGAAACATAAGCAATATGCATAACGACGAACATGGAATGACAAACCACGTTGAAAATGGATAACTCGGCATGTAATTCCTTTAGAAAACTCAAGCAACGGAAAACATCCCGACATGCGTAAACGCGAAAAGCAAAAACGAATCAAGACTTTAGTAGAATGCATAGCCTAACTCAAAACATAAAGGACCCATAGCGAAAGGTGGCTCGGTGGCACCAAACCGACGACAAAGCGGCGGTCGGCGCCTTCACTACGGCGGCGGTTTGTTAAATAGGCGACCTCCGCCGTTTTCGCCTCGTCCTTTAGGATCCCGAGTTCTATGCTAAACGATCTACTAAAAGGTGGAATCAAAACAAGAAAATGACAGTAAAGAAAAATGGGGCTGCCCGGGGAGGTTGATCGGCGGTGGTGGCTCGGCAAGCGGCAAGAATGCGCGCCGCCGAGCCTCCCGGCCGATCCCCGCCTCCAATGCTTCCAGCTGCACCTCGAGCTGCTCGGCTCTTCCGTAAACACGAGAGACGAAGGAAATGAACGTTGAAAATGAAGGCCCTAGCCTCTTATTTATAGGAAAAAGCGGTGGGTCAAAATGTCGGCAAGCGTCTTTTTCTAAAACGCAAAAATGACGCAACTTTTGCAAACGGACTCAAATTTAGCAAACTTGGTACCCATAGACACGAAATAAAGTACCGGACACAACGACTATAAACAAGATATGCTTTTAAAAGATCCATGAAAGTCCGATTTTTCGATAACTTCCCGAGTGCGAAACCTTCATGGGTGGTCGAAACTCGTGATACTTAGTGTCTATGAATTCGTCATAAGACACTCTTCACAACGCTCGAGGTTTCGTGACGGTCGCATCACCGAAACAAAAAGTCAACCTTTTGACCTTTCCTCGAAAAACGTGCCATGCAAAACAGAAGCTTAAAAATGACGGGGTATTACAACGTTGGAGGTTAGCTTGCCAAAATGATTCTGATCTCTTGGCGTAAACCAGCACGAAACAATTCCGCCATCTTCTCACCTGTCTCATCTTTAAAAGAAGCATAACGGGCAAGACTGCAGAATTCACTATCATATTCTGCCACAGTCTTCCTGCCTTGCTTCAGGTTCGCATATTTAATCTCTTTCTCTTTGCGGTAACTTCAAGGTATATACTTTTCATACAATTCTCCCTTGAATTGTGTAGGGAAATATGATTTTAACCATCTCCCGATGATCTATCTTGGATGTTGAATTTACCATACATTGATTATATACCTAGCATGCACCTATATAATTAATTGCAACACGTTTGTGTTTTCTCGTGTTTACCTACGAATTTGCCTGGTAAGGATTAGATCAAGACTCGTGCTTTGATCTTCTGGACTGTATCCCGATTGCCTAAACTCCAATGCTGTCACGACCCCAACCCTAAAACGGATTGGAAGGGAACAATTGAAGGAATAGTACTTTGGATTCATGAAATACTAATACGAGGATGTATACTATATGCAAAATAACATAGTATACCAGGTGAGCTGAACCAACAGAACCAAAGGAAATATAATAACCTGAAGGACTTTAACCGTTAATATCATCGGTTCACAAAACATTGTTCAAACTGCAGCGGAAGTCATGTGAATACACGTATGACGACGTGTACCCAAGGTTTCTAACTTAACATACATAAACTTATCAAAAAGTAGTCCTGACTTCTCAACACCCTCCATCAGCATTTTCAACAGCTCAACCTGCACATTTAAAAACAAACATGCAGGGCTGAGTACAAGAATGTACTCAATGGACTCATGCCAAAACATTTTATCGTATTTAAATTACTCTGCCACATCATAGTAAGACATAAGGGTTTTATTTGAAATACCTTATGCTTAACAAAATATTTCATCAGTTCATAAACATTTGCTTGGCCAAGCATTTTACTTGCATGTATGATCCATATCCTTATCCTTTCTTCATATCATTATCATTAACGCCGGTAGAAGGAGGCCCCCTCCTACGTCGCCGTGACCGGCCGTGAATTGTCCTTACAGCTCACAATCGCCATTAGGTGTACACGTTAATCTTAGCTGGTATAAGCCTTCCAGCATAAGATCCGATATCGATTTCATTCATAAGTTGGGAGCTACCCAACGATTCACATTATAGCAATCAAGGTAGGATACATACGTAAAACATAAACATTTTCGGTGTAATTACTTAAACATTTTAACATCATTTTTCGATATCAAGAATACAAAAGTTATTCACTCGCAATTTATCACTTAAAAGTGTAGTAAAGCCCACCGGACTATTCGATCGCTTTTATCTTGATTATTCTTCAACGTCCGCCGCTGCGTCCGTCATTCACACCTTTACGCAAAAACGATGTTTAGTACGCCGTTCACGCCGAGACTTTTAAAGTCTAGCATAAACTTCGATATTCTATATCGATTTAAATTAATTCTCATCAATTCAATACCGCCGTTTCTCACAGATTTAACATTTCTCGTTTTCGGCGTAAACGAGATATGTTCAACAATTACTAATTTAACCTTTAGATAAAGGTTAAACGTATTTCACGCCGATCTAACGATTTCATTCTGAAATCCTTTCTTACCAATGAGACTTCATTACTCAATTAACGCTTTTCGCCAGTATTAGTGTATTTATCGAACGATTTCATACGTTGATTTCAAAAGTCAATAATTTTGACTTTTATTAGTAAATTCTTTACTAATTTATATTTTAATCTTTAATTTCATATAAATCAATTTCTAATTGATTTATTTTGCTAAATTCTTTTTATTACTATTTTTTTTTTTAGATATATTTTGAAGATAACTTCTAAATATATAATACATCATTAATTTAATCATTTAAGGATTTAAAAATCCTTAATACCTTTAATATAGCTCTCGGCTATTTAATATAATTATATTCAATTATTTTCAAATTTTCTTCAATTTTTACATAGTGTACTATATTATCATAGTATCACTAATATGTATTAATTATTAACTATAGAAAATTTTTGTTTATTACTCAATTAATTTCAAATTCACGGTTTCTTAAATTTGTCCAAATAATTCTTGAAAAATCTAATTATTTAGTATATAGTCTTAACATTAATCCATAACATATTATAACATATGGTTTATCATATTCAATTTCTACATTAACAAATCAAGGTTCATGGTTTCGATTCTTAACACACATGCACCAAACAATTTCATAAAATTCTAACAAAATTACACCATGCTTATACATCATAGTATAACAATATTACATCATAGTTTTCATTAAAAACAAATTAATCATCATCAAATTGAGCCTTGAAGCTCTCGGCCCTTTTGAAGAATTTGAACAATTAACTCCCAAAAATTCTAGTAAAATCATAGAGTACATAGTTTAGGTCCTAGATTAATTATATGTCATTGCATGCCTTGAATAAAAATTACACATCAACATAAAATTTTTATAATTTTCGATAATTTTCCAAAATATAGCATAAGATTTTTTTAAAATTCCTAATAAATTGCTATGAACTCTTATAACACCATATATCAATAATTCATGCTCAAATAAATTCTAATAATTTTCGATCATCATATAAATTTCATAACATCTTCAAATTAATTTTCTAAATATGACCTATGCTTCTATTCATTATGCTACACATTATTGATGCATAACTTAGCATAGTGTTAGCAAATTTTTGAAGTTAAACATACATGCATAACATTTTGAAATCAAGAACACTTACCTATTCCTAAGTCAAACTTAACATGCATTAACTAAATATTGCTATCAACAACCACCAAGAACATAAACATTAGAAAATTTTTTTCCACAACCAAGAACACTAAAACACTTGTATCCTCTTTAGCTTAGCTTTCGAATTTTTCATAGCAAACTCATGTAAAATTGAAACCTTGCCCAATTCCTCACCTTTCTATGGTATGAATATATAGTAGAAGGTTTATAGGCTAGATTTTGGTGAAGATAGAAGAGAATTTTCAAGGCTTTTTTAAAGGGAGAAGCTCTCGATTTTTTTCAAAATTTGGAGAAGAAAATGGCTTTGAAAGAGAAAGAAGAGTGTTGGTGTTTGGTGTTCAAGACTTGAGTGAGTGTGGAATGAGAGAAAAGATTAATCCTACCCTTTGTGTCTCTCTCACTCTCGGCCTTCTCTTGCTTTTGGAGAGGAAATGGTTGTGTATTTTTTTCCAAAACTTGGGTGGTGTGATTGTGAGAATAAAAACTGAAATTCACCTCCCTTATACCCCCTCAACCCATCGGCTCTCACATGCAAATGGAAGGGAATAGAAGCATTGTGTAGTTAATGGATTATGACTCATATTTGAATCATGAGGTGAAGTTAATGCCTCTTACACTATGTTGGCCATTGAATAAAATTAAGCATGCAGTTTGGAGGCAAGAGCCGGCGGCTCTTTGATGTCCAAACAAATGAATTTTATTTTTTTTGTATTTAAATGTTGTTATACTAGATACTATATATGAGTTAAAATACATTCTTCCATGTATATCATATCCTCTTTGATTATACTATGTTAGTATGTAACATAGATACAATTTCTATAATTAATATGTAACTTAACAAAGTGTATACCAAAATGATGTGCAATATGTTATTTATAACATAAGGTCTCGATTTTATTAGTCTCCATTGATACATATTTTATTTTCATGTTAGTTATAGATATATATATTGTAACATATGGTTTAGATAATAAATTATATCATAGGAAAATTTATTGGTATCATTTTGTATAAGAAAACCCTAATTTCTAATTAGGGTTTTCAAAATTAAAGATTTTAATCACTATCGAATCCTTAATGCTTTAGCATTGTTTTCATGTTAAATAATACTTTAATTACATATAATAATCATAGGAATTTAAATACTATAATTCCTTGATCATTAATATCATTTTCTATTCATCTCTAAACGTTAACGCTTTGAAACGCCTCAAACGTTAACTATCGAATCATTTCAAAATGATCGTAATAATATCGTATTTACTTCGTTAAATAATTCCATAAATAATGAAATTTTATCCTAAGCTCCGTTGCTTAGAGAATTTTACGAATTATACTTATCGTAAGTAGGCGTTAATTTCTTCAGGAAATTACAAATGCCGAGTGAGGACAATCCCATGGAGAGTCATAGAAATTCGCCTTCACTCCTTTGAAGTTTTCGAAAATCTCAAGCTTGAGAAGTATGGATTTCAAAATTTCACCTTAGGATTAGGGCTTGATTTTCTCTCACCTTATATTTATAATGCAACCCTAAATCCTATCAAGATAGAATTTCTTGTAATATCCCGCAGTTTTAAATGCTTAATTACGATAATTTAAATCGTAATTTAGAGTTTAACCTCGATAATTAAACTCTTAATTAGTCAACGCTCGATTTGACTAAGCATAATTTGATAATTTCGTGTGACATTCATTGACACTTAGCGAATTAAGGAATATAATTTCTGATATTCCTTCGAACGTAATATTCTAACGTCGACTAAATTCGACAGTTAAGCCTTACATTATTTTTAAGCATTTAAGCTTAAATTTCAAGATTTCCTATTATTATAGGAATAAATAAAGTTGTTACAACTTTATTTTGAACATTTTAGAGATGATTTAATTATGTGAATTTAGAGACGTTTCGAACGTCTACGTTTCGAGATAATTCGATAACTTGGCCAAATGATCATGGAATTATAAAATTTAAATTCCTATGATTATTTTATGATATAAGAGCATCATTTATCATTAAAATAATGCTATAGGATTAAAGAATAGAGATAGATTAAAAGAGCCTATTAATGAAAACCCTAATTTTCGAAAATTAGGTTTTGTGGTCTAGAATTGTTCTAAATATTTTTCTATGATTTAATTCATCATATAAGACATATAATATGTCACATAGATATATATTAGCTATTTATTTTAAGAAAATAAAATATATAGCATTATTGATATATATGGTTTTCGAAAATGTATATATATGAGAAATTTGATTTAATTCCTATCCAAATGATGATGTATTGTCATAATTACATTTTGGAGATATTTTTAAGGATAAGATAAGGTGTATCATCAACTTGCAAAAGTGGGGTGCCAAGTGCATGAAAAGTGGCGAAAATTTCATTATTTTATGTGATAAGGTTAACAAATATCATACTATAATTAATGAGGGGTATGAGTTGGATCTTATCACATTATTAGGTGTAAAGTAATGTATGTGTTCAAGTGGAACAAGTAATCTACCATCCTTGTTTGTTAGTAGCCGAAAATTAGGAGAATTTGGTGTGATTTCATGTGATTTAATAAATAAATATCATGCTATAATTAATGCTATGTCATTATTATGTTCATAAGATATTTTTATAAGATAGGATAGAATATGTATTCAATTTGAACAAGTAACTAAAATCCTTGTCTTGTAGTAGTTGCAAAGTTTGAAATTTTGAACAAATGTGAACATAAAATAAAAGTCATAGTGTAAAATGTCGACTATTCAAATATGATATTATCCTAAATTAATATTATAGTATATGATAGTATAAAAATAGAATTTATTCCTTCACAATAAGAAATGGCCGAACACTATATACATAAAGTGTAAAATGTAGAATTTCCCTATCTTGTGATATTAATTGAATATATTAATATGTATTAGTACTAAAACAACTAAAAATCATTACATATAATGTGGAGGTTCCATGAACATAAGAAATTATAGAATGAAAATTTTCTTACCTATTACTTATAATTGCCGTGAATTAAGAAGGAATAAAAGATTGAGAAATTTGTCTTTAGCAATTACCAAGTGGGCAATTAAGAGATAAGGTATGCTATCATTAAAGTATATCATGATAAGGATAAAATTTTGTTTATTTGTGCAAGTGGTGTTAGTTGATATTTTATGTGTAATAATTACACTACAACTGGATTAATTCTATAAATATAGGATAAAACATTCACCCATTTAGCACCCCAAACCACCGAAAATTGTGAAAGAAAAATGAGGAGAGCTCTTCAAAGTTTAATCCCAAACTTAGTTCAAATAAACCTTCGCCGATTAAATCGACTCCGATTAAAAGGTTAGAAATTTTACGAGCTTAGTATACATGCTAAATTTTCGATTTTCATCCTTTAGAATTCATTTTATAAGCTTAGTTTATTTATGATGATTTTGAAAATTTGCTCATATGCTAAAGTGTGTAGAAATCATGGTTATATGATATTATTAGCATGTATTATAATTATATCACAAAATTAAGCATGATATCAAATTTTATATATGGACGAAAGCATGAAAGCATGATATGTTGATAATTATGATTTTTAATTGTTGATTTGAGCATGAAATCATAATCTAGGGTATTAATTATGCTAGTATGAATTTATGTATAATTTTTGGAAAACTTTAGTAGCTAAGTCTATGAATTTCGAAAATTATAGAATATGATAACATATTGTGATATAATCCATGTTTAAGTGTTATCATAGCAAATTGATAGTGTAGATTCATAATATAGTGTTTTATGAATTTATTGGATTTGTTAAAAATTATTTGGACCTAAGTCCAAATTTTCGAATATGACTTAGGAAGATTTAATTAAATAGTTCATAATAAATAAAAATTATGTTATAGCAAGGATGCTTATAGTTGATTATGTGTTATGTGATTTTATTAGAATTTTGGAAAATGGTTAATTAATTAAATCAAAGTTTTCGAAAACCATAGTTTATGTGATATAGAGTTATAAATTTATTTTATCAAGTATAATTGCATAATATGTTCTAAAATGATGTTTTAGACATATTATGATTTTATAGGAATTTCTGGAATAAGAATTATACATAAAATATCGAAAATACATATATAGTATTAAAAAGTCAAAATGTTTACTAAAATGTTGACCAAAGTCAAATTGTTGACTAAAAGTCAAAATGTTGACCAAAAACGTTGAACAAGGTCAAAAGACACGAAATTCGATAATATGTGATCTATGTGACGTAGTACGTTTAGTAACAATGTAACTTACGATACGTAAGTACATTAAAACGTATATTATGTGCTAAAGAGATGAAATATCTCTCATATGATGAGCGATTTCATAATCGACATCATTTTGATTAGAAAACGTCAAAATAAGTCCGACGTTAGCCTTATTTGATTCATAGGACATTAGACGATGTTCGTCTCTATCGAAACGTGACCAATATACTAAAATAGTTCTTACGTTAAGGTGGGACATGGACTTGAGCGTTGACGTTAGAAAGGAACCTTATTAAAAAGCTACGTACTAGGTGGGCTTTATTCGAAAACCCTTTTATTTACTTGCTTTATGCAAATGAAAATTATTTATTTACAGTACTTCTGTTGAGAAATGATTATGAGATGATTACCTGCCCAAAGTGTTTACGTTTTGTGTATGAATCCTATCGAGCTGTTGGTTCGGACTTAGCAAACCATGAGAAAGAGATCTGGTTGGGTCGCCCCAACCGGTCGCTCCCAATTTTATAGAATGAATTCGGGTCCCGTGTTTAGGGATGAATTTCGGATTCCTAGCATGCGGGTCCCGTGTAGATGCGAATTCCTAGCTCGGACCGTGTACACCATAGGTGATCGTGTGCCGATAGCAACATCTTCGATCGTTCACGGCTTCGTAAAGGAGGCCTCCTTTCACGACGTGAGTTTATAGGTGGTCAAGCCGATAGCAACATCTTCGACGGTCGCGTCTCGTAGAAGGAGGCCTCTTCTACGGCGCCTAAAGAGAATGTTATATGAAAAGTTTACAAAAGTGATATGGATCATACATACGAGAAAATGTTTGCGAGCGATGTTTTTGAGAAAACAAAAAGTGTTTTAATAAGCACGAGTTATTTCAATAAAACCCTCGTGTCTTACTAAAAGGGCGATGTAATTTAAAGAAATGTTTTTGCAATGAGCCCAGAGTGCATTATTTGTACTCACCGCATATTTGTTTTTAAATGTGCGAGTTGAGCTAATCGATGGGATGGAGCGGTGTTGAGCGGTCGGTCATTTGTTCTTGATAATAGAACCTTGAATACACATCGTCACATGTGTACTTCATATGCTTTCCTGTAAAGTAGATTATGAAGTCCTATGTATGTTATGTTCTGGATCAAACCTCAAACACTCAGCTCTAGAAATATTCTCAGGCGTATATGTCACATGGTTCAAGTTTTGGGTTTGTCCATGTCATTATTCATAATTAGTTATTATTTCTATTGTTAATCCCATTAATATCCTCGCTAATCCGTACTTAGGGTTGGCGGGCTATTACAAAGTGGTATCAGAGCGGTTCGTTCCTTGAACCCCAAAATTTTGTTTCAAAGCTAAGTCTAGATTGAGTCACCAGACTTCTAGAGATCAGCTGACTATGCTCAACACTCCATCACATCAAGCTCAACCGGGAAAGAGGTAATTGACTTTCTTAAAGTTTTGAGAAGGAGAATAAGAAGTTTGAAAGTGAAAGTTATTAAAGTGAAATGATTTTCCAAGAAAATGAAAGTTTTGAAATAAAAGAGATTCCAAGAATATGCAGGTATGGGACTACATATTCAAGGAAAGCTCAAAGGATTCCAAGAATATGTAGGTATGGGACTACATATTCATGGAAAACTTAAAAGATTTGATAAGCGTTGAGTAAATGATTTTCTCGGTTTTGGAAATGAAAAAGTTTGAAAGTACATGCCCCTTTCTCAAAATTTAGAAATGAGAAGTTTGAACATGGAAAATGATATTTCCAAAGAGATGAAATTTATGAGAAATTGTTGAAAGAGAAAATTTTTGCATATATTGCAAATAATGTTTTGAGAAGAGTTGAGAATGATAGTTACGAAAATTTCTTTGAAAGGACTTATGAAAGTACAGTAAAGATGTTTTATATTACACCGAGAAGGTGTTACGAGAAAGAGAAAAGTTATATAAGAAAGTATTGACATTGATATGTCAAAGAGAAATCTTTGAATTCATGGAATTCGATGAGAATTTATGTTATGAAAGTTGTTGGTTCATTACCAACATATGATTATATTATGACGATGTTATATGAGAAAGTGTTGATATAGAAATATCAAAAGTGGAATCTTTGAATTCATGAAATTCATGAGCATGATTATTATGAAAGAGCTATGTTATGAATGTTTACTGGTTACGAAATTTCCATTATTTTGATAATAGATATGTTATCCCAAAGAACATAGATCGTTTAAGTCGCATGATCCCTTTTGCGAAAGAACATAGAAAGAGAACTATGAAAATTTTAGTCCGTCATGAGTCGAAACGAGATCGAAATGAGAATCTCGAACTGAATGATGAGAACAAGGAGCAGAAAGTCAAAGAGCAAAGACGAGAATGATGATTTAGAGATAACGAATGTCACTATACTACAGTGACATGAGTATAGTCTTATGTTTGGATGTTCAAGTATGATGGAAATCCAAATTGACTATGACTTTCTCGTTAGAAACGAAACAAGAATGTGATCAAAGAAACAGTTGATACTGATCTTGCGACATATATAGAACGAGAACTCTACAGTGTGACAGGAATCTTAGAATGCTACTAGAAAGCAAGATTCCCAATAGTTCAAGAAGAACTATAACATATGTGTACATGAGAACCTTTGATGACAACTAAAATGAGTTGTATAAGGTTTCAAATCTTATTCATAGCCCAAACTTCTGTTATTGAGTTTAACTCTATGATCTAGTTTCGATTGAGATATCAATTGAATTCTCACTTTTTTCGAAAGGAGTTTACAACCAGAAAATTTCATAAAACCATTTCCTTGAAACCAAACCTGCATGTGACTGAGAAAATATTTGTGATGGGCCTGGCCACCCCATATGACCAAAGAAATCTCGATCTTGTTATTACGGTCTTGAATCCTACCTTCCCATTTATTCAATTCAAAGAATATGTTGATTCAAACCTTGAGTTGTCATCGTGAATTGTAAAACCATACCTCTTGTAAGTTAATTACGATGGTGCCTTGAACCTGAAACCAATAAGTATGACATATGTTGACGTATCTTGTCACCTAAAAGTTTCAGATCAGTAAAGTGATAGACATCAAGATATGATGTAAAGAAGTTCTCGATGAGATGAGATATATTTTATGATACACATAGGTGGATCAACCCTTGATGGGCTTTCCCAATACTACTAACGATGAAAGCTATACCTCCACGTGAGTGTATGATGACTAAATTATGAACAAGATACTCTTTAGCATTGAGTGCTAGAGTAGAAGTAAAGAAAAGTATATGATATCCTTGGGATATAATCTCCTCTCATTATGTTATAATGAGAAATATTACAACTTATCTTTAAAGATAGTTGTTCGTCCTTATAACCTCATTAGTAGGTTGGACATATCTAAAGTATAGAAGTGGATGAGAATCATTGATGGATATGTGAGAAATGATAATATCTCAGTTAATAAAGTTTTCCGCTTTATCCATAAATCGATAAAGATTATGTTCCCAAGTATCTGAGACTTTAGTTAAACCAATGATAGTGTGATCGATGGATCAAATAATGAGATATGTGAATAGCTAGGCTATTCCTAGTATTTAAACCAAGAATGGGCGAGATACCCGAAGTTGAGACTTGGCAATAGAACATTGGTACTTAGAATCTAAGTTATGGTGTACAAACGTACTACCTTACCCGTATAGAATAGAATGATGACAACCTTAATCCTAAAAGAGAGGACCAAAGTATAACGAAAGCAATATGACTTTCGGATATCCTGCTTAAGAAAGGAAGCAATAATAAAGAATAGCTGATGAAACTACCAGCTATACAATCATAAGATAGCCCGGAACATGAGATAAGTTTTATAAATAGTTTGATTACGATAAGTAAAATAATTCCTTTGAAGGGAAGAAGTGGATTAAGAAGTAGATTTGTTATTTGAGATGAAACCGTCATACTCTAAGTATATAGAGACAAAACACTCATCTTATGCGTGATTTAGTAATTAAACAAGTGAGATAACTTTAAAAGATGATTGCAAAGGAAATACGTTTAAGCGAACAAAGGAAGGGATTCACAAGAAAGGACCTTAAGGTGAATCTAATTGAAAAGTTATTCCTCATATTTATGAGACGACCCATAAGGTGAAATGTTGGGTACCTCAGCATTGAAACAAAGTAAACATAGAATGTCGAGAAGATAGTAAAGATATATGAAATCAAGAAAAAGTATGATGCGTTCTCAGTAAACAAGGGATTTTGACTTATGCGAAACCACTTAGTCAAACCAATGAAGATTAAGAGAAATGACGTATATCCAAAAAGGATATTACAAATGATAGCACAACAAGTGCTAATATAGGGATTCTTCTTGAAAGGATTTTAAAAGAAGGAATATATGGAAGATATATTCTAAAGATCGATAAAGAGAAAAAAGGAAGCTGAATCATTCATACTGGTTTGAAAGTATGATAATGATAGGACGAACAAAATCAGGAAAGCCTGGTAGGTATGAGAAAATTTCTCAGTATACCTAAAATACTTTTGTTCGAGACAAGTGCTTCACATCCTGTTATCACAAGAATAGTAAAAACATGCGTGGACACATTAGAACTCAAATCAGAATAAGCAAATCAAAGGATGAGAATTTCTTTACTTAAAGGAAGAATCATGGTCGCCACACGTATTACTCGAACCTAGAATTGAACCTAGGATCACTTAAGACTTTACTAAAGAACTTGAACATAGTACCTATATGAGACGTAAAGATAATCTTAAGAATGGATTGGTTAGTAGAAAACCATTCCACGATCCTGTACAAGGAGAGGGAAATTTCGTTCCTTTTCTCCAAACAAGAAGTTGCGAGCTTCTATGGAATCCACATGGGAAGGAAATTCCAACCATACCCACACTATAAATAAGGGGATTAATAAACAAGAAGGGATGTCGAGCATTCCCTATTTAACTAAGCAGAGAATGAAAAGCATGAATGAAGATAGAGGATATGGAAATTGTTCGAGGATTTCTAGATATTTCCTGACAACTTAGCAAGATTACCCCTGATAAGCAGCTAGAGTTCCACTATCAAGTTGGAACTATTATTAAACCATGTCAAAAATATCTTCATCAAATGGATTCAAGGAAAGTGAAAAGATAAAGATTTAAATTAAAGGTTATAAAATCTAAGTTTCATCGAACCTAGTGTACTACCTTAAGAAGCACCCAACTTGCTTGTCAAAGAAGAAAGATGGCCCATTAAGAAAATATATAGATTGTTAAGAAAGAATAATCTATTACCAAGGGTAAATGAGTATTCTATCAAAGGGAAAAGAGTAAGAGTAGTCCTGAGAATCGATCTCGATTCTCGATCTCGATTGGACTATAATCAACTTAAGGTACGAGCTAAAATGTACCCAAAATGGCCTTCCAAACAAGATGCGGCCACTATAAGCTTATAGTCGTGCTGTTCGGATCAACTAATCATGACCATGTTATGAACCTCAAAATCGAGTGTTCCGTGCATACTAAGATAAATTGTCTAAAATCATCATAGATGATATTTCCATCTAATCAAAGGGCAAGAAAGAGTATAGAGCACTCTTGGGAACTATCTTGCGAGACATCAAAAGTCAAACAAATTTTGCCAAGTTATTTAAGCTGAATTTGGCTTAAAGAGGTAATATTCATGACACATAGTGTCTTGGAAGAATCCATGTGGATCCGCAAAGTTAAAAACAATGCAAGGTTGGAAACAATCAACGACCCAAATGAGATTGAGAGTTTTATAGAATTTATATTGCTATCGGAGATTCATTGAAGACTCTCTAAGATAATAAGGTCAATAACGCAGCTACTCCAAATAGAAATCAAACTTACATGGACCAATAAACGTGATGCCACGTGCTAAAGTGGGAAAGATAATAAGCCATGCATCACAACGACTTAGAACTAGCAGTAGTAAAACGAATTAAGATTTTGAGAACATCACCTCTATAAAGTGAGGTGTGAGATCTTCATAGATCATAACAGTTTAAAATACTTCTCCGAACAAAGAGACTTGGAAAGGAAATGGAAAAGATTGCTCGAATAAGTAAAAGATTACGAAGGCAATATAAATTATCACCTATGAAAGGGTAATATAGTAACTAATGCTCTATGCTGTAAAGATCAGTTTAAGTGATGATAAATCCTTGCAGAAAAGGAAAAACTCATCAAAGAGTTTAAGAGAATGAAGATAGGAATTGTCGAACATTGTCTCGATTGCCTATAAGTAAAGGCATTGTATCAATGATCCTATGGGATGACGTAACAAAGGATTTTAAGATAAGATTACCAAAGTCAAAAGATAACACTGCTATATGGGTAGTAGTATATCGACTTACCAAATATGTTCAGTTCATGCCTATTTAGGCTACTTCTGGGTCTGATAAGTTAGCCCGGTTGTTTACTAAGAAAATCGTACGTCTCGCACCTTATAAAGATTTTGAGGTTATCTTTAGAATATGAATTGACTTAGAAAAGAAAGAATTGACATACAAGTTGGAAACGTACTATTCCACTTATTAAGTTTACCTACGACAATAGTTGTTGAAACAACATAGCCCATATGAAGCATAGTATAAAAAAGTATTGATCATCTCTTTATTGAGATAAAGAAAATAAGAGGAAAGTTTTAAAGCCAATTACGTGAAAGGAATGAATGAAATGTTTGCCAAATTAGCGATGAAAGAAAGAAGCTCATGATAAACAAAAGTCTTACGCTAATATCGCGTGAGATATAAGATCGCATCTTGAATGCAGAGATAAAGTGTATTAAAGTTCTCCATTGAAAGAATTCTAATGTTTGGAGAAAAAGGAAGTTGAGATTACGTTTTATAGGACCTTGCGAGATCCTAGAAATGATAAGGCCTTGTAGCCTATAGATTGGTACTTCCACCAAGTTTGAGAAGTGTACAGAAATTTTTCCACGTATTACGGTTAAAGAAAGTACGAACATGATCCAAAATACATGACCACCATGATGACGTTATTCTTGAATCAAGATATGGGTTATGAGAAAGAATATGCGATTGTTTTAATCATTAGATTCAACGGTTAAGAAAGAAACTTATAACGTTGGTGAAAGTCCAATGGAGAAGACCATGGACAAAAGAAAGTTACGTGGAAGCTTGAAATTGTTATAGTGCAAATATACCCGAACTTTCTAAGGTATGCAAATTTCGAGGAAGAAATTTATTTTAAGGGGGGGTAGAATGTAATATCCCGCAGTTTTAAATGCTTAATTACGATAATTTAAATCGTAATTTAGAGTTTAACCTCGATAATTAAACTCTTAATTAGTCAACGCTCGATTTGACTAAGCATAATTTGATAATTTCTGTGTGACATTCATTGACACTTAGCGAATTAAGGAATATAATTTCTGATATTCCTTCGAACATAATATTCTAACGTCGAGTAAATTCGACAGTTAAGCCTTACATTATTTTTAAGCATTTAAGCTTAAATTTCAAGATTTCCTATTATTATAGGAATAAATAAAGTTGTTACAACTTTATTTTGAACATTTTAGAGATGATTTAATTATGTGAATTTAGAGACGTTTCGAACGTCTACGTTTTGAGATAATTCGATAACTTGGCCAAATGATCATGGAATTATAAAATTTAAATTCCTATGATTATTTTATGATATAAGAGCATTATTTAGCATTAAAATAATGCTATAGGATTAAAGAATAGAGATAGAATAAAAGAGCCTATTAATGAAAACCCTAATTTTCGAAAATTAGGTTTTGTGGTCTAGAATTGTTCTAAATATTTTTCTATGATTTAATTCATCATATAAGACATATAATATGTCACATACCTATATATTAGCTATTTATTTCAAGAAAATAAAATATATACCATTATTGATATATATGGTTTTCGAAAATGTATATATATGAGAAATTGGATTTAATTCCTATCCAAATGATGATGTATTTTCATAATTACATTTTGGAGATATTTTTAAGGATAAGATAAGGTGTATCATCAACTTGCACAAGTGGGGTGCCAAGTGCATGAAAAGTGGCGAAAATTTCATTATTTTAGGTGATAAGGTTAACAAATATCATACTATAATTAATGAGGGGTATGAGTTGGATCTTATCACATTATTAGGTGTAAAGTAGTGTATGTGTTCAAGTGGAACAGGTAATCTACCATCCTTGTTTGTTAGTAGCCGAAAATTAGGAGAATTTGGTGTGATTTCATGTGATTTAATAAATAAATATCATGCTATAATTAATGCTATGTCATTATTATGTTCATAAGATATTTTTATAAGATAGGATAGAATATGTATTCAATTTGAACAAGTAACTAAAATCCTTGTCTTGTAGTAGTTGCAAAGTTTGAAATTTTGTGTGAACAAATGTGAACATAAAATAAAAGTCATAGTGTAAAATGTTGACTATTCAAATATGACATTATCCTAAATTAATATTATAGTATATGATAGTATAAAAAATAGAATTTATTCCTTCACAATAAGAAATGGCCGAACATTATATACATAAAGTGTAAAATGTAGAATTTCCCTATCTTGTGATATTAATTGGAATATATTAATATGTATTAGTACTAAAACAACTAAAAATCATTACATATAATGTGGAGGTGCCATGAACATAAGAAATTATAGAATGAAAATTTTCTTACCTATTACTTATAATTGCCGTGAATTAAGAAGGAATAAAAAGAGAAATTTGTCTTTAGCAATTACCAAGAGGGAAATTAAGAGATAAGGTATGCTATCATTAATGTATATCATGATAAGGATAAAATTTTATCTATTTGTACAAGTGGGTTAGTTGATATTTTATGTGTAATAATTACACTACAACTTGATTAATTCTATAAATAGGAGAGGGGATCAAACATTCACCCATTTAGCACCCAAACTACCGAAAATTGTGAAAGAAAAATAGAGGGAGAGCTCTTCAAAGTTTAATCCAAAACTTAGTTCAAATAAACCTTCGCCGATTAAATCGACTCCGATTAAAAGGTTAGAAATCTTACGAGCTTAGTATACATGCTTGAATTTTCGATTTTCATCCGTTAGAATTCATGTTATAAGCTTAGTTTATTTATGATGATTTTTGAAAAACATGCTCATATGCTAAAGTGTGTAGAAATCATGGTTATATGATATTATTGAGCATGTATTATAATTATATCACAAAATTAAGCATGATATCAAATTTTGAATAAGGGCCGAAAGCATGAAAGCATGATATGTTGATAATTATGATTTTTAATTGTTGATTTGAGCATGAAATCATAATCTAGGGTATTAATTATGCTAGTATGAATTTATGTAGAATTTTTTGAAAACTTTAGTACGTCTATGAATTTCGAAAATTATAGAATATGATAACATATTATGATGTAATCCATGTTTAAGTGTTATCATAGCAAATTGATAGTGTATATTCATAATATAGTGTTTTATGAATTTATTGGATTTGTTAAAAATTATTTGGACATAAGTCCAAATTTTCGAATATGACTTAGGAAGATTCAATTAAATAGTTCATAATAAATAAAAATTATGTTATAGCAAGGATGCTTATAGTTGATTATGTGTTATGTGATTTTATTAGAATTTTTGGAAAATGGTTGCTTAATTAAATTGAAGTTTTCGAAAACCATAGGTTATGTGTATTAAAGTTATAAATTTATTTTATCAAGTATAATTGCATAATATGTTCTAAAATGATGTTTTAGACATATTATGATTTTATAGGAATTTTTGGAACAAGAATTATACATAAAATATCGAAAATACATATATAGTATTAAAAAGTCAAAATGTTTACTAAAATGTTGACCAAAATCAAATTGTTGACTAAAAGTCAAAATGTTGACCAAAAACGTTGAACAAGGTCAAAAGACACGAAATTCGATAATTTGTGATCTATGTGACGTAGTACGTTTAGTAACAATGTAACTTACGATACGTAAGTACATTAAAACGTATATTATGTGCTAAAGAGATGAAATATCTCTCATATGATGAGCGATTTCATAATCGACATCATTTGATTAGAAAACGTCGAAAATAAGTCCGACGTTAGCCTTATTTGATTCATAGGACATTAGGCGATGTTCGTCTCTGTCGAAACGTGACCAATGTACTAAAATAGTTCTTACGTTAAGGTGGGACGTGGACTTGAGCGTTGACGTTAGAATGGAACCTTATTAAAAAGCTACGTACCAGGTGGGCTTTATTCGAAAACCCTTTTATTTACTTGCTTTATGCAAATGAAAATTATTTATTCTGATATTACATTGAGAAATGATTATGAGATGATTACTGTCCAAAGTGTTTCGTTTTGTGTATGAATCTGTCGAGCATTTGGTTCGCTAACCGACTTGATTCTTGGGTGTTCCCAACCGATGAGAAAGAGATCTGATTGTTGGGTCGCTCCAAACGGGTCGCTCCCAATTTTATAGAATGAATTGGGTCTGTGTTAGAGGGATGAATTTCTGGTCTATTCCTAGCACGGAGGTTGAATTCGGGTCTGTCTAGATGCGAATTCCTAGCTCGGACCGGTGTACACCATAGGTGATTTGTGTGCCGATAGCAACATCTTGATCGGTCACGACTTCCGTGAAAGGAGGCCTCCTTTACGACGTGAGTTTATAGGTGGTACAGGTGCCGATAGCAACATCTTGACGGTCGCGTCCGTAGAAGGAGGACTCCTTCTCTGCCTAAAAAGAATGTTATATGAAAAGTTATGAGAAAGTGATATGGATCATACACAAAGAGAAAATGCTTATGCATAGCGATGTTTTTAAGAAAACGAAAAAATTTTAATAAGCGAAGGCCTTCCAATAAAACCACGTGTGTCTTACTATAAAGGAGCAGTCTAATTTAAATAAATGTTTTTGGCAATGAGTCCACTGAGTGCATTATTTGTACTCAGCCCTGCATATTTGTTTTTAAATGTGCTGGTTGAGCTAATCGATGGGATGAAGCAGTGTTGAGCAGTCAGGTCATTTGTTGCTGATAATAGAACCTTGAATACACATCGTCACATGTGTACTTCATATGCTTTTCACAGCTAGATTATGAAGTCCTATGTATGTTATGTTCTGTCAAACCTCAAACACTTGAAGCTCTAGAAATATTCTCAATATATGTCACACCATTCAGTGTTCCATGTCATTATTCATTACTTAATCTCGTTTATCAGTAACAGTCCCTGCTAATCCGTACTTAGGGTTGGCGGGCTGTTACAAAGTGGTATCAGAGCAGTTCGTTCCTTGAACCCAAAAATTTTCTTTCAAAGCTAAGTCTAGATTGAGTCACTAGACTTCTAGAGATCAGCTGACTATGCTCAACACTCCATCACATCAAGCTCAACCGGGAAAGAGGTAATTGACTTTCTTAAAGTTTTGAGAAGGAGAATAAGAAGTTTGAAAGTGAAAGTTATTAAAGTGAAATGAATTTCCAAGAAAATGAAAGTTTGGAAATAAAAGAGATTCCAAGAATATGCAGGTATGGGACTGCATATTCAAGTAAAGCTCAAAGGATTTCAAGAATATATAGGTATGGGACTACATATTCATGGAAAACTTAAAAGATTTGATAAGCGTTGAGTAAATGATTTTCTCGGTTTTGGAAATGAAAAAGTTTGAAAGTACATGCCCCTTTCTCAAAATTTAGAAATGAGAAGTTTGAACATGGAAAATGATATTTCCAAAGAGATGAAATCTATGAGAAATTGTTGAAAGAGAAAATTTTTGCAAATATTGCAAATAATGTTTTGAGAAGAGTTGAGAATGATAGTTATGAAAATTTCTTTGAAAGGACAGTTATGAAAGTACAGTAAAGATGTTTTATATTACACCGAGAAGGTGTTACGAGAAAGAGAAAAGTTATATAAGAAAGTATTGACATTGATATGTCAAAAGAGAAATCTTTGAATTCATGGAATTCGATGAGAATTTATGTTATGAAAGTTGTTGGTTCATTACCAACATATGATTATGTTATGACGATGTTATATGAGAAAGTGTTGATATAGAAATATCAAAAGTGGAATCTTTGAATTCATGAAATTCAATGAGCATGATTATTATGAAAGAGCTATGTTATGAATGTTTACGGTTCTGAAATTTCCAGTTATTTTGATAATAGATATGTTATCCCAAAGAACATAGACTGTTTAAGTCGCATGATCCCCTTTTTGCGAAAGAACATAGAAAGAGAACTATGAAAATTTTAGTCCGTCATGAGTCAGAAACGAGATCGAAATGAGAATCTCGAACTGAATGATGAGAACAAGGAGCAGAAAGTCAAAGAGCAAAGACGAGAATGATGATTTAGAGATAACGAATGTCACTATACTACAGTGACATGAGTATAGTCTTATGTTTGGATGTTCACGTATGATGGAAATCCAAATTGACTATGACTTTCTCGTTAGAAACGAAACAAGAATGTGATCAAAGAAAATTGATCTTGATCTTGCGATATATAGAGCGAGAACTCTGATTGTGACAGAATCTTAGAATGCTACTAGAAAGCAAGATTCCCAATAGTTCAAGAAGAACTATAACATATGTGTACATGAGAACCTTTGATGACAACTAAAATGAGTTGTATAAGGTTTCAAATCTTATTCATAGCCCAAACTTCTGTTATTGAGTTTAACTCTATGATCTAGTTTCGATTGAGATATCAATTGAATTCTCATTTTTTTGAAAAGGAGTTTACAACCAGAAAATTTCAAAAAAGCATTTCCTTGAAACCAAACCTGCATGTGACTGAGAAAATATTTGTGATGGGCCTGGCCACCCCATATGACCAAAGAAATCTCAGTACTTGTTATTCTGGTCTTCGAATCCTACCTTCCCATTTATTCAGTTCAAAGAATATGTTGATTCAAACCTTCAGAGTTGTCATCGTGAATTGTAAAACCATACCTCTTGTAAGTTAATTACGATGAATTGCCTTCGAACCTTGAAACCAATAAGTATGAGATATGTTGACGTATCTTGTCACCTAAAAGTTTCAGATCAGTAAAGTGATAGACATCAAGATATGATGTAAAGAAGTTCTCGATGAGACGAGATATATTTTATGATACACATAGGTGGATCGACCCTTGATGGGCTTTCCCAATACTACTAACAGTAAAGATATACCTCCACGTGAGTGTATGATGACTAAATTATGAACAAGATACTCTTTAGCATTGAGTGCTAGAGTAGAAGTAAAGAAAAGTATATGATATCCTTGGGATATAATCTCCTCTCATTATGTTATAATGAGAAATATTACAACTTATCTTTAAAGATAGTTGTTCGTCCTTATAACCTCATTAGTAGGTTGGACATATCTAAAGTATAGAAGTGGATGAGAATCATTGATGGATATGTGAGAAATGATAATATCTCAGTAAATAAAGTTTTCCGCTTTATCCATAAATCGATAAAGATTATGTTCCCAAGTATCTGAGACTTTAGTTAAACCAATGATAGTGTGATCGATGGATCAAATAATGAGATATGTGAATAGCTAGGCTATTCCTAGTATTTAAACCAAGAATGGGCGAGATACCCGAAGTTGAGACTTGGCAATAGAACATTGGTACTTGGAATCTAAGTTATGGTGTACAAACGTACTACCTTACCCATATAGAATAGAATGATGACAACCTTAATCCTAAAAGAGAGGACCAAAGTATAACGAAAGCAATATGACTTTCGGATATCCTGCTTAAGAAAGGAAGCAATATTAAAGAATAGCTGAGGAAACTACCAGCTATACAATCATAAGATAGCCCGGAACATGAGATAAGTTTTATAAATAGTTTGATTACTATAAGTAAAGTAATTCCTTTGAAGGGAAGAAGTGGATTAAGAAGTAGATTTGTTATTTGAGATGAAACCGTCATACTCTAAGTATATAGAGACAAAACACTCATCTTATGCGTGATTTAGTAATTAAACAAGTGAGATAACTTTAAAAGATGATTGCAAAGGAAATACGTTTAAGCGAACAAAGGAAGGGATTCACAAGAAAGGACCTTAAGGTGAATCTAATTGAAAAGTTATTCCTCATATTTATGAGACGACCCATAAGGTGAAATGTTGGGTACCTCAGCATTGAAACAAAGTAAACATAGAATGTCGAGAAGATAGTAAAGATATATGAAATCAAGAAAAGTATGATGCGTTCTCGAAACAAGGGATTTTAACTTATGCGAAACAACTTAGTCAAACCAATGAAGATTAAGAGAAATGACGATATCCAAAAGGATATTACATATGATAGCACAACAAGTGCTAATATAGGATTCTTCTTGAAAGGATTTTAAAGAAGGAATATATGGAAGATATATTCTAAAGATCGATAAAGAGAAAGAAGGAAGTTGAATCATTCATACCGGTTAGAAAGTATGATAATGATAGGACGAACAAAATCAGGAAAGCCCGGTAGGTATGAGAAAATTTCTCAAGATACCTAAAATACTTTTGTTCGAGACGAGTGCTTCACATCCTGTTATCACAAGAATAGTAAAAACATGCATGGACACATTAGAACTCAAATCGAATAAGCAAATCAAAGGATGAGAATTTCTTTACTTAAAGGAAGAATCATGGTCGCCACACGACATTACTCGAACCTAGAATTGAACCTAGGATCACTTAAGACTTTACTAAAGAACTTGAACATAGTACCTATATGAGACGAAAGATAATCTTAAGAATGGATTGGTTAGTCGAAACCATTCCACGATCCCGCATAAGAGAGGGAAATTTCGCTCCTTTTCTCCCGAACAAGAAGTTGCGAGCTTCTATGGAATCCACATGGGAAGGAAATTCCAACCATACCCACACTATAAATAAGGGATTAATAAACAAGAAGGGATGTCGAACATTCCTATTTAACTAAGCAGAAATGAAAAGCATGAATGAAGATAGAGGATATGGAAATTGTTCGAGGATTTCTAGATATTTCCTGACAACTTAGCAAGATTACCCCTGATAAGCAGCTAGAGTTCCACTATCAAGTTGGAACCATTATTAAACCATGTCAAAAATATCTTCATCAAATGGATTCAAGGAAAGTGAAAGGATAAAGATTTAAATTAAAGGTTATAAAATCTAAGTTTCATCGAACCTAGTGTACTACCTTAGAAGACCCAACTTGCTTGTCAAAGAAGAAAGATAGCCAATTAAGAAAATATATAGATTGTTAAGAAAAATAATCTATTACCAAGGGTAAATGAGTATTCTATCAAAGGAAAAGAGTAAGAGTAGTCACGAGAATCGATCTCGATCGACTATAATCAACTTAAGTGCGAGCTAAAATGTACCCAAAATGGCCTTCCAACAAGATCGCCACTATAAGTTTATAGTGTGCCGCTCGGATCAACTAATACGCCACCATGTTATGAACCTCAAAAATCGAGTGTTCCGCGCATACTAAGATAAATTGTCTAAAATCATCATAGATGATATTTCCATCTAATCGAAGGGCAAGAAAAGAGTATAGAGCACTCTTGGGAACTATCAAGTATGATTTTATAGGAATTTTGGAACAAGAATTATACATAAAATATCGAAAATACATATATAGTATTAAAAAGTCAAAATGTTGACTAAAATGTTGACCAAAGTCAAATTGTTGACTAAAAGTCAAAATGTTGACCAAAAACGTTGACCAAGGTCAAAAGACACGAAATTCGATAATACGTGATCTATGTGACGTAGTACGTTTAGTAACAATGTAACATACGATACGTAAGTACATTAAAACATATATTATGTGCTAACGAGATGAAATATCTCTCATATGATGAGCGATTGCATAATCCACATCATTTTGATTAGAAAACGTCAAAATAAGTCCGACGTTAGCCTTATTTGATTCATAGGACATTAGACGATGTTCGTCTCTATCGAAACGTGACCAATGTACTAAAATAGTTCTTACGTTAAGGTGGGACGTGGACTTGAGCGTTGATGTTAGAAAGGAACCTTATTAAAAGCTACGTGCACTGTGGGCTTTATTCAAAACCCTTTATTTACTTGCTTATGCAAATGAAAAGTATTTATTTACAAGATTGTTGAGAAATGATTATGAGATGATTACCTGCCCAAAGTGTTTACGTTTTGTGTATGAATCCTATCGAGCTGTTGGTTCGCCAACTGACTTCGCTCTTGGGTGTTCCCAACCCATGAGAAAGAGATACAGTTGTTGGGTCGCTCCCAACTGGGTCGCTCCCAATTTTATAGAATGAATTCGGGTCCTGTGCTAGAGGGATGAATTTCCTTGTCTATTCCTAGCCTGGAGGTTGAATTCGGGTCCTGTGTTAGATGCAGAATTCCTAGCCTTGACCGGTGTACACCATAGGTGACTGTGTGCCGATAGCAACATCTTCGATCGGTCACAGCGTCCGTGAAAGGAGGCCTCCTTTCACGGCGTGAGTTTATAGGTGGCTTGGTGCCGATAGCAACATCTTCGGCCGGTCGCGGGTCCGTGAAGGAAGCCTCCTTCTACGCGCTCTAAAGAGAATGTTATACGAAAAGTTATGAGAAAGTGATATGGATCATACACACAAAGAGAAAATGCTTGCGCAAGCGATGTTTTTAAGAAAACAAAAATGTTTTAATAAGCGCAAGGCCTTTCCAATAAAACCCTTGTGTCTTACTATAAAGGGGCAGTCTAATTTAAAGAAATGTTTTTGGCAATGAGCCCACTGAGTGCATTATTTGTACTCAGCCCTGCATATTTGTTTTTAAATGTGCAGGTTGAGCTAATTGATGGGATGGAGCAGCGTTGAGCAGTCAGGTCATTTGTTGTTGATAATAGAACCATGAATACACATCGTCACATGTGTACTTCACATGCTTTCCGCAGCTAGATTATGAAGTCCTATGTATGTTATGTTCTGTCAAACCTCAAACACTTGAAGCTCTAGAAATATTCTCAATATATGTCACACCATTCAGTGTTCCATGTCATTATTCATTACTTAATCTAGTTTATCGATGTGATCCCCGCTAATCCGTACTTAGGGTTGGCGGGGTATTACATTCTCATATATCTAATAAATTTAATAATATCACTTAAGATAGAAAGGATCAAGATAGAGTCCTGAGGGACTCTACAAGGGAGGACGAGTTCTCATAGCTTTAGCTAGATGGGCCGGCCAGGGATCAAATGCAATGAATAAAGATGGGCCTCAAATAAATTAATTATCTTATGTTCTTGCCTGAACATAAATTAATTCATAAACATTTATTCATGCCACTAGAGAATAAATGTCGACTTATCCCTTTATTTTCAAGTTGAGTCGGGCTTGCACTTAGACTTCATGAATCCCTCGTATTTAAGATATCGTGACGTCCATTAATTATTTACGCCCGATTGCTTAAAATAAGTAATATCTTTAATTCCTTATGTAGTACCACTCAACCTTATTATTGTATTTCTTGAGATAACTCAACCCGCGGGGTTTAGTACAATAAACATTTCGAGCTCCTTAAGGGACGCCATCATCCTAAACGGATACGGTGACTCGACACGTAACTAGCATGACATCACTACTACAAAACCACTTTTCTCACACCTTATAGACTCGCTTTTAAAGCGTAGTCTATAGAGTAGACCACGCCTGTGTCAAAAGCGTGAGTCTATGTGCTAATTTTGAAGTATAGACCACGCTAACAAAAGCGTAGTGTAAATGCGTGGTCTATAGTGGGTATAGACTACGCTAACAAAAGCGTAGTGTAAATGCGTAGTCTATAATGGGTATAGACTACGCTTAAAAGCGTGTATGTATGCGCGTTTTTAATAAAAAGCGTAGTCTATGCCATAAATTAAAAAAAAACAAAAATACACGTGAGATTCGAACTCACGATGTGTGGTTTATTAACATGACACTTAACCATTCCACCAACAATTCAACATCTCTCATATGTGGACTTTATTTATATTTATATCATAACTAGAACCTAAATTTACAATATTTGCCGTCTTTTATTTCGGACAATTCAACACTCCCGCCTCTTCACTCCCGCCTGACGATCTCAGTATTTTTCACCTCCTGCCGCCACCGTTGTTCCATCGCCGCCGTCATCCGCCTCACATTCTCTTCCGCCGCCGCTGGCGCTGCGCCGCCGGTGAGTTCTCTTTCTTCCTCGCTCTGCAATTTTGTCTTTTTAGAGAGGCAGAGAACGAGAGCAGAGGGGCTTGTCTTTCTTCCTCATCTTCACTTTAAATTTTGCCGTAAGGCCCCGTGTGGGCTTAGAATTTTGTTTGAACCTCTATCTATATCTCAAGATGTTCTCTTATTTATTCGCTTATGCTTTGTGGGGCGTAGAACTAGAATTTTATGGATATCCTTCTATCTATGTCATAAAGATGATGGCGAAAACCCCGGCATTCATTGACCGCCAATTTCTTGCATATATTAAGTTAGTTTGGTTTTTCAATTAAAAGATTTACGGTTTGAGAAAGCTTTGGATTCACTAAATTATGTGTAATTTCTCATGGATACCGTTTGTGGATAATATATTGTTCTTTAAGAGTCTTGAAAAGGACGACTCTTCGTTGTGAAGCTAGCTTAGTAGTAGAATAATTGTGTTGATATACTTGCTGCAGGATTTCGATAAGGTGTGTGATTTTTGATTATGCTCGATCTAGGATTTTCGGAAGGTAAATGATTGTCGAATTTTGGGTTATAATATCGTAGCATGCTTCTAATCCGCTTTTGGTGCAATTTGTGTGTGTGATATTGGTGAAAATTTTAGGTCGTGCAAGCTATTATAAGTGAGCTGAATCACAAGGTGCATTGCCTGTGAGCAATTCGAGGGTTTCATCGCTTGCAACATGCCGTGGACCGAGGTTGGTTCTGCAGCTTAGGGATTAGTTTGGTTTCTTATTAATAGTTTGGATTCAATTCGAGGTTTCATCGCTGCAAGTTTAATTTTGATTTGATTTATTCTATCATTCGTAATCGGTAAGATAATTTAGCAAGCTTGAGCCACCCAAACTCAATATATATAGAAGTCCATAGGCGAACTTTGCGGTGATGTTGCATCAAATCCACCGCCCGCCCATTAATCGATGTAGCTTTCTCGCAGCTACGCTGCTTCTCATTACTAAGGTAATTCATTTTGATCTAGCACACCCTATAATGAGGATTGGCGGATTTATTTTCAACTTGTAGATGCTCTCTTCAATCCTCTATGCTCGGGTTGGGGATCTTTAGCTACTTTATTGGAAAAAAGTTAGACGTGCCAATGCCGCCTTGATTCGCTTTTTCTTTCATGAGTTTTTATTTTAATATTCTCACTAGATAAATTTGGTAGAGTTTAGTACCCAAGATTATGCTAGATAGTTGATGATCATGAAGATGCAATATCGGGTTATTTTATGGCGGTTTTGGTTACCGCTTGCTAATTAGCTATGTCTTGTTCTATTAGTCTTGGTCGGTTGATATGTCTAGTTTGGGGACAATCACAAGCTAGGATTTTATATACTGGTGTTCTCGCATTGCGAGCAACACAAGAGAGTATTGTCAAATTTCAATCCAGGTTGAAAAGACGCGTCTTGGATGTATTACTATAGATTCATGTCATAATATATCAAATGTTAATAAGTATGAATACTTGGTTCACAACAAAGAATATTGTCCGTAGCTAGACCTTAACAAGTTAACCATAGTTAATGAATACAATAATTCATCCGCAAATAGTGTATGTGCATTGTCACATGTCTTTAGTGAAATCAGTGATCTAAATAAATTTGAAAGTTTTCACCCTTTGTAGCTGCATTGTAAATTTGCGTAAAGTAGAGATAAAGCTTCCTACTTGTTTTCTTCTCACTACTCATGTGTACGAGCTGGCCCATAGATTGCAATTTAGCTGTTGCAAGCTCCCACCTTGCAGCTCTCGAAATTTAAACTCCAAAAGTGGAGTAGGCTTGAGTTCACAAGTCCATTTGTGTGGGGTGACTAACCGTAGTGGTATTAGTGACTAGTGTTCTCAGTCGAAAGATAGCAAAAAGTCATATATCCTATCAAGTTTAGAAATGACCACCATTTTTATCCTCTCTATTTTGGAAGAGTTTAAGGCTTCCATTTTTCGCCTTTAAGTCTCAAGATGATAACTAATGGAAGATGTAAAGAGAATTACTCACCTTGAATCGTAATTGAAGATTTCAAATTATATTGTGTGATACATGTGAGAAACCACAAATATTGTGTTTTTGTTTTGAATAGACATGAAAACTAAATTCAGAAAGATATATACTAGTTGTATCCAAGAAAGACGAAGCTAATGCTTGTGGTTAATTTATACACAACTTGCAAAGTGTCTTTTCACCGTCATATCTAAATGATGAGAATCACTAAATGCTTGGGAACTAGTAAAATCGCCACGAGAGAATCAAGAAGATAAATACTATGTCCGAAAGTGGACAATGTCGAATAGAAATAATTATATGAAAGACAATGTAAGCATATAGCAGGACCTAATACTCTCAAACACGCTTAGTACATAGCATACAAAGAATAATTCGAAATGGAACTACATTCCCGAGGAGAAATAAGGTCTTTAACCAACAAATGCATGGTTTATGTTGGAAGGATAGTTTGTTCGGAATAGAGGTACAAAGGGTATAGATTCACTCTGTGGCCTTTCGATAGGAATCTATCTGAAAAGATAATTTGGAAACAAATTCGAAAAAAGCGAAAAGCAATCAAGATGTGATACTAACTTATCAACTGTTTGCACACCCTTCTTAACGTCAAGATGTAATAAACACTCCTTGAGGTTATGGAAGCCAAAGTCTCTATTTCTTGACCATTTCTAGCTAACTAATTAACTAAAATGCAGTAAAGGCGGCAAATTTTTATTTTTTTCTGCACAAAAATATTAAAGTTTGATGTTTTTTGGACAAAATAACAATGAAAACAACGTAACTAGCTTTCTTGATACTGCCACCACTGATAATTTGTGACTTTTTCCTTAATAAATGCAACTAAACATGCTGAGACTAAAGGGAATAATGATGCAACCTTATTTTTGAATATGTAATTATCTTATGAATTTGGCGGTATTGACATATTGATAGTTTGATCCGATTGAGAGGATAAGAGGTGCATTACATATTTTGAAGTAACCAAGATGTTAAATTTAAGTCGTGAATTATGATTTATAAACTTTGTAAAGCATCACCTTGTTTCTCATAAAATAGCTACGGTTGAATCTGCATAAGGTATTCCACGGACTTAGAACTTGTTCTTTCGCCTTTACTTGCTTAGGTTGGATCTAGGCGACATTGTATTCCCAGACGGTATATCTACACGCAGAGGCTTAAAGGCGCAAGTGTACACGATAAGGTAAGTTTTACCTCTTTAGTAAAGATATTTTCAGAATCTTATGATGGTCAATAAGTATTTGTCTTTCTAGTTTCCATTATGTCAATAGTGATTGATTTGGTCAATAAAACTTCATATCTTTGGTGTGAATTGGAGTTCCATAAGGATCTTCTTTGTTTCTTTTACATACTCACTTTTCCAATGTTTGAAGCCTTTAAGTTTTGATGGATTGGGGTGATAAGTTCACCAAGTTATGTGTTAGAATATAAAATTTAATTTTGGTTGGTAGAAGAGATGATAATGATGTGAATTTGCTAAATTTATGTTTGATGGTACTATTAGGTTGTGAATTTTGATTGTTCAAGATGGACAAAGCATGGATGTCAATGAATAGATTATCACGTGAATACGAGCATGGGTAGAATCTTTCTTACAATTTGCATTGCAAAATGCGAGATTCTAACCAAATACCATGTCCTTGTGCAAAATGTGGTAATTTAAAAAGAAAAATGTATCTCAATAAGGGCGCTTGTGTTGTCATGGTATGGATCTAACATACCAAGAATGGACATTCTTGGGAAAAATCGATGCCCATGGCGTAGACAATGAAAAAGATAGAATATGGGAAGATGGTCAATATCAGAAGAATGAAGATCCTATTGATATGATACATGATGCGTATGAGACTTATCAGAATAATCCAAATGAATTTAGGAAGTTACTTGAGGATGCCGAAAAACCTTTGTATCCAGGTCATATAAAGTTCTCAAAGTTATCAGCAATTGTGAAGTTGTACAATTTGAAGGCAAAGTATAGGTGGTGCGATACCGGCTTCAATGAATTGTTAGATTTATTAAGGGAAATGCTTCCAAATTGCAATGAGATGCCTTCATCTCTATACAATGCAAAAAAAATCTTAAGTACCTTGGGCATGAGTTATGAGAAAATCCATGCTTGCCCAAATGATTGCATCTTATATAGAAAGATATATAAGAACTGTGATGAGTGTCCTACATGTGGATTGTCAAGATGGAAGAAGAGTGGAAGACAACTAATTTACATATTGGCGTTCTGCAAAGCTATTGTGGTACTTTCCACCAATACCAAGATTTTGAGAATGTTTCAAATAAGGAAACATCTAAAGACTTAACTCGGCATGCTAATGAAAGATGTTCGAGCGGTATCTCGACATCCCACTGATGCACCAGCCTAGAGATTAGTGGATGAAAAATGGCCAGAATTTGCTTCAGAGAATCGGAATCTTAGGTTAGCTCTATCCGCAGATGGTGTCAATCCACACAGCCTAATGAATTCTACGTATAGTTGTTGGCCAGTGTTACTTGTCACGTACAATCTACCTCCTTGGTTATGCATGAAGAGAAAATTCATGATGCTGACGTTATTAATATCTGGTCCAAAACAACCGGGGAACGACATTGATGTGTATTTGTGACCTTTAATTGATGACTTAAAGGAGTTATGGGATGTGGGTATCAAAGCATATGATGCATACCGAGAAGAAAGTTTCTTGCTCAAAGCTGTTCTGTTGTGGACAATCAATGATTTTCCTGCCTATGGAAACCTATCGTGGTGCTCAGTAAAGGATATCAAGCATGTCCAGATGTGGAGAAGAAACATATCACGAAGATGTTGAAACATTCTAGAAAAATGTCATATCACGGGGCATAGAAGATTCCTACCGCACATCATCCTTATCGACGACAAAAGAAGGCTTTTGATGGTCAACAAGAGTTTGACTTTGCCCTAATCCGTTGAGTGGCCACGAGGTAATTGAAAGAGTTAAGAACATCACTTGTTCTTGGGGAAAAAGGATGTAAATAAGTCAAATTATGATAATGGCGATGAAGCGTAAAAAGAAAGGCAAAAAGAAAACCAAAGACACAAGAACCACACAAATGGATAAAGGCAAAACATGTTGGAAAAAAGTCGATATTCTTTGATCTTACGTGTTGGGAACATCTACATGTGCGACATGTTCTTGATGTGATGCATATTGAGAAAATGTGTGAAAGTTTGATTGGCACATTACTAAACATTCCGAGAAAGACGAAGGATGGAATTGCAACGAGACAAGATTTGATGGAGTTGGGTGTCCGACTTGAGTTGGCACCAAGTGATGGATCTAGAACATTTTACCTCCCGCATCATACATTAAGTAAAGAAGAAAAAGAAAATTATGCGATTCTTTGCATGGAATGAAGGTGCTATGGGCTATTCATCTAATGTTTCCACTTGGTGTCCATGAAGGATTTGAAACTAGTTGGACTCAAGTCCCATGATTGCCATACTTTAATGCAACAATTGCTTCCGGTTGCCATCCGTGGTGTTTACCAAAACATGTGAGGTATACCATCACTAGGTTGTGTTTCTTCTTCAATGTGTTGTGTGAGAGAGTTATTGATGTGTCAAAGTTAGAGCAAATTCAAAGAGATATTGTGACGACTTTGTGCTTGCTTGAAAAGGAATTTCCTCCGTCATTCTTTGATATAATGATTCATTTAGTGGTCCATCTTGTGCGAGAGGTGGAATTATGTCGGCCAGTTTGGTATAGATGATGTATCCGTTTGAAAGATTTATGAAAATCCTTAAAGGATATGTGCGCAATCGTAATCGGCCTGAAGGTTGTATTGCTGAATGCTATATTGCTGAAGAGGCAGTGGAATTTTTCGCAGATTACTTATCCAATGTCCACACGATTGGAATCCCGTCTGTTACTCTACAAGCCATCCGAACAAGGCCTTTAACAAGTGCTCAACACCACACAATCAGTGTTGAGGAGTGGAAGCAGGCACATCGATATGTATTGAACAATGATATTGAGGTCGACCCATATATTGAGTATGTCCTCAACATATGCCCCGACTTAATGATAGCCTTCATTTTTAAATAATTATGCACTAATTTTTATGGATGTATCTTTTGGACAAAGAACATCTGGAACTTGTGAAGAAAACATATCCTACCAAAACTTTAACTTGGCAACAAGCTGAACATAACAAAACTTTCATCGATTGGTTTCATGAGCGTGTAAGTGTTATAGTTTAAAAAATATTAAACAATTAGAACAACAAATCCTTTTGTATTAATTTTAGTTTCTTACGAAGGTTGGAGTGACATCGACATTCATCAAATCAAGCACATTCCTTAGAATCAAGCACATTCATTAGTCAAATCTCAACAAAGTCAAGTGGATGGCGCATGGACCTAGCAAAAGTGTTCTAAAATATCAAAGCTATTTGATTAATGGTGTTACTTACAATACAAAAGAACGCGATAATCTACGAGTTGTTCAAAATTGAGTCGACTTAGTTGCAAAGACAATGCAGGTTTCAGTGGCGAGATAAAACCCAATTGTCACGGATATGACGTTCTATGGGGTAATTCGAAATTTGGGAGCTTGATTATCAAGCATTTGGATGGTAGTGTTTAAGTGTGATTGGGTTGAGAATAATGGTGGCGTGAGTAGATGATCTTCGTTTACCTTAGTGAACTTGAAAAGAATTGGGTTCAAACTGGATTCGCTTATATTAGGATGTCAAGCTAAACAAGTGTTCTACGTTGAAGACCCTCAAGATCCTATATGGTCTATGGTACTCTCATGTCCCAATAAAGAGTACCGTGAAATGATTAGTGGTGCGAGTTGGAAGATATTGCTCTTAGTTACCAAGCTTTCAATAATGAGCTTCCACAAATGAATTTGAATGATGACCGTGATGAAAATGAACCATCATGTGTTCGCCAAGATTGTGATGGAATTTGGGTTAACAATCTGAACTCTTAAACTGGTACAATCCCATGTTTGTGTGTTTTGCATTGTACATTGCTTATTTTATTTATGGTAAGCTAATTATTTGTATTGATATTTTTTCAATAGGTCTTGTGGTTACTATGGTTACCGGTGATCTCGATAATAGTGGATTGACTCAAAGAAACACAATCAACAAGAGGAAATGTGTGTTTGACCGAGCTTGCAAAGCGGGCGGCGAAAGGATAAAAGAAGTTGTTGAATTTAATGTGCGAGGACAACCAATTGGTCGAGTTGCAGCGAAATGCAAAGCTATATTGGTTTTCTTGCTCGACAAGAGGTGAAGATAAGTTATAAGACTTGGAAAATGGTGCTAAAAGAAGTGAAAGACATTATTTGGGAGCATGTGAATGTAAGTATGCTTGTTTAAATTATTCTTGCGATCATATATAAATTCAAATAATTGTAGCCTTAATATTTATGCATATTTATTTAATATTGCACGATTTTTATGGAATAACTTGAGCAAATTCTCTTTGGTTTATTAGGTAGCATATGTAGTTCAAAAGACTTGGAGGCGGGATGTGAAGAATCTGCAGCACAAAGTGGCGATAAGGAAGTCTAAATTATATAAAAATACATTATTCCCAACATAGACAATCCTCGAAAACTGAATGATCCACCCCATGCAAAGTGGTATTCTACGTGAAGATTGGACCGAATTTGTGCTATCTAGAGTAATGAGAAGGTTTTAAGGTAAGCAAACGACTTATGTGATAGTTTTAATGTGAAATCAACATCTCATTACGTATAAAAGAAAGCAAGATCGGGAAGAATAGATCGGTGGTATTATAGTTGTTTTTTTTTTGCCTCATTGGCTTTTCTCACTTTTGATCCGCTTTGCCTCATTGGCTTTTCTCGTGAAGAATAGATCGGAGGACTATGATCCGCTGAAAAAACATGAATACGTAACATAGAACGTGCCTTCTACAAACATTGTAGTATTAGATTACAGGTTTCATGCTAATGCACCGCCTAGCTTGGCGAAGTAGCTTGTTTATTTCATCGGCAAGCATGGCTTCAAGTTGTAGTTTATTTCAAGTTGCTCTTCACTCTTGTCTTAATAAAGCTCCAAGTAGAAATGCAATGGACTATCCTCGTTTTAATCTTGATTCTTGAAGCAAGTGGGATGGAGTCATTGTTATTTTACTTAACTATTAAAGTACCTTATGGCACCAACGTAAGCCTTTATGTAGAAAGTATCTTCTAGTACAAGATTTTAATGATGAATTCACTCATATTGTAGAAATGGAGTGAAGAGCAAATGAAGGGTAAAGAAGAACATTTACCCACATAGACTTTCACGAAGAGGCTATGCGGGTTTGGCTGAAACAATGGTAGTTTTTCCTTACTTCGTTCATTTCTTATTTATTTTCTTCGAACACCAGTTGATACATTCTCCTTTATGCTTCATATCCTATGTACATACTTTTTATTATTTTAGAAGGATGAATTATGTGGAGAGGATGATATAGATAGGTCATGTGGAAGAAAGCCCAATTCCAAAGAAAGCGCGATATAGAAGACGATAAATTAAAGCAAACCGCAAAGGATTGTAAGATGTTCCATGCTTTTTTTTATAATACATGCATTATAAAATTTTCTTGCTATTATGATGATGATATACTGTAATAATCTTGCTATTATTATAACATAATTTTTTATAATACATGCATATACTAACTGCCTTGAACTTAACTGTTCTGAATCTTCATTTGTATACTAAAGGATGATTGCATCGCCTATAGGAAGAAGGTGAATTGAAGACTAATACTTTGGGAGAAGATTTGCTTACGTGTGCATTACAAAAGCGAACGCCTACAGGCATGTGTGGGGAGTAGGTAGTTATGTTACTCCTACTACTTTCTTCAAAAATCCAATGAGATAGACAAGGTAAGTTGAAGGGGAGATAAGAAAATCTGAGAACAACAAGAAATGATGATATGTCACCTACACGATAGAGTGAAAAACTTGAAGTAGAATTACAAAATTTGAAAGACCAAAAGATTATGAAGAAAAGGGGAAGTTGTTCGATCAAACAAGTGAATTTTGAGGTGGATGAAGACCTCAAGGAGAAAGTGAAGGAGAATGAGAAGGAAATGATTGCCAAGTGATCTTGATTGAGAAAGTTGATACGTTATGTATTATTTTTAGTTTAACATGATTATTTGTTATTATTATTATTACTCATAAACTTATGCTTCTTGTTATTATTATTTGGTGTTCATTGTCTTCATAAAGTTTTGTAAGAACAATGTCTGTGCATTAATACACCGCTAGAATTGTCTAAGTTAGCACTCACATTTTCCTTTTGGACCCAAAGAAGACTAGTGGTCGAATAATTGCTCATAGGATCATGTCCCATCCACATATTCCTACCAGAAAATGGCCTTCCTTTGCATCCGGACCGAGCTCCCATAAAGATTTGTAAGAGAAGCCAAGTATAGGTCAAGAAAGGAGATGATACATAACTAAGATCTAGTACACCATCCCTAAGCATGGGCGACTCAAGTAAGATTAAGAACTGAATTATCATTACATCAACAGTCAAAGATAATGCACTTTCCGATGAGGTAAACATATAAAATAGGAAGTACTTTTCGGGCAATATGAAGACTTCATAGACAATCACAGACAACTCGTGGCAAAATTAACTTACTCTTTTGGAAGATTGTGATCCGAGATAATCCACACGATATGAGCACCACCAACTGCGTTCCCATTCATTGTTTTCGATTCGAGTAGCATCTTCCAAAGGCAACATAATCAACATAAGCAGTGTTCCGATCTCTGAGGAACCTGAATTCCTGAATTTTACCAAATTTAAGGAACTCATTCTCCAATTCTTCTTTGGAAACAGATTGACTTATTCCAGCTACCCACAAGCTCTTACAAGGTTTAGCCTGCACAGACACAAGATTGAACAAGTATTCCAAAATGTATTGTGTGTTGTAATTGGAAGCAAAGAAAGAAAAGTACGACGATGCCCATTTGTTCTTGCAAAACTTTTAGAAAGTTCTTACACAATAACTTCATAAAGAGGATATTCACCTAGACATTGTTCTTGCAACATTTACAGAATCAATAACTTACCTTTTTTTCATTTTACACAATACAGGTTACTGAGCAACACCATTTCACATTTCATAATTAGGCCATACAAAACACACCTTACGCAGTTAAAACTTGCAAGTTTATCAATATATCATGAGACAATTAGATGTAAACTAGCGCAACATTTCTTTCTTCCATTTCCAACCTTAGTTTGATATATGTAGATGTTTGTGACCCGTGGACGGTACATTGATTAACAAACTAGAATTATGAACCCGTTAGTCATAGTGATTTATTTGTTCTAGTCGATATATTTAGTGACTTAGAACCGTGTGAACGTATTGATTGACAATGATGATTATTTGTTATTATTATTATTATTTACATTTATGCTTATGCAAATTAGGGTGTCTTTTCGCCAAGAAAACAAAAGTACAAGAAAGAGTTGTTAAGGTGAGAAATTTGAAGTGTTTTGACACTTTGCATTCAATCCATGAAAGTCAGATTTACATGTTGAAAAACTTTGACGGATGGGAAAGGGATATTAATTCCATTTGAAGATGAAATCTTTGGTAAGCCCTTTGAGATTTTCGTACATCTTAAAGACATCATCCGGCTTTTGTGATTTAGAGCCAATTCCGTGAAATTGCATTGTGGTTTATATGTGGTAAGAATTTACTTTTTCAAAATTTATTTTGCAATGTTAAGTATATGTTTATTTAATACATTTTATTTATTTGTTAGTCACTTATTCCAAGAGTTCAAGGAGAGTACAACTACACTTGGTCGATCGCAGCTTGTGAATCCATTTGAGATATCATATGTTCCCAAGGGCGATCAAGATGCACGAACACGTGCTTTGGCCGATAGGTTTGAGGGTGTATCTCAAAATCAATTAGTGATAGTACTGCAAATGTGGGGTAAGTCTTAAATCTTAGTTCATCACCATTATCTTCTTTTTCTCAACATGTCTAATATTATATGTTTTCTATCGATTAGGAACATCGATTCTTCTGATAGTTGATCCTCATGGAGAAACGATTTATCTTCGACCTCTTAGTCATCGCATTCGTGATGATAATCGAAATATATTGTCAACACGTAAGATTGACTCCCTTTAATTCCTTCTTTTCTTTTCGTCACAATCAAGAGAAAAAAGAAGGTGTTAGACAATTGATGACTTTTATGTCTTGTTATATAATATTGAAATGCACGTCACTGCTTAGACATGATTGATGAACTCTCAGTATTAATAATTAATTAATAAGTTTTTTGTTTAATTTATTATCACTTAATTATGATTCACTAAGGATTCTAGAGAAGCTTGTAAAGAATACACTAATGTTAGCAAGTGTGTGTATAATATATATATATATAATCATCCTTCTTCTGCAGTCGGCTAATTCTACATAGGACATATATAGATTTTGTTATTGTGTCGTTGGAATTACACACAGCATTCTTGCAAGTTGAGATTTTACTCATGTATAATCGTCAACTATAAAATAACCGGCATGTATAAAATTTATGTTTGGGACATATAGTACTCTTAGCGGTCGACAAATAGTCTCTAGAAATTCATGTATAAAATTTATGTTTGGGACATATAGTACTTTAGCGTGTCAACAAACAGCGAGATAACTCCATGACTAAAGTGGATTTGCTTATGTGAATTTGTGAGTATCATATTGATGATTACGAAAATTTATCACTTCTTTAGAATATTGTAACTGGATTAAATGCATGACATATGTTTTGCTATGAGTTGGCGGATGGTAAATGACCAATAATTGCTCATAAAGTGCTTTACCGTGACCGCCTAGAATTATTGAGAAGTGGTAGATAATGGCGGTGGCTTAATCACCGAACGAGGTTACTACCATTATTAATGATGCTTGATTTAATGTGTGAGTTCTCCGTGTCATTATGTTAGTACGAATTCCAGTATGAATGATTAGTATTGAAGGAAGACTTGGTAAATTGCGCCTAATTGTCGCACCCCAAATGCATGATTGTCGATATGCTTAATCAATTTACAAGTTTTGATCTTGGTGAGCTTGTTGGATTGATGCTTATCGATTACTCTCGAATTGTGATTGAAATTAACTCTAGTAGAATTATAATCAATTAGAATATCGGTTGGCGAAAAGAAAATAAATATGTTCAAGGCTACTTAAATGTGGTGTAGATAATTATACCTCCCGATGTGTACTGTGTAAATTCCATGAACATAATGTTTGAGCATTTATCGACACTGTATTGTACTTTGAAATGTGTGTATTTGTGGTAGTATCTAATTACTATTAATTGCTCAAGGGCAATTTTATGTTTAATGCAAAATTGGAGAAAAGAGGAAGTAAGAACCAAGTTGGGAAATTGTAAATGTATTTTCATTTATCAAATCACATTTGTTTTATGTCGATTTCATATACATCTACATGTTGCTAATATTTGATAATTTAAAAGTGTCCAAGACAACCCGATTCCAAGCAACGCGGTTCTTTGTACTACGCTTCATGAAAGATATAATTGAAGAAGTTATGAAGAGTGGTTCCATTTCTTTACGCTCACATGTAAGATAATTCCATTTCAATTCTTTAATATAATCATTTTTTTCATACAAGAGTGCTAATATTCTATTTTGAATTGTTAATAGTTTCAAATCGGTCTTACTCAAGAGGACATTGATGAAGTTCGCGTTGAATGGGCAAATTTCATGCTTCTTCACATATAGTCTTGTGATGTTTTAGTTGTAAGTTATCGATATTTCAATTATTTTGCACCGTGATATGGGGATACGGTCTTATTGTTTTGTTATGTGATGTGCATAGTATTTTCAGATATAGTGATTTTGTAGCTATAATGAAAATGTTCAGTATATTTTTGTATAGTGATTTTGTAGCTATAATGAAAACATATCAGATATTTTTGAATAGTGATTTTGAACATAGTCGCAAGTATATTTTAATCTCATTTGCTTGCTTTATTAATTATGCGGTTTAAATAAAGAAATTAACTACGGTTGAAATTGAAAACCAGAGTTGTTATTAAATCGACTACGGTTGTAATAGAAAAAGCGTAGTAAATTCGGCATTAAAACCGTAGTAAATAAACTCAAAACCGTAGTTAATACATATAGACCACGACAAAAAGCGAGTGTATGTGAAATTTTTATGTAGTTCGTTTAGATAGACTACGCGTAAAAGCGTAGTCTATGCGCGAAAAACGAGTCTATAAGGTATAGACTACGACAAAAAGCGTGAGTGTACGAGCGAACTATTGTGTAGTTCTGTGTATAGACTACGCGTAAAAAGCGTAGTCTATGTGCCAAAAGTCAGAGTCTATTGTGGGTATAGACTACGATAAAAGCGTGAGTGTACGAGCGAACCATTGTGTAGCGTCATAGGTAGACTACGCGTGGCGTGTCGTAGTCTACGCGAAAAAGTCAGAGTCTATGGTGGGTATAGACTACGACAAAAAGCGAGGTATTCGCGCTTTTCTCAGAAGTTCGTGGTATAGACTACGCAGTGGCGTGTGTGCCGCGCCTTTTTCTCAGAGTTCGTGGTATGACCTACGCCGTGGCGTAGTCTATGTCGAGCGTAGTCTATAGGTGGGTATAGACTACACTTAAAAAGCGTGGTGTATGCCGCCTTTTCTTTAGTCTGCGTGGGTATAGACCACGCCAGAAAGAGTAGTCTACGTCGAAGTCAGTGGTCTATGTGGGTATAGACTACGCTTAAAAAGTCAGAGTGTATGCGCGCCTACTTTCTCTACACCACTTTTCTACACTACGAGATGCACATACACCACACATAAAACGTGTAGTCAATCATCGCTTTTGTAGTAGGCATACAAGCACTACCACCACCCAAGATGCAGAGAATCATGGGTTATCTCATGTAACCTCACCCATAACAAGTCAAAGTGATGGTCGCAACTCATACTCACCTAATACCTTATCGAGGTTTAGATCAACGAAAGTCACCGAGATCTAGGTTCTTCACGACGGTCGAGATAGAAGAACTCATCTCATCCGTGATCCATCAATACGCCGAGACGCATCAAAGATAGACAAGCAACTAAGTCAAGTCACTTATCTATACCATACTTTATACCGACAACTCGTCCCCAAGTTGTCTCGGTTGTGATTCTTTTATATCTCATTAGCTCGACCAATCATACTGCATTACGTGATCTACAACACAATCGTATGATCTAACTTATATATGAGATAAGGGACATACATATGCAATCAAGTAAACAATTCGGATATGAGATTGTAATAGTGGTAACAGAAACATTATATACAAGCTCAACCAAAACCGCTTCTAGTATACAAATCCGACAAGTTGTTCCCACGTAAAATTCTCCAATTGCTCAGAGAAAGAACTTTCGACATGATTCCCACCAGAATCTGCACCCTTTTAACTAGAAGGATATGCATAGGAGACAATCTCGATCAGAGCACTCCAAAAACTTGAAAATTCTCTATACAAAGCGAACCCATTCTTCAAAGATCACCGACTACAAACCCATTGAAAGATGGAGGATTCTCGATGCGTAAAAAGCTCAAGAATTCTACGATCTATTTGAGGAGGAGTAGGTGCAGTGAATCTTAAGGAGAATTTGCACTTTCTTGTTCATCCTCTTCAAGATATTTACAAAAGTCGGAAAACTTTGCAAATCAAGGTTTTCGGCATATAGATGCTTTGGTATCTCGGCAAAAGCACATCCGTACAACTTTCTCAAGCACGCCACCGCATCGTAAGATATCTATAGGGACCACTAGTCTATATATACACATCTCTATAATATATACACTTATATATGCATCCATACTATCTACAAACCGCCGCCTTCCACTCATCGCTACTAGCTTCACTCTGCCACGAAAGGTCACATAGCTATCATCATCATCATTTCTTCTTCCATCTCTACTACTCCATTCTCACCGCCATCAATAGCTTCATTGGAGTCTAGCATCTCTACATCTTCCTCAATCTCGTGAGATAGCGGATCAATAAGACGCTGAAATGAGTACAAGGGAACTATGCAGATAAAGGATATCGTGATCACCACAAAAGGCATTTGATCGATATCTAGGGTCAGTGTTGTCTTGTACAACAACTGGTAAAAATTCAGGTTCATACATGAAAGATCTTGAGACACCTGAAGGTCTCGATAAACTAGCTTGAGTCTCTTTTGGGACCTCTAAAGAAGAATTCTCAGGAACATGAGAGAAAGGAATAGACTTAATCGGTGTAGGGATCTCGTGAGATGCAAAAGGTGACCATACCAATCTAGGTTAATAGGAAATATCTCGCATCGAGATAAGAGTAATCAAACCGTAGATCTACATCGACTCGGGTATGACAACCGAGTATCCGTAAAGATGAATCTATCTCTAAAGTAGAGTACAGCATCATACTCGTGAATAGAAGAATCAACATCAATGGGTTCAAGATCCTCCTCATCATCATCATCATAAAAGGAAAAGAAGGACACCACCAACCTGAGTCGATGAACAATGAAATAAAATCGAAGAATGGGAAAATGAACCAAGAGGGAAGACTCAAGCACACATAATAATCGAGAATCGATGGTAGCTAGGAGTCTGGGAAGATCAGCTTGCTCAGAAGCTACAAAACCAGGCTCAATGTAATCAATGGCAACAGCAACAACCCAATCTTGCCACTCCTTAGGCAATAAACAAATCAATCGGAGCATTCCATCTAGTCCCGATACGCCGTGCTCAGATGTATCTCTCCACAAGCGATGGAATTGAGCGAGAAATTCGCCCAAAGTAAGCTGCTCATTTGGCATAAACAGATAGAAGTGCTCTCTGATCCTTGCTGATAGTGACAAACGAGCCGTATTTTCCGAGTTATTCGGACGGTCCTTACCATCCTAGATAAAAGAATGCTCAAATACTGCGTAAAAACATACTCATGTTGCTCTGCCTTTTCTCGTGATCTTTCTCAACTTTAGCTCAATAAGCAATAACTCATTTCAAGCATACATTCACATGTAGCAATTCATTTATTAAAGCATATACTCAACATCAACTCAATTCATTCAATAAAGCACATGTTCAATTATAATATATGATAATCATAATCATAAGCTCTTACCGTGAACTAGAGATGATGGAATCGAAATGTTGAGCTTCTATAACTCAGATTCTCAAAACAGAGTCAAACAACTGACTCCATAAATTCATATTCTCAAAATAGAGTCAAACAACTGACTCTACAAACTTAGATTCTCAAATCATAATCAATTCAAAAGAATTTACAGCTCAAGGTGCACAAGCTGCACAAGACTACAAGGATTTACAAGGATTCACGTGTTCGTAATTCAAACTGCTCGATACCATTCTCACACACCCGATCCCTTAACCAAGAATTAGTTAAGCAATTAGCCGCGATTTAGGAAAAGAAAGAAAGAAAGGAATAATGACGAACATCAATAGTCTAATACCACAGGTTAAACAAACCCGACAAAGAATATACATATTCAAGCATGCTAAAAGAGGTAAAGGAGTCGACAAAGGATGATTCTAGGTCCTCAAACCACAAAGAGTAATCGAACAAAGAAAACAACTACCGAGGATGAATAATCAAAGAAGATAATCAAGATCAAATACGACATTGATCCGATATCACAAAGTTAAACTAATTTTACAATTGATGTAAGAACTCAAGCATGCTTTCACCAAAATAAAATCTTTAGTTAGTTAGGGTTGAAAGCATGATCCATCAATAACTTCAAGCATTTTATACAATATCGATCCAACAAAACAATTCGATATTCAAAAGAAACCTTGTTCACACAATCATTTCGATAAACCTTGTTCATAGAAGCGGTCGACATCATAATGTAAATGTCGAGATCCTAACAACAAAACGAAACGCCATCGTGGCAAAATCAAAACATAAAACAAGCAAAGGCCAAAGTTCGCAACAAGAAGTGGGTGAGAATCATGTATGATGACATAAGACTGGGCAAACAAAACATGACAACAACAAATTAACAACACCATCATGAGACAAAACATCTGTAGAAGCTCCTCTCGACAACATTCGATTCCAAAGATCCTCTCGAGCTCATCCCGCACATTTAGAAATATATGCAGGCGTGAGTACCAGATGCACTCGGTGGGTATATGCCAAAACATTTGAAAAATTGCTCATAGAGCTATAAGATCGACTTGCCATAACATTTGCAACACATGGAGTTTTCGCTAAATAACTTGTGCATGCTTCAAATAAACTTACTGCTTTCATGCTCATATATTCATGATGCAACATTTAACATCGCTCTGCAGACATTATCACATTCATTAACCATATCTACGACTCTTGTGTTGAGAAGTAGGCCTCCTTCTCAAACACCGTGATCGGCCATTACACGCACGATCACCTGTACACAAACCCTTACTAGTAGCTCGTCCAAAGATAGGGCCGATATTGTCCATCTCGTAGATAGCAACATGCATCATGCTCAAAACTTGGCAAGTCAATCAACTTTTCATAAAATGCATATCATATCATTTTGTATGCAAAAGCATATCATTTCACATTTTTAGAAAGGATTTTACCCACCGCAACAATCACTTAAGTGGATATGCGCTCGTCCTTCACTTCTTTCTTCTTCGAACTTAGCCCTTCATCAACATAGAGTGGCATATAAGCATACCAGAACCAAACAAGAAGATAAACTTTATCTTATCTAAGTCGTCAACACGACTATAACTTCGATATTCAAGACTCTATGGTCTATGAACACTGGGTCATTGCATCCTCTAACATCTAAACATATAACAAGACTTAACTAAGCCTCATATGACTAAACAAACATAGAGGACTCAACAACAAACTTAAGCCATCTAATCTTAATCAAAACCAACAACTCTTTACAAACATAGCTTATGACCAATGTGAAAATCACGTGAGACGCCATTTAACATAAAAGAACCTCTATACATGCTCAACTATCATCAAAGATCATCAATCAATCATCAAAATCCAAAGATCAAAGCTTTAGCATTGAAAACCCAATTTGATGTCAAACTAAAATTTTTCATCTTTAAAATACGTCGGTACCGAAAATCCGAATAAATCATTTTAAGCTTTATTCATATCATAGAATTCAAATATGAAGTCAAATGATCAAATAAAATCAAAATCAAACCTTATGTGAGACATAGGGTTCACCATTTGAGGGTTTTTGCATAGGTTGGATTTCAATCGTTTTTCTTGCTCAAAACATGTTTATATCTACCCAACAACACATATATGAAGGCATATCAAGCATATCAACAACATAAGTTCAAGATCTAGGCCTTCATATTTTCGAAAATTTTAAGAATTCCAAGGAATGAACTCGTGCTCGAAAATTCAACATTAAACAACTCATAAAGATGATCTAACATAATATCAAGAGATAATGGAAAAAACATGCTCCTTCCAAAAGTCAAGAGGATGAAAATTTGGAGCTCTCAAAAGTTCATGATTTTCGAATTTTCAAACCATAGATATGTTCTAGAGGTGAAGATTTACCATTATGCGAAGACGGATCATGAATTCAATGGTTAGATCTTCCTAGAAACGAGCTTGAATAATTTGAAAATGGAGGTGTGTGTATGTGTGTGTGTCTCAAAATTTGAGAGAGAGAAGAATGAAGATGGTGAAAATGGGTGCTTTGGAAGCTAAAGCATATATATATATATATATATATATATATATATATATATATATATATATCATTTCTCACTATTTTATTCTCGCATAAGAAGCCATCAATTTTCATAAGCTTGTTTTAGCTTATCTCATAAGCTTGATTGTCATTTGGGCCTATTACAACGTATTGGTGCTAGGCCCAATTTATTAGGGACGTCATGTCCTCATTCTAATATATATATAATGTATCCTCCGAAATTAATAAATCAAAATAAATCAAATAAAATGTAGAAATTGTTAGTAAGTTGGAATTTTTTTTCATAAATCTCTTTCTAAAATAAACATCATATTTTGACTATTAAAAGTATTTTGGTCTCAAAACCATTTTGGGTAATTTTCTCGATCCGGGTTTATTCAAGAAACACGATATCAAAAAGGACAAAGACTCTGAAATTCTATGACTCGGGGATCAAGACTTCTATGAATACATATCTTATCATATCAAGACTCTGGAAATCTAGATCTTCTCATGCTAATAAATACTTAAGAATCTTATCTCAGATTCTATCTTCTCGAATCTATCTCAGATTCTATCTGCTCGACTCAATGCTTAACAGAAAAGCTTTTAAATTAAACAACTCTTTCTTAAGGATGCAATGCCCTTCTTATAAGCTCTTAGCCAAGAGCTAAACACTGCTATAGGAGTATGGGTTATTACATTATATGTCTCGTAATTGTATATGTTAATTATCTAATTATACACAAATACATTCATATCTTGCTAGTACATCTTTTCATGTAAAAAAATACATCTGCAATATATTTTGAACGCATTATTTGCAATACTAAACAATCTTAGATAAAAACTATACAAAATCTCGTGTCCTATCATTCATGTCCAACATTTGTAAGAAAAACTAAATGGAATCATAGAATTGTCCTTACATAATACAAAATGCAAAAATATCGCCATCTAAAATATGAAGGGTGTCATTTAAAGTTGAGTGTGCCTGTTCTAGCAAATTCTTGTGTCAACTTTCATTTTTGTCCAAGATAATCTGCATATTAGATAGAGTAGAGGTTACACTAACACAAGAAATAAGTAAATTAAAGCAACAATGTTGTAATAATTAACAACCCAAGGTAAGAAATATAAGATAACAAATAAATTTCAATCACATAGGTATTCGTGTCGAGCAAACCTTAGTTCCCGCAATGAAGGATTGTCTGCAGATGTTTTGTAATCATAAATAGAAGATATCCCCACCGATCCGCACACCTTTTGCCATCCATGGTTAGTTCATTAAGGTTAATTTAATTTCAATGACTCCAAATATTCTCTTCTTAGAATCAGTTAAAATTAAGGAATTAGCACTTAGTAGTTCCATTATCTGGTTTTCCAATCAGTCAGCCCCACCATCTGAAAGCCGATTTCCTTATCTCAGGGTGATGAGTCTGCACATCATCCACGATAGCATTTATTCCACATTACTCAGAATTAAAAACTATTAATACCCAATTCAGAATAGCAATCCATAATAAAAATTACCTTCTCAATAAATTTCATGGAAGACAAAACATTGGCAATTTCATACAATCATCTCACTTTCGCTGCATGGTTGCAGAAACATTGTTAAGAAAGCGTTCTTGTAACTTGAATTCTAACAATCTTGAATATATACCATAATTTGTACCATTTCAAACCATAATTTATACCATTTCAGATATCACAAAAGGCCCTTTTAGCTTCTTTAGGGCATTGATACTAGGAAATGAATTCAGCCATCACCTGGAAATACTAAACACCATTATATTTATTAATAACCCCTTTGGTTCAATTGTAAAACCAAAATTTATACCATTTCAAACCTGGATTAATTAATTATAACTCCTTTATATCTGGTTAGTTAATTTAGTTATCTTATGCTGTTCATTTTTAAATTCAATCACCACTTAGGTGAAAAAAGCACTAACCTAATTCTAAACAGGTTAAGCTGAAAAGTCTATTAGCTCCATCCATCTTTAGTAATAATACCTGTATATAAATACAAGAAGAAGTCAATTAATGCTAACTCTTAGTTGCAACAAGCACTAAAAACAGTCTGGACAACAAAAACAAGATAAAAACTTAGCAATAAGCAAAAGGAAAACAGAAAAGGAGGTATACAGTTGCCATGTCAATGAGATGGTAATTCTAACAAAGCGTACTTGTAACTTGCATCACTGAAGTACAACTAGTTGCAACAAGCACAATGCATTTCCTTCTTTAGGAAATAGCAATAGTAGTAGTCTGTCATCCATTTACGTCAAAATTTTGATAACACAAAACTCGTACAATTCTTTGAAACATAAATAAAGTTTGTCCTCCCAGTTCACAGCCAGAATAAGAAGTAGGATCTTATTGGATAGTAAGAAGATGATATGTTGTCTGCATTATTTGTATTGGAATATAAAATAGTATTGTTTTTCTAAGAAGCGCCACTAGGGATTAAAGATAACTCCGTCTGATAGAGACACAATTAACTCAGTCTACGCATAATTCAAGAGAAACTACAAAACCTCCAAGTCACTAAAACTTATAAATTGCCCCAAAACAAGGGAATTAGAAGAGTAACCTTACGGTTATTCCTATAATTGAGCCTGCCTAAAATATTTGAAACCTGATGGAGATACAAGAAGATATTACGGAGTATCAACAATGATATGGAAGACTGGAATAGAAGGATGCTAAAGGTTTTATATAAACAAGCAAGATGTTAATTAGATAGTGATAATACTCAAATGAAAGTAAACTTGCAAGAAATTATATTTACTAAAGGTAACAATACGAGCAAGTACTTAAAAGTTGTACTATTAACTAGACCAAGAAGTTCATATAGATTCAAGTAGAGAGACAACAAGCTGTTCATTTTTCTAAGCAAGATTCATAGACAACGTACCAATGCACTATCGTATTTTTCTTATCAATTAACAACAGTCATCTACTCCCACATCAGATAGAAAACTGAAGTTGAAAGAAAATTTCTTATTAAGCTACAATCACATAAATGCAAAATCAAACAATTTGTTTATTAGGGGGATCATGTCAACAAAATTACAGGTTTCCTTGTCAGCTCTGAAAACATCAGCCAAAGAAAAATGACTGCATATTACATTTAGGCAGCAGAACAATTCTGAGGTAGACTGATCAAAGAAATAACTATTTATATGGTCAAGAATGCTCGGCATTTTCAATCAATTCATTACCCTTTCACAAGATATCATAAAGAAAATATATGCAAGTGGCAAATGAAAGACATCAAAACAATAGCAGTAACTCAAACATAACAAATTGAGAAAAGTTTAGGAGACTTCAACCTAGAGCAAAAAGAAACAAAAATGATAAATAGGTAGGTAAATATGTTAACATCAAGGTACAAATGTATTTCATAGAAAACGATGTCTGCCATAACTTCGCGCATTTTTGTCATATTCAACTAGCTACATATTCAAGTCGAACAACGCAGCAAGAAAATATGTTAATTGAAATTTACTTAAGATCATATTCAAGTATAACGCCGTTTTTGTTTGAAGCCGACTCTGAGGCCATATCGACACAGAAAGAGCTACCAAGTCACCAAATTAGAGTTTTTTACCCCAAATTTCACCAAACCCAACATTCATAATGCATAGCAAATCGCTAATTCAGGTTTGAAGCTAACAATGAGGATTCCACAATATCGATTAGTTTCCACCGCAACACGCATCGATTCAATGATTCAATTTCCTCAAATTAAAACTTGAATCGCCCGTAACTAGAAATAAGACAACGTGCAATGGCGTAATCGTCGTCAAGACATTTCAACACACAATTCTTTACCTAAGTGCTATTCTCAAGGATAGCGCGGGTAATAACAAGAAGAATACTGCGAAGTTTTAGGTTTTAGAAGAAAAAATTGACGAGTCTGGGAAAATCGAGAATTGAGGTGAATTCCAGCTTGAAATGCGGCAAGTGAGCGGCGGTTGAATCGTTGACGGGTGTAATATCCCGCAGCTTTAAAGCTAAAATGCGATAATAAAATCGCGAATTGTGGTTTTATTCCTAGCGAAAAGTGAATTATCAAAACTTGATTTCGACTATCCATTATACGAGAATTATTATATCATATTCACTATTGATTAGTGAATTAAGGAATATAGTTTATACTATTCATTCAAGTACGTATTATTCTAACGTCGATCAATTTCGATATTGGTCTTATGATATTTTCTAAGCAACGAAGCTTAGAATTTGTATTCCTTATTATTATAAGAATAAATAAAGTGAGTAAGACGTTATTACTAACATTTTGGAAGATGATACGATTAGTGTTTGGTTTGAGACGCTTTGACGCCAACGCTAGAGACGATTCAAAACTTCGCCTAATGATCAAGGAATTATAATATTTAAATTCCTATGATTATTTTATATAATAATAGCATTTTTAGCATTAAAATAATGCTAGAGAATTAAAGAATAAAGATTGAAGAATTTAGCTAATTTTCGAAAACCCTAATTTTCGAAAATTAGGTTTTGTGATTTAGAATTATTCTAAATATTTTTCTATGATTTAAATTATCATATAAGACTTATAATATGTCACATAGCTATATATTAGCTATAAGTAGGAAGAAAATAAAATACATAGCATTAATGCTATATAAAGTTTTCGAAAATCCCTATTTATGATAAATTAGATTTAATTCTTATCCAATTAATAATGTTATGTAATAATTATGATATGGAGATATTATTAAGGATAAGATAAGGTTTATCATGAAACAAACAAGTGGAGTGTGAGTTGTCTTTGAAAGTGCCAAATTGTCGATTTCTTATGTGATATTGTTGATAAATATCACGCTTTAATTAATGGAAGGATAAGATATGATATTAGCATGATATTAGGTGTAAAGTAGAGGTAGTTATCAATTTGATCAAGTAACTTACACCTTTGTACACTAGTGGTCAAAACTTTGACAATAGGTGTGAAATGGATAAAATATCTCGCTTCTAATTAATGCTATGTTATTATTATGTTGATAAGATATTATTATAGGATAAGATAGATATGTATCCAATTTGAACAAGTAACTATAGCCTTTGTCTTGTTATAGGCTAAAAGTTTGAAATATAGTGTGAACAAGTGTGAAATTAAATTAAGTCAAAGTGTAAATATTCGACTTTTCAAAATATCATTATCCTAAAGTAATATTATAGTATATCATAGTATAAAAAAATATAATTAAACCCAATGTTTAGGAATGGTCAAACAATCAATATGAGTAGAATAATGTAATAAAATCCTTATTTGGTGTTAACTAAAATGATGCACGTCTATTACATGATAAATATTAAAGTGAATATATTCTTATCCTTGTAGTTAACGAAACTACATAAATAAAATAAGGATGGTCCAAATTATTGTAAATTGGCGTGAATTGTGAGAAACAAGTGGAGAAGATATCTTCAATTGATAATTGATAAGATATTATATTAAAGTGTATAAGATAAGATTAAAATTTTTCCTATTGCTAATGGAGGTGCCGATTTATTCGACCTTGATTAAAGGTGTAATAATTATCATTTTATGTAATTATTAGATACAAGTGGATTAATTCTATAAATATAAAATAGGATCAACCTTCTCTCATTTACAACCCCTAAGAACCGAAAATAGAGAGGAGAGATTGAAAGAGTTCATCACTTATCCTTCCCAAATCTTAGATCAAAATCGTTGCTGCTAGAAATCGACGATTAAAAGGTTAGAAACGTTACGAGCTTTGATTTCATGTTAGAATTTTGATTTCAACCATAAAATCATATGTTATGAGCTTAGTTTATTTATGATGAAATTCTAGGAAATTATGATCATATGCTAAGTGGTTTGGAAATTATGATAATATGATGTTCCTAAGCTTATATTATGATTTTAATATAAAGTTAAGCATGATTATGGAAATTATATGTTGACCGAAAACATGAGAATAACATATGTTGATGAACATGATTTTTAATTGTTGATTTGAGCATGGAATAATGTTCTATGGTATTAAATATGCTTCTATGATTTTATGTAGAATTTTTGGAAACATTGGACTATATATTCATGAATTTCGAAAATTATAAGAAGAGCATATGTTGAAGTATAATTCATGATTTAATGATATTATAGCATATTAATGATGTAGATTCATAATATAAGGTTATATGAATTTATTGGAATTAAAGAAATTATTTTGGACCTAAGTCATATTTTCGAAATTACCAAAACTATATATTATAATTATGTGATGTATAATTTTTCTATGATCAATATTAGTACATATTATTGATCTTATGATAATATAGTATGTTGTGTGAATTTATGAGAAATTAAGCACAAGTGTTGGTTAATAAACCAAAAGTACCGAAAAGTATATGTTATAGGTATTAATGTTATAAATTTATTTTATAAAGTATAATCACATAATATGTTCTAAAATGATGTTTTAGACATACTATGATTTTATGTGATTTTTAGAACATGAAATGTTATGTTTACGTCAAAATATGTTACTAAGTGACGTAAGGTCAAATAAAGTGCTATGTGTAAATTAGATCATACTTGTGCATATTATCAAGCATGATTGTCAATAACGTGAAAATCGAGACTTGTGATAAATGATTAGAAATCGATCGAAAGTCGATTTGTATGAAAGCTTATTGATATATATGAAGAAATTCGAATATATATAGGTTAATAAAAGTCAAAGATGTTGACTAAAGCCTAAACGTATGAAATACGTTAGTACGCGATCAAAGTGACGTGGTACGTCTAGTAGGAATATGGTTTCCGTTGATTAGATACGCTAAGACATATAAGACGTATTGAGATGATTTCTGAATCTTATTAGACTTGGACGTTTTAGAAAAACGTGACCGATGTACTAAAATAATTTCTTACGTAGAGAGGAAACGCGACGTGATTGTTGACGTTAGAAAGGAACTGTGTTGAAAAGCTACATACCAGGTGGGCTTTATTCGGAAACCCTTTTATTTATTTTGCTTTCTGCAAAATGAAAAGTATTTATTTACAGTACTTCTGTTGAGAAATGATGAGATGATTACCTGCCCAAAGTGTTTATGTTTTATGTATGAATCCTATCGAGATAATGGTTAGCCAACCATGAAAGAATATGAGCTGTTGGTTCGCTAACCGACTTCGCTGTCGGGTTGTTCCCCAACCGACGAGAATTACTTAAGTTGTCGGGTCGCCCCAACTTATGAGAAAATCGATATCGACCCTATGTCGATGCGCAATTCACTCTAGCCAGGTTACGTGCACGAGAAAGGTGATCGTGTCCGAAAGGACACCCGGCGGCCATCATCGCGCCGTAGAAGGTGGCCACCTTCTATGGTGCGAGATGAGTTTATGAGATAATGATGTATATATGAGAACGATATGGATCATACAAAGAGAAAATGCATGCAGCGATGTTTTGAAAATGAGAAATGTTTTAGTAAGCAAGGCCTTTTCAATAAAACCCTCAGGTCTCATCGTAAAGGCAATGTAATTTAAAGTAAAGAAAATGTTTTGCAATGAGCCCACCGAGTGCATTATTTGTACTCGCCATGTTTGTTTTAAATGTGCAGTTGAGTCGATTGACGGATGGAGCAAGGTTGAGCGATCAGTCATTTGTTGTCGATAGTAGAACCTTAAATACACATCGTCACATGTGTACTTCACATGTTTTCGCGCTAGATTATGAGGTCATATGTATGTTATGTTTTGTTAAACCCTAAACTCATGAAGTTCCGTAAATATTCCCGATATATGTCACACCATTCGTGTTCTATGTCATATTCCTTTCTTAATCCTGCTCCAAGTGATCTACGCTAATCCGTACTTTGAGTTGGCGGTTACACGGGAGTTGTGTCTGCAGTACCACGGCTCGATTATCTTCATATCCACCACTAGTCCCCGGCAGTAAAAATTGCTTCTACCATAAATATAACCAAATAGCAATGGCACGTTACGTGAAGGAGTGTTATAGTGTATATATGTAACAGCCCCTTAATCTTAAGTACGGATTAACAGAGACTATTACTTTAAACATGAATTTATAACTGGAAAAGACCATCGAACAATTGAACTGTAATATATATATCAAGAATACTTTTGGACATTAATATATAACTTAAGTTCTTGCAGCGGAAAAACATGTGATATGTACATATGACGATGTACAATCAAGGTACCAACTTTCAGCGACAAACATTCATATTGCTCAACACTGCTTCATCGCATCACTGTTTCAACCTCGCACATTTAAAAACAATATGCGTGGTTGAGTACAAGAATGCACTCAAGGGACTTATGCCAAAAACATTTTATCCTCTTTAAATTACATCGCTTATCATGGTAAGACACAAGGGTTTTATTTGAAAAGCCCTCAGTGCTTACTAAAACATTTCATCATTTTCATAAATCGTTGTTGCCAAGCATTTTCTTTATATGTATGATCCATATCCTTCCTTTCTCATATAACAATCATCATTAACGCCGTAGAAGTGGGCCTCCTTCACGTCACGTGACCGCCGCGCATTGTCCTTACAACCCCCAACACCATTATGTACACGCTAACCCTAGCCGTGAATCGACCTCCCATAGGATCCGATATCGATTTTCATTCATAAGTTAGAGCGACCCAATATTCATCATTCATTCCTCACGAATGAATGATATCTAACCTTTAATCGGTGTCGATTTTCGATTTACCTAATTTTTATTTAGGATTTGAGTAAGAAATTGAAAAGATCTCTTTCTTTCCTTTCCATACCTCACGGTTCTTATGGAGCAAAATGAGAGAATAGAAATGATCTTATCCTTAATAAAGTATCCACTTGCATACACCAAAAATATCTAACACATGTAACTAAATTTTCTATATTGCCATGGAGATTTTCGGTCCACTTGTGTAGTGCAAGACAAAATTTATTTAATCTCATCATATTCTCTTATGTCACGCCTTATCACTTAATTAATACACCTAAAATATCACTTTCAACAATTATACCAACCTTTATTCATTATATGAAGTTTCGCTATTTCAAAATAAAAAGGCTTCCCACTTGTGTTTTAATAATTCACCTCCTAATAACATCATTTTATATCATATAAGAATTTATTATATGATAATTCCAGAATAACCATCATTATCATGAAATAATGAAATTCTAATTTTTGTACATATATAAATATATATTTTGGCCACTTCATATAGTATAGGACAAAATTTATATTTTTTCACGCTCAATACATCATCTTATCTTATAATTAATACATATCACTTTCATTCTCATTAATATCAAGAATTTAGAAAATCATCACCTTTCTTATACATGCGTTTACCACCTTAAGAAATGGAAGAAAATTTTCCATTTTGTCTTAGACTATAATCCATGACTCATATGTGTCATTTCAATTTTAATCTATCAAAATACTTCAGAAAAATATCATTTTGAAAAGTCAAAGTTTATACACTTTGAAAATTCAACATGAACACTTGTTCATTTCTTGTTAATTTCGGTCCTTATGGTATAATATAAGACAAATTTTTATTTTTATACTAATATACAAGAATTGAGGCATCACTATCATAAACATCACTCTCATAATCATAGCCTTGAATTTAATCATTTTTCTTCACCAATTTTTTCAAAGTTTTCGGCCATAATAGGGTAAAAGTCATCCCACCTGCACAACTTGCTATTACACCTTAGCTTATCCTTAAAAATATCTTATTAACATAATTATTACAATACATCATCATTTAGATAGCAATTAAATTCAATTAATACTATAGGACCACATTTTCGAAACATATATAGCTATAATGCTATATTTTTATTTTCTTGCAAAAATAGCTAATATATAGCTATGTGACATATTATAAGTCCTAAATGATGATTTTAATCATAGAAAATATTTTGACAATTCTATGTCATATCTTAGAATTTTCAACACTAATCCATAAATAAGAACAAATTATCAACTCTTTATTGTTTAATTCTCTAGATTATTTTAATGATAAATAATGCTATTATTACATAAAATAATCATAGGAATTTAAATAATGTAATTCCTTGATCATTAGACTAAGTTTTTGAATCGTCTCTAAACGTAGACGTTCAAAACGTCTCAAACCGTCACTAATCGTATCATCTCAAAATATTCATAATAAAGTCGTAATCAATTTATTCATTCCTTTTATTAATAAGGAAATTTAATTCTAAGCTTCGTCGCTTAGAAAATATCGTATGACTAACTATCGACATTTAATCGATGTAAGAATAATACGATCGAATGAATAATATAAACTATATTCCATAATTCACTAATCATTAGTGAATATCACATAAGAATTCTCGTATCATAGATAATCGAAATCAAGCTTCGATAAATTACTATTTCAATTATCGAGACGAAACTCTAACTTACGATTTTTATTATCGTAATTAAGCTTTAAATCTTCGGGGTATTACAATATAATAGTCAATGATTCAGCTATTGGGCTTAAAATATATCTATATATTGGGCCTCACACGAACCAAGTGTGCACGTTGTTCCGCCAATGGAAGAGAGAGAGAGAGAGAGAGAGAGAGAGAGAGAGTGATAAAGACTAAAGAGGGAATGAAATAAAAATATATTAATCAAATTCAAAATATGCCTCTAAACTTAACTTGTCCAACTAGTTGCTCTAATAACATATTTGGGCACTTAATTAAAATGCCTAAATAAGTGCCTCAATATTTGTTTTTGTTGTAGTGGACAAACAACCAAGTCAAATTACTTTATCTATACTACAACCCTATGCCGCAACTCGTCCTCAACTTGTCTCAATCAGATCCTTTTATATCTCAACTAGTTTAACCCATTATAAAGACTTCTATGATCTTCTACTATATGATCTAACTTTGTATGAGATAATGAGATAACATATATAATCAACTATTCGATAAGAGATTGTAATAGTGGTAACAGAAATATTGTATACAAGCTCAACCATTTTGCTTTCAATATAAAAATCCAACAATCTCCCGCTTATACTAAAACAATCTTTTAGTATATAATGTGTCTCCCTAGTAGCTATTTCAAACAACACCATCACTTTGCTTCTCCCACTTATACAAAAGTTTCCTTTCTAAGTGATGGCCATCTTGCCAATCCAAGTCATCGAACGTGCTCGTCGTAGACTATTTGCGACAGGCACTTCGTGAATAGATTAACTAGGTTGTCCGCAATACCAATATTCTCTATAAGCACGTCTCCTCATCGTACGATTTCTCATATGATGTGGTACTTTCTCTCTATGTATTTCTTCGCCTTGTGGGTCTGTGATTCCTTCGAGTTTGCTATTGCACCAGAGTTATCACAGAACAAGATGATACTCTTAAGCAAACGAGATGTCATATCTAGATCCAAGATGTAGTTCTTGAGCCATACTGTCTCCTTAGCAGCATCTTATGTGGCAACATATTCGACTTCCATAGTGGGGTCTACAATGCACCGTTATTTTGTACTGTCAAGACAAGGCTCCATCTCCCAAGGTGAACACACAACCCGAGGTAGACTTCTTCTCATCACGGTCACTTGAAATTCGAGTCCTAATAACCCAAAGGCATTAGACTATTTTCCTAGTAAACCAACCTATAATCTCAAGTCATTTTCGTGTACTTCAATATATGCTTTACCGCAATTCAATGAGCTTGTCCAGGTAAGACTCGATATCTTGCAACTATGCCTATCGATAATAGATATCGACTGTGCACAACATTGCATACATGAGACTTCATACGGTGGAAGTGTAGTGAACATGTCTCATTTTCTCTATCTCATTTGCAGTCTTCGGCGACTACTCCTTAGATAAAAGAACGCCATGTCTAAAGGGTAGCAATCCCTTTTTAGGGGTTTGCAAGCTAAAACGAGTGATCACCGATCAATGTAAGACGCCGAGATAAGCTCAATATTTTTTGTGATCTCGAAACGTTGATCCCAAGAATGTACACTGCATCTCCTACGTCTTTCATCTAAAACTGATTGGATAACTAACTCTTTACATCTGATAACAACTTCACATTGTTGCTAAGTAGAAGGACGTCATCTACGTAAAGCGAAAGAAATACCACATCACCATTGACATCTAAATGATACACGTAACTCTCGTTAGGAAACTAGACCATATGTCTTTACCACCTCGTCAAAGCGTAAGTTCCATGATAGGAAGTTTGCTTGAGTCCATAAATGAACTTCTTAAGCTTCCACACTAGATGTTTCTCACATTTTTCACATAACCTTCAAAGTTGTCGCATATAGATATTTTGACCTTCCTCAAGGTAACCGCTTAAGAAAGCGGTTTTCACATCCATTTGTCAAACCTCTAGTTCATGTGAGCTACTATGGCGTAAGAATTTAATGGACTTGAGCATTGCACGCAAAAAGATATCATCGTAATCAATCCTCTCGCCTGACTGCACTTTCACCACAAGCCCGGCTTTAAAAGTCAAAATCTCTCCATCGTAATCTCTTCTCGAATACCCACTTACTACCTATGACTTCCTTACCATTTGGTAGAGGTGTTTTCTCGATACATCTATAGCGGTTATGAACTCAATCTCTAAGTCCATAGCGGTGTGCCATTCTCCGATTCGTGTCTTCAGATCGCCAGATGTCCATGGGTCGATTATAGCTCGCTTAATGGGACTAAACCAAGATTAACCCACAAAATAAATCAACTGGTTGTCGACAACCTCCCACTATGACGAGGCGCCATCGGCACAATGGCAACCGTGGATACAGAACTTGTGGTTCTCTTCGCACATCTTTCTTAGTAGACGCCACTTGTACAAATGATCTACCTAGTGATATTTCACCCACTTCAATTTCTTAAAGTATCTAGTGTCAATCCTTCCTCTAGTCTCGAGATCTTTTATCTTGGCGAATCGGTGGTGGAATATGATCATCTTCGATTTCAAGAATGATTTCAACTTTGATTTGTGGTTTTCATGTAGTCCTTCACCAAGAATAGGCCATAAGTGCTAATAACGACCTTCTAATTTTAGGACTATAGAAATAACCACATTTCGCTCCTTTAGGATATCCTACAAATAGTCTTACGTTAGATCTAGCCTCCAACTTATCGCCTTGCTTGTTTAGCACATGTGCCGGATCGCCCATATCGCTACGCCCAAACCGCAACTCGAAAGCGATCTTATCGATCGACTGGACGGATTAGATTGAGCAAGTATGCCCTTGTTTTAAAGGCATACCCCGTAACAAAACATGCAAAGTCAATAACTCATCATTTATCTTGAGTAAGATTTATGTCGACATGGACAAAGCCAAAACACTTAAAGCTTTATGTGATTTCTAGGTCTAATGGGTATTACGAAAGTTCGTGAGACACTATGAGTATCACAAACCATCGACGTAAATAACAAAAGAAAGACAAGTTTAGTGACTACTAATCGAGGAAGTTGCAAGAAATTATAATCTAGATATTAGATGTGAGCATTCGGATTTCGGTTCGGATTTTGCTTAATCCAAACAATCCAAAATCCGACTTTTGAGAGAAAACAATCCGATCCGAACCGAATATCCGAACCGAAAATCCAAAATTTTATAAAAATATCCGAACCGAACCGAAAAAAGCCGAAATTATGAAAATCCAAAATCCAAATCAATTTTTGTTAATTTATATATATTTATATCAGATTTAAAATATTTAAATAAAATATTATTATTATATATAATTATATATAATTCGGATTTTGATTTTTTCGATTAAAAATCCAATCCGATCCGATCCGAAAATCCGAAATTTTGAAAATGTCAATCCGATCGAACCGAAAATCCAAAATCTAAACCAAATTTTAAATTTCGGTTTGGTTCGGATTGATATTCTGATTTCTGTATTTTGCTCACCCCTACTAGACATAGAGTTCATCTCAAACCAAGTCTTAAGGTTCTAGCTCATGCTAGAATTCAAAATACAAAATAAAAGATTCAGAATTCCATGTGTTACGTACCAAACGAGTGTTACAAAATAGATGGAACAAAGAGAGAGAAAGAACTATTCTCAATTTAAGCTCCACCTCTCTCGCCTCAATTCCAACTCTCTCCTGCTCCCAATTTTTCTTCTATTTCTATGTGTTTCTCGCCACCGCCTGCTCTCTTCCTCTTTTATATTGCGGCTCCAGCCCCTAGATTAGACTAGTTTCTCTTTAATTTGTAAATGGCCAGTTGCCCTCCCCGCCTCCGAAGTCGTGCTCCTCTAACTTTGTTGGATTTCAGCCCTTTTGTGCCTGTGTGTCTCCCAATCAAAAGCTTGTCAAGTGGTCCCCTCCACTCTAATTCAGATTTCTCGCCCATTTATCGATTGTTGATGCTGCAGAAAATTCCAAAGAGCGAGTAATCTGCACCAACAATGATAATGCGATTTCACGCCCCTTTCTTTCAAATTCAGCTCAATTAACTTCAAAAGATCACTTATCTCAATCAGAGAACAAACACGAGCAAAACACGCTAAACACAACACAAAACGAGGAAGAAAGGCAAACGAAGACACAAAACATGCATCAAACATTATTCAAAAAGCTTTGAGATTAGAAAATAACTCTTTTACAAGAGTTATCAGAAACTGACAAACTAAAGCAAAGCTATGGTAAGTGCTTCGTTTTAAAATTACCGATTTCTCTACACCTTTATCTTGGAGACGGACGTAATATCCATAACTTTTAATTAGTTATTAATTAACGATTAAGGTTAAATGTAGCATCGCATCCTTAATAAGAAAGAAATTATATATGCTTAAGATCCAAATTATAAAATTTCACTTAGCAAAATAAAATATGATCGATAAACGGATTCTAAAATTTGGAATAAAAAGATTGTATTTAGAAGTTTAAAATATTATATAGATTGATTAATTGATCTTAACGATCAAATAAACGTTATAACTATAGGAAAGTTTAAATTTTGCAATTATATGTGTTATATTCTCATGTAATATAGTAAACATAATTTTATGAGAATATAATGTAAGTATTTTATTTCCTAAATAAATGAAAACAAAGAAATAAATAACAAGTATAAAGTTATTATTAATAGGTAATATACCTATGTATATCATAGTATAATTGAATAAAATAGATAACAGAATTTAAAGAGCATTAAATGAAGAATGCTCTAGAAAAGTGATGAGTGACCATGCATTAAATTAGTTTTGATGAATAATCAAGTATTAAATTAAATTAAAAATAAAATAGAATTTAATACATATAAAAACACCTCTTTACTATTGAAAGTCTTCCCAAACCCACCCATTTCTTCCTAAAACTCACGCTACACACACTAAAACACACACTTGAAAATTTTTCTTTATCAAGACATACTACTTCCAAAATTCCATCTCTAAGTTTAATATTAAGTTGAAAAATAGGTATATTTCTATCTTTTATTTACTTTTTATGCTTGGTTATTGTTGGTGAAATTGTGAAAATATTGATGTTGTTAGGTTGAAGGATTTTGTATGTTATGTGATGAATATTGATACTATATGATGATATTGGTGAATTAGTGTTGAAATGATAGAATATTGATGGTTTAATTGTAAGATTTAAGCTAGAACTACAAACCCTAGTTTTTGAATTTTGAATGAAAGTGATGCTATGTTGATGATATGTTGGGAATCTGTTGGAATTATGTGCTAAAAACATGTTTAAGGAAGAAATTTGAAAGAACATCAAACAAAATAAATTATAATATGTATATATATTTTCAAAATTTCAAAATATTGAAATACATTATGTTGATTTTATTTTCTTCAATTAACTTGATATATGAGTTTAATATGATGATTTAAGCATTATGTGAATTAATTAGAATTTTCTAAGATTAAATGTTGAAAGTTTTAATATTTTAGTTTATATGTTTAGTCGACATGTTTATGCTAAAGTTGATATATGCTATTGTTATTGTTGTGTAAGGTTAATATATGATAATTAGATGAAAATTGAAAGAAAGTTAAAGAAAATATAGTTTATGCATGTTGTAGATTTTCGAAAATCTTAGAAGAAAAGGGAAAATTAAAATTTAATGTTATTCTTTATAAATCTTATGGATTATGAACCTATTATGTAAATAAGTACTAATGAAGCTTAATTAAGAATTTTAGAACTAAGAATGTGAAAAGCTAAAGCTTATGCACATATTTATGTCGAATGAATTCATGTTTTGCATAAGTTATGTTATGTGATTATAATTAATTAGAAATGATTTATAAACCTAAAATAATTATCAAACATTCCTTCGATACCAAGGTAGACTCGTAAGAGTCAAATAAGATAAATATAAAGAAAAATTAAAGAATAGAATGATGCAATGACCGAAAGATTTAAATTGTGATATGTAAAAGTTTAGACAAAAGTGTCTAAACAAAACATAAGAAAAGAAAAGAATGAATAATAAGAAATTACATGTGTTTAATAGATAAGAAATGCCCTTTTACATAAGTACTGATATTATTAAATAATCCAAGGCACATCGATAAACGGGAAGGCAATTAAAGAGGAGGAAGAAGAAGAAAAAGAGAAGTTTATTAAGCTTACCGAGTAAATCAACAGGTGGGCTTTCTAATAACCTGTAGCACGTGCTAAATTAAATTATTTCATTATATGTTGCATGATATTCAAAATTATTGACTTGCCGAATGTTTGAGCATGAGCATGATGCATTACGTATCCATGGAAAAGAAAGAAAGAAAAGAAAGAAAAAAGAAAGAATGTTACCGACGTCGGGTATGGACATTCGGGTTAAGGTGTGTTTGAGAATGAGGCCTACTTCTCAACACAAAGAAAGTACGTGGATATGGGAAGAGAAAGATGTCTGCAGACAAAGATCATGCATATGCATTTGTTTTAAAATTATGGAAATGAAAGCAAGTAAGTGTTTATTTCGAATAGCATGCACAAGTTTTTCACTAAAACCCCTGTGTATGGCAAAGTTATGGCAAGTCAATCTTATAGCTCTAAGAGCAAAGTTTAAAATGTTTTCTGCATGTGTCCACTAAGTGCTTATGTACTCACGCCCTACATGTATTTCTAAACATGCAGGTTGAGCTGGGATCATGAAGATCGAATTGGAAGAACACTGTGGTTGTCGTAGTTTATGTTTTCCGTCATATATGTTAGAAATGTTTATTATCATTCCGTTTGTTTCATATGTTTGGTTGTGGTTGTTGAGATTGAACTCCTTGAAATCATTCGATATTGGAAGTAATTTTGGTATTGGTGGGTAATTGTGAATCGAGTCTAACTCCTTAATGTCTTTTGTTATTCGAATAGGAAATGGTTTGATTGTTATCATAATGTATGTTTGAGAATGTTGAGTCGAACTCTATGATATTATGTTGTTGGAAGTTTATTTCAACCTATGTTGATGCCTACTTTGTTTTGTTGTCGATCAAACTTTGGTGCTTCTTGTTATAAGTGGTTGCCCGAGTTATATGTCCTCATACATATAACTCAACTACCGCTTCATACCACACTCTAACTCAATTATTGTTATGTGATTATCTTAATTGTGGAATGAAACCCCTTTTCGGACAAAAAGTCTATCGACGTTGATTATCCTATCTCCGTTATTCCATTTATTCATTCGACTTCATGGAAACGAATCACTTCGTTCTATTTGGAATCAATACATCCTTTGATGTCACCCATTATTTTCTCTTCATATATGTTGTTATGCCATATTGTGAACTCTAGTCATTCGTCCTAATGGTTTGTCAAGAGTGATTAGTCATAGCCTAATCTCTTGATTAAGAAGTTGGGATGTGAGAGATTGGTATCAGAGCAATGTTTTTACTGGATCTGTTAATATTTGAAGTTGTTTCAATTCCTAATGTAATTAGATGCAGTAAAGCACATTGTTCCAAATCCATCTCCACCAGTTCAACCAGGTAAGTAAGATGAAATTTTGTTATGAGTATTGAAAATGTTTTCATTTTAAGAAGTTATTTGATAAAGCCATGCATTTGACAAAGTCATGCATTTTATAAAATCATGCATTTGATAAAGTTCTCCATATGATTGATAAGTTATGTATATGATAAGTGATGTGAAGTATATATTAAAATGTACTAAGTGCAAAAATTGTAAGCTTTGAGCATTTAAGCACATTAAGATGAGGACATTTTAGTTAGTATTTATGTTTTATTTTAGGATGGCGAGGACTAGATCTACAACGAGGAAGAGTATAGCACCAAGACCCCTTACGATTGGACGAATGAATCAATTTTATGAGTATCGAATCGAGGAAGCTCAGAGCCTAGTAGAATTTTTGGATAGATTCGTTGAATTATGGATGCAAGTTAGGGGAGTAGCAGTGACAGACTTGGATGGCATCATGCAGTTGGTACGAGTTTTACCCTCAAGATGACAAGATTGGGCAGCTGTAGTTGCCCTAGACTACCTTGCTGAATATCACAATTTCGCAGAATTTCTGGGATTTGTAGATATTATCCGAAGACAATATCTCACACACCGATTCGCTAATCTCAAGGACCGCTTTATCGCACCGCGACTTGGGGTTGGATTAAGTAAATATAAAAAAATGAGGTTTTCAACTCATTTTACATGTGAGAAAGCATAGATGTTGCAGAAGCATAAACGAGATTAAGAATAGAAGTAAGTAATTTATATAAAGGATTGTTTCGAAGGTTCTGAAAAAACAGTAGCTCTTACAAAGCTTTCAACAAGACAGTCAAAGACTTAACATAGTTATAGAATTTCAAAAGAGTTTCAAGAGTTTGCAGCGGAATAAACGTGTGAGACATGCATATGAAGATGCATTCTCAAGCGAACCAAAACATGTTCCATACTACGCCGACAAAAGGATTTTCGCCAACTCCGCCGGTTCCATCATCACCAACTCGCACATTTAAAACAAATGCGTGGTCGAGTACAAAGTACTCAATGGACACATGCGGAAAATATTTTCATTTCATTCACGAAATATCAGATCGCCACCATCACAAAGAAGACACAAGGGTTTAATTTGAAAAGGCCTCAGGCTTACTAAACATTTTCATCATTTTCAAACATTGCTCGCCAGCGCTTTCACAACGATATTCCAAGTCGGCTATAAACGCGCCGAGGGAGGCCTCCTTCACCCGGACGCATCGACCGACCGCGAACGGTTCGAGGCTAAGTACACAATCCTAACTAGCATCTCACCAAGAGGATCCGAATTGACTTTCATTGCTCACCAACCCGACGGATATATACAAACATAAAATATTTTTGCATAATATCGATTTAAACCTTTGCAGTATAAGAAAAGCAGTAAAGTAATAACAGTAAATACTTTTGTAAAATCCCATTTTCCAAGAGAAGAATGCCTTCATTTTGTTTAAATAAGAAAGCCCACATTTGGTTTAGATAAGAAAGCCCACATTAAGAACTTATTGTTCTTATGTCACTATTGATTACTTGTCGTCTTCCTTCACCTTTGAGCCGAACCTTATCAACGTAAGAAACGAGATTTAGTATATCACTACGCTTTTCTGAAAATCATCGATCCGAAACAACGGACTCACTAACATCAATCATTTTAACGTTAAAGGATTCTTTATCACACTTAACAACTATATTACATTTGATTATATTCGTCAGGCCTCAAGAGAGATGATATTCCATCCTTACATTCTTTTTTCAGTTCACATCATTTCGCAGAACTTACTTAACCTTAATTTCATAACTAACTTCGCTAAGACTAACGCCTTTTCTCAATATGAAATTCCAACAACTCTAGTTTATTAGTAATATTTCCTCACTTCATTTCTCACTTTACACGTCTTATTCATTCTATCAGAGAAACTCACATTTAGCTAAGGAAATAAAATAGCTATGGTCACGTACTAACATATTTCACGCTTTCATACTTTAATCAATTTATTTCAAACTTCAAACTAACTTATTTTTCATAATTCACTTTAGAACATATAAACAATAAATCTTGCATAATATCTCTAATTTCAATTTATTATTTAACATACTTTCAATATATCTCATAAATCACTTTAATATTCAATCATGCCCACTTACATACATGAAACTAATCATAACATTTTATATTTCAAGGTCTTACGTCACTTAACAAAACGTTTCAATGTGAACATATTTATACTTATTTAAAAATTCACATAAATTCATAGCATATCTTAAACATAATTTTGGGCCTAATTATGTGATCACATGTAATAAAATAAATTTGAACTCCAACTTTCCTTTTTTATTTATTTTCGGTCCTTTTCAAATTATTTACAAAACTTATCCATAAATTCCTATAATTTCACATATCATACTATTTAACATAGGATCCATAATATCAAATAACATTGGTCACAGAAAAATTTAACATTATAACTCTTTATACTATAGTTTTCGAAAATCTTGAATAATTAACTAAACAATTTTCAAAAAATTCTAGTTAATTCACACAACACATTATTATCACCATATATCAACAATATGCCTTAATATCCATCATACACAACTCATACATCAATATATCATTGTAATATCCCAAGATTTAAAGCTTAATTACGATAATAAAATCGTAAATTAGTGGTTTCGCCTCGATAATCGAATTAGTAACATATCGAATATTGATTTCGATTATTTATGATATAATGAATTTTATATCATATTCACTAATGATTAGTGAATCAAGGAATATAGCTATATTATTCTTTCGGCAAGAATATTTTAACGCCGATCAATATCGAAGTTAATATTACGTGAATTTTTCTAAGTGATTTAAGTTAGAATTACATTTCATTATTAATGAAATGAATTAATAAAGTGATTACGACTTTATTACCACCATTTTGAGATGGGTCGATTATGAACGCTTGAGACGCTTCAACGTCAACGCTAGAGACGATTAGAAACTTTAGTCAAACGATCAAGGAATTATATTATTTAAATTCCTATGATTATTTTAGGTAATAAAAGCATTATTTAGCATTAAAATAATGCTAGAAGATTGAGGAATATAATTGAACAAAATGAGATGATTTTCGAAAACCCTAGTTTTCGAAAATTAGGGTTTGCTACCTAAAATTGTTCCAATTATTTTTCTATGATTTAATTTATCATCTAAGACATATATTATGCTATATAACTATAAATAGCATGAAAATGAAATATTTAACATTTGAGAGCAAAAGTGTCGTGAGTATGCTTGATGGTAGAATTAATTGAAGACAAATTATACTATCTTATATCATGTGGCATTATAAATGTGTAGTAGGATATTTATTACACACAAACCAAGATTTATTGATAAATCAAGTGGGATGCATTGTGAAGGGTGTGAGCCGTGAATGTTGACTCAAATGAAGTGAGAAGAAATCTTGAAACTCTTTTAATTGATTTGCTTGCATATGGTAGTGTGTAGATATTTATATATCATGTATAAGACAAAATAAAAATCTCATCCTTGTGTAAATGAGAGATGACCGACGGTTTTAAGTGATCTCAGAATAGCCCCTAAATCCAAGTACGATTTAGCGTGGATTATTACTCTAAACAGGATGAATAAACAATGAGACCATTTAACATTAAATTGTAATACATAAATCAAGCATGTTTTGGACTTTACTACATAACTTATGTTCTTGCAATGAAAACATGTGATATGTACATACGACGATGTACTATCAAGGTATAAACCTTTTCACGACAACATTCCTATTGCTCAACATCGCCCATCGCATCACTCACTCAATCGCACATTTAAAAACAATATGCAGGTCGAGTACAAGAATGCACTCAGTGGACTCATGCCAAAACATTTTACCATCTTTAAATTACATCGCCCATTATGGTAAGACACGAGGTTTTATTTAAAAGGCCTTGTGCTTACTAAACATTTTCATCATTTTCATAAACGTCGTCTCGCCGACATTTTCCTTGTATGTATGATCCATATCCTTCATCTCATCATAACATTATCATTTAACGCCGTAAGCGAGGCCTCCTCTACGTCGCCGTGACCGCCGTGAATTGTCCTTACAAAGACACAGTCACCATTAGGTGTACACGTTAATCCTAGCTAGGTATAAGCCATCCGGCATAGGATCCGATATCGATTTCATTCATAAGTTGGGAGCGACCCAACAACATTCATCATTCATTCATTCATTCATTCATTGATAGGATACATACATAAAACATAAATATTTTGGGCGTAATTTCATCATCATTTCATAATCATTTCTCAAAAGAGAGCATCATAAATAATTACTTTTCATTTCAAGAAAGCATCATAATAGAGCATTTTATCCTCGAGGATAAGAAAAGAAGCCCACCGCACGTAAGCTTTCTTAATTCGCTTTCTTTCACGCCAACGATCGCATCCGTGTCCCACCTTTATGTAAAATGATTTCAAGACGTTGGTCACGTTGAGATTTTCAAAGTTTAGAAATAAACTTTGATAACTTATACTATAATAATTCAATTCCTTAACGAATTTAATACGTCGTTCAATCGCGTATCTTAACTAAGCATTTCTCGTACTTTGATAGAGACGAGATATGATCTACTATCTCAATTTAACCCTTTAGGTTAAACGTTCAACGTATTCTAACGTTTTTCGATATAAAGATTTCAATTATGAAATCTTTTCTTCACCAATGAGATTTTCTTATAAACTTAATACGTTTTACACATATTAGTGTATTTATCGAACGTATTTTATATGTTAAATCAATAGTCAACAATTTTGACTTTTCTTAATAAACTTTTTAATAATTCACATACTTGATATCTAATTTCAAATATAAATCGATTTTCAATCGATTTCTTTTCATAAAACCCTAATTCTCGATTTTTCACGCAAATCGATAACTTTATTAATATTTTTCTTTAATATTAATTAACTTATTCATTTTACATCACTTTTCATTTCTAACGTTATTTAATATAACGTTTCGCCGTAAACATAGTATACTATGTTTACAAAATTTCATAAATTCTTAATATGTCTAAAATAATTTCTAGACATATAATGTATTATTTGTCTTGATATTAAGGAATTAAATCCTTAATAAAAACATTCTAAAGCTCACGGCTTTTAAGCTTTTAAAAAATTTCTAAAACATCTTCCAAAAATTCTTCTAAATTCATATAGTGTACTATATTATAATAGGATCACTAATATGTATTAACATTAGCTATAGGAAAATTGGGCATCACCCTTCCTATACTTATAGGTCACGGCTCCTACATAAAAATATACCAAGCATTTTTCTAAAATTCTAATAAAATTCCACAATACCTAATCATTATCATGTAACACTAATACATCATAATATCTAACAAAATTAATTCACATATCAATGTATCAACATTGTAGCTCTCGAATTTTCTTTAATACATGATCATATACTTTCCAAAAATTCTATTAAATTCACATATCATTAAATCAATACCCTAAATCAACAATATGCTATAACATTTCTTAAATAAAAATTGTACAACAATTTCCATTTTCCTCATATTTTCGGTAATATTGAAAACAAAAGCATAGGATTTTTTTAAAATTCCCAATAATTCATTATAAGCTTCTATAACATCATAGATCAATAATCCAACCTTAAATAATTTTTAGGAATTTTCGATCATCATCTCAAATTTCATAACATGATTAGGCCTTTGATTTAATATAATACATATGCTTATAATTACATACTAAGCATATTTAAAGAACAATAACATATTAGCATAATTTCTTTCATAAGAACACATGCTCAAACATTAAAATCAAATGGTTGGATAATTAAAATTCTAGTGTATAATCGAAGCTTGTTCGATTTCTAACCTTTTTAACGGTTTGGATTTAAAGTCAAAGGCTTAGTATCAAGGAATTTGGTTAAGGAAGATGAAGAATACCAAGCTTTCTACCAAGAGCTCACGGTATTCTTTGGTTTGGGAAACGAGAGAAAGAAATATGTTTATGTTAATGAAGTATAACACTTAAGTGATTGAATTAATACCCTCACTTTTCTCACTCTCTCGGTCCCAACACTCACTAATTAAAGTTTTGGAAGCCTTTTAAAATTCACTTTATGACTCACAATATATTACATCACTATATTAAATGCATGCATAAAGTTTTTCTCGAACAAAACAAATCAATTCCTTCGCTTTGAACTATTGCCAACAACTTCATCATGCACACACACTATGTTTAAGACTTTGGTGATGACTCAATTTCATTACATCATGGTAGTAAGTATCTTCTTACACAAAACATTTTGAACAAATCAAAATATCTCTTTTTTGCTTTGGACAAAATAGGCGTCGGCCATCTCTCCCTCATTTAACAAAGAAATGCCTTTTCAAAATGTCTTACATAATTTAATGCCAAATCCTCAATACTCACGGCACACACACATATATTGCAAGATATTTTACCATGGTGACTCACCAATAATAGTATGTCATCTCTTATATATTTAATACACTTACACAATTTTTTTTTGAAAGAAACAACATGCTCATGCAATGTATTTACTCCTAGCCGTCGGTTACCTCACTTGAACAAGGAGAAGGAATTAAATTCTTGTCCTAATTCATGATATAAATATCTACACTCATCCCCAAAAGCAAGAGTCATCACATAAGAGTTGTAACCAATCTTCCTACCTCTAATTCATCCATATTACACGGCCCTTATGCCCTCACACACCTCCACTTGATTGTCTTTTATTTAAATTACTTGATAAGAGTGTACAATCCTACTTGATCAATTTATTACACATAATGCAAAGCTAATACACAAAGTTCACGTAACTTGTTCAAAGAAATGTTGGTCACGGCACTTTTTAATTTCAAGTGCCCAAAATTTGATTTTCATGCTATTATTAGATATATATCATAATATATGTCTTAGATGATAAATTATACCATAGGAAAAAATTATTAGCATCATTTCATGTGAGAAAACCCTAATTTCGAAATTTAGGGTTTTCGAAATTACTAACTTTGTTCAAACATTAAACCTTAATGTTCTAGCATTATTTTAATGCTAAACAATACTCTAATTACATATAATAATCATAGGAATTTAAATACTACAATTCCTTGATCATATCTCATTTTTCTATTCATCTCTAAACGTTGACGTTTGAAACGTCTCAAAACGTTAATTATCGACTCATCTCAAAATGGTCGTAATAAAGTCGTAATTACTTTATTAAACTATTCCATTAATAATGGAATTTAATTCTAAGCTTCATTGCTTAGAAAAATCTACGTAATATTAACTATCGATATTCAATCGACGTTAAAATATTACTGCCGAAAGAATTTATATAAACTTCATTCTTTGATTCACTAATCATTAGTGAACACGATATAAGGATCCATTATATCATAATAATCGAAATCCATATTCGATATGTTACTATTTCAACTTTCGAGACGAAACCCTAATTTACGATTTTTATTATCGTAATTGGGCTTTAAATCTTCGGGATATTACAGATCCAAGTGGGATTCATTTTGTTTTGTTCAAAATTGTGTAAGTGTAGTTAATATACTGTAAGAGGTGATGTGTTAATGTTGAATGAGTCACCAAAAAAATTTGTCTTGCATTTGTGAGAGGAGTGACTGAGAGGTATATGATTTGAGTACTAAGTTTTATTATTTCTTTTGTTTTGGTAATAAGTGATAAGTTAATATAATAGCAAAACATCATTCCTTACAAAACTCACATTACCATGAGCATTGAGAGGAAAATAGTAAGGAGTGTTCTCCATTTTAAATCCCAATCCTTTGATACAAAAATCCTTGCACCAAAAATCCAAGTCGATTAAAAGGTTAGGAATTTAACGAGCTTTAATTATACGTTAAAGTTTTCGATTTTCAACCGTTAGATTTTAATATAGATGCATATGTTATAAATGAAAAAAATATGAGAAATTATGTTAGCATGCTAAGTTGTTAATTAATAATGTTTAGCATGAAATATATGTTTCATATTGTTGTTTAAATTTAAAGCTAAGCATGTTATAATCATAATCATGAGATAGCCACGATATGATATAAGTTGTAGAAGCTTTATGACTTCGATAAGTAAGGTAATTCCCTTGAAATAAAGAAACGGATTAAGAAATAGATTCATTATTTGAAATGAATCTTAGTACTCTAAGTTATATTGACACAAAACGCTTGTCTTGTGTATCTTAGTAATTAACAAGCAAGATAGCTTCTATAGACTTTTGCAAAGGAAATGCATCCAAAAGAACAAATGAAAAGATTCACGTGGAAGGATCTTAAGGTAAATCCAATTGGAAAGTTTATCCCTTATACTTTTGTGACGATCAATAAAGTGAGATATTAAGTATCTCTGACATGGAAATGAAGCATTGATTGAATGTCGAGAAAATGGTAAAGATATTTGACGTCAAGGCAAAAGTATAATACGTCCTCAGTGGACAAAGGATTTTATCCTATACAAAAAAAAAACGCTTGATAAATCAATGAAGCTAAAGACAAATAGTGTATATCCTAATAGGATATTACAAATGATGGCGCTAAATGCCAGTATAAGGATCTTCTCTTGGGAAGAGTGTAAAGTAAGGATATATGAGAGATATATTCCTAAGATCGATAAGTGAAAAATGGAATTGAATCATTCATACTGGATCAGGAATGAATGATAGTGATGGAGACATCACGATCTCTATGATAAGATTTAATTATCGAGATATCAATATCAAAAGATAGGTGGATGTAGACCTAACCACAGAATGCTATTGATAAAAGTATAATTATACCGACACCTGAGAAGGATATGGTGAACGAGGTAACAGAAAGCTATAGCAAGGAAACAAAATATCCCAAAGAGAAAGGACAATGATATATGAAAAATATGTTTACTTGAATAGACGAGAACACCGTAGACCAGAGCCTATACTCAGACCGAAAATGAATCTAACAAAACCAAGAAGGCCTGATAGGTATGAGAAAAATTTCTCAGAATACCTATAATATTTTGATCGATATAGGTGCTTCACTTTCTAACACCGCACAAGTATGTGTGGAAACGATAGAACCCAATTCAGAATAAAAGAATCAAGAAATGAAAATTTCTTCACCTATATGAGAATTATGGCTGTCGCAGGTGTTGCTCAAGCTTAGAATTGGCCCTAGGATCGCCTAAGGTTCTAACAAATGATTTGGATCATAATATCTATGTAGAACGTAGATATAATTATAGAAACAAAAGTTTCGAAATGGATGTCACTCACGTGATTAATGACATGGACATAGTCTCTTCAGATGAGATTCTACGCAATGGGATTTTGGATCCACTATTGCTTTCACTAATTAATTTAGAGCGATATAGGAATGAAGATGTAAAATGCTAAATGAGAAATAAGAGATGGCGGGAAAAAGGAGTATTACGGTAAAAGTTAATCATGTGGCTTACAAGCTTAGAACTCACACGGGCGTATCGACTTTTTATTATAAACTGGGCTTGGGTTTAGGACAATTGTTTCGAGAAATTCTTGCACCTTTGGATGGATGCTCGTAACCATGGAGTGATGGATGAGGATGGTATCCAACGGCTTATACGTCGTTTGCCAACAGACTGGCAGGATTTGGCAAAAGAAGTATCAAGAGAATATATTCTCCATGTAGAAAATTCCAAGGTTTGGGTAGACTTACCAGGATTTGTCAATCGGCTCAAGTATACATATAATGCGTATGGAACGGCACCCACGAGCACTTGTCCTGGTCCCCGGCAAGTTACACAGCAGGGTATAAAGGAATGGTTGTACCCTGATGTCCCAAACGCCACCCCACGTCCTGTGCCGTCAATTATACCAGAAAGAGACGAGAATGGCAAAAGGACAGGATCTTATCGCCCTCGAGGATTAAGGGAATTACCACTACCAACTCAACCTTACTTTCTGATAAAAGCAACACACACTTCTGGTACTGAAGAAGAAACAGGGAGTAATGTGACTCCTGGCTCTTTGAAAGAGATAGATCGTCGGGGATATGAAGCGAAAACATACCTGGAAAAAGGCAAATTTCCAAATGGGGAATACTATTCCAACGAAGGCCACTCAGAGACATAGAATACTTTGATAATATGAGACTTATATGTACGTAGTGATTCATGTTGAAAATAGTATGGTTAGAACGTGTAAAATAAACATAGTTTGGAATATTTTGTAAATATGTTGAAGTGGTGTAAAAATTTTGGGTGTAAAAAGGACTAGACGCCATGTAATCAGTCGGCTTAATAGACCGATCTTCGTAATTAATGTATGGAAAGTCCTCACTGAGGCATTTTGAGGAAAAATATTATATGGTTTTTGTAGGATGGTATCCGAGGTACGAAAATGAATTGTTTCGAATAAGTTATGGTTACTATGAGATTATAGTTATGCCATTCGGACTACCTAATGTACCAGCCATGTTCATGAACCTCAAATCGAGTGTTCCACACGTACTTAGACAAATTTTCTCTTAATCTTTATGAATGATGTTCTTATCCATACGAAAAGCGAGAAAGAACATAATGAACATCGAAGGACCGTCTAGCGGACATTTAGAGCCGAACAAATTTTGTCAAGTTTAGTATTGTGAATTTCGCCTAAATAAGTAATATTCCTGACACATGGTGTCATCCGGAGGAATCAAATTTACATGGACAAATGAATGTGAGGTCAGATATTAAAGTAAGAAAGATGATAGTCAACGCACTCACGATAACTTAGACTACATGAATAGAATTACCCAACTCATGACCGAAATTAGCAAAGAATAGTTTATGTACCAAAGTTTTGGAGACATTTCCTATATGGAATAAGTTGTGAGATCTTCACAAATTACAAAAGTTTGAAATATTTCCTCGAGCAAAGAGACTTAAATATGGGATAGAAAAGATGGCTCGAATCAGTAAGAGATTCCAATTGTGATATAAATTATCACCTACGGAAGGTTAATGTAGAATCAAATGTCCTAAGTTGTAAAATTCAGTCTAAGTTATGGTATATCCTTATAGAAAAGGAAAACTCATCGAAGAGTTTGAAGGAATGAAAATAGAAATGGTTGAACAACTAGAGACGATCATGAGTTGTATTGCTACACTCACATTGACGTCTGACTTAAGAAAAATGATAATAGACGAATAAAGGAAAGATGAAAGATATGAAAGAATATAAGCTAAGGAGAAGAATGAAAGGCCGGACAATGTTATATTGTCTGAGGAAAGGTTACATAGATTTCAAGCAATAATGAGCTTAGAGATGAAATCATGAGTGAAGCTCATGATATTCCTCATACCGCCCACCCAGGCAGCATTAAGTATATTATGATTTACGAGAGAAGTTAGATAGAAAGGAATGAAACGAGATATAACAACATTGTCGAGCATTGTCTCGGTTACCAACAAGTGAAGGCATTGTATCAATGACCTTATAAGAGGTTATAATCTCTAATGATATACAAATGAAAATGGAATGACATAGCAATGGATTTTATGACGGGTTTTGCCAAAGTCATAAAAAAATAACACTGCTATATGGGTAGTAGTGGATTGACTCACCAAATATGTTCGTCTCTGCCTATTCAGATGACTCATGGATCTGATGAGTTAGCTCAGTCGTATATAAAGGAAATCGTATATTTACAAGGGATACCAAAACTTATCATTTCAGATAGAGATTCCAAGTTTTCCCCTAGATTTTGAACTGGCTCACCAAGAAGGAGTTAGACATAAGATTGAACCTTAGCATAATTTTCACTCGCAGATAGATGGACAATCAGAAAGAACAGCCCAAACGCTTAAAGATATGATGAGGACATTAATGTTAAATCGAGGTGCAAGTGGGAATATGTTTTACCACTTGTTAAGTTCACGTACGACCATAGCTGTCAAGCAACGATCAATCTAGCCATATGAGGCATTATGTGGAAAGATGTATCGACCACCACTTTATTGTAATAAAGTAGGTGAGAGAAAGTATAAGGTCCTGACAACATAAACGAAATGATTAAGATATCTGCCAAATGAGGCAAAGAATAAGAGAAGCTCAGGACAGACAAAAGTCTTACGCTGATGTGCGTAGATCCGAACTGCATTTTGAATGCGAAAATAAAGTTCCTTAAAATTTCTCCATCGAGGGAAATCATAAAGTTTAAAGTACAAGGAATGTTGAGATCACGAGATCCTAGAAATGATAGGCCCAGTAACCTATAGATATGTACTTCCACCAAATTTGGGGAATGTACGTAACGTTTTCCACGTGTCACAGTTAAGAGAATATGAATATGATCCTTAACTCAAATATGAGTTGTGATGAAAATCTACGACTATTTTGATCGTAAGATTCAACGATTGAGAATCAAGTTTGGGTCTTTAATGAAAGTCCAATGGAGAAACCATTGACAAAAGGAAATCACGTGGAAGATTTGGGATGTTATGATGCAAAGATACCCCATACTTTTTGAGGTATGCAAATTTCGGGACGAAATTTCTTTTAAGGGGGGTGGAATGTAATATCCCTAAGATTTAAAGCTTAATTACGATAATAAAAATCGTAAATTAGGATTTCGTCTCGATAATCGAATTAGTAACATATCGAATATTGATTTCGATTATTTATGATATAATGAATTCTTATATAATATTCACTAATGATTAGTTAGTGAATCAAGGAATATAGTTGTCACACCCCGACTTACTTAACCAGGTAATTAGTTAAGTAATTAGGCTGTGACGTGGGGTAAGAAGAACTTCTGACAATTTTGACCAATAATTCTTATTAACAACAATCTGTAGCATCAACTTTCATCACGAAAGAATAAAATGTTTATAGTCAAAAGAGGTAGAATGGAATCTGACAAGGGATGATTTTAGGTCCTCGAACCACAAAGAGTAATCGAACAAGGATAACAACGGCTGAGGACGAATAATCAGAATAAGATAATCAAGATCAAATGCGACATTGATCTGATATCACAGGTTAAGCTAATTTTACAATGAATGTAAGAACTCAAACATGCTTTCACCAAAATAAAATCTTTGGTTAGCTAGGGTCAAAAGCATGACTCATCGATTGTAACAACCCGCCAACCCAAAGTACGGATTAGCAGGGACTGTTAATGATTAACGGGTTTAAGTAATGAATAATGACATGGAATTCTGAATGATGTGACATATATTGCGAATATTTCTAGAGCATCAAGTGTTTGAGGTCTGACAAAACATAACATACATAAGACTTCATAATCTAGCAGCGGAAAACATGTGAAGTACACATGTGACGATGTATATTCAAGTTCTATTATCGCAACAATGACCGATCGCTCAACACCGCCCATCCCATCGAATCACTCAACCTCGCACATTTAAAACAAACATGCGGTGAGTAAAATAATGCACTCGGTGGGCTCGTTGCAAAACATTTCATTAACTTTAAATTACATCGCCTTTTACAAGAAGACACAAGGGTTTTGTTGAAAAGACCTTGCGCCACTAAATCATTTTCTCATTTTCAAAACATTGCTTGCATGAAGCATTTTCTCTTTATGTGTATGATCCATATCACTTTCTCTTTCTTGATCTCATAATCTCATCTATCGCGTAGAAGGCGAGGCTTCCTTCTACGGACCGTGATCGGCCGAGAACTCTTTCAAAGACACAATCACCTATAGTGCATCGATCCTTGCCACTCCGGCACATGATTCAATTCTCAATCATCCCGCGAGTTCTTGCAAGGATATGATTGCTATAATAAGTTGGGAGCGACCCAACAATCGTATCTCTTTCTACCGTCGGTTGGGAACAACCCAAAGAAGTCAAGTCAGCGGACCAACAACTCGATAGGATTCATACACAAAACATAAACACTTTGGGCAGGTAATCATATCATTTCTCATCAGAAGTACTGTAAATAAACACTTTTCATTTTGCAGAAAGCAGAGTAAATAAAAGGGTTTTCGAGTAAAGCCCACCTGGTATATGCAGGTCTTTCTATAGTCCCTTTCTATGTCTCTGCTCAAAAACACGTCCCACCTTAACGTAAGAACTATTTTAGTACATTGGTCACGTTTCGATAGAGACGAGCATTGTCTATAACGTCCTATGAACCAAATAAGCCTAACGTCGAACTTATTTTGATGTTTCCTAATCAAATGACGTTGATTATGAACTCACTCATCATATAATAGATATTCCATCTCTTTAACATATAGTGTACGTTTTAATGTACTTACGTAACGTAAGTTACATTGTTACTAAACGTAATACGTCACATAGATCATGTATTATCGAATTTCGTGCCTTTTGACCTTGGTCAATGTTTTTGGTCAACAATTTTGACTTGGTCAACATTTAGTCAACAATTTTGACTAAAGTCAATATTTTGACTTTTTAATTCCTTTTATGTAATTCTATTATTTTATGTGCAATTCTTGTTCTAAAAATTCCCATAAAATCATAATATGTCCAAAACATCATTTTGGATCATATTATGCAATTATATCTTATAAAATAAATTTATAACATTAATACATTTAACCTATAGTTTTCGAAAACCCTAATTAGACTAAGCAAATAATTTCCAAAAATTCCAATAAAATCACATAACACATACTCATCTATAAGCATCCTTACTATAACATAATTTTTATTTATTGCAAACTATTGAATTAAATCTTCCTAAGTCACTTTTGAAAATTTGGATTTAGTCCAATAAATTTTTAACAAATCCAATAAATTCATACAACACTATATTATGATTCTACACTTTCAATATGTTATTATAATACTCAAACATGGATTATATCATAACCTAATATCATGTTCTTTAATTTTCGAAATTCATAGACTTAGGTACTAAAGTGTTCCAAAAATTCTACATAAAATCATACAAGCACAGTTAATACCCTAGATCATGATTTCATGGTCAAATCAACAATTAAAAATCATACTCATCAACATATCATACCCTTAAGTTTTCGGTCAACATATACAATTTAATATCATGCTTGATTTTGTGATATAATTATACTACATGTTTAATAACATCATATAAATACAATATCTAAACATATTGGCACAAGTTTCATGATTTTGAAAATCACACATATAACCTAAACTTATAACATGAATTCTAACGATATATAAAGCTCGCAAGAATCTAACCTCTTAATCGGAGTTGATTTGATTGGTGACGGTTTATTAAATCTAAGATTTGGGATTGGATTGAAGCACTCTCTATTTTTTTCTCTATGGTTTTCAAATTTATGGTTGATATGGAGAATGAAGACCTTCATATGGTATTTATAGACTTAGGCCACTCAATTTAATTATTACTTTGAAAATATCTAGTATACACTTGTTACCCTTTTGTAATTTTAGAACCCCACTTGTATAAGAAGACAAAATCTTATCTTATCCTTTTAATACTTTATTATATCACCTTATCACTTAATAAATGCATTGGATAATGCTTATCACATTGGATAATGCTTATCACATAGTATGAAGTTTATCACATAGTATAACATATGTGAAATTTTCGATCCTTATCTCTTTAGATTAGGATTGATTTTTATTTTTTTCATACAGTATACTATCTTATTATTATATAATAAGGTCATGGTTAAATAGTCAACAATTTCAACTATACATGTGTTCATATAATATAGTGTGAAATCAAATTATTTTCTACCTAATTTATTCATTATTTTCGGTCACCACTAGAAAATTCCATAGATTACTTGTTCAGTTTGTTAACTAACACTACTTTACACCTAATACATGATAAGGTACAACTCATAGCCCTTAATTAATTATAGGATAACCTTATCACATAAAATCTTATCAAATCTTTAAAATTTTCGTCCACTTGTGTACAAGTGTCCCCCCCCCCCACTTGTTCCACTTGATAGATGTAATATCCCGCAGATTTAAATGCCTAATTACGGTATTTAAGATCCGTAAATTAGAGTTTCGTCGAATTATTAAATCAGTAAGATATCGAATAATGATTTCGATTGTTTACTAAAGAATGAATTCCTATGTTATATTCACCGAGATTGTGAATAAAAAAAAATAGAAAGTTATAAAGTGTTTCGACAGTATTATTTTAACGTCGTTCGCATATCGATAGTTAAAATTTCATTATATTTTTCTAAGCAATTAAGCTTAGAATTAAATTCCATTATTAATGGAATAATTTAATAAAGTAATTACGACTTTATTACGACCTTTTCGAGATGAGTCAATAATGAACGTTTTGCAACGTTTTCAAACGTTAACGTTTAGAGACGAAACGAAAAGTGAATTTATTGATCAAGGAATTATAGAAATTAATTTCCTATGATTATTATATGTAATTACAGTATTATTTAGCATTAAATCAATGCTAGATCATCAAGATTTGATAGTGACCAATTTTTGACGTTAAAAAACCTAATTTTCGAACTCGGTTTTCTCGCATAAAATGATGCCATTAATTTATCCTATGATATTATCTATCATCTAAACTATATGTTACAACATATATCAATGTCGGCATGGAAAATAAAATTGGACCCATTGGCATAATGTAATAGCGAAAACTTTATGTATCTGAGTTTATCTTGTCGATTTTCCTATTACATGTATCTAAGTGACATTGGATTAATTAAAAGACTAACTAAACAATTAAATAAGTATATATTTACATACATATATATAATATATGTATGGTATAAATGTGTGTCGTGTAAATGTAATGTGTGTGTAGTTTGTAGTGTAGGTGTGCATGTGTGTGAAGGACACATGCCACAGTGTCACCCCTAAGCAACCACCCACACATCCCATACCTCTCCCCAAATTCAGATTGTAGCCGTCCCCCACATCATCTCCTCCATCCTCTCTTCTCCTACACTATTTCTCTCTTGAGCTCAGACTCACCTCCTCGTCGGGCTTGTTCGGCGAGGCTCACTGACAGTCGAGGTGGCGAATGCCACCATTAGCATGAGATAGGCAAGCTTTGTCACCTCTCTGCCCCTACCCAATTCACCTACCAAGGTAGATATCTATATCTTCGATTCTTGAATCGATCAAATCTTCGTGTGTAGTGATGGGTCTTTGTTTAAATGTAATTGCATGTTAACTAAATGAGTAGATTCATCACTTTTGACCATTGCATGTTTGTTTTGATGAACTTGGTTGTGGATTGGGGTGATAAATTCACCAAGATTTCGTGTGTTATGTGTGCATATGAAGTGTTGATGAAAGAACAAGAAATCAAAGTATTAATGTTGAATTATAAGTTTATATGAAAACGAAGTTGGCTGCACGAATAGTAACTTCATAAATTTATTTGACTTAGTTACAGTGGTCCGATGAATGTGAAATTTTAATATGTTGAAATTATATGTGTCTAGTATGCCTCTGTAAAATTGCAAGTCAATACAACTTGATTTACTATTTTAATCGTATTTTCAAAAGCATTAGCAAAACTGTGAAATTGCCTTGTTCATCACCCACGGTCCGTGGCTTTCGTTTTAAGTTTGGCTAGTGATAAAACTCTAAAATTGGGCATAAACATAATTTAGCATGTCTAGAAGACTCATGTAAATTTTCAGATTTTCCAGTTTTAGCTTAACGACGAGGGGTTTTGCGAGGCTCGTAACTTTTGACTCACAATGCCAAAATGATTGCAGCTACCAATTTGAAACCTTGTAACAAGAACTACATGTTTTATGAAGACTATCTTGGAAGATATCGATGAATCGAGAAATACATAAGCCCAAAGTTGACTAGTTGGAAATGACAACATTCAAGTAGGTGACTTTGGGTCGATGAAAGTATATCAGTAAAACTTGGTTTGAGATCAAACATTCCAGATCACAACTAGACATGGTAAGGAACATTTCTTATGAAGAAACCAAAGTCAAAATCGGACTACAAACGGCTTGAACATCTCACGTAAGAGTCGTACGAGCAGTTGATTAACATAGAAATTTACTAAGGCGGTTTGTCCAAAAGGCCATCAGAATCGTCAACTTTAAAAATTCACCGTGAGTTCATTATAAGGAATCTGGGAATGCAACCAATCATATTGAAAATCCACTTAAGTCTAGTTTAATCCAGAAAAAGACTAACTCAATGATTCAAAATAGATTGGGAGATAAAAATATTTTAGCACAAGCTATCACTCCCGTGACAGTTTTGTTCAGTTAGCTTGTAAAATCTGGAATAAATGGTAAAATTTTTTAGAAAATTCTGAAAATTTACCTGAGTCTTCTAGACATGCTAAATTCTGTTTATACCCAATTTTAGAGTTTTATCACTAGAAAAACTTAAAACTAAAGCCACGGACCGTGGGTGATGAATAAGGCAATTTCACAGTTCTGCGCAATGCTTTTGAAAGATACGATTAAAATAGTAAATCAAGTTGTATTGACTTGCAATTTTACAGAGGCATACTAGACACATATAATTTCAACATATTAAAATTTCACATTCATCGGACCACTGTAACTAAGTCAAATAAATTTATGAAGTTACTGTTCATGCAGCCAACTTCCAGTTTTCATATAAGCTTATAGTTCAACATTAATACTTTGATTTCTTGCAAGCCTTTCATCAACACTTCATATGCACACATAACACACGAAATCTTGGTGAATTTATCACCCCAATCCACAACCAAGTTCATCAAAACAAACATGCAATGGTCAAAAGTGATGAATCTACTCATTTAGTTAACATGCGATTACATTTAAACAAAGACCCATCACTACACATGAAGATTTGATCGATTCAAGAATCGAAGATATAGATATCTACCTTTGGTAGGTGAATTGGGTAGGGGCAGAGAGGTGACAAAGCTTTCGTCTATCTCATGCTAATGGTGGCATTCGACCACCTTGACTTGGTCAGTGAGCTCGGCGCCGAACAAGCCCGACGAGGAGGTGAGTCTTGAGCTCAAGAGAAAATAGTGTGGGAGAGAGAGAGGATGGAGGAGATGATGGGGGGACGGCTACAATCTGAATTTGGGGAGAGGTATGGGATGTGTGTGGGTGGTTGCTTAGGGTGACACTAGGGGCATGTCCTTCTACACACATGCACACCCACACTACACACTAAACACACATTACATTTACACGGCACACACAATACCATACATATATTAATCTATATGTATGTAAATATATACTTATTTAATTGTTTAGTTAGGCTTTTTAATTAATCCAATGTCACTTAGATACATGTAATAGGAAAAATCAACAAGATAAACTTGTATACATAAGTGTATAGTTTTCGGCTATTACATTATGCCAATGGGTCCAATTTTATTTTCCATGCCAACCATTGATATATGTTGTAACATATAGTTTATATGATAGATAATATCATAGGATAAATTAATGGCATCATTTTATGCGATAAAACCGGTTCGAAAATTAGGTTTTCGAGCGTTTGAAAATTGGTCACTATCAAATCTTGATGATCTAGCATTGATCTAATGCTAAATAATACTGTAATTACATATAATAATCATAGGAAATTAATTTCTATAATTCCTTGATCAATAAATTCACTTTTCGTTTCGTCTCTAAACGTTAACGTTTGAAAACGTTGCAAAACGTTCATTATTGACTCATCTCGAAAAGGTCATAATAAATTCATAATTACTTTATTAAATTATTCCATTAATAATGGAATTTAATTCTAAGCTTAATTGCTTAGAAAAATATCATGAAATTTTAACTATCGATATGCGAACGACGTTAAAATAATCTTGTCGAAACACTTTATAACTTTCTATTTTTTTTATTCACAATCTCGGTGAATATAACATAGAATTCATTCATTAGTAAACAATCGAAATCATTATTCGATATCTTCGATTTAATAACTCGTGAAACTCTAATTTACGGATCTTAAATCCGTAATTAAGCGATTAAATCATGGATATTACATCCTACCCCTTAAAAGAAATTTCGTCCCGAAATTTGCATACCTCATAAAGTATGGGTATCTTAACATCATAACATCCTAACTTTCCACGTGCTTTCATTTTGTCCATGGTTTTTCCATTGGATTTTCATTAAAAGACCCAAACTTGCTTCTTTAATCGTTGAATCGTACGATCAAATTAATCGTAGATTTTCATCATAACTCATGGTATGTCCTTATAGAAAAGGAAAACTCATTGGAAAGATTAAGAAAACGAGAACAGTAATAGTCGGGCAATCAGGGACGAATGTAAGTAGTATTCCCTCAACCAAGGTGAAATATGACTAAAAAAAAAAAAGAAAATGAAGATGGGAATAGAATACGAATTAAGATAAGGAATGAAGAGCTGAAGGATTTTAAGGAGCGTTGGAAATTCTGAAAAATTTTCTAAGTATAGAAGTCAGTTTGAGTTGTCCACTTTGAGACCCTATATCTCCAAAACCACGACTCTTTTGGATTTAATTCCTTCTTAGAACTTGTAGTACATGTTTAGAGGTTTCAGAATGTGTCTTTGTGCGCCATACGTATTTTGAATCGAGAGTTATGAATCGTCAAAGTATGTCACTGAGTTAATTTTAATTTGTTTTGCTGATTTTCAAACACTTAAAATTTGACTAAGTGTAGAACTCCCTATGTGAAATATGCCTTATGTGACTAACATGCTAGTAATTGATGCATTCATTATGTTATGTCATGAGTGCGTTAGAACATTAATAGATGCACTAATTATGATAAAGCGACCTGTACGATATTTTTACGGGGCATGCCTTAACGTGAAATGTTTGACTAGGTCTTTCCTACATGCTCAATTGAGTGTATATCATACCTTGATATACACTAAAGTAGAAATATGGGTTCTAAGACCCGATGAATATTTCAACTCCAAAACCTCAAGGCCAGGAATAGATAGGCTAAGCCTAGGGCTTGCATTCAAAGAAATCGATTTAGACAATCGACAGTCCGGTGGGCTTTACTCTACTCAAAATGAAATGCTATTTAAATATTTTATTTACGATGTTTTCTTACAAGAAATGCTTATCAAATGTTTACAAGATTACACGCCAAAATGTTTATGTTTTGTGTATGTATCCTATCCTAATGAATGATATGAATGATATGAATGTGTTGGGTCGCTCCCAACTTATGAATGAAAATCGATATCGGATCCTACGGGAAGGACAATACAGCTAGGATTAACGTGTACACCTAAGGTGACGTGTGTCGTAAGGACAATTCACGGCCGGTCACGTCGTGAGAGAGGCCTCCTTCACGACGTTCGACTATGATGATATGATGAAAGGATGTTAAGGATATGGATCATACACACTGAGAAAAATGCCCGCCAGCGATGATTTTGAAAAATGATGAAAATATTTTAGTAAGCACAAGGCATTTTCAACTAAAACTCTTGTGTCTTACCATGATGTGGCAAAGGCAATCTACAAATGATAAAATGTTTTGGCATGAGTCCATCGAGTGCATTCTTTTACTCAACCCCGCATGTTTGTTTTAAATGTGCGAGTTGAGCGAAGGATGGATGGAGCGGTGTTGAACAATAGGATTATTGTCGCTGAAAAGTTTATACCTTGATAGTACATCGTCATATGTACTTATCACATGTCTTCCACTGCAAGAACCTAACTTTATGTACTAAAGTCCAAGAATATACTGACATATGTTTCTGTTTATTGTTAAAAAGAATCTCCTGATAATTATCCTCGCTTAGAGTTACAACCTTTTAAATCGTACTTAGGATTTAGGGGCGTGACAATATAATACTATGTATTATCCTTAATAATATCATTTTAATATAAAAATTATCATAAGATCATAATTGGGTAGCAATTAAAATTAATTAACACTATAAGCTCACTTTTTCGAAAATTAGGGTTACACATGCTAAACATTTTATTTTCTTGTAATAAATAGCTAACACATAGCTATGTGACATATTATAATCTCTAAATGATGAATTTAGTCATAGAAAAATATTTAAAACAATTTAGATTCATAAAACCCTAATTTTGGGAAATTAGGGTTTTCGAAACCCTAATTTTGGTACTTTTAAATTCTATAATTCTCTAGCATTATTTTGATGATAAATAATGCTCTTGTATCATAAAATAATCATAGGAATTTGAATTTTATAATTCCATGATCGTTTGACTGAGTTATCGACTCATCTCTAAAAACCGACGTTCAAAATGTCTCAAAAGATAACTAATTAATTCATCTCTAAAATACTCGTAATAATGTCATAGGCACATTATTAGCTCGTAATTAAGGGAATAAATTTCTAATTTTTATTACTTAGAAATTTCATAAGACTAATCACAAGATTAACAGACGTTAGAATTATACATCCGAAGGAATAGCATAAGCTATATTCCTTAATTTCATCGAGCATCGGTGAATATCTTCTGTAAATTATCAAATTATGATTGGTCAAAATTCAGCGTTGCTAATTAGGATTTTAATAATCGGGATTAATTTCTAAATTACGATTTTAATTATCGTAATTAGGTATTAAAACTACGGATATTACATTCTACCCTTTAAAATAAATTTAGTCACGAAATTTGCATACTTTAGAAAGGTATGGGGTATCTTTGCACTATAACAATCTCAAGTTCCACGTAACTTTCTTTTGTCCCTGGTCTCTCCATTGGACTTTCACCAACGGTATAAGCTTCTTTCTTAACCGTTGAATCTGATGTTTAAAACAATCGCAGACTCTTTCTCATAACTCATATCTTGATTCAAGAATAACATCATCATGATGGTCATGTATTTTGGACCATATTCGTACTTTCTTTAATTGTAACACATGGAAAAATTCTATGCACTTTCAAAACTTGGTGGAAGTACCAATCTATAGGCTACTAGGCCTTATCATTTCTGGGATCTCTCAAGGTCCTATAAAACGTAATCTCAACTTCCTTTTTCTCAAAATATTGAAATTCTCTCAATGGAGATCTTTAATACACTTTATCTCTGCATTCAAGATGCAGTTCATATCTACGCACATCGCGTAAGACTTTTGTCTTTCACATGCTTCTTTCATTCTTTGCCTATCTTGGCAAATATCTTAGTGTTTCACTCACAATACCATCTTTAAAACTTTTCCTCTTACTTTCATTATCACCATAAAGAGGTGATCGACTTCTTCTTTCGTACTATACCTCATATGGGTTATATCAATCGTTGCTCGACAGCTATTGTCGCAGGTGATCTTAATAAATGGAAAAACACGTTTTCCAATTTGTACTTCATTTTGACACTAATGTCCTTAACATATTTTAAAGCGTTCGAATAGTTCTTTTCTAACTGTCCATCTGTCTGTGAGCGAAAGTTATGCTAAAGTTAAATTTCGTGTCGAATTCCTTTGTGGGCTATTCAAATTCCGGAACAACTTTAAAACCTCTATCGGATATGATAGATTTTTGGTGCTTTCATTATAACGTATGGCCTCCTTTTTGTAACACTGAGCTAATCTATTAGATCCATGAACAATACGCATAGGCAGAAATTAAGCCTTTCTAGTAAGTCGACTCACTACTACCCATATAGCAGTGTTACCTCTTTTCGACTTTGACATCTTTCCTCTGTTCCTCTATTATCCTTTTTCTTAAGTCGGACTTTAGAGAGAATACAACTCCTGATCGTCCCTGGTTGTTCAACCATCTCTATTCTCACTCTTTTAAACTTTTCAAATGAGTTTCTCTCCTTGCCTTGTTTTAACCCTCTGCTGGGTTCACATGGATTCCTTGAATGACACAACGTGTCGAAGGAATATTATTCCTTGTTTAATCCGCCTTAAATAAACTTGCGAAATTTGTTTGACTTTAATGTCTCGCAAGATAGTTCTTAAGAGCTCTTTATACTCTTTCTTGCCTTCAAAATAGATGAGAATATCATTTATGAAGGTTTAAGACAATTTGTCTTACCATGCACCGAACACTCAATTTTTGAGGTTCATGAACACGGTTAGGCGCATTAGTTGGTGCGAGCGGTCAATACTATAAACTCATAGTAGCCATATCTTGTTCGGAAGCCATTTTGGGTATATTGTCATTTCATTACCTTAAGTTGATTATAGTCTATTGAGATCGGTTCTCGGGACTACTCTTACTCTTTTCCACCGAATACTCATTTATCCTCGTAATGAATTATTCACTCTCGATAATCTATACACTTTCTTAATGAGCTATATTCCTCCTTTGACAAGCAAATTGGGTGATCCTTAAGGTGATACTCCAGGTTCGATGAAATTTAGATTTTATAGCCTTTAGATTTGAATCCTTATCCTTTCACTTTCCTTGAATCCATTTGATAAAGGTACCTTTGACATGGTTTAATAATGGTTCTAACTCGATAGTGGAATTCTAGCTGCTTATCAGGGGTAATCCTTCTAAGTTGTCAGGAAATATCTTGAAATTTTCGAACAATTTCCACATCCTTTACCTTCATTTATGCTTTTCATTCTCTGCTTAGATAAATAGGGAATGCTCGTCATCCCTTCTTGTTTATAATCTCCTCATTTGTAGTGTGGGTATGGTTGGAATTTCCTTCCCATGTGGATTCCATTGAAACTCATAACTTCTTGTCTGGAGAAGTGGAACGAAATTTCCCTCTCCTTGCACAGGATTGTGGAATGGTTTTTGACTAACCAATCCATTCTTAGGATTATCCTTACGTCTCATATAGGTACTATGTTCAAGTTCTTTACTAGAGTCTTAAGTGCTTCTCGGTTCAATTCTAAGTTCGAGTAAATACGTATGGCAACTAAGATCCTTTTTCTAAGTAAAGAAATTCTCATTTCCTAATTTGCTTACTCATACTTTGAGTTCTAACATAGCTACGCATGCTCTTGCGTTAAAGGATGTAAAACATTTGCTTTGATCAACGGTATTATAGGTACGGTGATCGGTTTCCATACCTGCCAGATTTCCATGGTTTTGTTTGTTTTGTTGTTGATGGTCTCACTGATTTTGCCTTCAATTCCTCCGGCGTATTTCAGACAATGATTTGCATAGTGGTCCTTGAACCACATTTAAAGCAATCACTAAAGCACACACCTTTATGCGGTTTATGACATCTTGGGCAAGGAAGAGTCCTCTTTTGCTCTTGTGGCCCTTTCTTCGGCGTGGAAAACATCGATCGTTTCCATCCTTGCCCTTGTGGCACTATGTTTCCTTGCCATGCCCTCTTGTTACTTGTATTTTCAAAATTTCCTTGGTTGTGGTTGTTATAGTTTCCTTTCCACTTTTTCTTTCCCTTATCACTAGTTTTATGTAACTGAGTTTGTACCGGTTTATTTTCCGGCATTGCCGCTTCAATATCTAAAGCCGACTAAGAGCTTCAGTATATGTTAAGTTACCGTGACTAGCAAGAGACATTCTTATCTCATGCCTTAGACCAGATCTAAATTTCTCTGACATTTTCATGTCAGTATTTACTTGGTCCGGAGCATACCTTGATATGTCACAAAAGAGGCGATCATATTCTGTCACGGACTTACGTTCTTGCTTTAGATTGAAGAACTCAACTTCCTTCTTCTTTCTATAGCTTTTAGGAATGTATTTCTCATACATTTCCATCTTAAAGTCTTCCCCAAGTGAATTCATTTATTTGTTCTGGTGTTAGGGTTTTCCTTCGGGCTTCCCACCAGAAATCAGCTGGTCCGGTGAGTTGGAAAGTCACACAAGATAGTCTTTCTTGTGCTGTACAATGAAGGAAATCAAATATCCTTTCTATTGTTCTTACCCATTGCTCAGCATCCTTGGGACTTCCTTTTCCATTAAAGGTAGGAGGACTTTGCCTTAGAAAAAGTTCCTCAATCCTATGATCAGGTGGAGGTGGGGGTGGTTGTGGTATTTCTCTTTCGGGTTGTGGGACTCTGCCTCTTCTTTCACCTCTTCCTCTAATTTCTTATTCAGGCTCGCGTCTGGGTGGCATTCTGGAATTGCAAGATGTAATTAGCGTTCGCATAATGCTTATCGTAATCTATACATAACATCTTCATGCAATCCCATCATAAAGTGGTTTTAGTAAAACCATTCCCCCTTTCATATTCATTATCCGTGGTTTCACGAAAATTTCAATTACTTGAAAACAACTTTGTTCAAGCATGATCGTATGGGTTGGGGTATAACAAGTGACTTGTTTACGAGGATGCTATTATCTCTTTTATATTCTTTTAGAAGAATCTTATGTTCTTCCAACTTTAGCATCGTCCAACCTACTAACGAGGCTTTTACGACAATCAACTATCTTACGAATAATTCGTAGTATCTTCCTCTATCTTGTAATTGTATAGCTGGTAATTTCCTCAGCTTTTCTTAACTCTTGTTTCTTTCTCTGAGCATAATATCCGAAGGTCATATTACTTTTGTTATACCTTGGTCCTCACTTTTAGGATTAAGGTTGTCATCATTCTAATCTATATGGGTAAGGTAGTACATTCGTACACCATAACTTAGATCCCAAGTACCAATGTTTCATTGTCAAATCTCAACGTCGGGATATCTCTCCCATACTTGGTTTAATACTAGGAATAGCCTTGCTATTCACATATCTCATTATTTGATCCATTGATCACACTATCTTTGGTTTAACCAAGGTCTCATATACTTGGGAACGATTCTATTTAAATATAATCTTTATCGATTTATGGATAAAGCGGAAAACTTGATACTGAGATACTATCATTCCTTTTTATCCATCAACTGAGTCATATTTTTTTTCCATACTTTAAACACGTCCGACCTACTATCGAGGTCTTAAGGGCAAACAACTATCTTTAAAGATAAGTTGTAATCTTTCTCGCTATAACATAATAAGAGGAGATTACATCCCAAGGATATCAAATACTTTTCTTTATTTCTACTCTAGCACTCAATGCTAAAGAGTATCTTATTCATAACTTAGTCATCATACACTCATGTAGAGGTATAACTTTACTGTTATCAATATTGGGAAAGCCCATCAAGGGTCGATCCACCTATGTGTATCATAATATATCTCGTCTCATCGAGAACTTTTTTACATCATATCTTGATGTTTATCACTTTACTGATTTGAAACTTTTTAGTGACAAGATACGTCAACCTACGTCATATTTATTGGTTTCAAGGATTGAAGAAAATTTTATCATAACAACTTTCAAGAGATATGATTTAACAATTCATGATGACAACTCTGAGGGTTTGAATCATTATGATCTTTGAACTGAATAATTGGAAGATAGGGTCCGAAGACCAGAATAACGAGTACTGAGATTTCTTTGGTCATATGGGGTGGCCAGGCCCGTCACAAATACTTTCTCAGTCACATGAAGGTTTGGTTTCAAAAGAACGCTTTATGAATTTTTCTAATTGTAAACTCCTTTTGCAAGGAGTGAGAACTCAAACGATATCCCCATTGGAACTAGATCATAGAGTTAAACTCAATGACAGGTCTTGGGCAATGAATAAGATTCGAAACCTTATACAACTCATTTTAGTTGACATCAAAGGTTCTTATATACACATATGCTCTAGTTTTTCTTTGAACTATTGGGAATCTTGTTTTCTAGTACCATTCTAAGATTCCTGTCACACTGTAGATTTCTCGTTCTATATACGTCGCAAGATCAGTATCAACTGTTTCTTTGATCACATTCTTATTTCGTTTCTAACGAGAAAGTCATAGTCAATTTGGATTTCCTTCATACGTGAACATCCAAACAAAAGACTATACTCATGTCACTGTAGTATAGTGACATTCATTATCTCTAAATCATCGTTCTCGTCTTTGCTCTTTGACTTTCTGCTCTTTGTTCTCGTCATTTAGCTCGAGCTTCTTATTTTGATCTCGTTTCTGTCTCATGACAGACTAAAATTCTCATAATTCTTTTCTATGTTCTTTCGCGAAAAGGGATCATGTGACTTAAATAGTCTATGTTCTTTGGGATAACATATCCATCATCAAAATAACTGGAAATTTCAGAACTGTAACCATTCATAACATAACTCTTTCATAATAATCATGCTCATTGAATTTCACGAATTCAAAGATTTCACTTTTGACATATCTATATCAACACTCTCTCATGTAACATCATCATAATATAATCATATGTTGGTAGCGAACCAACATCTTTCAATATTATCATAATATCAAAAATATATTGGTAATGAACCAACAACTATCAAACTCATCAATACATCATCATACGTTGGTAGCGAACCAACAACTTTCACTGTCATCATACCATCCATCTCCTACATATAACAGAATCATCATACCATCATTCTCCACATATATCATGATTATCATATCAAATTAATCCTAGCCAGGTATTCTGCATCCGGCTTAGGAACAAATATCAATTTCTCTTTGACAATATAAAACTTCATTGCAATGTTTGCAATTACTTTCACTTTCAACAATTCCCATAACTTTCATCTCTTTGGAAATATCATTTTCCATGTCAAACTTTTCATTTCAAAGTTTTTGAAAAAGGGTCATTTACTTTCAAACTCGTTCATTTTCTAAACTGAGAAAATCATTTTCTTTTCACATATCAAATCCTTAAGTCTTTCGTGAATATGTAGTCTCATACCTGCATATTCTTGGAATCCTTGAGCTTTGCTTGAATATGCAGTCCCATACCTGCATATTCTTGGAATCTCTTTTATTTCAAAACTTTCATTTTCTTGAAAAAATTTATTTCACATTAATAAATCTCACTTTTCAAACTTCTCATTCTTATTCTCAAAACTTTAAGAAAGTCATTTACCTCTTTCCGGTTGAGCTTGATGTGATGGAGTGTTGAGCATAGTCGGTGATCTCTAGAAGTCTAGTGACTCAATCTAGACTTAACTTTGAAAGGAAATTTGGGTTCAAGGAAGCGAATCGCTCGATACCACTTTTGTACAGACCCCAACCCAAAGTACGGATTAGAAGGATCATAATGATTAACGGGTTTAAGTAATGAATAATGACATGGAATTCTTAATGATGTGACATATATTGCGAATATTTCTAGAGAATCAAGTGTTTGAGGTCTGACAAAACATAACATACATAAGACTTCATAATCTAGCAGCGGAAAACATGTGAAGTACACATGTGACGATGTGTATTCAAGGTTCTATTATCAGCAACAATGACCTGACTGCTCAACACTGCTCCATCCCATCGAACAGCTCAACCTGCACATTTAAAAACAAACATGCAGGGCTGAGTACAAATAATGCACTCAGTGGGCTCGTTGCCAAAACATTTCATTAACTTTAAATTACACTGCCCCTTTACAGTAAGACACAAGGGTTTTGTTGAAAAGACCTTGCGCTCACTAAATCATTTTCTCATTTTCTCAAAACATTGCTTGCGCAAGCATTTTCTCTTTGTGTGTATGATCCATATCACTTTCTCTTTACTGATCTCATAATCTCATCTATGCGCCGTAGAAGGAGGCCTCCTTCTACGGACGCTGTGACCGGCCGAGAACTCTTTCAGCACACAGTCACCTATAGTGCACATCTGATCCTTGCCACTCCGGCACAGGATTCGAATTCTCAATCATCCTGCGAGTTCTAGCAAGGATACGAATTCGCTATAATAAGTTGGGAGCGACCCAACAACTGTATCTCTTTCTCATCAGTTGGGGAACAACCCAGCAACTGAAGTCAGTTGGAGACCAACAGCTCGATAGGATTCATACACAAAACATAAACACTTTGGGTAGGTAATCATATCATTTCTCATCAGAAGTACTGTAAATAAACACTTTTCATTTTGCAGAAAGCAGAGTAAATAAAAGGGTTTTCGAGTAAAGCCCACCTGGTATATGCAGGTCTTTCTATAGTCCCTTTCTATGTCTCTGCTCAAAAACACGTCCCACCTTAACGTAAGAACTATTTTAGTACATTGGTCACGTTTCGATAGAGACGAACATTATCTATAAAGTCCTATGAACCAAATAAGCCTAACGTCAAACTTATTTTGATGTTTCCTAATCAAATGACGTTGATTATGAACTCACTCATCATATAATAGATATTCCATCTCTTTAACACATAGTGTACGTTTTAATGTACTTACGTAACGTAAGTTACATTGTTACTAAACGTACTACGTCACATAGATCACGTATTATCGAATTTCGTGCCTTTTGACCTTGGTCAACGTTATTGGTCAACAATTTTGACTTGGTCAACATTTAGTCAACAATTTTGACTAAAGTCAACATTTGACTTTTAATTCTTTTATGTAATTCTATTATTTTATGTGCAATTCTTGTTCTAAAATTCTCATAAAATCATAATATGTCTAAAACATCATTTTGGATCATATTATGCAATTATATCTTATAAAATAAATTTATAACATTAATACATTTAACCTATAGTTTTCGAAAACCCTAATTAGACTAAGCAAATAATTTCCAAAAATTCCAATAAAATCACATAACACATACTCATCTATAAGCATCCAAAATTTCAATAAAATCACATAACACATAATTTTTATTTATTGCAAACTATTGAATTAAATCTTCCTAAGTCCTTTTAAAATTTGGACTTAGGTCCAATAAATTTTAACAAATCGATAAATTCATACAACACTATATTATGATTCTACACATTCAATATGTTATTATAATACTCAAACATGGATTATATCATAACCTAATATCATGTTCTTTAATTTTTAAATTCATAGACTTAGGTACTAAAGTGTTCCAAAATTCTACATAAAATCATACAAGCACGCTTAATACCTAGATCATGATTTCATGCTCAAATCAACAATTAAAAATCATACTCATCAACATATCATACCCTTAAGTTTTCGGTCAACATATAAAATTTAATATCATGCTTGATTTTGTGATATAATTATACTACATGCTTAATAACATCATATAAATACAATATCTAAACATATTGGCACAAGTTTCATGATTTTCGAAAATCACACATATAACCTAAACTTATAACATGAATTCTAACGTATATATAAAGCTCGTAAGAATCTAACCTCTTAATCGGAGTTGATTTGATTGGTGACGATTTATTCATCTAAGATTTGGGATTGGATTGAAGGCACTCTCTCTTTTTTTTTCTCTATGGTTTTCGAAATTTATGGTTGGGATATGGAGAATGAAGACCTTCATATGGTATTTATAGACTTAGGCCACTTGAATTTGATTATTACTTTGAAAATATCTAGTATCTGATTGTTACCTTTTTGTAATTTTAGAACCCCACTTGTATAAGAAGACAAAATCTTATCTTATCCTTTTAATACTTTATTATATCACCTTATCACTTAATAAATGCATTGGATAATGCTTATCACATAGTATGAAGTTTATCACATAGTATAACACATGTGAAATTTTCGATCCTTATCTCTTTAGATTAGGATTGATTTTTTTTTTTTTTTTCATAAAGTATACTATCTTATTATTATATAATAAGGTCATGGTTGAATAGTCAACAATTTCAACTATACATGTGTTCATATAATATATTGTGAAATCAAATTATTTTCTACCCAATTTATTCATTATTTTCAGTCACCACTAGAAAATTCCATAGATTACTTGTTCAATTTTTAACTAACACTACTTTACACCTAATACATGATAAGGTACAACTCATAGCCCTTCATTAATTATAGGATAACCTTATCACATAAAATCTTATCAAATCTTTAAAATTTTCACACTTGTGTACAAGTGTCCCCCACTTGTGCCACTTGATATAATACTATATATTATCCTTAATAATATCATTTAATATAAAATTATCATAAGATCATAATTGGGTAGCAATTAAAATTAATTAACACTATAAGCTCACTTTTTGAAAATTAGGGTTACACATGCTAAACATTTTATTTTCTTGTAATAAATAGCTAAAACATAGCTATGTGACAGATTATAATCTCTAAATGATGAATTTAGTCATAGAAAATATTTAAAACAATTTAGATTCATAAAACCTAATTTTGGGAAATTAGGGTTTCAAACTCTAATTTTGGTACTTTTAAATTCTATAATTCTCTAGCATTATTTTGATGATAAATAATGCTCTTGTATCATAAAATAATCATAGGAATTTGAATTTTATAATTCCATGATCGTTTGACTGAGTTATCGACTCATCTCTAAAAACCGACGTTCAAAATGTCTCAAAAGATAACTAATTAATTCATCTCTAAAATACTCGTAATAATTTCATAGGCACATTATTTGTTCTATAATTAAGGGAATAAATTTCTAATTTTTATTACTTAGAAATTTCATAAGACTAACGGTCAAGATTAACTGACGTTAGAATTATACGTCTGAAGGAATAGCATAAGCTATATTCCTTAATTTACTGAGCATCAGTGAATATCTTACAGAAATTATCAAATTATGATTGGTCAAAATTGAGCGTTGCCTAATTAGGATTTTAATAATCGGGATTAATTTTTTAAATTACGATTTTAATTATCGTAATTAGGTATTAAAACTACGGGATATTACATCGATAACTTCAGAACATTTTATACAATATTGGATCCAATAAACAATTTTGGGTATTTAAAAGAAATCCTTTTTCACACAATCATTTTGATAAGTCCTGGTCATAGAAGCAAATCGACATCTTAATAGAAATGTCGAGATCCCAACAATAGAATAAAACTATCACTAGGGAAAATATCTAGATACAAACAAACAAAGGCCAAAGTTCGGCAACAAGAAATGTGGCTGAGAATCATGTATGATGACATAAGACTCTGGGCAAACAAAACATGCCATCAACAAATTAACAACATCGCTATGAGACAAAACCTCTAGAAGCTCTTCTCGACAACATTCGATTCCAAAGATCCTCTCGAGCTCATCCTCGCACATTTAGAAATGTATGCGGGCGTGAGTACTAGATGCACTCGGTGGGTATATGCGAAAACATTTAAAATATTGCTCTTAGAGCTATAAGATTGACTTGCCATAACATTGCAACACACGGAGTTTTCGGTTAAATAACACGTGCATGCTTCAAATAAACTTACTTGCTTTCATGCTCATATATTCAAGATGCAACATTAAACATGCGTCTGCAGACATTATCTCATTCATTAACCATATCTACAAGACTCTTGTGTTGAGAAGTAGACCTCCTTCTCAAACACCGTGATCGGCCATTTAGCTTACGATCACTCTGTACACAAACCCCATCGGCGACTCGTCCGACATAGGGCCGATATCGTCCATCTCGTAGATAGGTAATATACATCATGCATCATGCTCAAAACTTGGCAAGTCATCAACTTTACATAAAATGCATATCATATCATTTTTATGCAAAACATATCATTTCTCATTGTTTTTAAGAAGGATTTTACCCACGGCAAACATCACTCGTGTGAAGCAGATGTTCATCATTCACTTCTTTATTCCTTGAACTTAGTCCTTCATCAAAATAGAGCATCGTAAGCATACCAGGAACCAAGAAGATAAACTCTTTATCTTTTCTAAGTCGTCAACACGACTTTAACTTCTTACTATAACTTCTTGATATTCAAGACTCTAAGGTCTATAAACACTTGGGTCATTGCATCCTCTATCATCTAAACATATAACAAGACTTAACTAGGCCTCATATGACTAGACAAGCATAGAGGACTCAACAACAACTTAAGCCATGTAATCTAAAAAAAACAACTCTTAACGACATAGCTTATGACCAACGTGAAAAATCACGTGAGACGTCATTTAACATAAACGAACCTCTATACATGCTCAACTATCATCTAAGACCATCAATCAATCATTAAAATCAAAAGATTAAAGCTTTATCATTGAAAATCCACTTTGACATCAAACTAAAATTTTCCATCTTTGAAATACGTCGGCCGAAAAATCCGAATAAATCATTTTAAGCTTTATTCATATCATAGAATCCAAATATGAAGTCAAAATGATCAAATAAAATCAAAATCCAATCTTTGTGTGAGACATATGTTTCGGCCTTTTAGGGGTTTTCGCATAGGTTCAATTTCAATCGTTTTTCTTGCTCAAAACATGCTTATATTTACCCAACAACACATGTATGAAGGTATATCAAGTATATCAACAACATAAGTTCAAGATCTAGGCTTCCTCATTTTCGAAAATTCCAAAAATTCCAAGGAATGAACTCATGCTTGAAAATTCAACATTAAACAACTCATAGGTGCTAGATCTAACGTAATATCAAGAGATAATCGAAAAAAAACATGCTCCTTCAAACAAAGCCAAAAGGACCGAAAGTTTGGAGCATCAAAAGTTCAAGATTTTCAAATTTTTAAACCATAAATATGTTCTAGAGTTGTAGATCTACCTTTGTGCGAAGACGGATCGTGAATTCATCGGTTAGATCTTCGTAGAAATGAGTTTGAATTTTTTTTCACATTGCAGTGTGTGTTTTCGAGAATTATGGGAAGAAATGGTGAAAATGTGTGTTTTGGAAGCTCAAACATATATATATAAATCCTTTTACTATTACAAGCTTGCTTAGGAAGCTTTAGCTTTTTCTAGAAATTTCTAGCTTATTCCATAAGCTTGTTAATAATAGCTTATCTAATAAGCTTATTCATAGCTTATCTTAGAAGCTTATCCTTAGCTTTTCTCATAAGCTTGGATGGTCATTTGGGCTTATTACAACGTATTAGTGCTAGGCCCAATTTATTAGGGACGTTATGTCCTCATTCGAAATATATATAATGAATTCTCAAAATAATTTCAATAGAAATATAGAAATTGCTAGAAGGTTGGAAATTTTCATAAATCTCCCTTTCTAAAATGAACATCATTTTTTTTTACTATTCAAAACATTTTTTTGTCTCAAAAACCATTTTGGGAAATCTGACTTGATTCAAGTTCATTCAGAAAACACAGATATCAAAAAGGTAAAAACTCTGAAATTCTATGACTCTAGGATCAAGACTTCTATGAACACATATCATATCATATCAAGACTCTTGAAATCTAAATCTTCTCATGCTAATAAAGACTTAAGAATCTTATCTAAGATTCTATCTCGAATCTATCTCAGATCCTATCTGCTCGATTCAAAGCTTAATATAAAAGCTTTTAACTTAAACAACTCTTTCTTAAGGATGCAATGCCCTTCTTATAAGCTCTTAATCAGGAGCTAATCTTTATTCTGAGGAATGCGGGTATTACATTCTCACCCCTTACAAAATTTCGTCCTCGAAATTTAGTACCTTCAAAAGCTCGAGGTACTTATTTCATCTAAACTTATAGTTCTCATGTCGCTTCTTCTAAACCATGATGCTTCCATTGGATTCTAACTAAAGGAATTGATTTATTCCTTAGTTTTTGTTCTTTTCGATCTAAGATGCGCTATGGCTTCTCTTTGTAGCTTAGATCTTGTTCAGGAACAATATTCTCTTGATGTATGATGTGTTTTGGATCAAACACATATCTTCTTAACTGCGACACATGGAACACATTGTGGACATTGCCGAAACTTGAAGGCAATGCTAATTAGTAGGCGACTGACCAAATCTTCTCTAGAATCTCGTACGGTCCAATGAATCTTGGTTCGAGCTTTCCTTTGATTCCAAAGCGATGTATTCCTTTGGAAGGAGATACTTTCAAGAATTTTTTGTCTCCAATCTTGAAGCTTAGCTCCGTCATTTATTTTATCTGCGTAGATTTTTGGCGATCTTGAGCTTCTTGGATTCTTTTCTTTATCCGTCGTGCGATTCGACCATTTCTTCAATCGCTTCTGGTCCAAGAGATTTTCGTTCTCTAACTTCGTCCCAACAAAGCGGTGATCTACACTTTCTACTATAAAGGGCTTCATAGAGCGCCTTATCAATCGTTGCTTGGTAACTGTTGTTGAATGCGAATTCAATCAATGGTAGAAATCGCTCCCATTGATCTCTTTGATCTAATACTATCGTTCTGATCATATCTTCTAGTGTCTAAATGGTCTTTTCTCATTGACCATATGTTGGCGGATGAAATGTTGTACTGAAATTCAATCATGTACCCATCTCTAGTTGAAAACTCGTCCAAAATGAGAAGTAAACTTGGAGTCTCTGTCTAGGGTGATTAAGACGGGTACTCTACACAAACGTACTATCTTTCGAACGTATCTCTGAGCTAACTTGTTAGCTCCCTACGTAATAGAGATCGGGATAAAATGAGCACACTTCGTGAGTCGATCGATTATCACCCAAATATTTGTATTACCACGCTTTGATTTGGGTAAACAAGTCACGAAATCCATGGCTATGTGATCCCATTTCCACTGAGGAATCTGTAATATCCCGCAGAATTAGATGCCTAATTACGGTATTTAAAACCCGTATATTTGAAATTCGCCGAGATGATTCAATCAGTAAGATATCGAATAATGATTTCAATTATTTACAAAGGAATGAATTCCTATTTTATATTCACTGAGAATCGTGAATTAAGGAAAAGAATTTTATAAAGCATATCGACATTATTACTTTAACGTCGATTTCGTATCGATAGTTAAAACGTCGTAAATTTTTCTAAGCAATTAAGCTTAGAATTAAATTCCATTATTAATGGAATAATTTAATAAAGTGATTACGACTTTATTACGACCATTTTAAGATGAGTCGATAATTAACGTTTTGAAACGTTTTCAAACGTTAACGTTTAGAGACGAAATGGAAAATGAGTTTATTGATCAAGGAATTATAGAAATTAATTCCCTATGATTATTATATGTAATTACAGTATTATTTAGCATTAAATCAATGCTAGAACATTAAGGATTTATATTGATCAAATTCCTCAATTTCGAAAACCCTAGTTTCGAATTTTAGGGTTTTATCGCATAATTTGATGCCGTTAATTTATCCTATGATATTATTTATCATCTAAACCATATGTTATGACATATATGGCATGAAAAATGAAATTGGACCTATTACATGTGTAATAGCCAAGAACTATATATATATATATATATATACACACTAAGGATTTAATTGTTGACTATCCACTATTACACGCATCTATTAAGTAACAATTTGATTAATTATATCGACTAACTAAATTAATTAAACACATATACATATATATATATGTAAAAACGTGCATGTGAGTGTATAGAGAGGAGGTGTGTGACAAGTGTTGATATGCATGTGAGTGTAGTGACAAGTGTCACCCATGCATATCACCCAACACCACCCTACACGTCCCTCCCCCTTTTGGATCAGCCATTATCTCTCCCCATTCAGAATTTCAGCATCTCCCCCTCCCCCCCTCTCTTCTTCTCTCCTCTCCTCACTCCATTCTTGCAATGGAGACCAATTTCCACCATAGCTAAACTGAAACTGGAAGTTGCTGCACAAACAGTAGATTGTGGAATTTATTTGACTAAGTTACAGTGGTCCGATGAAGGTGAAATTTAAGTATGTTTATATTAAGCATGAATAGTATATATGTATAAAATTTCAAGTCGATCTGATGTGTTTTACTATTTTATTCATATTTTTCAAAACCACTGCACAAAGCTGTGAAATTTTCCAAGTTCATCACCCTCGGTTCATGATTTTAGTTTCGAGTTTGGCTAATGGTAAAACTCTAAAATTTTTTATAAACATAATATAACATGTTTAGAAGATTTATGTAAATGTTCAGAATTTTCTAAAAATGTTTACTATTTATTCCAGATTTTACAAACGAACTGCACAAAACTGTCACTGTAGCGATAGCTTGTGGTAAAACATTTTTATCTCCCAATCTATTTTGAATCATTGAGTGAGGCTTTTTCTGAATTAAACTAGACTTAAGTGGCTTTTCAATCTGATAGGTTGCATTATCAGATTCATTTTAATAATCCCTCAGTGAATTTTTAAAATTGACGCATTTGAGTTGGTCTTTTGGGTCAAAATGTCCAAGTCTAATTCCTTGTCAATGAACTCTACAAGTCCGACTTTTCCGTGAGCTGTTCAAGCCGTTTGTAGTCCGACTTTGACTTGGGTTTCTTCATAAGAAATGTTCCTTACCATGTCTAGTTTTGATCTGGAAAGTTTGATCCCAAACCAAGACTTATAAGTATACTTTTCATTGACCCAAAGTCACCTACTGGAAATTTGTCCATTCCAACTAGGCAGCTTTGAACCTACGTATTTCTCGATGCATCAAGTATCTTCCAGTATGGTCTTCATGAAACATGTAGTTCTTATTACAAGGTTTCGAAAATGGTATCTTTCAGTCATTTTATTATTGTGAGTCAAAAGTTACGAGCCTCGCAAAATCCCTCGTCGTTAAGCTAAATCTGGAAAATCCTGAAAAATATTCCAAGTATAGAAGTCAGTTCGAGTTGCCCACTTTGAGACCCTATATCTCCAGAAACACGACTCTTTTGGATCGACTTCCTTTTTAGAACTTATAGTACATGTTTAGAGGTTTTCAGAATGTGTCTTTTTACGGTCATACGTATTTTGAGTCGAGAGTTATAAATCGTCAAAGTATGACACTTGGGGTGTTTTAAGCTGTTTTGCTGAAAATTAAACACTTGAAATTTGACTAAGTGTTGGAACTCCCCTAGGTGAAATATACCATATGTGAATAGGGTGATGATCGATTGCTATATGGATGATATTACTACATATTAATGACCATAAGTGTATAATAATACACTATATGAATTTAGAAAATTCTTGGAAATCATTTGATAATTTTAAGAATTTCCTAGAGCATTAAAGGAATTATAAAGATTTTAAATCCTTTTAAATAAGAGTAATAATATATTATATGTCTAAATATTGTTTTGGACATATTTGGATTTATAAGATTTTATAAACATAGATTCTATGTTTGAGACGAAAAGTTATATTTAATAACGTATTAAACGAATTACATGGTTAATGATTTAAAAGATTAATATTTGAGAAAAATATTAATAAGTCCATCGATTTACGTAACAAATCGAGAATTAAGACTTTACGAAATAAAATCAATTGAAAATAGATTTATAAAATAGATTAGTAAGAAATTACTATTTAAAAGTCAAAATTGTTGACTTTGTTGACCTATGTTGACTTTGTTGACTTTTAAAGTCAACATAGGAAAATGCGTTCGATAAATACGCTAATACGCGTAAGATATACTAATTGATTCAAGATACCTCATTATTAAAAAAAAAGGGGTTCGTAAATGAAATCCTTATATCGAGAAACATATGAATACGTAGAACGTTTAAACCGGGAAGGTTAAACCGAAATAGTTGAACGATCTCAAGAAGAGCGAACGCTTCAATTGAAATACGTAATTGAAAAGCGTATTGAATTCGTTAAGGAATTCAGTTTATATCGATATAGAATATCGAAGTTTATCTTAGACTTTGAGAGTCTCGAAAAACGTGAACGACGTACTAAACCCTCGCTTTTACGTAAAGGTGTGGACGCGAACGTGACGACTAGACATTGACGAGCAATCAAACCTAGGACTCAAATTAAGACGAACCATAGTCCAGGTGGGCTTTCTTTCCAAACAAAACGTGACTTTGCTATTTTCCAAATGAATTTATTTACAATGCTCATTTTCTATTGATAAATGTTTACAATATTGCCTGCCAAAATGTTCTGTTTGTGTATGGATCCTATCCTAATGAATGGTGTGAAGGTTGGAACGATATAATATGAAATGCATGAATGGTGTGAAGGTTGGATGACATGATGAAATGTCTTTGTTTGGGTCGCCCAACCTTTTATGAAATCGATATCGGATCTTAAGCCCAAGACTATGCCCGCTAGGGTTAACGTGTACACCGAACGTGATGTGTCTTTGAATGGACAATTCACGGCGGTCACGCGTCGTTGAGGAGGCCTCCTCGCGACGTTTGATCTTTGATGTTATGATGAGATGAGACTATGGGATACGGATCATACACACTAAGAAAATGCACGGCGGCGCGACGATTTTGAGAATGATGAAAATGTTTAGTAAGCACAAGGCCTTCGACTAAAACCCTTGTGTCTTACCATGATATTGGCAGTGTAATTCAATTACGATAAAATGTTTTTGGCATGAGTCCACTGAGTGCATTCTTGTACTCAGCCCTGCATGTTTGTTTTTAAATGTGCAGGTTGAGCAGATGATGGATGGAGCAGTGTTGAGCAATAGGAATATTGTCGCTGAAAGATTTATACCTTGATAGTACATCGTCATATGTACATATCACATGTTTTCCGCTGCAAGAACTTAAGTTATGTACTAAAGTCCAAGAACATACTTGACATATGTATTACGGCTTTTGTTTAGGAGAATCTCCCTGTTTAATTATACATGTTTAGAGTTACAATCCCTACTAAATCGTACTTAGGATTTAGGGGCTGTGACAGAGTGGTATCAGAGCAGTTCGCTCTTGAACCCAAAATCTCCTTTAAGATTAAGTCTAGATTGAGTCATTAGACTTCTAGAGATTAGCTGACAATGCTCAACACTCCATCACATCAAGATCAACCGAAATGAGGTAAATGATTCTTTTTTTTTTCAAAGTTTTGAAAATTACCCTGGCCAGACGAATATTTATGAAATGATTTTTTCAAATAAAATGAAAAGTTTGAAGGTGAAAAAGGATGGAAATGTTTTTCTTCGCCAAAGTTTTGAAATAAAAGAGATTCCCACAATATGCAGGTATGGGACTGCATATTTAAGGAAAGCTCAAAGGATTCCCACAATATGCAGGAATGGGACTGCATATTTAAGGAAAACTTAAAGGATTTGATTTATGATAGATAAATGATTTTCTCGGTTTTGAAATCGAAAAGTTTGAAGTAAAGGATGATTGAAATGATCTTTCAAAAGAGATGAAAGCTATGAGAAAGGGTGAGAATGAATGTGATGACAATGATGTGAGAAAGTTTCGGCATGATATGCCAAAGATGAAATTTTGAATTCCTGAAATTCAATAAGGGTTCATGGTTATGAACAAAGTTATGTTATTCATGTTTTAAAATGATTGAGATTGGACATTGATTTGTCGAAAATGATATGTTGAATTCTTGAAATTCGAAAGTACATGCGTCTGCATGAGCTACGTATGAATATTGGAAGTTTTACTTCAAACCTCAAAGTTGATTATGATGATGAACATGCTAGCTCAACAGAACATAGACTTTTTAAGAAGCGTGATCCCTTTTTACGAAAGAACATAAAAGTAAGAACTTCCTTTCCTTACAAGAACAAGAGTAGCGATGGATTTGAGAACTTCATTCCATCTTGAGTATCGAAAAGCAAAAAGATTTATACAAAATTGTGCGACCTCGGCTTCGACCTCGGCATCGGTAGGACTCTGTACTACCTCAGCAGTGATAACGGCGTGCATGACCTTGGCGTCGGCATCGCTTATGCCCTCGGCGCGAGCGCGCGTAAATTTTTCCTGCAGTGTGCAGTAATTTTGTTTTGATTAGTTCTCGATCGTGTGAACTCCGATCTATGTACGGTTTTCGCCTACGTGCCCCTAATGCACTGTACTTCATTTCTTATGAAGGACCAAATCCCTAATTCTTACTCCAGAATTCACGAGAAACAGTTGAAGTTAGAACCTATGATCTGTATAGCGTAGGAACATTATAGTATGATACGAATCTTAGAATGTTACTAAGAAAGTAAGATTGCCAGTAATACTAGTGGAGCCCTGATATACATGAGAACCCTTGTTGATAACCTATTACAAGTATATAAATTTTCAAATTATATCCATTACCCAATTTATGTCGTTGAGTTTAACTCTATGACCTAGTTCCAATTGAGAATTCATTCGAGTTTCTCACTTTTTCTGAAAATTTTCAACCCGAAAATTCATAAAGTGTCCTTTTGAACCCAAATCCTTGCGTGACTGAGAAAATATTTGTGACGGGTCTGGCCAGCCCATATGACCAAAGAAATCTCAGTAGTCGTCATTCTGGTCTTCGGACCCTAGATCCCCATTTATTCAATCCAAAAAGCATATCGATTCAATCATTGAAAAGATGTCATTTTGATTTGTGAAACAGTACCTCTTGTAAGTAGTCGTGATAATTTCTTCACGATTCTTGAAACCATCAAGTATGATGAATGTTGACTTACCTTGTCACCTAAGTGCGAATGAGTGAAGCGATAAACATCAGACATGAAATAGGTTGACATATTCCAGTCACCTAAAGATTTCAGACCAGTAGGGTGATAGACATCAAGAAATCAGGATGTAAGGAAAATCTCGATGAGACGAGATATTTTCCTATGATACACATGGATGTGATGACCCTTGATGGGCTTTACCAAGATTGGTAACAGTGAAGTTATACCTTCATACGATTGTTATGATATTAAGTTATGAATAAGATACTCTTTAGCATTGAATGCAAGAGTAAAAGCAAAGAAAAGTATATGATATCCGTGGGATATGACTTCCCCTTTTTATGTCATAACAAGAGAGATTACAACGTATCTTTAAGATAGTTGGTTGTCCTTAGAACCTCGTTAGTAGGTTGGACATGTTTAAAAAAATAAAGATGCATACAAGATATTCTTTTCAAGGAATATATATATAAGGAAATGATAGCGTCTCAGAAAATAGATCCCTCGCCTTATACCTCAGTCAACGAGATTATGCTTGAGCATAACCGATTCCAAGTAATTGAAACTTGGTTAAACAAATGATAATGAGATTGAGAAATCATAATCTTTGAGATTGTGTGAACGACGAGGATAGCCCTAGTATGTAAATCAAGTGCGAAGAAAATATCTTCAAAGCCAAGACATGGAAGAAAGATGCTTGGAATTTAAGTTATGGTGTACGAATGTACTACCATACCAAGCCATACGACAATGCTAACGGTTCTAGTCTTGAAAGTGGGAACCGAAGTATAACGAAAGTAAGATTACTTTCAAATACCATGTCCAAGAGAAAGGGACAAAAGTCGGAAATAGCTAAAGAAACTATGAGCTATACAATTATAAGATAGTCTACGACATGATATAAGCTTCAGAGCATATGAATTGATGAATAAGAATTTCCTTGAAAAGAGTTAAAGTAAGGATATATGAAATATATTCCTAAGATCGATAAAGTGAAAAGGAATGGAGTCATTCATACCGGATTAGGAATGAATGATGATGATAGAGACATGACGATCTCTACGATAAGACTTAATTATCGAAATATCAATATCAAAGGATAGGTTGATGTAGACCTAATCACAAATGCTATTGGTAAAAGCATAACGATCTCGATAACGAGAAGTATGGGGTGAATGAGGCAAATGTAGGCCATAGCAAAGAACATAATGTCCCAATGGAAAGGGCGAGGACATATGAAATAGATGTTTACTCGAATAAGCGGAAGACCGTTGACGAGCTATACCTCGCACCTAAAAACAGAACAAACAAAACCCGAAAGGAAGGATAGGTATGAGGAAAATTCCTCGAATACCTATAAGATTTTGTTCAATTTAGGTGCTTGAGTTTGACATCGCACAAATGCATAAAAGCGATAGAACCCAATTTAGGAAAGGAATCAAGATTTAGAATCTCCTTACCTATACGAAAATCATGGCCATCGCAAGAGTTGCTCAGCGTAGAATTGAACCTAGAATCGCCTAAAGTGCTATCGATGATTTGGATCATTATATCTATGTGGAACGTAGATATAATTCTAGAGACAAGAAGTTTTAAATGGTGTCATTCACGTGATCAATGACACGGCCTAGTCTTTTCGTTAAAAAGTTTTCTGTGACGGATATCAAGACCACTATTCGCATATGCGAATAAATGTAAGCGACATCTGTTGAAGGTGTAAACATAAAATGAGTATTAGGATAAGTGTCGTGAGTCGTGACATAAGTAGCCCATGTGTTATATCGTCTTAAAGTGTATACTTCCTTAAGAGATCCTTCTTGTTTAAAATTTCCTCCATTGCTTAAATTAAGTCGGACTTATCTAGAAACATCCGCTTACAAATGGCGTGAAAACGAGTTTAACTGTAAGAAGTTAACCCCAAGGCCTACAAGTTTATAACTCACACGAGGCGTATCGGCTCTTTTATTATGAACTAGGCATGGATTTAGAACAGCTTTGAGTAATTTTGCACCTCGGATGAATACTCATAACTATAGAGTGACAAATGAGAATGGTATCCAACGACTTATTCGCGTTTGCAATGATTAGCGTGGTTTTGCAAAGAAGTATCAAAAGAATATTTTCTCCATGAGAAAAATTCCCAAGTCTGGGTAGACTTACCAGGATTTGTCAATAGGCTCAAGTATACTCATAATGCGTATGGAATGGCACCTACGAGTACTTGTCCTAGTCCTCGGCAAGTTACACTGCACGGCATAAAGGAATGGTTGTACCCTGATATTCCAAGCGCCGCCCCACGTCCCGTGCCGTCATTGGTACGGTAGAAGAAACGAGAAGGGCAAAAGGACGGGATCTTATCGCCTCGCGGATTAGGAGAATTACCGCTACCAACTCGACCATACTTTCCGATAAAAGTAACACACACTTCTGGTACCAAAGAAGAAACAGGGAGCGATGTGACCACGGCTCTTTGAAAGAGAAAGATCGTCGGATATATGAGGTAAAACGTATCGAGAAATAGACAAGTTTCTAAGCAGATGGTACGATTCGACGAAGGCCACTCGTAGACATAGAACCCTATGATAACACGAGACTTATATGTAGGCGGGGTTTATAATGAAAATGATGTGATTATAGTATGTTAAATAGGCGTGGTTGGAATATTTCGTGAATATGTTAAATGTGGTGTCAAAATTTTGGGTGTAAAAGAACTAGGCGTCTTGTAATCACGGCTCGATAGACCGACCCTAGTAATTAATGTATAAAAGTCCTCATTGAGGCATTTTGTAGAATATTAACTGGTCCTAGTAGAATGGTATCCAAATCTGAAGCTTAATTGTTCGAATAATATATGGCTACTATGAGATAATAATTAAGCCATTCGGACTAACAAATGCACCACCGATCATGAACCTCAAAAATCGAGTGTTCCACACGTCTTAGATAATTTTATCTCAATTTTATAGATGATGTTCTTATCTATTCAAAGGACGAGAAAAGAACATCGAAGGTCGCCTTACGACCTTTAAGAGCCGGGCAAATTTTGCCAAGTACATGATATGAATTTCGACAAGGAGAAATATTCCTCGGGAACTTATTATCTTTAGAAGAAATCGGTGTAGATCCGCAGCGACAAAGCAATTAAGAATGAAAGTCGTCGATGACCTAAAATGAGATCGAATTTCTTAGATAAATTGATCGCTATCAAAGAGCCATTGAGAACTCTCTAAAGTAGCAAGACCAATAACATAGCTACCCAAAATGAATGAAATTTACGTGGAGTAATAAAAGAGAGGCTATGTATTAATGAGAAAGATAATAGCTTATGCATCACAATGACTTAGGCCACATGAATGGAATTTCCCAACTCATGACTTGAAATAGTGACAGTAGGATAAATACCAAAGTCTTGAAGACATCACTCCTATGACAATAAGTTAAGAACCCTTCTCAATTTGCAAAAGTTTGAATTTATTCTTGAGCAAAGAAATGTGGATCTGACGAATGAGAAAGATGGCTCGAATTAGTAAAGGATTATAATTGTGATAGATGATCACCTGAGGATGGTAAATGTAGAATCTAATACCTAAGTTATAAAATTCAGCCTAAATCATAGTATGTCCTTACAGAAAAGGAAAACTCATTGAAAAGTTTAAGAAAATGAGAGCGTAAATAGTCGCATTTAGTGACGTAAAGTGGTACTCTCACACCCAAGGTGACATATGACTAAAAAGAGAGAATGAAGATGGAATTGAATACAAATTAAGATAAGGAATGAAAGGTCAAGGATTTTAAGGAATATGGACCATGTTACATCGCCTAAGGAAGAATTATATATATATCTCCAAGCAATAATAAGCTTAGAGATGAAACCAAGAATGAAGTTCATGACCCTTCTCATACCGCCCACCTAGGTAACTTTAAGATATATTATGATTTACGAGAAGAGTTAGATAGTAAGGAAGGAGATGAGATGTAACCATGATTGTCGAGCCGCGTCTCGGTTACCAACAAGTGAAGGCATTATATCAAAGGCCTTATAAGAGGTTATAATCTCTAGAGCTACACGAATGAAAATTGAATGATATAGCAATGAATCTTATGGCAGGTTTTGCCAAAGTCATAAAGAAGTCGCACTACTATATGGGTCGTAGTGGATTGACTCGCCAATTATGTTTTGTCTCTGCCTATTCAGATGACCCGTAGACACGATAAGTTAACTCAGACGTACAAAAAGGAAATTGTACATTTACGGGGAGTACCAAAACCTATCGCTTCAGATAGAGACTTCAAGAGTATCCTTAGATTTTGAACTAACTCACAAAATGATGCAGCCCAAGTTTTGTAAATTTAATTATTATATGGCATATGGGCCACATTTTTGTATCAAGATTTTTCGTAGTATTTTTAGGCTTGATTATCTAGAGTCCTAGTTTATTAAAACTTCTTTTGTAAATTAGAGTTCTACTTTGATTAGGAGTCTTTCTTTGATAAGGATTAGACTTGAGCCAAATATATAAGGCTTGTAAGCATCTAAAATATTGAACTTTTGATTGATCAATAAATGTGAGTTTTATTCTCTATTCATTAGCTCTTGAATTTTCTTGCATTTGCCAAGAAATTCAATTATCGACTTATCGACGAGACATCTATACCTCGTTCGTGTGTCATTCATCGTCCCCGAGTTGCTGTGTTAACTATCTAGTTGGGGTATAGGCGAAATACTGACCTATATCACTTTGAGGGTTAGATTCAGAGGTTTTGGGATATTCCATCTTGTTCGTTCTTCCGTTCGGGTCTGATAGATCCTTCGCACCAGCGAGGATCGTATCATTTAATATCGAGCCGACCTTCCACTGGGTCGGTGTCTCATGGGTTCGCGGATCGCCGGCGGCGAGTCGGGTCTTATGGGGGTGGGGATGATCGTCCCACATTGCCCCGCGAGGCTTATCCTGGGGTGGATATAAGGTTTGGATTCCACATTTGGTATCTTGCATGGGCTAGTGAATTGAAGTGGGTGAGTCCATTTGATATAGGTCTTGACTTGGATTTGAGGACAAATCCTTTTCAAGAGAATGAACATGAACCCAAGTTTTGTAAATTTAATTATTATATGGCATATGGGCCACATTTTTGTATCAAGATTTTTAGTAGTATTTTTAGGCTTGATTATCTAGAGTCCTAGTTTATTAAAACTTCTTTGAAAATTAGAGTTCTACTTTGATTAGGAGTCCTTCTTTGATAAGGATTAGACTTGATTTTAGCTATATAAAGGCTTGTAAGCATCTGAAAATATTCACTTTTGATTGATCAAGAAATGTGAGTTTTATTCTCTTTCATTAGCTCTTGAATTTTCTTGCATTTGCCAAGAAATTCAATTATCGACGATCGACGAGACATCCATACCTCGTTCGTGTGTCCTTCATCGTCCCCGAGTTGCCGTGTCAACTATCTAGTTGGGTATAGGCGAAATCTTGACCTATATCACTTCGAGGGTTAGATTCAGAGGTTTTGGGATATTCCATCTTGTTCGTTCTTCCGTTCGGCGATAGATCCTTCGTACCGGCGAGGATCGTATCACAAAAGGAGTTTGACACGAGATTGAACCATAACATGGATGTCCACTCAAAGATAGATAGACAATCGAGAAGGACAACCCAAACGCTTAAGCATCGATAGAACATTAATGTTAGATCAAAGTGTAAGTGGGAACGATGTTGTACCACTTGGTAAGTTTATACCGACCATAGCTACCAAATAACGATCAATATAGCCTTATGAGGCATTGGGGTGAAAAGAAGTATTGACCACCACTTTATTGTAACAAAGTGGGTGAGCAAAGGTATAAAGTCCCGACATCGTGGCGAAACGACATAGATATCTGCCCAATAAGGTAAAGAATAAGAAAAGCTCGGACGCACAAAAGTCTTACGTTGATCGCATAAATTTGAGCGCATTTTAAATGCGTAATCAAAATTCTTAAGATTTCCGCCTAGAGAGATTATAAGAATTCGATACAAAGAATGATTCGATCACGTTTTATAGAACCTACGAGATCCAAATAATGATAGCCTGGTAGCTACGACTTAGTACTTCCACCAAATACGGGAAAGTGCGAAATGTTTTCCTCGTGTCACGCTTATGAAATACGAAATGACCCAAATCACGTAAACCAACATGACGACGTGACCTTTGACTCGTATGAGTTATGATGAAATTCTCGACTAGTTCACCGTGCGATTCAACGATTAAGGAATCAAGTTCGGTCTTTTAATGAAAATCCAATGGAAGAACCATGGACAAAAAGAAAGCACGTGGAAAGTTAAGATGTTATGACATTAAGATACCCATACTTTATGAGGTAGGCAAATTTCGGGACGAAATTTCTTTTAAGGGGGGTAGGATGTAATATCCCGCAGAATTAGATGCCTAATTACGGTATTTAAAACCCGTAAATTTGAAATTCGCTGAGATGATTCAATCAGTAAGATATCGAATAATGATTTCAATTATTTACGAAGGAATGAATTCCTATTTTATATTCACTGAGAATCGTGAATTAAGGAAAAGAAGTTTATAAAGCGTATCGACAATATTACTTTAACGTCGATTTCGTATCGATAGTTAAAACGTTGTAAATTTTTCTAAGCAATTAAGCTTAGAATTAAATTCCATTATTAATGGTATAATTTAATAAAGTGATTACGACTTTATTACGACCATTTCAAGATGAGTCGATAATTAACATTTTGAAACGTTTTCAAACGTTAACGTTTAGAGACGAAATGGAAAATGAGTTTATTGATCAAGGAATTATAGAAATTAATTCCCTATGATTATTATATGTAATTACAGTATTATTTATCATTAAATCAATGCTAGAACATTAAGGATTTATATTGATCAAATTCCTCAATTTCGAAAACCCTAGTTACGAATTTTAGGGTTTTATCGCATAATTTGATGCCGTTAATTTATCCTATGATATTATTTATCATCTAAACCATATGTTATGACATATATGGCATGAAAAATTAAATTGGACCTATTACATGTGTAATAGCCAAGAACTATATATATATATACACACTAAGGATTTAATTGTTGACTATCCACTATTACATGCATCTATTAAGTAACAATTTGATTAATTATATAGACTAACTAAATTAATTAAACACATACAAATATATATATATGTAAAAACGTGCAAGTGAGTGTATAGAGAGGAGGTGTGTGACAAGTGTTGATATGCATGTGAGTGTAGTGACAAGTGTCACCCATGCATATCACCCAACACCACTCTACACCTCCCTCCCCCTTTTGGATCAGCCATTCTCTCTCCCCATTCAGAATTTCAGACGTCTCCCCCTCCCCCCCTCTCTTCTCCTCTCCTCTCCTCACTCCATTCTTGTAATGGAGACCAATTTCCACCAAAGCTAAACTGAAACTGGAAGTTTCTGCACGAACAGTAGATTGTGGAATTTATTTGATTAAGTTACAGTGGTCCGATGAAGGTGAAATTTAAGTATGTTTATATTAAGCATGAATAGTATATATGTATAAAATTTCAAGTCTATCTGATGTGTTTTACTATTTTATTCATATTGTTCAATACCACTGCACAAAACTGTGAAATTTTCCATGTTCATCACCCTCGGTTCATGATTTTAGTTTCGAGTTTGGCTAATGTTAAAACTCTAAATTTGGTATAAAAATAATTTAACATGTCTAGAAGATTTATGTAAATTTTCAGAATTTTCTAAAAATGTTTACTATTTATTCCATATTTTACAAACGAACTGCACAAAACTGTCACTGTAGCGATAGCTTGTAGTAAAACATTTTTATCTCCCAATCTATTTTGAATCATTGAGTGAGGCTTTTTCTAAATTAAACTAGACTTAAGTGGCTTTTCAATCTGATAGGTTGCATTATCAGATTCATTTTAATAAGCCCTCAGTGAATTTTTAAAATTGACGCATTTCAGTAGGTCTTTTGGGTCAAAATGTCTAAGTCTAATTCCTTGTCAATGAACTCTACAAGTCCGACTTTTCCGTGAGCTGTTCAAGCCGTTTGTAGTCCGACTTTGACTTGGGTTTCTTCTTAAGAAATGTTCCTTACCATGTCTAGTTTTGATCTGGAAAGTTTGATCCCAAACCAAGACTTATAAGTATACTTTTCATTGACCCAAAGTCACCTACTGAAATTTGTCCATTCCAACTAGGCAGCTTTGAACCTCGTGTTTCTCGATGCATCAAGTATCTTCCAAGATGGTCTTCATGAAACATTTAGTTCTTATTACAAAGTTTCAAAATGGTATCTTTCAGTCATTTTATTATTGTGAGTCAAAAGTTACGAGCCTCGCAAAATCCCTTGTCGTTAAGCTAAATCTGGAAAATCCTGAAAAATATTCCAAGTATAGAAGTCAGTTCGAGTTGCCCACTTTGAGACCCTATATCTCCAGAAACACGACTCTTTTGGATCGACTTCCTTCTTAGAACTTATAGTACATGTTTAGAGGTTTTCAGAATGTGTCTTTGTACGGTCATACGTATTTTGAGTCGAGAGTTATAAATCGTCAAAGTATGACACTTGGGGTGTTTTAAGATGTTTTGCTGAAAATTAAACACTTGAAATTTGACTAAGTGTTGGAACTCCCCTAGGTGAAATATACCATATGTGAATAGGGTGATGATCGATTGCTATATGGATGATATTAATACATATTAATGACCATAAGTGTATAATAATACACTATATGAATTTAGAAAAATTCTTGGAAATCATTTGATAATTTTAAGAATTTCCGAGAGCATTAAAGGAATTATAAGGATTTTAAATCCTTTTTAAATAAGAGTAATAATATATTATATGTCTAAATATTGTTTTGGACATATTTGGATTTATAAGATTTTATAAACATAGATTCTATGTTTGAGACGAAAAGTTATATATAATAACGTATTAAACGAATTACATGGTTAATGATTTAAAAGATTAATATTTGAGAAAAATATTAATAAGTCCATCGATTTACGTAACAAATCGAGAATTAAGACTTTACGAAATAAAATCAATTGAAAATCGATTTATAAAATAGATTAGTAAGAAATTACTATTTAAAAGTCAAAATTGTTGACTTTGTTGACCTGTGTTGACTTTGTTGACTTTTAAAGTCAACATAGGAAAATGTGTTCGATAAATACGCTAATACGCGTAAGATATACTAATTGATTCAAGATACCTCATTATTAAAAAAAAAGAGGTTCGTAAATGAAATCCTTATATCGAGAAACGTATGAATACGAAGAACGTTTAAACCGGGAAGGTTAAACCGAAATAGTTGAACGTATCTCGAAGAATGAGAATGCTTAATTGAAATACGTAATTGAAAACGTATTGAATTCGTTATGAATTCAGTTTATATCGATATAGAATATCAAGTTTATCTTAGACTTTGAGAGTCTCGAAAACCGTGAACGACGTACTCAAACCCTCGCTTTTACGTAAAGGTGTGGGCCTTGACGCGACGACTAGACATTGACGAGCAATCAAACCTAGGACTCAAATTAAGACGAACCATAGTCCAGGTGGGCTTTCTTTCCAAACAAAACGTGACTTTGCTATTTTCCAAATGAATTTATTTACAATGCTCATTTTCTATTGATAAATGTTTACAATATTGTCTGCCAAAAATGTTCTGTTTTGTGTATGGATCCTATCCGGAATGAATGGTGTGAAGGTTGAAACGATATGATATGAAATGCATGAATGGTGTGAAGGTTGGATGACATGATGAAATGTCTTTTGTTGGGTCGCGCCCAACCTTTTTATGAAATCGATATCGGATCCTATGCCGGAAGACTATGCCTGGCTAGGGTTAACGTGTACACCTGAACGTGACTGTGTGCTGTATGGAAAATTCACGGCCGGTCACGGCGTAGTTGAGGGAGGCCTCCCTCGCGACGTTTGATCTTTGATGTTATGATGAGATGAGACTATGGGATACGGATCATACACACCAAGAAAAATGCCCGCCAGCGATTTATTTTGAGAAATGATGAAAATGTTTTAGTAAGCACGCGCCTTCGACTAAAACCCTTGTGTCTTACCATGATATTGGCAGGTAATTCAATTACGATAAAATGTTTTTGGCATGAGTCCACTGAGTGCATTCTTGTACTCAGCCCTGCATGATTGTTTTTAAATGTGCAGGTTGAGCAGATGATGGATGGAGCGGTGTTGAGCAATAGGAATATTGTCGATGAAAGATTTATACCTTGATAGTACATCGTCATATGTACATATCACATGTTTTCCGCTGCAAGAACTTAAGTTATGTACTAAAGTCCAAGAACATACTTGACATATGTATTACGACTTTTGTTTAGGAGAATCTCCCTGTTTAATTATACCTGTTTAGAGTTACAATCCCTACTAAATCGTACTTAGGATTTAGGGGCTGTGACAGAATCTCTAGTGGTGGCAACTCACCATACGCTGCCGGTGCAAAGCTTTAATTTGTTAACATGCTAATCATCGTTCAACAAACGAGGCTATATCTCGCTTCATTCCTACCCACACGAACCTTTGCTTTAGATCTTGATACATCTTTGTGCTTTCTGGGTGTGCGGTGTAGGGCGTGTTATGAGCTTCACTCAAAATCTCGTTCTTTAAACCATCATTATTGGGCACGCAAATCACATTTACGAACATGATTGCGTTATCCCTAACTTCATGATATTCTTTCGCCTTCTGCTTCGATCTGAACTCGTAGCTTTTCTATCTCATGATCTTGTCTTGAGCTTTCACAATTCTTGCTCTCAAATCGGGGTAGCGACAAGAGCGGCTATAATCTCTTTCGTAGATTCGGTGGTAGCACCACTTACAAACTTATCTCTTCAAACTCTTTGATCAACTCCTTTCTCTGAGTAAGGACGAATCCTAGCTGGATTTGGCTTTTTCTACTCAAAGCTTCGCTTTTCCAGGGAGATACTTGATATCACAATTATAATCTTTTACTATCTCAAGCCATCTTCTTTGGTGTATCGTTCAAATCTTTCTGCTCGAAGAAATACTTCAAGCTCTTGTGATCAGTAAAGATCTCACACTTGGATCCATACAAAAGATGTCTCCAATTCTTCAGAGCATGAACAACAGCTGCTGACTCTAGATCGTGTGTAGGGTATATGAGCTCGTGAAGTTTCAACTGTCGTGAAACATAAGCTATCACTCTTCCTTCTTGCATCAGGATAATTCCTAGTCTAATCTTTGATGCATCGGTATACAGAGTATACCCTTTGTCTGATTCTGGTATTGCCAAAACTGGCATTGTAGTCAATCTGTTCTTTAACTCTTGAAAACTTTCTTCACATTCTTGGGTTCATTAGGACTTAATTCCTTTTCGAAGGCATTGAGTCATAGGTCTCACAATTTTGGAGAATCCTTCTATGAACCTTCGGTAATATCCTGCTAAACCCAAGAAATTTTGAATCTCTGCCTATGTCATCGGCGATTTCAATCGTATACCGCTTAAACTCTAGCTGGTCGACTACGATTTAAATCATGCTGTAATGATATGTCCAAGAAAATTCACCTTCCTTAGCTAAAACTCACATTTGCTAATCTTAGCAAACAATCGTTCTATTCTCAACGCCTGTAGAATGATTCTCAACTATTCTTTGTGTTCTTACTCGTTCTTCGAGTACATGAGAATATCATCGATAAATACCAAAACAAATTTATCGAGGTAATTGTGGAAATCACAATTCATCAAATCCATAAACACACTGGTGCATTTGTCGAGCCAAATGGCATTACTACGAACTCAGTAGGGCCATACTACGCTCGAAAGCGCCTTGGCTATGTCCTTACGACGAATCTTTGACCGATGATACCACGACTTGAAGTCAATCTTTGAGAAAACATTGACATTTCACCGATCGAACAAGTCATCGATCCCGGTAAAGGATACCTATTTTTCTGGGTTAACTTGTTCAACTCTCTGCAATCAAGACACATCCTTAGAGTTTCATCCTTCTTTTGACAAATAGAACTGGTGCTCCCCAAGGAGATACACACTAGGTTGAGTAAAACCTAGGTCCAAAAGCTTTTGCAATTGGATCTTTAACTCCTGCAATTCTTTTGGGGCCGTTCGATAAGATGCTTTTGAAACATGTACTGATCCTGGTTCTAACTCAATGGAGAAACTCTAATTGTCATCCGGGTAGCCACAGTAATGTTTCAGAAAACATTACAAATTCTCTAACCACGGGTACATCTCCTACCTTCTTCTCGGACTTGACATCGACATTTAGATATACAAGGTAAGCACAATCTTCCTCGTTCTTCATCAGCTTCTCGGTTTGTAAGGTTGAGATCATAGGAACATGGCTTCTTCTATTCTCAATATCATAAAAATAGGTAGGTTCTCTTCACGGTGGTTGAACGCTATTTCTCTTTGCTCACATCATATCGTAGCATAATCGGCGTCAACCAATTCATTCCTTCATGTGCAACACCGCACGATCTCGCTCTAAGATTAAGGGATCCTAGTTCGAAATCTAGGTTAGAATGCACATGCATGATAACGGTAGCTCCACCCAACGAGGTAAGCACATTGAAATCTGGTGCGTCACGTTCGCTGTTGAGCTTAAGAACATCTGCCAAGTTGCTTGGCGTTCTTCTCAGGTTACTTTTGAGAGAGGACGTATGCGCTTTGATATAGAGGTTGGTGCGGTCGAGGTGTCGGTGGTTGCGGCTGCAGCGACGGCGACGGTTGTGGAGACGGCGACGGTTGTGGCGACGGCGACGGTTGTAGTTGCGGTTGATGTAGCTGCATCTCGATCTGACGAAATGATAACTTTGGATATCCACTTACGGCTTTCATTGAGTGCGTCTGTCTTGGATGATTCTGCTTTCTTCGATCACTAGTTGTTCTCTGACGGTTTGGACATTGACCCTCATAGTGGCCTATTTGTCCACATGCATATCAACTATTACTTCCCCATGTGCAAACTCCATAATGTACTCTGTCACATCTGGGACACGTCTGCATTCTTTACTGACTTGGGAAAGATTGTCTCTGCATAAACTGATTCGGCTTCTGCCATCGTCTCTTGTTTGGGAAGGTCTTATTCTCCTAATTCTTTTTCCTTTTTGACTTCTGATCTGTAAGAAGAAATCTTGGCGAGGCTTGAATCTAAAAAGGTATTGGATTTGGATCTGGCATCACTTTGTCTTGTAGCATTTCCATCTCCATGTTCAATGAACGATTTAACGTTTCTGCATATGACGTTGGAGGTTGGCTTGCCAAAATGATTCTGATCTCTTGGCGTAAACCAACACGAAACAATTCCGCTATCTTCTTATCTGTCTCAACTTTTAAAGGAGCATGACGGCTAGATTGCAGAATTCACTATTATATTCTGCCACAGTCTTTCTGCCTTGCTTCAGGTTCGAAAATTTAATCTCCTTTTGTTTGCGGTAACTTCAAGGTATATATACTTTTCATACAATTCTCTCTTGAATTGTTCCCACGTAAAATTCTCCAATTGCTCAGGAGAAAGAACTTTCTGACGTGATTCCCGCCAGGAATCTGCAGACCCTTTTTAACTGGAAGGATGTGCATAGGAGACACTCTCGATAAGAGCACTCCAAAACTTGAAAATTCGCTATTCAAAACGAACCTATTCTTCAGCATCACCTGAACTACCAACTCCATTAAAAGATGGAGGGTTCTAACGCATAAAAAGCTATGCAATTCTACGATCTATTTGAGAAGGAGAAGGTACAGGTAAATCTTAAGGAGAATTTGCACTTTCTTGTTTTTCCTCTTCAAGATATTTACAACAGCTGGGAAAACTTACGCAAATCGAAAGTTTTCAAACATATAGATGCTTTGGTATCTCGGTAAAACACATCCGATGCGCTTCAAGCACGCTACCGCATCATAAGATATCTTAGGCATCACTAGTCTATGTGTACACATATATACATATATGTGCATCCATACTATCTACAAACTGTCAGCTTCCACACTTGCTGCTACTAGCTTCACTCTGCCCACGAAAGGTCGTCATTCTTTGTATCATCATCATTTCCTTCTTCCATCTCCATTACTCCATTCTCACTACCATCAACGGCTTCATTGAGTCCGCATCTCTACATCTTTCTCAATCTCGTGAGATGGCGGGTCAATAGCACGCCGGGAAATGAGTACAAGGAACTACTCCAGATAAAGGATATCGGGATCACCACAAAGACATTTGATCGATACCTAAGTGGTCAGAATGTCTTTGTGCCAACAAGCTGTAAAACTCAGGTTCAAACATAAAAGATCTTGAGACACCTGAAGGTCTCGATAAACTAGCTTGAGTCTCTTCTGGTACCTTTAAAGAAGTCTCAGGAACATGAGAGAAAGGAATAGACTCAATCACTGTAGAGATCTCAGGAGATGCGAAAGACTGACCATATCAATCTAGGTCAATAGAAAACATCTTAGTACTGAGATAAGAGTAATCAACTGTGTATCCTCTATATCAGACTCGAGTATAGACAACTGAGTATCTAGTAAAGATGACTCTATTTCTAGAGTAGAGGTACTACGTCATGTAGGGAAAACGTATGTTAACCCTCGCCCCGAGGATCCATCTTGGGTGTTTAATTCACCATACATTGATTATAAACCTAGCATGCGTCTATATAATTAAATCGCAACACGTTGGGGTTTTCACGTGTTTACCTTTGGATCTGAAGAGGTCCATGGAACGAGATGAACGGATCGAACGGATCGGACTCGTGCTTTGACCTTCTGGACTGTATCCCGATTGCCCAATCTCCAACGTCGAGTGAGGACGATCTATGGAGAATGCTTGGAAAATCACCCTTGCTTTCACTAGAATTTTCGAAAATTCTCTCAAGAGAAACTCTCTCAAATCTCGAAAATAATGTGTTAATAATTTGTGCATTAACTGACATTATCTCATACCTTATATTTATAATGCACTACCTTAATCCCATATGGAAATTACCACAATCCTATATGGAAATTACCATAATCCTATATGGAATATTACCATAATCTTAGGATTATTTCCATACTCTTAGATTATTTCCATACTCTTGGGATTATTTCCATAATCTTATATGGAAAGGATCTATGCATATACCATAAATATAATTATATCCTTGTGGGATAAAGAGAATAAAATCTTTCCTTCGAGAGTACAGGCGCCGATTTTCTTGTAGCTACGGGCTGGACGGGCCAGCCCAGGGATCAAATGCAAGGAATAAAGATGGGCCTCAAATAAATTAATTATCTTATGTTCAAATTTTAACATAAATTAATTTATAAACATTCGATCATGCCACTAGAGAAAGAATGTTGACTTACCCCTTTATTACCGGGTTGAGTCGGGCTTGCACTTGAACATTCTGAATCCCGTATTTAAGATATCGAACGTCCATTAATCATTTATAGCAATCGATCGCTTAAAACGATTAATAACTTCATTTCCTTAAGTAGTACCACTCAACCTTATTATTGTACTTGAGCTAACTCAACTGCGGGGTTTAGTACAATAAACCTTTGAGCTCCTGGGGGGCGCCATCATCCTAAACGGATACGGTGACTCGACATGTATAACTAGCGTGACATACTGATCGCCACCACCCAAGATGCGGAGAATCTTGGTTAGAACATATAACCTCACTCATAACAAGTCAAAGTGATGGTCAAGAACTCATACTCACCTAATACCTTATCGAGGTTTAGATCATCGTAAGTCACCGAGATCTTGGTTCTTCACGACGGTCGAAAGAAGAACACATCTCATTGTGATCCTTCAATACGTCGAGACGCACCGGATAGACAAGCAACTAAGTCAAGTCACTTCTTATCTATATCGCAGCCTAAACCGACAACTCGTCCTTAAGTCGTCCTCACCAGGAAACTTTTATATCTCATTAAGCTTGACCAATCATACGCACTTACGTGATCTTCTACACACCGTATGATCTAACTTATATATGAGAAAAGGGACACGATATATGCAATCAAGTATTCAAATCGGATAGGAGATTGTAATAGTGGTAGCGAAACATTGTATACAAGCTCAACCAAACGCTTTCAAGATACAAATCAACAATCTCCCACTTATACTAAAGCAAACTTTTAGTATACAATGTGTCTTTCTACTAGCTATTACAAACAACCATCACTTTGCTTCTCCCACTTATACAAAAGTCCTTTCTAAGTGGGTGCCATCAAGCAATCGAGTCCTCTAACGTGTTCATCGTAGACTTTTGCGGCATGGCTCTTCGTGAATGGATCCGCTAGATTTTCCGTCAGATCAATCTTTTCAATCAACACGCCACCTCCTAACGATTTCTCGTATGAAATGGTACTTTCTCTCTATGTGTTTTGTCGCTTGTGGGTCCGTGGTTCCTTCGAGTTTGCCATCGCACTCGAGTTATCACGATAAACTATGATACTCTTGGGCAAACCGTACCACACCTAGATCCATGAGGTAGTTCTTGAACCATCTGACCTCCTTAGAAGCCTCCAAAGCGGCTACATATTCGGCTTCCATGGTAGAGTCCGCAATGCATCGCCGCTTTGCACTCCACCAGATACGGCTCCACCTCCCAAGGTAAACACATAGCCCGAGGTCGACTTTTTCTCATCACGGTCGACTTGGAAATCGAGTGCAGTAGTAACCCAAAGGCATTAGACTATCTCATGGTAAACTAGCCTATAATCTCGAGTCCTTTTCGGTACTTGAGTATATGCTTTCTGCGTCCAATGAGCTTGTCGAGGTTAGACCGATATCTAGCTACTATGCTACCGCATAGCGATATCGGGTCTCGTGCATAGCATTGCGTCATGAGACTTCCTACGGCGAGCGTAAGGAACTTGTCTCATTTCCTCTATCTCTGCGGTAAATATAGGTGATTGCGTTTTGATAAAGGAACGCCATGTCCGAAAGGTAGCAATCCTTTCTTGGCGGTTTCCATACTAAAGCGAGTAATCACAATGTCAATGTAAGACGCCCGAGATAAGCTCAACATTTTCTTCTTGCGATCTCGGTAAACCTCGATCCCAAGAATGTGTTGCATCTCCTAAATCTTTCATTTGAAATCGATCGGATAGCCAACTCTTTACGCCGATAATGACTTCACGTTGTTGCCAACTAGAAGGATGTCATCTACATAAAGTGCAAGAAATAACACATCACCGTTGACATCTAACCGATACACACAACTCTCGCTAGGCAACCTGGTAAATCCATAGACTTTACCACCTCGTCAAAGCGTAAGTTCCATGATCGGGAGGTTCGCTAAGTCCATAAATGGACTTTAAGCTTCCATACTAGATGCTCTTCACCCTTACCACATAACCTTCGTGTTGTTGCATATAGATGTCTCTACCTTCCTCAAGGTAACCGCTTAGAAAAGCGGTTTTAACATCCATTTGCCAAACCTCTAGGTTCAGAGTGGGCTGCTATGGCTAGAAGAATTACGATGGAATTGAGCATTGCTACAGCGAAAAGGTCTCATCGAAATCGATGCCCTCAATACAGTGTACCTTTCGCCACAAGCCTCGGCTTTGAAAGCCGAAACCTCTCCATCGAATCTCTCTCCTCTTGTATATCCACTTACTACCTATGGCTTCCTTGCCATCCGGTAGAGTGTCTTTTCATATACATCCATAGCCGTTATGGACTCCATTTCTAAGTCCATAGCGGTGTGCCATGATCTTGCATCAATATCTTGACGCCTCCTTGTATGTCCATGGGTCGATTATTGCATGTTCGTCTCGCTGGGACTAAATCCAAGATTCACCCACGAACATAAATCGCTCGGGTTGACGAACAACCCTCCCACTCTGACGAGGTTCTACAGCACAATGGCAACGGTGGGTGCAGATATTTGTGGTTCTCTAACTTGCACAACTTCTTTGTAGGTACCACTTATGCGGTCGGTATCTCCAATGAACTCGACCCACTTCAATTTCTTGAAGTATCGGTGTCGATCCTCCCACTAAACTCGACATCTCGCACCTTTGCCTAATCGGTGGTGGAATACGATCATCTTCTAATTCTCAAGAATGATTTCAACTTTGGACTTATGATTTTCATGTAGTCCTCTTCTAAGAATCGAGCATTAGTGCTAATAATGACCTTCCGATCCTTGGACTATAGAATAAACCACCTTCGCTCCTCTAGGATAGCCAATAAACAGCCTCAGACGGATCTAGCCTCCAACTTGTCGCCTTCTTGTTCAAAGACGTGTCCGGATCGCCCCATATCCTTATGTGGCTTAAACCAGGCTTGCGCCCAAACCACAACTCGAAGGGGTCTTTTCGATCGACTTGACGGTACTAGATTTAGCAAGTATGCCGCCGCCTCTAAGGCATATCCCGTAATCTAAATAGGCAATGTAGCATAACTCATCATAGATCTAACCATTTCCAAAAGAGTCCTATTTCTTCGCTCGACACACCATTTTTTGTGGTGTGCCGGTGAAGTCTTGTTGGGATGTAATCCCACACTTCACTAGATAGTCCATAAACTCGTTATCGAGGTATTCGCCACCGCGATCGAACGCAGATGACTTGATACTTTACCTAGCTTCGTCTCCACTTCCGCCTTAAATTCTTTGAATTTCTCAAAGCATTCGGACTTGCGGTGAAGCGGTATACGTATCCGCACCTTAGTAATCGTCAATGAAAGTGACAAAATACTGCATTCTCCACGAGCTTGTGTGGACATCGGTCCACACAGTCGAAATGGACTAACTCCAACATTTCTTTGCTCTATAACCCTTCGCTTTGAAGGGTCAGTCGACATCTTACCTTCTATACAGATTCGCAGACCGGGAACAGAGTAACCGTGAGATTACCCAACGCCCATTCTTAGCCGGTCTTTGGATCCTATTTAGATTGATGTGACCTAATCTAAGATGCCAGAGAAAAGTAGAGTCATCTTCTAAGAAAACTTTCTCTTTTAGGGTTTGATGAAGATGCAACATAGTTATAGGTATTATGTTTTGAGAAATAGTATTAGCGAATTATATAAAGTGCCAACACGTATAACTTCGTCATTTCTTATGATAGAAACACCACTATCAAAATAACAGAATATCCATGAGTAAATAATTTGAAACAGAAACAAGGTTCCGCGAAAATCCGCACATATAAAACGTCTTTCAAAACTAAAACTGTTGTCCCAAAACATAAAGAAACATCTCCAAGCGCAACTTGACTTTCGCTTTCGCTGCCCATGGAGATCGTTATCTCGCCATCAAACAACTCCCTTGTCCGCAGGAACCCCGCAGGTGTAACAAACATGATCGATTACCGTATCTACTACCCAAGAATGGGTAGAACAAGTCGCTAAACATGTTTCCGTTACTAAAGCAAGCAGTACCTTGAGCCTTGAGCATAGGGCACTTGGCCTCCAATGCCCGATCTTACCGCACTGAAGCACTTGCCCTTCTCCTTTGGCTTCTTCTGCCTCCGGTGGCAACCATGTTCTTGCTCCCATTACTCCCACTATTTCCTTGCCTTTACCACCTTTGGCACCCCTTTTCTATTTCCATTTTGCAACGAAAATTTTGGGCCCTTAGATGTGCTAGCAAGAGCATGTCTCCTTTTCCCATAACTCCTTCCGCAGACAACGAGATCATTAAACAGCGACTAAGTGTGAACTCGGTCTTGCTCATGATTGCATTCACGCGAAAGTTCTCAAAAGACTTGGGCGGGTGTTGAGGATGATATCGACCTTGGCCGCCGTCAATACCTCCTCCCAACCGATCAAGACTATCCATGAGATGAGTCGTGTGGGAGACATGTTCATGGACCGAACTTCCTTCTTCCATCTTACACGCCAAGATTTCTCTCATTGTGTGGAAGCGGATCGTCGATCCGATTGCCCAAACTTACTCTCGAGACTTGACCAAATATCGTCGCGTCGCCATCGACCGATGTTTGCACCGCAAGCCTTTGGACATCGTAGTCATCATATAGCATTTAGCCGTATTGTTTGACTTATTCCAAAGTCCGCCGACTCTCGCTCATTAGTCGATCGTCGATAAGGGCATCGGGTTTAGGAGTAGTGAGAACAAACATGTGTTCTTCAAATGATAAGAACGTATTCCATGTTTCGTTTCCACTCGATAAAATTTGGACCGGATAACGGTTTTGTGCGAGCATATTGATAATCGGCGAAGAGACATATCTCGAAGCGATAATGTAAACACATAAGCATACGATCGCAAATAATTACGTAACAATAATATTGTAACCTTTTGATAAAACAATATTAATTGAAACCTCCAATCGCCCAAGGAATTCCACATGCAAGCCACGCGTGTGGACGTTTACACATGAACCCTCGACCAGACTAAAATATACCTTTTAGTCGTTTAATTTCAATCCATGTCAACTTATCCTTATGACAAATGAAATTAATGATTGGACCTTACTAGACCACATCACTATCGCAAGAAGGGACTTCGCGGGAAGTTGTACTCGAGGTGATGTCTAAGCAATGACCACAATTTTAACGATGAAAATGAATTCTTAGAATTGGTATACTCACTCGGACCATACCGCCCAATTCAAATTCTTTTGTTATCTCATTTATATCTATCTCTAGAGAACTTATGAAAATCGCACATGCAAGCCACGCGTGTGGGCGTTTACATGAAACTCCCACTTCTCAATAGATTTAAAATGTTTTATTTAGAAATCTCATCTAACAAACTTATGATAAGCAGTGCAAGCAAGCCACGCGTGTGGGCGTTTACTCACGATCGTCTCACTTTGTTTAGAGATCAAAAGTGGAGTTCTTGACATTTTAATTTGAAAAATTAATTTGTCGGGTTGCTTGCTTAGTCTTTTTATTCAAAGGTTTGTCCATGCGGATCACGTAATCTAGCATGCTTTTCTATAGAACTCGACATGTAAAACATGCTCGCAGAAATTCTAAAATATGCTTGATAAGCGCGATAAACCTAGCATGCTTACTATGCGCATCCATTCGTAAAACACTTAAAGGTTTGTCAACGTAATATAAACATACATAGCATGCTACTTGCATAATTTAAACATCCACGACATGCATATGAGCGATAAAATAAAATAAAACGTTCATCGCGGCCCAATCGTGAAACACGCACATTTAAATCTAATCTATTACATAGATTTACAAAGTGCGAAATAAACTTGAAACAGGCCTCGCGTGCGGGCGCGGACGGTTTCAACAAATGGGCCTCGCGTGCGCGCACGGGACCGAAAAACTGGATTGTCTTTGAAAACGTGCGGGCGGGTCGGCCCAAAAGTCTTGGGCCTCGCTAGGGCAAAGCCCGATCGCACGCCAGCCTGCCGCCGCCTGCAGCGTGCTCTCGCGTGCTGCCTCGCGATCGCGAAGGCGACCGCGACCGTCGAGCACGCGTGCACGGCCTTCCCCGGCGCGAGCGTCTTCCGAGAGCGCCATCGCCAGCGGCAAACTTCGCGACATGATGCGCTCGCCAGCGCGGGTAGCTTCGCCGCGGCAACGCGCCCGCCGCCCGCTAGCTCGCTCGCTCGCTTGCTGCGGCCGTATCTCGCGATCGCTCGATCGCTCGATTGCTCGCGTGGCGCCGAGGATCTCGCTTGTGACGCCGCCACATCGCCCGCGCCCCTCGCGATCGCCCTCGCGATCGCGAGCTCGCCGCGATACCGTCCGAATGACCGCCGAGCTACTGTTTTCCCGTCGTTTCGTTCTTCGTTCTTCGTCTTCGTTCTTCTTTTACGAGATAAGATTTACGAATAAAATCTAATCTAACCACGGATTTTCGTGGTGTAAAAACAAGAACCAACCAAAACAATAAGCGAGCCACGATGAGCAGCGGATCCACAATTATTAAAGCGCACGTAATCAAACGTGAATTAATCCAGCGAGCGAAGATTCTCGATCCCGTGCTCGATACCAGTGTAGGGAAGCGTATGTTAACCTCGCCCGAGGATCCATCTTGGGTGTTTAATTCACCATACATTGATTATAAACCTAGCATGCGTCTATATAATTAAATCGCAACACGTTGGGGTTTTCACGTGTTTACCTTTGGATCCAAGAGGTTGATGGAGCGAGATGAGCGGATCGAACGGATCGGACTCGTGCTTTGACCTTCCGGACTGTATCCCGATTGCCCAATCTCCAACGTCGGTGAGGGCGATCTATGGAGAATGCTTGGAAAATCACCCTTGCTCTCACTAGAATTTTCGAAAATTCTCAAGAGAAACTCTCTCAAATCTAGAAAATAATGTGTTAATAATGTGCATTAACCTGACATTATCTCATACCTTATATTTATAATGCACTACCTTAATCCCATATGGAAATTACCACAATCCTATATGGAAATTACCATAATCCTATATGGAATATTACCATAATCTTAGGATTATTTCCATACTCTTAGGATTATTTCCATACTCTTAGGATTATTTCCATAATCTTATATGGAAAGGATCTATGCATATACCATAAATATAATTATATCCTTGTGGGATAAAGAGAATAAAATCTTTCCTTTGAGAGTGCACAGGGGCGATTTTCTTGTAGCTACGGGCCTGGATGGGCCAGCCCAGGGATCAAATGCAAGGAATAAAGATGGGCCTCAAATAAATTAATTATCTTATGTTCAGCCCAGAACATAAATTAATTTATAAACATTCGATCATGCCACTAGAGAAAGAATGTTGACTTACCCCTTTATTACCGAAGTTGAGTCGGGCTTGCACTTAGACATTACGAATCCCCGTATTTAAGATATCGAACGTCCATTAATCATTTATAGCAATCATTCGCTTAAAACGATTAATAACTTCATTTCCTTAAGTAGTACCACTCAACCTTATTATTGTACTTGAGCTAACTCAACTGCGGGGTTTAGTACAATAAACCTTTGAGCTCCTTAAAGTGCGTCATCATCCTAAACGGATACGGTGACTCGACTGAGATAACTAGCGTGACATACAAGATCGCCACCACCCAAGATGCGGAGAATCTTGGGTTAGAACATATAACCCTCACTCATAACAAGTCAAAGTGATGGTCGACCTCATACTCACCTAATACCTTATCGAGGTTTAGATCATCGTAAGTCACCGAGATCTTGGTTCTTCACGACGGTCAGAAAGAAGAACACATCTCACTGTGATCCTTCAATACGTCAGAGACGTACCAGCATAGACAAGCAACTAAGTCAAGTCACTTCTTATCTATCTGCGGCTAAACCGACAAGTCGTCCTTAAGTCGTCTCACCAGGAAACTTTTTATATCTCATTAAGCTTGACCAATCATACAGACTTCTGTGATCTTCTACACACTGTATGATCTAACTTATATATGAGATAAGGGGACACAGATATATGCAATCAAGTATTCAAATCAGATAGGAGATTGTAATAGTGGTAACAGAAACATTGTATACAAGCTCAACCAAACCGCTTTCGAAGATACAAATCCAACACGTCATACTCGTGAATAGAAGAATCAACATCAATGGGTTCAAGATCCTCATCATCATTATCATTAAAAGGAAAGAAGGACACCAACCCAATTGAATCGATGAGCAATGAAATAAAATCGACAATGCGGGAAATGAACCACAAGAAGACTCAAGTACACAAAATCGAGAACTTATGGTAGCTAGAGTGCGGAAAATCGACTTACTCGGAAGCTACAAACCAGGCTCAATGTAATCAATGGCAACAAGAATAGCCAAATCTTGCCACTTTTCGGGCAATAAACAAATCAATCGGAGTATTCCTTCTAGTCCCGATACGCCGTGCTCGGATGCCTCTCTCCACAAGCGATGGAATTGAGCGAAAAATTAAGCCAAAGTAAGTCTGCTCACCGGCATAAGCGAGATAGAAGTGCTCTCTGATCCTTGCTGATGGTGACAAACGAGTCGTATTTTTCCGAGCTATTCGGACAATCCTTACTATCTTAGATAAAAAGAATGTTCAAATACTTGTAGAAAAACATACTCATGTTACTCTGCCGTCTTTTCTTAAGATCTCTTCTTAACTTTAGCTCAATAAGAAATAACTGATAACTCTTATAAAAGAGTTATTATATGACCTTTTTGAGGATAAAATCCTTGAGTGATCCGGGTTACATTCGTTTATTTCGATGTTATGTTTATGCGTTTTGTTATGTTTGCGTGTGTTTGTGTGTAGGATTGAGTCGGATGAAATCAAAGGGTTTTAATTGCTTTTAGCGTTATTTAAATAATCATGGCATGTAGCGGGAAGAGCGGCAACAGCACAAGGCTGAACTCGTGGCGAGCTTGACTTGATGTACGAGGAAGGACCGAACGAGTAATGCTAAAGAAATGCGGGACGAGTCGAGCTCTGAGACGCAAGTCAACGCCGTGAAAAGTGAAATCCGAGCTCAGACTTCGAGCTCAAGACTTCGAGCTCAAGACCGCCGAGCTCGTGAGTGGAACCAACTACGGGAGAAAGAGAATAGAGCCGAGCTCGCAACCAGGTAGAGCTCAAAGATTGAAAAGTTCACAAGTATGAAGACGACCTCGACCGACACTCGTGGCGGTCGGACTCGTGGCAGGTCGGACTTGTAGGGAAAACATATGTTTAGCCCTCGCCCCGAGGATCCATCTTGGATATTTAATTCACCATACATTGATTATAAACCTAGCATGCGTCTATATAATTAATCGCAACACGTAGGGGTTTTCACGTGTTTACCTTTGGATCTGAAGAGGTCGATGGAACGAGATGAATGGATCGAACGGATCGGACTCGTGCTTTGACCTTCTGGACTGTATCCCGGTTGCCCAATCTCCAACGTCGAGTGAGGACGATCTATGGAGAATGCTTCGGAAAAATCACCCTTTGCTCTCACTTCACAATTTTCGAAACTCTCAACAATGCTATGAGGGGGGCGAAAATTCTGTGTTAATATGTGAGCATTAACGAAGACTTTATCTCATACCTTATATTTATAATGCACTACCTTAATCCCATATGGAAATTACCATAATCCTATATGGAAGTTACCATAATCCCATATGGAAATTACCATAATTCTTTATGGAAATTACCATACTCTCGTGATTATTTCCATACTCGTGATTATTACCATAATCTTATATGGAAAGGATCTGTCATATACCATAAATATAATAATATCCTTGTAGGATAAAGAGAACAAAATCTTGCCATAGAGAGCTTAAGGGGCCGATTTTCCTTGGCTACGGGCACGGATGGGCCAACCAGGGGATCAAATGCAAGGAATAAAGATGGGCCTCAAATAAATTAATTATCTTATGTTCACCCAGAACATAAATTAATTTATAAACATTCGATCATGCCACTAGAGAAAGAATGTTGACTTACCCCTTTATTACCGAGGTTGAGTCGGGCTTGCACTTAGACATTCTGAATCCCGTATTTAAGATATCGAGCGTCCATTAATTATTTATAGCATTACATTGCTTAAAATAATTAATAACTTCATTCATTAAGTAGTACCACTCAACCTTATTATTGTACTTGAGCTAACTCAACTGCGGGGTTTAGTACAATAAACCTTTTGAGCTCATTAAGGGCGTCATCATCCTAAACGGATACGGTGACTCGTCTGAGATAACTAGCGTGACATACAAACCTTGCCATCACCCAAGATCACGGAGAATCTTGGGTTAGAACATATAACCTCACCCATAACAAGTCAAAGTGATGGACAACAACTCATACTCACCTAATACCTTATCGAGGTTTAGATCATCGTAAGTCACCGAGATCTTGGTTCTTCACGACGGTCGAAAGAAGAACACATCTCATCGTGATCCTTCAATACGTCGAGACGCACCAGGCATAGACAAGCAACTAAGTCAAGTCACTTCTTATCTATCTCGACCTAAACCGACAACTCGTCCTTAAGTTGTCTCGGTGTGAAACTTTTATATCTCATTAAGTTTGACCAATCATACGGACTTACGTGATCTTCTACACACCGTATGATCTAACTTATATATGAGATAAGGGACACTGAATATATGCAATCAAGTATTCAATTCGGATAGGAGATTGTAATAGTGGTAACGAGAAACATTGTATACAAGCTCAACCAAACCGCTTTCGGTATACAAATCCAACAATCTCCCACTTATACTAAAGCAAACTTTTAGTATACAATGTGTCTCTACTAGCTATTACAAACAACCATCACTTTGCTTCTCCCACTTATACAAAAGTTTCCTTTCTAAGTGGGTGCCATCAAGCGCAATCGAGTCCTCTAACGTGTCCATCGTAGACTTTTTGCGCCGGGCTCTTTGTGAATGGATCCGCTAGATTTTCCGTCGCATCAATCTTTTCAATCAAGACGTCACCTCGTCCTAACGATTTCTCGTATGACATGGTACTTTCTCTCTATGTGTTTGGTCGCCTTGTGGGTCCGTGGTTCCTTCGAGTTTGCCACATCGCACCGAGTTATCACGATGAAACTATGATACTCTTGGGCAAACCGGTACCACACCTAGATCCACGAGGTAGTTCTTGAACCATACAGACCTCCTTAGAAGCCTCCGGCGGCTACATATTCGGCTTCCAAGGTAGAGTCCGCAATGCATCGCCGCTTTGCACTCCGCCAGATACGGCTCCACCTCCCAAGGTAAACACATAGCCCGAGGTTGACTTTTTCTCATCACGGTCACTTGGAAATCCAGTGCAGATAACCCAAAGGCATTAGACTATCTCGCATGGTAAACTAGCCTATAATCTCGAGTCCTTTTCGGTGCTTGAGTATATGCTTCTTGCGATCCAATGAGCTTGTCGAGGGTTAGGCGATATCTAGCTACTATGCCTACCGCATAGCGTATATCGGGCCTCGTGCATAGCATTGCGTACATGAGACTTCCTACGGCGGGCGTAAGGAACTTGTCTCATTCCTCTATCTCCTTTGGTCATAGGTGATTGCGTCTTAGATAAAGGAACACCATGTCCGAAAGGTAGCAATCCTTTCTTGGCGGTTCGCATACTAAAGCGAGTAATCACGGTATCAATGTAAGGCGCTGAGATAAGCTCAACATTTTCTTCTTGCGATCTCGGTAAACCTTGATCCCAAGAATGTACCTGCATCTCCTAAGTCTTTCATTTGAAACGATCGGATAGCCAACTCTTTACGCCCGATAATGACTTCACGTTGTTGCCAACTAGAAGGATGTCATCTACGTAAAGTGCAAGAAATACCACATCACTGTTGACATCTAACCGATACACACAACTCTCGCTAGCAACTGGGTAAATCCATAGGACTTTACTACCTCGTCAAAGCGTAAGTTCCATGATCGGGAGGCACGCTTAAGTCCATAAATGGACTTAAGCTTCCATACTAGATGCTCTTCACCCTTTACCACATAACCTTCGGTTCTGCATATAGATATCTCTACCTTCCTCAAGGTAACCATTTAGAAAAGCGGTTTTAACATCCATTTGCCAAACCTCTAGGTTCAAGTGGGCTTCTATGGCGGAAGAATTACGATGGACTTGAGCATTGCTACTGAAAAAGGTCTCATCGAAATCGATGCCCTCAACTGAGTGTACCCTTTCGCCACAAGCACGGCTTTGAAAGCGAAACCTCTCCATCGGAATCTCTTCCTCTTGTATATCCACTTACTACCTATGGCTTCCTTGCAATCGGTAGAGGTGTCTTTTCATATACATCCATAGCCGTTATGGACTCCATTTCTAAGTCCATAGCGGTGTGCCATGATCTTGCATCAATATCTTGTATCGCCTCCTTGTATGTCCATGGGTCGATTATAGCTGCTCGTCTGCCGACTAAATCCGAAGATTCACCCACGAACATAAATCGCTCGGGTTGACGAACAACCTCCCACTGACGAGGTTCTCAGTACAATGGCAGCGGTGGGTGCGAGATACTTGTGGTTCTCTAACTTGCACAACTTGTCGTAGGTACCACTTATGCGGTCGGATCTCGGTGGAACTCGACCCACTTCAATTTCTTGAAGTATCGGTGTCGATCCTCCCACTAGACTCGACATCTCGCACCTTTGGCCTAATCGGTGGTGGAATACGATCATCTTCTAATTCTTGAAGAATGATTTCAACTTTGGACTTATGATTTTCATATAATCCTCTTCTAAGAATCGGGCATTAGTGCTAATAATGACCTTGATCCTTAGGACTATAGAATAAACCACCTTCGTTCCTCTAGGATAGCCAATAAGCGACTTTACGTCGGATCTAGCCTCCAACTTGTCGCCCTTCTTGTTCAAAGACGTGTCTTTGGATCGCCCCATATCCTTATGTGGCTTAAACTGAGCTTACGCCCAAACCACAACTCGAAAGGGTCTTTTCGATCGACTTGACGGTACTAGATTTAGCAAGTATGCCGCCGTCTCTAAGGCATACCCCGAGCGAAATAGGCAATGTAGCATAACTCATCATAGATCTAACCATTTCCAAAAGAGTCCTATTTCTTCGCTACGACACACCATTTCTTTGTGGTGTGCCGGTGAAGTTGTTGGGATGTAATCCCACACTTCACTAGATAGTCCATAAACTCGTTCTCGAGGTATTCGCCACCGCGATCGGACCGTAGTGACTTGATACTCTTACCTAGCTTCGCTCCACTTCCGCCTTAAACTCTTTGAATTTCTCAAAGCATTCGGACTTGCGGTGAAGCGGTATCGTATCCGTACCTTGAGTAATCGTCGATGAAAGTGACAAAATACTGTACCCTCCACGAGCTTGTGTGGACATCGGTCCACACAGTCGAAATGGACTAACTCCAACATTTCTTTGGCTCTATAACCCTTCGCTTTGAAGGGTGCAGTCGACATCTTACCTTATATCAGAGATTCGCAGACTTGGAGCGGAATAGCCGTGAGATTACCCAACGCTCCATTCTTAGCCGGTCTTTGGATCCTATTTAGATTGATGTGACCTAATCTAAGATACCGAGAGAAAAGTAGTGTCATCTTCGAAGAAAACTTTCTCTTTTTAGGGTTTGATGAAGTCGCAACATAGTTATAGGTATTATGATTGGCGAAATAGTATAAAGCGAATTATATAACGTGCCAACACGTATAACCGTCATTTCTTATGATAGAAACACCACTATCAAAAATAACGAGAATATCTATGAGTAAATAATTTGAAACAGAAACAAGGTTCATGAAAATCCGGCACATATAAAGCGTCTTTTAAAACTAAACTGTTTTCTCAAAACATAAAGTAACATCTCCAACGCAACGGCCTCGACTTTCGCCGCGTTGCCCATGGAGATGTTATCTCGCCATCAAACGACTCCCTTGTCGTGAGGAACCCACGCAGGTGTAACAAACATGATCGATTCGCCCGTATCTACTACCCATGAATGGGTAGAACAAGTCGCTAAACATGTTTCCGTTACTAAAGCAAACAGCGTACCTTGAGCCTTGAGCATAGGGCACTTGGCCTTCAATGCCAGTCTTACCGCACTTGAAGCACTTGCCCTTCTCCTTTGGCTTTTTAAACCTCCGGTGGCAACCACGTTCTTGTTCCCATTACTCCCACTATTTGCCTCGCCTCTTCCACCTTTGGTACCCCTTTTCTTTTCCATTTTGCATTGAAAATTTTTGGCCCTTAGATGTGCTAGCAAGAGCATGTGCTCCTTTTCCCATAACTCCTTCCGCAGCAACGAGATCATTAAGCAACCGATTAAGTGTAAACTCGGTCTTGCTCATGATCGCATTCACGCGAAAGTTCTCAAAAACTTGGGCGGTGTATTGAGGATGATATCGACCTTGGCCGCCGTCAATACCTCCTCCCAACCGATCAATACTATCCATGAGATGAGTCGTGTGGAGACATGTTCATGGACCGAACTTCCTTCTTCCATCTTACACGCCAAGATTTCTCTCATTGTGTGGAAGCGATCGTCCGATCCGATCGCCCAAACTTACTCGAGACTTGACCAAATATCGATCGCGTCTACCATCGATCGATGTTGCAGTGCAAGCCTTTGGACATAGTAGTCATCATATAGCATTTAGCCATATTGTTTGACTTATTCCAAAGTCTCTTGACTCGCCGCTCATTAGTCGATCGTCGATGGGCATCGGGTTTAGGAGTAGTGAGAACAAACATGTGTTCTTCGATAAGAACATATTCCATGTTTCATTTCCACTCGATAAAATTTGGACCGGATAGCGGTTTTGTGCGAGCATATTGATTATCGGCGTAAGAGACATATCTGAAGCGATAATGTAAACACATAAGCATCTGATCGCATATAATTCGTAACAATAATATTGTAACGTTTTGATAAAACAATATTAATTGAAACCTCCAATCGCCCAAGGAATCCCACATGCAAGCCACGCGTGTGGGCGTTTACATGAACCCCTCGACCGGACTAAAATATACCTTTTAGTCGTTTAATTTCAATCCATGTCAACTTATCCTTATGAAAAATGAAATTAACGATTGGACCTTACTAGACCACATCACTATCACGAAGGGACTTGGCGGGAAGTTGTACTTGAGGTGATGTCTAAGCAATGACCACAATTTTAACAAATAAAATGAATTCTTAGAATTGGCATACTCACTCGGACCATACCGCTTCAATTCAAATTCTTTTGTTATCTCTTTTATATCTATCTCTAGAGAACTTATGAAAATCGCACATGCAAGCCACGCGTGTGGGCGTTTACACATGAAACTCCCACTTCTCAATAGATTTAAAAGTTTTATTTAGAAATCTCATCTAACAAACTTATGATAAGCAGTGCAAGCAAGCCACGCGGGTGGGCGTTTACTCACAGCATCGTCTCACTTTGTTTAGAGATCAAAAGTGGAGGTCTTGACATTTTAATTTGAAAAATAAATTTGTCGGGTTGCTTGCTTAGTCTTTTTATTCAAAAGGTTTGTCCATGCAGATCACGTAATCCTAGCATGCTTTTCTATAGAACTCAACATGTAAAACATGCTCGCGAAATTCTAAAACATGCTTGATAAACGCGATAAACCTAGCATGCTTACTATGCGCATCCAATTACGTAAAACACTTAAGGTTTGTCAACGTAATATAAACATACATAGCATGCTCTTGCATAATTTAAACATCCACGACATGCATATGAGCGATAAAATAAAATAAAACGTTCATCGCGGCCCGATCGTGAAACACGCACATTCATGTCTAATCTATTACATAGATTTACAAAGTGCAATTAAACTTGAAACGGCCTCGCGTGCGGGCACGGACGGATTCAACAAATGGGCCTCGCGTGCATGGGCGCGGACCGGAAAATCTGGGTTGGGGACGAAAACGGGTGCGGGCGGGTCACCAATCAGGCTTGGGCGGCGCTAGGGCAAAGCCACCGCGCCCGACCTGCGTCGCCGCCTTTGCCGCGTGTTCTCGCGGGCTACCTGCGATCGCACGCGACGCGACCCGTCGAGCTGCGTGTGCGCGCCACGCCCGGCGCCGAACATCTGCCGAGAGATGTCGTCGCCCGGCCGAAACTTCGCGACCGTGAGTCGCCGCCAAAGAGCGGGTTTCATGCATGACGCGGCCCCGTCGCCCGCTTCGCTCGCCGCGCCTTCACGGCGAATCTCGCGACCACTCGCTCGCTCGTGTGGTGCCGTGGATCTCGTCTTGTGACGCACGTCCCGTCGCCCGAGCCCCTCGCGATCGCCCTCGCGACCGCGAGGCTCGCTCGTGAGAAACCGTCCAGGGGACTGCCGAGAGACCTGTTTTTCCCGTCGTTTCGTTCTTCGTTCTTTCGTCTTCGTTCTTCTTTTACAGATAAGATTTACAGAATAAAATCTAATCTAACCACGGATTTTCTCGTGGTGTAAAAACAAAACCCAATAAAACAAAAACGAGCCACGATGAACGACAGATCCACAATTAATTAAACGCACGTAATAATCAAACGTGAATTAATCCAGCGAGCAAAGATTCGATCCCGGCTCGATACCAATTGTAGGGAAAACATATGTTTAGCCCTCGCCCCGAGGATCCATCTTGGATATTTAATTCACCATACATTGATTATAAACCTAGCATGCGTCTATATAATTAATCGCAACACGTAGGGGTTTTCACGTGTTTACCTTTGGATCGAAGAGGTCGATGGAGCGAGATGAATGAATCGAGCGGATCGGACTCGTGCTTTGACCTTCCGGATCAGATCCGGTTGCCCAATCTCCAGCGTCGGTGAGGGCGATCTATGGAGAATGCTTGGAAAAATCACCCTTGCTCTCACTTCACAATTTTCGAAACTCTCAACAATGCTATGAGGGGGCCGAAAATTCTAGGTTAATTATGTGAGCATTAACGAAGACTTTATCTCATACCTTATATTTATAATGCACTACCTTAATCCCATATGGAAATTACCATAATCCTATATGGAAGTTACCATAATCCCATATGGAAATTACCATAATTCTTTATGGAAATTACCATACTCTCAGGATTATTTCCATACTCTCAGGATTATTACCATAATCTTATATGGAAAGGATCTATGCATATACCATAAATATAATAATATCCTTGTAGGATAAAGAGAACAAAATCTTGCCATAGAGAGCTTAAGGGGGCGCCGATTTTCCTTGGCTACGGGCCTGGATGGGCCAGCCCAGGGATCAAATGCAAGGAATAAAGATGGGCCTCAAATAAATTAATTATCTTATGTTCAGCCCAGAACATAAATTAATTTATAAACATTCGATCATGCCACTAGAGAAAGAATGTTGACTTACCCTTTATTACCGAGGTTGAGTCGGGCTTGCACTTAGACATTCTGAATCCCGTATTTAAGATATCGAGCGTCCATTAATTATTTATAGCATTACATTGCTTAAAATAATTAATAACTTCATTTCCTTAAGTAGTACCACTCAACCTTATTATTGTACTTGAGCTAACTCAACTGCGGGGTTTAGTACAATAAACCTTTGAGCTCCTTAAGGGGCGTCATCATCCTAAGCGGATACGGTGACTCGTCTGAGATAACTAGCGTGACATACAAGATTGCCATCACCCAAGATGCGGAGAATCTTGGGTTAGAACATATAACCCTCACCCATAACAAGTCAAAGTGATGGACAAAGAACTCATACTCACCTAATACCTTATCGAGGTTTAGATCATCGTAAGTCACCGAGATCTTGGTTCTTCACGACCGTCGAAAGAAGAACACATCTCATCGTGATCCTTCAATACGTCGAGACGTGCCGGCATAGCATAGACAAGCAACTAAGTCAAGTCACTTCTTATCTATCTTTGCAGCTAAACCGACAATTAGTCCTTAAGTTGTCTCACTTGTGAAACTTTTATATCTCATTAAGCTTGACCAATCATACGGACTTACGTGATCTTCTACACACCGTATGATCTAACTTATATATGAGATAAGGGGACACGTATATATGCAATCAAGTATTCAATTCGGATAGGAGATTGTAATAGTGGTAACGAAACATTGTATACAAGCTCAACCAAACCGCTTCGGTATACAAATCCAGCGGACTCGTGGCGAGGTCGGACTACGGCGAGCTCGGGGCCGATGACCACAAATGCGATCGAAATTACAAGCAAGGTCAGGCCCACAAGAAGGTCGAGCTCGAAAGAAAGGAAAGAAAAGCAGGCGATGCCACGGTGCCGAGCTCACGAGCAAGGACGGACCTATGAGTTCGGAGGCGAGATCTTCCTCAGAAAGGGGCGAGCTCGTGCCTGTGCAAACTGAGTAGAGGAGCTCGTATCAGCAGATGAAGCCGCGCTTATAAAAACAAAGAAGAGTTTTGCAGGACCACAGCCACGTGGCGGCTGGCCACGACAGCATAAAGGACGCGCGTTTTGCCAGAGCCAACGGAAAAAGAGAGGATCAGTGGATGAAGGGCTTGCAGGCGCCTTTTCTGCACACTTAAAAAAGTGTCAGAGTTGGTTATTAAAAGGGAGGCGACAATCAGAGGGAAACGCCTTGGAGAAGAAGCTATCGGAAGAGGCGACGATCCAAGGAGGAGCACGCGATACCGGCGACGAGTGTTAACTTTGAATCTCCAATTCCTTTTTATTTTGCTATGGCATTTGTGTTTTTGGATACTGTTGCACAGCTCGCTATGAGCTAAATTCGTATGACTTGATCTTTTGATGAAACCCATGCTCGTGTGACGAGCCCGTTTTCTGCTTATCTTGTCAAGTTATTATCGCTTTCTTGGTGTTTATTTATCTGGCTTGTGATTGATCACCTTGGATGAGATCTTAGCTCTATGATTTCTGGGAAACTCTCATAGAGTGGAAAACAAGAAAGTGACGCAAGAACATGATTTAAATATTATGTGTGTGAATAGCATAGGAATATGTGTTTGCCTTGCGTGACATAAATGAATGGAAAGGTAGAGATACTCTTAAAGCACCTCGGTATAGGAATATATTGACGAGCTTAGAGGGTATAATCTTAGATTTTGAAAAATACTAAGAGTTGGAAGATTTCATGTCATAATAACGAGGCAAGATAATGTTGAAGCATGGAGAGTACGAGGCATGAGTGGAATCAAGTGATCAAGTCTATTTTTCCCTCCTGATATCTGTTTGTTAATCGTTTATTGTCTGAAATTCCACCTCGGCTCAGTGTAAAAGTTCTCTTTAATAGTTTCTCTCATATTCACAAACAAATTGTATTCGACGTGGTTTAAAAATCGTGTTCCCTGTGGATTCGATCTCGGAATACTTCCGTATATTACTTGTTGATTACGTGCACTTGCGTAGAATAGTATATCTCTAGAATACAAACAACAAGTTTTTGGCGCCGTTGCCGGGGAGCGCTAATTATAAGTTACGTTGATATTTCAGTTTTTGTGTTTATTTAGTACTAAAGGTTAACTCTACTATTTTCTTCTGCGTGAATCAGGATTCTGGACTGTGGTATATGCGCAAAACCAAGGAGCATGTACAACACCCGTTGGATCCAGAGATTGAACGCACCTTCCGTCGAGAAGGCGGCGTCGAAACGTCCGTAGGCGAGAGCCAAAATGGCCGCACAAGGAGGTGATGGCAATAATGGAGGAAATGTTATTGTCATCGCGATGATCGGAAAGGGTATCGTGACTACGCTTAACCCCGATTTAATGAGCTAAATCCGGAATAACCAGGCCGAGGTGCAAGCGAACGATTCGAATCAAGTCGGTTATGTTCGGATGCTCCAAGCAATTGGGGCGATTCGGTGGGCAAGCCACGGAGGATCCACATCTCCATCTTGATCGTTCACGGTGGTCGACTCATTTAAGTTACCAGTGTTCGATCGAGCGAGACTTGGCTATTCCTTTTTTCGCTACGAGATCGTGCAAAAGCATGGTGAACGGTCTCCCATCGAACTCTATTACTTCACGAACGAGCTCGTGAAATTTTTTGATAAAGTATTTCCGCCACCAAGAACGCACGATTCAGAAATGATATCATGTCGTTCCAGCAGAATGATGATGAGTCTGTGTGCGAGGCTTGGTAGCGATATAAAGAAATGCTACGGAAATGCCCTCATCACGGCATTCCCCACAACATTCAACCGAGACCTTCTACAATGGTCTAAATCGTCAACACGTTTGGTGCTTGATGCCTCTGCAAACGGGGCTATTCTCTCTAAATCCTATAATGAGGCATAAGAGATTTTGGAAAGAATTGCATATAACAATTGCCAATGGTCAAATTCTCGTGCTCCAATAGGAAAGAAATCGATTCTTTGGTGTTTTGGAGGTTGATGCCACGACGGCATTAACGACCGGTAGCATCCATGAGTAACATGATAAAAGGTTTGCAAGTGCCTAATCCAATATGCGAGCCAACGAGTGCTCGAGTGGTCGCACCCACGATGCAAGTAAACGAGGTGTCATGTGTATATTGTGGGGAAGGACACACATTTGAGAGTTGTCCATCAAACCCAACTTGATGATGTTACATGGGAAATCGAGCGGCAAAGGAATAATCCTTACTCACAATCATATAATCCGGGTGGAGACAACAACCTAATTTCTCTTGGGGAGGACAAGGATCTGGAACAAGTGGTGGTGGAAATTTTGAGAAAACCACATATCCACAAAATTTCCAACCGAAGCAGCAACAAGCCGCTCCACAGCCCAAGTCTATTGAAACCTTGATGAAGGAGTACATGGCCAAGACAGATGCAGTAATCCAAGGGCAGTCCACTTCGCTACGGAATTTAGAAGTTTAGATCGGTCAATTAGCCACCGAGCTGAGAAATCGACCTCTTGGTAATCTGCCAAGTGATACGGAGAACCCTCGGAAGGATAAAGAACATGTCAAGGCTGTCACCCTGCGAAGTGGAAAAAAGATGCAAGAAACCGAGCTGCTGAACCAAGAAGAGAAGGCGGAGTCCTCAAACACTAAAAGCAAGTTGGTAGAAGTGGATGCACCGAAGCAACCGTGTGATGTCGAGGTGCCCACCAAAGTGAATCCACTGCCGAAGTCAATGGACGAGGTGGTTTATCGACCACCACCACCTTTTCCCGAAAGGCTGAAAAAGAAGCAACAAGACACTCAGTTTCGAAGATTTTTAGATGTCTTGAAACAATTGCACATAAATATTCCATTGGTGGAGGCATTGGAGCAGATGCGAACTACGTGAAGTTCTGAAGGACATCGACAAAGAAGAGATGTCTGGGAGTTCAAAGCATGGCACTAATCGAGCGGTAGTACTATGTTAAAAAGCAAGATTCCACCCAAGTTGAAAGATCCGAGGAGTTTCACAATTCCATGCTCAATTGGAGGTCGCGGCGTTGGCGAACTCTATGTGATCTAGGAGCAAGTATAAACTTAATGCCGCTCTCAATATTCGGAAGCTTGGAATAGGAGCTCGGCCCAACAAAGACCACAAGAATGGCGAGATCGGTCATGGCTCGTCCCGAAGGAAAAATTGAAGATGTGCTAGTAAAAGTGGATACATTCATTTTCCCCGCACTTCATCATTCTGGATTACGAAGCAGATCATGAGGTGCCTATAATTTTGGGACGTCCTTTCCTTGCAACAGGAAGAACTCTGATTGATGTCCAAAAAGGCGAACTCACAATGAGGGTAAATGATCAGAAGGTTACTTTCAATGTCTTCAATGCTATGAAATATCCGGACGAAGTGGAGGAGTGCTCGGTAATTCAAGTATTAGAGCAGGTCGTTATGGACAAGATGATGGAGCACTCGTCTCAGTTCGAAGACAGTGATAATGAAGTTGCCGACCTCATGGAGTTAGAATCGAAAAGGGAGCGACCTCAGCAATTCCCTAACAAGAGATCGGCCGAAGTCCCACCTCGTATCAGCCGAGCTCCGGAGTCACTCGAGCTCGCAGATCGGCCTTTCCAGGTATCCAAACCTTCTATAGAAGAACCTCCAATACTTAGTCTGAAAACTTTGCACACCCACTTGAAATACGTGTATCTGGGCAAAGGACAAACTCTTCCAGTAATCATTTCTGCTAATCTTGAGCTCGACAAGGAGGAATCTCTATTACAAGTGCTGCGCCGTACAAGAAAGCTATTGGATGGTCGATTGCCGACATCAAAGGGATCACCGGCTCTATGCATGCACAAGATATTGATGGAAGATGGCCACAGCACTTCTATAGAGCACCAGCGACGCCTTAATCCAGCGATGAAAGAAGTGTGAGGAAGGAAATTATTAAATGGCTGGATGCTGGAATCATTTATCCGATCTCAGATAGTTCTTGGGTGAGCCCGGTGCAGCGTGTTCCTAAAAAATGAGGAGTCACAGTGATTTCTAATGATCGGGAGGAGCTGATTCCAACTCGGTGATAGCGGGTGGCGTGTTTGTATGGATTACGAGAAATTGAACATGACTACTAGGAAAGACCATTTTCCTCGCCATTCATGGATCAAATGCTTGATAAACTTCATTGGAAAGGAGTTCTTCTGTTTCCTAGATGGATACTCAGGTTATCATCAGATCGCCATTGCACCTGAGGTTCAACATAAAACCACTTTCACCTGTCCTTATAGTGCGTTTGCTTTGAAAGAATGCCATTTAGACTTTGTAATGCCCTGCGACGTTCCAGCGTTGCATGATGGCCATATTTTCGGATATGGTGGAAAAGTCGATCGAGATCTTCATGGATGACTTCTCGGTTTTGGGGATACTTTGGGTATGCTTGAGTAACTTGGGAAAGGTCTTGGGCGTTGCGGCGACGCACTTGGTCTAAATTGGGAAAATGCCACTTCATGGTACAAGGGCATAGTGCTAGCCACCACATATCGAAGGGGATCGAAGTGGACGAGCAAAGATCGAGGTGATAGATAAACTCCCACCTCCCACTCTTTGTAAAGGGGTGCGAAGCTTCTTGGGACATCGAGGATTTCTGAGAAGGTTTATAAAGTTTCTCTAAAATTTCTAAGCCACCGTGTGCCTTGTTGGAGAAAAATAGCCACTTGAATTCACCTCGAAATGTCGAGGCGTTTGACATCTTGAAGCGAGCTCTAGTGACAGTACCGATAATCGTTGGTCGAACTAGACTTTACCTTTCGGTGATGTGCGGCGCAAGTGACTTCGCCGTGGCGCTGTGCTCGATCGGCGAAAAGAGAGATCTTTCACTCCATCTACTATGCTAGCAAAACACGGTGGAAGCTCAAATAAACTACACTACTCTTGTCACGACCCGACTATTTAATTACTTATTTAACTAAATAATCAAGCCATGGTGGTTTAATTAACGATAATCTTTCCAAAATGAGTGATTAAGAGGATTAGTTTTGAAACAAGCGGACGATATAACGTTTGAAAATGGAATAAGCCAACCCGCACTCGGAAAATATCCGACAACAATATACTCACAAATGAGGCCTGACCTCAAATTATATACATCAAAGTTTCAAAATATTTACATGGTTTATCAAAATACGGTTTCAAAGTTTGAGGTTCCAAAGCGGAAGATCGATGAATATCATGTATGAAGACATGATATTCGGACATAATCAAACAAAGTGTAAAGATCAAAACGATATTTCATTTCGGTTTCCTTGTCACATCTTCTTCATACTCAACTGCATAATAAAAACATTTGGAGGGCATGAGTGCCGAAAGTACTCGATGGATAATGCCGATATAATATTCAAAGTTTAAATGTTTTATTGAAAACCTTTCTTTCAAATAACGGTTCATAAGACAATTTAATCGGTGATTCATAAGAAAACTTTCACATAATAACATATCACCACACTTACATTCTTAAACATCTTGGCATCACATACCGAGTTGGTCCCAAGGCCTCCTCCCAATACCATGGCCGGCCTACATTTACAAGCTCACGACCATCTACGCGCACGATGAATTAACATCTTCCTACCGCAGATAGGTAATTGCCGTCATACCCACAATGTGGTAAAACATTTAGCATAATTATCATGTGGTGATAAAATGCTTTCACAAGAAATCAAGCTCATAACATATCATGTGTTTAGCTTCAAAATAAAGTTCAGAATGCATTACCCACCTCGTGACGTTCACTTTAACAGATTAACTTCTTCGTCCTTCACTTCTTGGTTTCCTTGCTTGATCCTTAAAACATAAAAATTTATAGTCGATTTTTAGTAATCTTTCTTTCTAGTCTAACTATATGTTAACAACTATTAGCTAACATATAACCTTATCTTATTAACGTCTAATTCTACCGAAATTTCGTGAGTAACGTTTAGAATGTGTCTGACCCAAATACACCAAACCACTCGGTTTCATCCCAAACTCCCAATATCATCATTATATGATCAAACATACATTCAAGATTCTAAAAACAAGGTTAATACTATTAATTCCAACATTAATCGCCTAAGGCGATTAACTAGTTATATATATATATATATATATATTGACATTTTTAACATCTATAACTCATTAATTATCAAATATCACATAATTATGCTAAATTAACATCATTGATCATTAATTTATGATCCATTCAATTATAGATCAATTATATCACATATGAACATAACTTTCAACCTAAACTTTAATTTTTGTAACTTTTGATATCTATGTGCAAAAATTTCCATAAATTCTAATTAGACCTTATATTTATCATAGATCTCAAATATCAATTCAAATATATCAAATAAAATCAGGAAACCAAAGTTCTATAGGTCCCCTTTATTTTCGAAATTTTTGAAAAATTAGTACATGTTTGAATTAAATTCTTATAAATTATTTTATACATTATTCATATCTCTAAGCATAAATATCATGTCAAATTCATCAATAAAAATCAAAATCATCAAGTTCATACAATATGAAATTTTGAAAATTTCAAATATTGAACATACATGATTTAATTTTTTATTTCTTTGATTATATGATGTTTATATTCACTTCTAAACATGTATATAAGCTCAATTCAATCAAATTATAACATATAATTCATGTACCAAAATTTAGGGTTCATGTTCATACTTTAATTTATCAACTTTTACAAATGAAAGAATTAAATCCATAATTCATGATATTTATACATCCTAAGCATAATTAAATCATTCAACATAATAAAATTGAAACAAATCAACCTTAATATTAATCCTCTAATTTTCGAAAAAAACTAAACATTTAAACATCATATTCATTAATTTAATTTACAAAAACTTGAAGTAAATAAGATAATTACCTTCTTTTGAATAATTTCCCACTAATTCCCAAGTCAAATTTTGGTTTAAATGAGAAAATAATTTTTTTTGTGTTTTGGTGTGTGTGTGTCGTGAGTTTTGTAGGAAAAATGGGGAAGAAGATAATTTATTTCTTTGTATTATAATTCTAGAAGTTTAATTTAGATTTAATGTTCATTTATGTAAAATTTCAAGATAATTATACACAAATTTCAAAAATATTATATTTACACCTCTCAATTTACTAAGTTCCATACTTTGTGTTAATTAAATTAACAAACTTTATCTTTGATAATTTATAAAGTATGATACAACTTATATTCATAATTAAATTTAGATTCATATAGCATAATTTAAATCACTTTATTTAATAAAAATTCAATTCATTTCAATAATATTTCTTAAATATTCGAAAATTATTGTCACGACCCCTCTCCGACCAACCGGATTGGAGGCGACTAATACTAGGAGTAGTATTTTAGGGTTACATGGGTAAAATAAAGATGCGTAAAATAAACTAACATGCTTGGGCGAGAATATGAGGTGATGTCATAATGTTTTGAAAAGGTTTAGGCCATCGGACCCCAAAACTTGGCACGATCCGATGGACCTTGATAGTTTATAGCGTAAGCATAAATAAAGGAGTTGAGTATAGCGGCGGAAAGTGTGTGAATACATATATGGCGATATGCATTCAGTATAACCCGTAAATTGAAGTAAATCGGTCGAGGACCTTTGGACTCCTCAACACATCCCCATCATCACCATCGAGCTCAACCTGCACATTTAAAAACAAATATGCGGGGCTAAGTACAAGAAATTGCACTCGGTGGACTTATGCGAAAACATTTGATAAATTTAGATTACATCGCGAATATCGGGTAAGTCGCGAGGGTTTTGTTAAAATGCCTTGTCTTTACCAAATCATTCGATTAAGTAAACATAGCTCGGTGAGAGCATTTTCTTGGTGTGTATGGTCCGTATCTCATAGTCACAATACATAATAATAATAAATAAATAAGCGTCGAGAGGAGGCCTCCCGTCTGACGCCGTGACCGCCGTAATCCCATCTGACCTGCGGTCGCTCTGCGAGCATATGTTAACACAACATAGTTCCAACCTTCACGCCAATCCTAGCGGGCATTTATCATCCGACACGGGACCCGACATTAAAAGGTTGGGTGCTACCACAACAATTGATATAATAGTTCCAACCATCTCCACGGCCCCCGGGCATAACAGATAGGATCCGTACACAAAGCGAAATATTTTTGGCGGTCGTGCGGTAAAACATTTGTTAAATAGTTGTAGGATAAGTCTTTGTAAGTAAATTCATTTGAAATAACGATGAAAGTCACGTTTTAGTGGGGTGAAAAGGCCCACATTTTAAAGATAAAGCCCCCACTGGACTATGGTTCGTTGTAAAGTCTAGGTTCGTTAGTTCGTCGAAATCCGTCATTGCGTTTGCGTCCACACCTTACTGCGAGGCTTTAGTGCGTCGCTCAAGTCTCGAGACTTTCAAAAGCTATAATAAACTTGATATTTCATATCGATGTAGGCTGAATTCATAGTGAATTGAATACGTCTCTAACACGTATATGATTGACTTGTTCTCGTTCTTGAGATACTTTTAACGATATAAATGCGTTTTTCGATATATGGACTTCATTTGTGAAATCTTTTCTTACTAATGAGGTATCATACTCAATTAGTATATCTTCGCGTCTTGACGTATTTATAAGCGTATAATCGTCGTTTGACTTGAAAAGTCAGCGAAGTCGACATTAGTCGACAAAGTCAGCGATTTTGACTTTTAAAATAGTAACTTCTTACTATTTTGTTTTATAAGTCGAATTTGATCGATTTGAAAGCGTAAAGTCCTATTTTCGATCTATCTCGTAAATCGAGGACTTATAAATATTTTAAATATTTTAATAACCCTTTTATAAATAAAATCGTATTTTGGTTTTAAAGCGTTAACAACCTAACGTTTGTCTTAAACATAGTAAACTATGTTTGTAAAATTTTATAATTTCAAAATATGTCCAGAATATAAATAGACATATACTTTATTAATAAACTGATTTAAAAGGATTTTAACCCTTTTTAATTATCGAAAATTCGATAATTAACTTAAAAATGTCAAATGACTTTTGAAAAATTTTGTAAATTAATATAGTGCATTATTATACACTATGGTCCAGAATATGAATTTATAAAATTCATATGATATTATTGCTATTTATTTATATATACACATATATATTCATTTGGTAATTCCATATAATATGGAATAATCATCCAAAATTCCCAAAATTAATGTACACATAGTATAATATCCCAACATCAATATATATCATTAATATAACCTATAGTTCATCATAAGCATTCATTTCACAAAATATAACAATATTCACGGTATTTTTGAATAAATACCGAATAATTAACAAATAATTTCTAAAATTCTAAATAAATTCCAATATGATTAAACATTATATTATAACATTGTAACATCATAATATCAACCAAAATAATTTAAATCGTCACCATATGAGCTTGTAAGCTCTAGAACTTTCGATTTTATTTAGTATTTGGTTTTCAAAATTCCAACAATTATATACTATGATTATATACTATAGTATATTAATATAACCTCATTTAATTATCAAAACCAATTAAATCATCACCATATAAACATGTAAGCTTTAGACATTGATTTAAATAGGTAAATGATTTCCAAAATTCTAATAAATTTATACAACTCATAAACAATATACTAAAGCATTAATATACCATTGTATGATTAAAACAACATCATACATCAACATATACTACCCATAGCTCTCGGCCTTTTTATAAAAATTAAGCATTTGATTTTCAACATCCTAAATAAATCATATAACATATAATCAATACATTAAAACATTAATATGTCATCACATGCTTAAAATAAAATTATACACCAAGGTATGGTACATACATGCTCTCGGTTTTAATGAAATAATTAGCTAGGGTTTTCCAAAAATTTTAAATAACATACTATAGTCTTAAATCATAACATAGATCAAAAATACATGCTTAGAAAATGCTAAGAAGCATTCGGTCATCACATATGCATTTTTATCATTTTCAAAAATTATTTTAAACAAGGTCTATGGTTCGAAAATTGTATATACATGCTAGATCCATTTCAACCATTTAATAAACAACCATCTATGCTCTTCTAACATATATTCACATATATTTTTGGAATAAAATCATCAAGAACAATATATCTCATGCTCAAGAACATTTAAAACATATACATAAACATACATGGCATTCGAAATACACACATATATATAAGAACATGTTTGATTTTTCTTGTACAAAAGAGGTAAAAATCGGTGCTAGGCCTCATGTTTACCTTAGATATGATATAGAATCACAAGAATATGGTATGGTATCAAGGTTTGGAGGAGAAATGGAGAAGAAGAAGGGGATGAAGCTTTCGAAAATGGGAGGGGGCTGCTCTCGGTTTTCTTGGCTGAAGGAGAGGAAAATGGAGAGAAAAATGAGAGTGTTGAGTGTTTGTAATGTGTGTTGAGTGTAGTAGTGTAACAGCCCCTAAATCCTAAGTACGATTTAGCAGGGATTATTACTCTAAACAGGGATGAATAAACAATGAGACCATTTAACATTAAATTGTAATACATAAATCAAGTATGTTTTTGGACTTTACTACATAACTTATGTTCTTTGCAGCGGAAAACATGTGATATGTACATATGACGATGTACTATCAAGGTATAACTTTCAGCGACAACCTTCCTATTGCTCAACACTGCTCCATCGCATCACCAGCTCAATCTGCACATTTAAAAACAAATATGCAGGGCTGAGTACAAATAATGCACTCAGTGAACTTATGCCAAAAACATTTTATCATCTTTTAATTACTCTGCCCCATCATGGTAAGACACAAGGGTTTTGAGTAAAAGGCATGAGCTTACTAAACTTTTCACCATTTTCATAAACATTAAATGCTGCTGAGACATTTTCCTTGTATGTATGATCCATATCCTTCATCTCATCATAACATTATCATTTAACGCCGTAGAAGGAGGCCTCCCTCTACGTCGCTGTGACCGGCCGTGAATTGTCCTTACAGCACACAGTCACCATTAGGTGTACACGTTAATCCTAGCCAGGTATAAGCCTTCCGGCATAGGATCCGATATCGATTTCATTCATAAGTTGGGGCGACCCAACAACATTCATCATTCATTTATTCATGGATAGGATACATACATAAAACATAAATATTTTGGGCGGGTAATTAAATAAATCATTTCATCATTATTTACGGAAATAAGCATCGTAAATAAATCATTTGGTAAGCATTTTATCATTTTGAGTATAGTAAAGCCCACGGATCGTAAGCTTTCTTAATTCGTTTTCCTTCTGCATGACGATCGCATCCGCGTCTCACTTTACGTAAAAGCGATTTCGGTATGTCGACACGTTTTTGAGATTTTCAAAGTTTAAAATAAACTTGATAACTTATCTTGTATAATTTGAATTCCTTAACGAAATCAATACGTCGTCGATTCGTATCTTAACTAAACATTTCTCGTACTTGAGTTATGTTCAACCATTTCATTTAACCTTTTAGGTTAAACATTCAACGATATTCTCACGTTTTTTCGATCAAAGATTTCAATTATGAAATCTTTTCTCACCAACTAGATTTCCTTATATAATTAATCGTTTTCACGTATTAGCGTATTTATCGAGCGTATTTCATATGTTAATTTCAAAAGTAAACAATTTTGACTTTTCTTTATGAATTCTTTAATAATTCATTTATTTAATATCTAATTTCCATATAAATCGACTTTCAATCGATTTCTTTTCATAAAGCTTTAATTCTCGATTTTTCACGCAAATCGATAAACTTTATTAATATTTTTCTTAAATATTAATCAACTTATTCATTTAACATTATTTTTCATTTCTAACGTTATTTAATATAACGTTTCGACCTAAACATAGTATTCTATGTTTATAAAATTCCATAAATTCTTAATATGTCTAAAATAATTTCTAGACATATAATGTATCATTTTTCTTGATATAAGGAAATTAGAACTCTAATTCTTTAACCTTAAGCTTTCGGCCCTTACGGCTAAGTTTTTCAAAGTTCTTCCAAAAATTCTTCTAAATTCATATAGTGTACTATTTTATTATAGTATCACTAATATATATTAACATTAACTATAGAAAAATTGAACATCAATTTCCTATAGCTTTCGGCCATCACTAAACCATATCCAACAATTTTCTAAAATTATTATAAAATTACACAAGGCCTATAAATTATCATATACCATTAATATATCCTAATACTCATAAATTTCAACTCATATCTCATGTAATTATCCTTTGAAGCTCACGGCTCCCTTGGGTGAAATTGAGCAATCAATTTCCAAAATCTCTAGTAAAATCAATTTATGCTCAATACTAATCAAGGACCAATAATGTATAATAACACTTAATATACAAAAATCAAACATCACTATTCCATTAACCTTAGTCCTCGATTTTTCTTTGAAATCCAGTCAAATATTTTTTTTTTAAATTTGTTAATTAACAATACATGCTTAATAAATATCCAAGATCACATATTCAAACTCAAAATCATTTAATAAAATTTTGAATCATACTTAAACATTTTCAAACAATTCGGTACATATCAAATCTTTTAACATATGCTTTTCAAAAATTCTTAATAAATCCCTATGAGCTTAACTATCATCATAGATCACTAATCCATCAACAAGATTAACTTATAAATTTTCGGTAATCACTATTTAATTTATATCATGCTTATCTTTTAATTGAAACATCATATATGAACCATACTTAACATAATAAACAATATTTACAAACCACTAAACATGATAGCATAATTCTTCATATTTCTATCATTAAGAACATAAGCATAAATATTAAAATCGAACGGTTGGAAATAGAAAATTTTAACGTATATAGGAAGCTCGTTCAATTTCTAACCTCTTTACCGGTGTCGATTTAGTGCACAAGGATTTAATAGCAAGGATTTGGTGAATGAAAATGAAGAACACTCTAGGTTCTTCTCAAGGAGTGCTCACGGCAGAATGTGTTTGGGAAGAGAAAGTGTGATGTTTTGTTTTATCAAAGTGATTAAGTACAAGTAAAATGAAATAATTAATTAACCTATTTCCTACTACTCTCTCTCGGTTATTTCTCACTCACAAACAAGTTGCAAGCCTTATTTTTGGATGACATATTCACATTATGACACTACTTACACAAAGTTAATACACTTACACAACACATTGGATAAAACAAAAAAATCCTACTCTATTCACCTAGGGACGTCGGCCATCTCACAAAAATTTGGCGAAGATTTTAATTGATGACATACTCACAACATGTCATCACTTACACTTGAGTTAATGCACTTACACCACACATTAAATGAAACACAATTCATTTGATTCGACTTCAAAAGGGACGCTTTTCAAAGGAAGAGTTTTATTTAATCTTCCTACCTCGATTGTCGAACTAAGCGGCTACTCACTATTCAAAAGGCATCCCACTTGGTTTGAGTGTAATTGGATCACACTATTACACATATTAAAAATATTACACATATTTATGCAACATGATAGGAAATAGCAAAAAAATGCATCCATTTAATCCTAATTATAACACTCACGCACTTTTGCATTCCATTTGCTAAAAATTTTATTTTCTTGCTTTCAATAGTTATATAATATAATATATGTCTTAGATGATAAATTATATCATAGAAAAAATTATTAAAAGATTTCATGTGTCGAACCCAATTTTCGAAATTAGGGTTTTCGAAAGTGCTAACTTTATTCAATAATCATTCCTTAATTCCCCAGCATTATTTTAATGCTAAATAATACTCTAATTGCATAAAATAATCATAGGAATTTAAATATTATAATTCCTTGATCATTAGACGCGTTTTCTATTCATCTCTAAACGTTGACGTTTAAAACATCTCAACGTTCATTATCGACTCATCTCAAAATGGTCGTAATAAAGTCGTAATCACTTTATTAAATCATTCCATTAATAATGGAATTTAATTCTAAGTTTAAATCACTTAGAAATTTTTACGAAATTTTAACTATCGATATTGATCGGCGTTAAAATACTACTTCTAGAAACACTTTATATATATATATATATTCCTTAATTCACAATTCTTAGTGAATATAAAATAGAATTCATTATCTAAGTAAATAATCGAAATCATTATTCGATATATTTCTAATCAATTATTTGGTAAAACCACTAATTTACAATTTTAAATATCGTAATTAGGCCTTTAATTCTTCTGGATATTACATTCTACCCCTTAAAAGAAATTTAGTCACGAAATTTGCATTCCTCATAAAGTATGGGGTATCTTTGCATCATACATCGTAAATTTTCCACGTGATTTCTTTTTGTTCATGATTCCTTCATTGGATTTTCATTAAAGACTCAAACTTGATTCTTAATCGTCGAATCTTACGATTAAATAGTCGTAGATTTTCATCACAACTCATATTCGAGTTAAAGATCACGTCATCGTGATGGTTTACGTGAATTGGGTCATTTTCGTATTTCCTTAACTGTGACACGTGGAAAACATTACGTCGTTCCCGATTTGGTGGAAGTACCAACCTTATAGGCTCTGGGCCTATCATTACTAGGATCTCGTAAGGTCTATAAAACTTGATCTCAACATTCTTGTATCGAACTTTATAATTTCCTCTATGGAGAAATCTTAAGAAACTTTATTTCCGCATTTAAAATGCGATTCGGATCTCGCGTATCGGTAAGACTTTTATACGTCTGAGCTTTTCTTATTCTTTGCCTCATTTGGCAGATATCTTAATCGTTTCATTTACGACGTCAGGACCTTATACCTTCTCTCACCTACTTTATTACAATAAAGTGGTGGTCGATACTTCTTTCCACATAATGCCTCATAGGCTATATTGATCGTTGCTTGACAGCTATGGTCATATGTAAACTTAACAAGTGGTACAATACGTTCCCACTTGTATCTTGATTTAACATTAATGTTCTATCGTAAGCTTAAACGTTTGGGTTGTCCTCTCATTGTCCATTTATACGTGAGGGGACATTTATATTAAGGTTCAATCTAGTGTCTAACTCCTTTTGGTGAGTTAGTTCAAAATCTAGGGGTAAACTTAGAGTCTCTATCTGAAATGATAGGTTTTGGTACCCTGCAAAGATACGATTTCCTCTACGTCGGTGAGCTAACTTTTCGGATCTGAGTCATCCGAATAGGCATAGATGAACATATTTGGTGAGTCGATCCACTGCTACCCATATAGCAGTGTTACCTCTTTATGACTTTGGCAAAACCCGTCATAAAATCCATTGCTATGTCATTCCATTTTCATCTCTGTATCTTTAGAGATTATAACCTCTTATAAGGTCATTGATACAATGCCTTCACTTGTTGGTAACAGAGATCTTGCTCGACAATATGGTTATATCTCAATTTATTCCTTATTATTTAACTTTTCTCGTAAATCATAATATATCTTAATCTTTATGCGGTTGGGCGGTATGAGAAGGATCATGAGTTTCACTCATGGTTTCTTTTCTAAGCTCATTATTGCTTGAAATATGTATATAATCCTTCATTAGACAATATGATATTGTCAACGCTTCTTAAAATCCTTGACTCTTCATTCCTTATCTTAATTTGTATTCTATTCCCATTTCATCCTTTCTCCTTTCGTTTATCATCCTTTTCGTTAGTCATATTTCACTTTGAGTGTGAGAATACAACTTCGTTCGTTCACGATTGCCCGACTATTTACATTTTCATTTTCTTAAACTCTCCAATGAGTTTTCCTTTTCTATAGGGACATATCATAATTTAGACTGAATTTTATAACTTAGGGCATTAGAAATTACATTAACCTTCCGTAGGTGAGATTTATTATCACAATTGTAATCTTTTACTGATTCGAGCCATCTTTTCTATCCCGTATCCAAGTCTCTTTGCTCGAAGAATTAATTCAAACTTTTGTAATCTGTGAAGGATTTTTAACTTATTGTCATAGGAGTGATGTCTCAAAGACTTTGGTACTTCTATTATCGTTACTATTTCAAGTCGTGAGTTGGGAAATTCTATTCATGTGGCCTAAGTCATTGTGATTGTAAGCTATTATCTTTCTCATATTAATACATAGCCTTACTTTTATTAATCCATGTAAATTTGATTCCTTTTGGGGTAGCTATGTTATCGGCCTTACTACCTTAGAGAGTTCTTCATGGATCTACGCTAGTAGTCAATTAATCTATGAGATTTCGATCTCATTTTAGGTCATTGACGACTTCCATTCTTCATTTCTTTATCCTTAGCCCGATCTACTTTAATCCTTTCTAAAGACACTATGTGCCTGAGGAATATTTCTTTAAGCCGAAAAAAAAAATTCCCAGCTCTTAAAATTCGTAAGACAGTCTTTCGACGTTCTTTATGTTCTTTCTCATTCTTCGTATGAATAGGAAAGTTATTCATAGAGGTTAAGACAAATTGTCTAAGTATGTGTGGAACACTCGATTTTTGAGGTTCATGATCAGGGCTGGTGCATTTGTTAGTCCGAATGGCTTAACTATTATCTCATAGTAATCATATCTCATTCGGAACAATTCGTTGTCGTATCTCGGACGAGTTCTTCAAAAAAAAACCATATAATATATTTCATAAAAATGCCTCGGTGAGGACTTTTCATACATTAATTATGAGGGTGGTCTGTCGGTGACCAATTTCATAACATCTAGTTCTTTTACACTCAAAATTTTGACACAATTTTAACACATTTACTACATACTCCAAACTATGTTTATTTTACATATTCTAACCACACCATTATTTACTTATAAGTCTCATATCATCATGAGATTCTATGTCTCTGAGTGGCCTTCATCGAATCGTACTCTCGTTTGGAAACTTGCCTTTCTCCAGTGCGTTTTGTTTCATACCTCAGATGATCTATCTCCTCCGAGAGCCGGGTCAAGTCGCTCCTGTTTCTTCTTCAATACCAAGTTTGTGTTGTTTTATCGGGAGGTATGGTTGAGTCGGTGGTGGTAATTCTCCTAGTCCGTGAGGCGGTAAGATCGATCCTTTGCCATTCTCATCCCTTTCGGGTATAATCTGCGGCATGGGGCGTGGGGCGGCGTTGGGACATCGGTACAACCACTCCTTTGTACCATCTTGGGTGACTTGCCGAGGGCCGGGACAAGTGCTAGTAGGTGCAGTTCCATACGCATAATATGTATGCTTGAGTCGGTCGACAAATCACGGTAGGTCTCGCCCAGTCTTGGAGTTTTACGCATGCGAAAGATATTCTCTTGATACTTCTTTTGCAAACTTACGCCATTCCGTTGGCAAGCGACTAATAAGCCTCGGATACCATCCTCATCCGTAACTCCATAGTTCGAGCATCCTTCAACGGTGCGAAATTCCTCCAAAATTGTCCTAAATTCATGCCAGTTATAGTAAAAGAGCCGATATGGTGTGTGAGTTCTAAGCTTGTAGGCCTTGTGGTTATCTTCTTACCCATATTATTCCTTTTCCTTACATACGTAAGCGGATATTTTTAGATAAGTCGGACTTAAATCAAAGCAATAGAGGAATTTTAAACAAGAAGGATCTCTTAAAGAATTAAACACTTTAAGGCATATATAACTCGTAGACAACTTACGTCACGACTCATGACACTTATCTTATCACTCATTTCGTTTTACACCTTTAGTGGTATATCGTTCAAAATTTATTCGCATCACAAATAGTGGGTACTAAAATCACATCGCGTAAAATCTCTAACGATGAGACTAGGCCCAAGTCACGATCACGTGAATGACATCCATTTCCTGAACTTCTTGTTTCTAGAATTATATCTACGTTCCATATAGATATAATGATCCAAATCATTGGATAGAACCTTAGGCGATTCTAGGTTCAATTCTAAGCCTTTACAATACTTGCGACGGCTATAATTCTCATATAGGTGAAGAAATTTTCATTTCTTGATTCGGTTATCCCTAATTAGGCTCTATCGTTTCTACACATACTTGTGCGATGTTAGAACATGAAGCACTCATATCGAACAAAATATTATAGGTAAAGAAATTATTATAGGTATGCCGAGAAATCTTTCTCATACCTATCAGGCCTTCTTGGTTTTGTTCGTTCAGTTTTCGGTGTGAAGTATAGGCTTTGGTCTACGGTGTTCCCGTCTATTCAAGTAAACATCTATTTCATATGTCATTGTCCTTCCCATTGGGACATTATGTTCCCTTGCTATGGCCTTCTGTTGCCTTATTCACCCTATACTTCTCGGGTATCAGTACCGTTATGCTTTTACCAATAGCATTCGTGGTTAGGTCTACATCAACCTATCCTTTGATATTGATATTTCGATAATTAAATCTTATCTTAGAGATCGTCATGTCCCTATCACTATCATTCATTCCTAATCCAGTATGAATGATTCAATTCCCTTCTTCATTTTATCGATCTTAGGAATATATTTCTCATATATCCTTACTTTAAACTCTTTTCCAGAGAAATCTTTATTTATCAAAGTCATATGTCTCTGAAGCTTATATCATGTCGTGGGCTATCTTATAATTGTATAGCTCATAGTTTCTTGATTATTTTGACTTTTGTCCCTTTTCTTGAACATGGTATCTGAAAGTAATATTACTTTCATTATACTTCGGTTCTCACATTCGGATTAGAACCGTCATTATTGACATATAGCTTGGCAAGGTAGTACATTCGTACACCATAACTTAAATTCCAAGCATCTCATTTCCATGTCTTGGCTTTGGAGATATTTTCTCCATACTTGATTTACATACTAGGGCTATCCTAGTCGTTCACACAATCTCAAGGATTATGATTCCTCAATTTCATTATCATTCGATTAACCAAGTCTCAATTACTTGGAATCGATTATGCTCAAGCATAATCTCATTGATTGAGGTATAAGGCGAGAGATCTATTTTCTGAGATGATATCATTTCTTTATATACATATTCTTTGAAAAGAATATCTTATATGTATCTTCATTCTTTTAAACATGTCCAACCTACTAACGAGGTTTTTGGGACAAACAACTATCTTAAAGATAAGTTGTAATCTCTCTCTCGTTATGACATAGTGAGGGGAAATTATATCCCACGGATATCATATACTTTTCTTTACTTTTACTCTTGCATTCAATGCTAAAGAGTATCTTATTCATAACTTTATTATCATAACAGTCATATGAAGGTATAACTTCACTGTTATCAATCTTTGTAAAGCCCATCAAGGGTCATCACATCCATGTGTATCATAGGGAAAAATATCTCGTCTCATCGAGATTTTCTTTACATCATAATTTCTTGATGTCTATCTTTTTACTGGTCTAAAACTTTTTGGTGACTGAAATAAATCAACCTATTTCATGCCTGATGTTTATCGCTTTACTAATTCGCACTTAGGTGACAAGGTAAGTCAACATTCATCATACTTGATGGTTTCAAGAATCGAGGAGAAATTATCACGACTACTTACAATAGGTACTGTCTCACAAATCAGAATAATCATCTTTTAACGATTGAATCAAAATCCTCTTTGGACTGAATAATTGGGATCTAGGGTCCGAAGACCAGAATGACGACTAATGAGATTTCTTTGGTCATATGGGCTGGCCAGACCCGTCACAATTATTTTCTCAGTCACACAAGGCTTGGTTTCAAAAGACATTTTATAAGGTTTCAGGTTGTAAATTTCCTCCAGAAAAAGTGAGAACTCAAATGATTTCTCAATTGGAACTAGGTCATAGAGTTAAACTAAATGACAGAAATTGGATAATGAATCGAATTTGAAACCTTATATACTCGTAATAGGTCATCAACAAAGGTTCTCATATGCGTCATGGCTCTACTTGAATTACTGGAAATCTTACTTTCTTAGTAACATTCTAAGATTCTTATCATACTATAAAGTTCTCACTCTATACAAATCATAGAACTAACTTCAACTGATTCTCTTAAATTCTGGAGTAGGAATCAAGGATTTGGTCCTTCATAGAAATAAAGTACAGTGCATTAGGGTATGTGGCGAAAACCATCGTAAATCGGGTTCAAGCGAAGGAGAGCGGGTCAAGACAAAATCACTGCGCGGTGCAGGAAAAATTTGCGCGCTCGCGCCGAGATCGTGGGGATGCCGACACCGAGGTCGTGCATGCCGATGCCGATGCCGATGTAGTATAGACTACCAAGGTCGACATGTCAAAGTCGATGTTATAAAATTTCTGAAGTCAAAGTCGGCGGTCGCATGCCGAGATCGTCGAGTTGCACATGCCGAGATTGAAGTCGAGTCGCACATGCCAAGTCGTGTCGAGTCGCACATGCCAAGTCGTGTCGAGTCGCACATGCGAAGTCGTGTCGAGTCGCACATGCCAAGTCAAGTCGAAATCGTGGTCGCACATGCCGAGGTCAAGTCGCACATGCCGAGGTGGAAGTCGCACATGCCGAGGTGGAAGTCGAAATCGGTCGCATGCCGGGTCGAAGTCGCACATGCCGGGTCGAAGTCGCACATGCCGAGGTGGAAGTCGAAATCGTTCATTTTCGTATAAATCTTTCGCTTTTCGACCTCAAGATGGAATGAAGTTCTCAAATCCATCTTTACTTCTGTTCTTGTAATGGAAGGAAGTTCGTACTTCTATGTTCTTTCGTAAAAAGTGATCATGCTTCTTATATCGTCTATGTTTTTCTTGAGATGACATATCATTTGTCATAATAAATCTTGAGATTTGAAACTAAAGTTTCAAATAATGAAAACATAGTTCATTTATACATGCACCTTTCTTTGAATTTCAAAGAATTCATCATTCCAACTTTGGCCATTCACGTTCATTTCAAGCATATTCATTCATTATACAAAATCTTGAAATTTGAGCAATTTTGTTATGAAAACTTGAAAATTTTGTTCAATTTCATAACATACTTATTAAATGCATGTATTGCTTGAATTTTGCAAATTCAACATTTCACTCTTAGCACACTTTGCCCATTATCAATCATAAGCATTCATTCTTAACTTTGATCACTATACATAACTTCCATTCTCAACATTCATCTTTCATATCTTTCATTCCTTTTGAAAAAAATCATCTCGATTCTTTTCTCTTTCAACTTTTCATTTCAAAATTTGAAAAGGAATCATTTACCTCATTCGGTTGAGCTTGATGTGATGGAGTGTTGAGCATTGTCGGTGACCTTTAGAAGTCTAGTGACTCAATCTAGACTTAATCTCAAAGGAAAATTTGGGTTCAAAGAGCGAACCGCTCGATACCACTCTAATGTGACCCCTAAATCCTAAGTACGATTTAGCGAGGATTATTACTCTAAGCAGGATGAATAAACAATGAGACCATTTAACATTAAATTGTAATACATAAATCAAGTATGTTTTGGACTTTACTACATAACTTATGTTCTTTCGGCAATGGAAAACATGTGATATGTACATATGACGATGTACTATCAAGGTATAACTTTCGGCGACAACCTTCCTATTGCTCAACACCGCTCCATCGCATCACCACTCAATCGCACATTTAAAAACAAATATGCGGTGAGTACAAATAATGCACTCGGTGAACTTATGCGAAAACATTTTATCATCTTTTAATTACTCGCCCCATCATGGTAAGACACAAGGGTTTTGAGTAAAAGGCCTGAGCTTACTAAACTTTTCACCATTTTCATAAACATTAAATGCTGTGAGACATTTTCCTTGTATGTATGATCCATATCCTTCATCTCATCATAACATTATCATTTAACGCCGTAGAAGGAGGCCTCACTCTCGTCATTTGTGACCGCCGTGAATTGTCCTTACGGACACGATCACCATTAGGTGTACACGTTAATCTGGCGGTATAAGCCTTGGCATAGGATCCGATATCGATTTCATTCATAAGTTGGGGCGACCCAACAACATTCATCATTCATTTATTCATGGATAGGATACATACATAAAACATAAATATTTTGGGCAGGTAATTAAATAAATCATTTCATCATTATTTCTGGAAATAAGCATCGTAAATAAATCATTTGGTAAGCATTTTATCATTTTGAGTATAGTAAAGCCCACCTGGATCGTAAGCTTTCTTAATTCGTTTTCCTTCTACGCCAACGATCGCATCCGCGTCTCACCTTTACGTAAAAACGATTTCAGTATGTCTGACACGTTTTTCGAGATTTTCAAAGTTTAAAATAAACTTCGATAACTTATACTATATAATTTGAATTCCTTAACGAAATCAATACGTCGTCCAATTGCGTATCTTAACTAAACATTTCTCGTACTTCGAGATATGTTCAACCATTTCATTTTAACCTTTTAGGTTAAACATTCAACGTATTCTCACGTTTTTTTTCGATACAAAGATTTCAATTATGAAATCTTTTCTCACCAACGAGATTTCTTTATATAATTAATACGTTTTTCACGAATTAGCGTATTTATCGAACGTATTTCATATGTTAATTTCAAAAGTCAACAATTTTGACTTTTCTTTATGAATTCTTTAATAATTCATTTATTTAATATCTAATTTCCATATAAATCGACTTTCAATCGATTTCTTTTCATAAAGCTTTAATTCTCGATTTTTCACGCAAATCGATAAACTTTATTAATATTTTTCTTAAATATTAATCAACTTATTCATTTAACATTATTTTTCATTTCTAACGTTATTTAATATAACGTTTCGACCTAAACATAGTATTCTATGTTTATAAAATTCCATAAATTCTTAATATGTCTAAAATAATTCTAGACATATAATGTATCATTTGTCTTGATATAAGGAAATTAGAACTCTAATTCTTTAACCTTAAGCTTTCGGCCTTATGGCTAAGTTTTTCAAAGTTCTTCCAAAAATTCTTCTAAATTCATATAGTGTACTATTTTATTATAGTATCACTAATATATATTAACATTAACTATAGAAAAATTGAACATCAATTTCCTATAGCTTTCGGCCATCACTAAACCATATCCAACAATTTTCTAAAATTATTATAAAATTACAAAAGGCCTATAAATTATCATATACCATTAATATATCCTAATACTCATAAATTTCAACTCATATCTCATGTAATTATCCTTTGAAGCTCACGGCTCCTTGGGTGAAATTGAGCAATCAATTTCCAAAATCTCTAGTAAAATCAATTTATGCTCAATACTAATCAAGGACCAATAATGTATAATAACACTTAATATACAAAAATCAAACATCACTATTCCATTAACCTTAGTCCTCGATTTTTCTTTGAAATCCAGTCAAATATTTTTTTTTAAATTTGTTAATTAACAATACATGCTTAATAAATATCCAAGATCACATATTCAAACTTAAAATCATTTAATAAAATTTTGAATCATACTTAAACATTTTCAAACAATTCGGTACATATCAAATCTTTTAACATATGCTTTTCAAAAATTCTTAATAAATCCCTATGAGCTTAACTATCATCATAGATCACTAATCCATCAACAAGATTAACTTATAAATTTTCGGTAATCACTATTTAATTTATATCATGCTTATCTTTTAATTGAAACATCATATATGAACCATACTTAACATAATAAACAATATTTACAAACCACTAAACATGATAGCCTAATTGTTCATATTTCTATCATTAAGAACATAAGCATAAATATTAAAATCGAACGGTTGGAAATCGAAAATTTTAACGTATATAGGAAGCTCGTTCAATTTCTAACCTCTTTACCGGTGTCGATTTAGTGCACAAGGATTTAATAGCAAGGATTTGGTGAATGAAAATGAAGAACACTCTAGGTTCTTCTCAAGGAGTGCTCACGGCAGAATGTGTTTGGGAAGAGAAAGTGTGATGTTTTGTTTTATCAAAGTGATTAAGTACAAGTAAAATGAAATAAATAATTAACCTATTTCCTACTACTCTCTCTCGGTTATTTCTCACTCACAAACAAGTTGCAAGCCTTATTTTTGGATGACATATTCACATTATGACACTACTTACACAAAGTTAATACACTTACACAACACATTGGATAAAACAAAAAAAATCCTACTCCTATTCACCTAGGGACGTCGGCCATCTCACAAAAATTTGGCAAGATTTTAATTGATGACATACTCACAACATGTCATCACTTACACTTGAGTTAATGCACTTACACCACACATTAAATGAAACACAATTCATTTGATTCGACTTCAAAGGGATTGCACTTTTCAAAGGAAGAGTTTTATTTAATCTTCCTACCTCGATTGTCAAACTAAGCGGCTACTCACTATTCAAAAGGCATCCCACTTGGTTTGAGTGTAATTGTATCACACTATTACACATATTAAAAATATTACACATATTTACGCAACATGATAGGAAATAGCAAAAAAAATGCATCCATTTAATCCTAATTATAACACTCACGGCACTTTTGCATTCCATGTGCTAAAACATTTTATTTTCTTGCTTTCAATAGTTATATAATATAATATATGTCTTAGATGATAAATTATATCATAGAAAAAATTATTAAAAAGATTTCATGTGTCAAACCCTAATTTTCGAAATTAGGGTTTTCGAAAGTGCTAACTTTATTCAATAATCATTCCTTAATTCCCCAGCATTATTTTAATGCTAAATAATACTCTAATTGCATAAAATAATCATAGGAATTTAAATATTATAATTCCTTGATCATTAGACGCATTTTTCTATTCATCTCTAAACGTTGACGTTTAAAACGTCTCAAAACGTTCATTATCGACTCATCTCAAAATGGTCGTAATAAAGTCGTAATCACTTTATTAAATCATTCCATTAATAATGGAATTTAATTCTAAGTTTCGTCACTTAGAAATTTTTACGAAATTTTAACTATCGATATTCAATCGACGTTAAAATACTACTGCCGAAACACTTTATATATATATATATATATATATTCCTTAATTCACAATTCTTAGTGAATATAAAATAGGAATTCATTATCTCGTAAATAATCGAAATCATTATTCGATATATTTCTAATCCAATTATTTCGGTAAAACCACAATTTACAATTTTAAATATCGTAATTAGGCCTTTAATTCTTCGGGATATTACAAGTAGAGTGTAATGTGAAGATCCTCTCCTATTAACTCTCTCCCACTCTCGATTTTTTGCCAAAATCTGAATAAAATCTGCAGCAATTGATGGTAAGATAGTGATCATTAAATTTGGGGAAAAAGGGCTTCATCGTTGGGTGTTAAAAAGAGGTGCACATCATTGTGCATGGGAAGGTAGCCGGCGGTTTTGAGGGTGTTTAGGGTGGTTTAATTTTATTCCATCCCTAATACTATATATATTAATCATATATGATCATAGGTATATAATCTGCCGTTAAAATAATTAAATCAAGCATATACCATATTTTCGAAAATACCGATAGAAAATTAGGAAAATAGGATAAAAATTATAAGTTACACCCATTATTGATATTCATGTAGTTTTCGTCCCAAATATACACATATATATCATAATATATGATTTGGATATTAAATAATATCATAGGATAAAATTATAGCATTTATTTATGCATAAGAAACCCTAATTTCGAAAATTAGGTTTCGAAAATTATAATTATAAGCTATCGAGTTTTAATGTTCCAAAAACTGATTTCATAGCTTAATAATACTCATTTATATCATAACATATAGTTTAGATACCATATGATAATTTAATGGTGTCATTTCATGTGAAAAACCAAAGTTTATAAACTTAGGGTTTTCGAAAATTTCAACACCAAAAATATCGAATTTAATAACTGAAAATTCGATTTTAATAAATATTAATACTGAAATTATATAGAATAATAATAGGAAATTAATTATTATAATTTCCTGAGCATTAAACTCATTTTTCAAAACGTCTCTAGACGTTGACGTTCAAAACGTCTCAAAACGTTCAAAGTCGACTCATCTCAAAATGGTCGCAGTAAGTTCATACTTACTAAATAAATATATTCCTTTTAATAAAGGAATTAAGATGGAAATTAATTCCAAGCTTCACATTTCGAAAATTTCATGAAAAGGCGGCGTTCGATCTGCGTTTGACGTTAAAATATATTGACGAATCATGTCGTAATATTTCAATCCTTGAATTCACAATCCTTGGTGAATTATAAAAAGGAATTCGTTATAACGATATAGTATCGAAATCACAAGATTCGATGTCGTAAAAAGATAATATACGGCAAAACCCTAATTACGGGTTTAGAAAACCGTAATCGTATATTCGTTTCTTTGGAATATTACAATTATATAAATAAATTCTTTAATCATTAGTTATTAATAAAACAATTTATTCAAGACTTTAATATCTTAAATAATATTTTATCTCATTTTATAAGAAAAATAACATGCAAAATAATTAATGTAATTCATAGCATAATTTCTAATTTATAGCATTTTCATACAACCATTCATTAATAATCACAAAATTCACATTTTATCACAAATAAACTCATTTCTAATAATTCTCTACATTTTCCGATTCCATATACTCAAATCTTAAATTAATCGGATTCATACCGATTAATATTTCACTTATTGAATTTTACGAATTCTTAAGGCTTAAATAGCTTTTAAGCCTTTAATAATACTTAATCAAACTTTATTAATTACTATAAAATTTTTGGGCTACTACATTCCCTCCCCCTTAAAGAAATTTCGTCCCCGAAATTTTCGTACCTTATTAAATAAGTTGGGGTACTTTTCTCTCATTTGATCTTCCAGTTCCCATGTGACTTCTTCTGGACCATGATGTTTCCATTGAACTTTCACTAAAGGAATAATTTTATTCCTTAACTTCTGTTCTTTTCGGTCCAGAATGCATTCAGGTTCTTCTTCATAGCTTAAATCAGCATTGGGAACTACTTCATCATGATGAAGAATGTGTTGTGGGTCATATACATCTTGTCTAAGCCGAGATACGTGGAAAGCGTCATGTATGCGTTAGCGGTTTGGAGCAACGCTAACCTATAGGCTCTGAGCCCGATTTGTTCCAATATCTCGTAAGGTCCAAGAAATCTTGGTTTGAGTTTCCTTTTATTCCAAAACGGTGAACTCCTTTGGTTGGGGAAACTTTAAGGAAGACTTTGTCCCTGTTTCAAATTTCAATTACATACGGCGATTGTCGGCGTAGGATTTTTGTCTGTCTTGAGCTTCTTTCATTCTTTGTTTTATTTGTCGTGCGATTTGGACCATTTCTTGATTGCTTAGCCAAGTATCCTTCGTTCTCCCACTTCATCCCAATACGAGGTGATCCGCATTTCTTGCCATAAAGTGCTTCGTGAGGAGCCGTGCCGGGTGTAGCTTGATAATCGTTGTTGTAAGCAAATTCGATCAATGGTAGAACTTGTTCCCATTGGTCTCCCCGACCAAGCACCACCTTTACGAGCATATCCTCGAGTTTGAATTGTTCTCTCGGTCGACCGTCTCATCTGCGGATGAAAAGCGGTACTAAAATTTAATCAGTACCCATTCTTTTGAAAAATAGTCCGAGCAACCGAGGTGAATTTGGCATCACGATCCGAGGTGATTGAGATCGGCTCCATGTAGCCGAACAATTTCCGAACATAAATCGTGCCAACTTATACGCTCCATACGTTATCGAATTGGAATGAAATGGCGCTCTTGGTTAATCGATCAATGATTACCCATATGGCGTATTTCCTCGTCTGACTTGGGTAAACCAATTACAAAATCCATAGCGATGTGATCCCATTTCCATTCGGGCACTTCAAGAGGTAACTTTCCGTATGGTCTTTGATGCAAAGCTTTTACTTGTTGGCACGCTAAACACCGTTCGACGTAGGAGGCAATGTCTTGTGTAATATTCCAAAGAAACGAACATACGATTACGGTATTCTAAACCCGTAATTTGGGTTTTTACCAGATATTTTTATCTGTATGACATCGAACTGTATTTCGATTCAGTATCGTTATAACGAATTTCTTTTTATAATTCACTAAGGATTGTGAATTGCGAAATTAGAAATTATGAAATAATACGGTAGTATTATTTTAACGTCAAACGCGTATCGAACGTCGGTATTTTATGAAATTTTCTGAGCAGCGAAGCTTGGAATTAATTTCCATCTTAATTCCTTTATTAAATGGAATATATTTATAATGTAAGCATGAGCTTACTGCGACCATTTTGAGATGAGTCGATTTTGAACGTTTTGAGACGTTTTGAACGTCAACGTCTAGAGACGTTTTGAAAAATGAGTTTAATACTCCGGAAATTATGATAATTAATTTCCTATTATTATTTTATATAATTACAGTATTAATAATTATTAAAATCATATTTTAGCATTTAAAATTCGATAATTTCGAAATGGGATTTTCGAAAACCCTAAGTTTATAAACTATGACTTTTCACATGAAATGATACCATTAAATTATCATATGGTATCTAAACTATACATTATGATATATATAAGTATTATTAACCATTAAAATCAAGCTTTGAACCATAAAAATCGATAATGTCCATTTATAAAATTTCGAAACCCTAGTTTCGAAATTAGGGTTTTTGTGGTATGAAATGTGCTATAATTTTATCCTATGCTATTATTTAATATCTAAATCATATACTATGATATATATGATCGAAAATTACATGAGTATCAATAATAGGTGTAATTTATATTTTTATTCCTATTTTTCTCAATTCTTGATCGGTAATCTTGATTTGTACCAATGTTGTGTTTTAATTATTTTAATGGCTTGTATTATATATCTATGATCATGTATGATATATATAATGTATTAAGGAGTAAAACAAAAATTAAATCCTCACTAAACACCCCTAAATGCGCCAGCCATGATGAGTAAACAAGCATGCATTCACTTTTTAAATTGACCAACCCATGAAGGGCCTTTTTGGCTCTAGCTCATCATCACTCTCCTACTAAATCCTTGGGCTGCAGATTTTATACAGATTTTTGGAGGAAAATCGAAGAGAGAGAGGGATATACAAGAGGGAGACCCTTCCTTCTTCTTCCATTTCACCCATTAATCCTCTCACTCTTCTCAAACACTCCATTTCTCTTCCATTTGCAACAGAAAAATCGAGAGCCATCCCCTCCCCTTTCCGAAAATTTTCTTCCCTTCTTCTCTTCATCTCTTCTCCCAAACCTTAATCCTATACATTGTTCTTGTGAACCTAAATCATTCCAAAGGTAAACATAAGACCTTAGTACCGTTTTCATCTCCCATTTCGTAAGAAAAATCGAGCATGTTCATATATGTTATGTGTGTGTTTCGAATACTCTATATGTATATATGTATGTTTTTATGGATAAATATTACTCTTGATGTTTTTATTCTCAAAAATATGTGAACGTATGCTAGAATAAACACATGATGTTGTATATGAAATTTTTGAATAGATCTAGCAAGATGTGTATCACTTTCGAACCATAGAGCTTTTTAAAATAAATTTAGCAAGCTATAATAAAAAAAAAAAAATTATTTTGTGAGGACCGAACAATTTTCAAAGTATTTTAAGGATGGATTATTGTTCTATGATGTGTTTAGAGTCCATAGAAATTGATTTAGAATTTTGGAAAAACCTAGCTATTTCTTTCAAAAGAACCGTGAGCTACATTGTATTATACCTTGGCGTATAATTTTATTTTAAGCATCTGATGACATATTAATGCTCTAGTATATTGTTTATGTGTTGTATGAATTTATTGGAATTTTTGGAAATCATTTACCTAATTAAATCAAATAAACCGTGAGTGATACGCTCTTGAAGGTGATGATTTAATTAGTATTGATAAATATTATGATGTTATATTAGTATACTATAGTGTATAAACATAGTATATAATTGTTGGAATTTTTGAAAATCAAATAACATATTAAATCAAAGAAGCCGAGAGCTATTGAGCTCCATATGGTGATGATTCAAATGTTTTTGGTTGATGTTATGATGTTACAATGTTATAATATAATGTTTAATGATGTTGGAATTTATTTAGAATTTTTAGAAATTGTTTGCTAATTTTTCGGTAATTATCAAGTTATTACCGTGAATAATTGCTATATATTATTAAATGAATTGTTATGGTGAACTATAGGTTATATTGGTGATGTATATTGATGTTGGGATATTATACTAGGTATATATCAATTTTGGGAATTTTTGGGTAATTATTCCCTAATTATTGGAATTACCGTAAATGTATATATGTATATATATAAATAAATAGCAAATAATATCATATGAATTTTATAAATTCATATTCTGGACCATAGTGTATAATAATGCACTATATTAATTTAGAAAATTTTTCAAAAGTCATTTGACATTTTTAAATTAATTATCGAGTCTTCGATAATTAATAAGGATTTTTAAATCCTTTCTAAATCAGTTTATTAATGAAATATTTGCTAAATTAATATTTTGGACAGATTTTGAATTTTACAAAATTTTATAAACATAGATTGCTATGTTTGAGACGAACGTTCATTTTATAACGTTTTTAAAAACCAAAATACGCATTTTATTTATAAAAAGGGTTATTTAATGCGAAATTATTTATAAGTCCTCGATTTACGTGATAAATCGAAAAATAGGACTTTTCGATTTCAAATCGATCAAATTCGATTTATAAAACAAAATAGTAAGAGCTTACTATTTAAAAGTCAAAATCATTGACTTTGTTGAACAGTGTTGACTTCGTTGACTTTTCAAGTCAAACGTACGATTTTACGATTATAAATACGTCAGTACGCGTAAGATATACTAATTGGGTATGATACCTCATTAGTAAGAAAAGATTTCACAAATGAAACCCATATATCGAAAAACGTACTTATACGTTGAACGTATCTCGAGGAACGAGAACAATTCAATTGTATACGTGTTAGAGACGTATTGAATTCACTAAGGAATTCAGTCTACATTGATATGAAATATCGAAGTTTATTTTAGCTTTTGGAAGTCTCGAGAGACTTGAGCGACGTACTAAAGCCTCGCTTTTTCGTAAAGGTGTGGACCTGACGCAATGACGGATTTTTGACGAGCGAACGAACCTGGACTTTTACAACGAACCATAGTGCAGGTGGGCTTCTTATCTTCAAAATGTGGGCCTTTTCTTACCCCACTAAGAATTGCTTTACTGTTATTCCAAATGAGTTTATTTACAGCACTTATTTTACAACTGTTATCAAATGTTTTTGCATTACACCGAAAATATTTCGTTTTGTGTATGGATCCTATCTGTTATGCCGGGTAGGGCTGTGGAGATAGTTGAAACTATTATATCAATTGTTGTGGTAGCACCCAACCTTTTTAAATGTCGGGTCTGTGCTTGGATGATAAATGCCCAGCTAGGATTGGCGTGAAGGTTGGAACTATCTGTTGTGTTAACATATGCTTGCAGAGAGTGTCTTTGTCGGGATTACGGTCGGTCATGGCGTCGTAGATGGGAGGCCTCCTCTCGGCGTTTATTATTTATTATTATTATGTATTGTGACTATGAGATACGGACCATACACACCAAGAAAATGCTTGGCAAGCTAGTTTCTGAATGAAATGATTTTGGTAAGCCTGAGGCCTTTTAACTAAAACCCTCATGACTTACTCAATATTAGCGGCGTAATCCAAATATTATCAAATGTTTTCGGCATAAGTCCACCGAGTGCAATTTCTTGTACTTAGCCTGCATGTTTGTTTTAAATGTGCGGGTTGAGCTTGATGGTGATGATGGGGAATGTGTTGAGGAATCCAGTGTCCTTGACCGATTTACTTGAATTTGTGGGTTATACCTTGAATGCATATCGTCATATATGTATTCACACACTTTCCGCCGCTATACTCTAAACTCCTTTATTTATGCCTTATGTTTACAAACTATCGAGGTCCATCGGACCGAGCCAAGTTTTGGGGTCCGATGGCTAAACCTTTTCAAAACAATATGACATCATCTCATATTACGCTCAAACATGTTAATTTATTTTATGCATCTTTATTTTACTCATGTAACCCCTAAAATACTACTCCTAGTATTAGTCGCCCTCCAGTCTGGGTTGGTCCGGAGTGGGGTCGTGACACGTATGACATAACATTGTTCACGTACTAACGTATTTCATACGTTTAGACTTTAGTCAACGATTTTGACTTTTAATAACATATATTTCGAATTATTCACATATATGTCTATCAATTTACATATAAATCGATATTCAATCGATTTTTAATCATAATCTCATAAGTCTCGATTTTTCACGTTAATCAACAATCATGATCGATATTTTACCTAAGTATGACCTAACTTGTACAATACATCTCATTTTTCACATCTTACGTCATTTAACACAACGTTTCGACATACACATAGTATACCTTTTTTTAAAAATCACATAATTTCATAGTATGTCTAAAAAATATTTTTAGAACATAATAAGTGATTATACATGATAAAATAAATTTAAAACCTTAGCCTTCACACTTAACAACTTTCGGCCCTCTTCACATATTTTTCAAAACTTTTCAAAAAATTCCCATAAATTCACATAACATACTATTTTAACATAGGATCAATAATATGTAATAATATTGATCATATGATGTAATACCCCGCAGAATTAAATGCCTAATTACGGTATTTAAAACCAGTAAATCAAAGCTTTCATTGAGATATTCAATCGAAATGATATCGAATAATGACTTGATTAATTACAAAGGAATGAAATCTAGTTTATATTCACCGAGAATTGTGAATTAAGGAATAAAAGTATATGAAGTATATCGGCGATTATTTTAACGTCGATTGGGTATCGATAGTTAAAATTCATGATATTTTCTAAGCAATTAAGCTTTGAATTAAATTCCATTATTAATGGAATAATGTAATAAAGTGATGACGACCATTTCGAGATGAGTCGATAATGAGCGTTTTGCAACGTTTACAAGCGTTAACGTTTTGAGATGAAGCAGCGTTTTAATCGATCAAGAAATTATAGGAATTAATTTCCTATGATTAGTATATGTAATTAGAGTATTATTTAGCATTAAATCAATGCTAGATCATCAAGATTTGATAGTGACCAATTTTTGAAACGTTCGAAAACTCTAATTTTCGAACTCGATTTTATCGCATAAAATGATGCCATTAATTTATCCTATGATATTATTTATCATCTAAACCATATGTTATGATATATATGTCTATTAATGGCATGGAAAATAAAAATTTGACCTATTACAAGTGTTAGAGCCGAGAGCTCCTAAGTCTTTATAACAAAGTGTGTTGTTAATCTTCCCACTATTACATGTATCTATTAAGTGGCAATGTGATTAATTATATAGCATAACTAAACAATTAAATACTGATATATATATATATATATATATATATATATATATATATAAAAATCGTGCATGTGTGTGTGTGTGTAGAGAGGGAGTGTGAGAGTGTTGTGCATGTGTGTGACAAGTGTAGATGCATGGGAGTGTATTAACAAATGTCACCCATGCCTACCACCCAACACCCCCCATACCTCTCTCACCACCCAACACCACCCCAACACACCCCACACCTCAATCAGCCGTCCCCCTCTCCTCTCCTTCCTCCAAGAACAGCCTCATTTCCTCCATGTAAGAGAGAACTCAAGCTCCTAGCTCTTGTGATACCAATTGATGCACCTCGAAGCCATGAGCTCCGTCGCCTCTCCATCTCTCTCGTCTTCTTCCAATTTCGTGGCTGAGGTAACTACATCCTATGATTCTTGGACATGGCTAGATCATACATGCATGTGTATAGGTGGGTAATTCAATAGTATCGAACACATATATGTGATTGCATGTTGAACTATAATCTTGTCTGCAAAACTGGAAGTTATCTCACGAAATCAGTAACTTCATAAATTTATTTGACTAAGTTAAAGTTGTCCGATGATTGTAAAATTTTAATATGTTGAATTTATATGTGTCTAGTATGCCTCTGTAAAATTTCAACTCAATCCAACTTGATTTACTATTTTAATTATATTTTTCAAAAACACTGCACAAATCTGGGAAATTGCCGTGTTCATCACACACGGTCCGTGGACTTCGTTTTGAGTTTGGCTAATGTTAAAACTCTAAAATGTGGCATGAACATACTTTATCATGTCTAGAAGACTCATGTAAATTTTCAGAATTTTATAAAAATGTTTACTATTTATTACAGATTTTACAAGTTAACTGCACAAAACTGTCACGGGAGTGATAGCTTGTGGTAAAATATTTTTATCTCCAAATCTATTTTGAATCATTGAGTGAGGCTTTTTCTAGATTACAATATACTTAAGTGGATTTTCAATATGATTGGTTGAATTCCCAGATTCCTTATAATGAACTCTCGGTGAATTTTTAAAGTTGATGCATTGCAGTAAGCCTTTTGGACAAACTGCCTTAGTAAATTTCTATGTTAAATAAGTTGTTCGAGTATGACTTTTACGTGAGATGTTCAAGCCATTTTTAGTCCGATTTGGACTTGGGTTTCTTCATAAGAAATGTTCCTTACCATGTCTAGTTGTGATCTGGAAAGTTTCATCCCAAACCAACTCTTATAGGTATACCTTTCACTGACCCAAAGTCACCTACTTGAATGTTGTCCATTCAAACTAGTCAACTTTGGGCTTATTTATTCTCGATCGTCAGATATTTTCAAGTATGGTCTTCATGAAATATGTAGTTCTTGTTACAAGGCTTGAAATTGGTAGCCTGCATTCATTTTGGCATTGTGAGTCAAAGTTACGAGCCTCATAAAACCCTCGTCGTTAAGCTAAAACTGAAATTCGGAAACAATTTCTAAGTATAGAAGTCGGTTTGAGTTTCCCACTTTGAGACCCTATATCTCCGAACCACGACTCTTTTGGATTTAATTCATTCTTAGAACTTGTATTACATGTTTAGAGGTTTCGAGAATGTATCTTTATGCGACCATACGTATTACAGATCGAGAGTTATGAATCGTCAAAGTCGTCACTTGGGTTAATTTTAAAATTTGTTTCTTGATTTTCAAACACTTAAAATTTGACTAAGTGTAGAACTCCCCTATGTTATATGGTTGATATTAATTCATATTAATGACCATAGTGTATAATAATACGCTATATGAATTTAGAAAAATTTTGGAAATCATTTGGTAATTTTTGAGAATTACCGAGAGCATTAAAGGAATTATAAGGATTTTTAAATCCTTTTTAATTAAGAGTAATAATATATTATATGTCTAAATATTATTTTGGACATATTTGGGATTTATAAAATTTTATAAACGTAGATCACTATGTTTATAACGAAACGTTATATTTAATAACGTTATAAATGAATAATAAGGATTTATGGATAAATGGATTAATATTTAAGAAAAATATTAATAAAGTTCATCGATTTACGTGACAAATCGAAATTAGGACTTTACAAAAGAAATCGATTGGAAATCGATTTATAACATAATTAGTAAGAGATTACAATTGAAAGTCAAAATTGTTGACTTTTAAAGTCAACGTCTGAAATCGTTCGATAAATACGCTAATGCGTAAGGCGTACTAATTAGGTAAGAAACCTCATTAGTAAGAAAAGATTTCATAATTGAAATCCTTATATCGAAAGCGTATAAATCGTCGAGCGTTTAAGCCGGAAGGTTAAAGCGATACGGTTGAGCGTGTCTCGAAGAACGAGAACTATTCAATTGAAATACGTAATTGAAAAGCGTATCAAATTCATTAAGAATTCAGTTTATATCGATATAGAATATCGAAGTTTATTCTCGACTTTGAGAGTCTCGAAAGCGTGAGCGACGTACTATAACATCATTTTTACGTAAAGGTATGGACCGGGACGCGACGGCGGACGTTGACGAATAATCGAGTTTAAGGCGAACAATAGTCCGGTGGGCTTTACTCTACTCAAAAATAAAATGCTTTTGAAATATTTATTTACGATGCTTATTTCAACCGTTGATAAAATGTTTACATGATTACCTGCCAAAATGTTTATGTTTTGTGTATGTATCCTATCCGAAATGAATGATATGAATGATATGAATGTGTTGGGTCGCTCCCAACTTATGAATGAAAATCGATATCGGATCTATCTTGGGAAGACTTATACCTAGCTAGGATTAACGTGTACACCTAAGGTGACTGTGTGCTGTAAGGACAATTCACGGCCGGTCACGGGGTCGTAGAGGGAGGCCTCCCTCACGACTTTCGACTATGATGATATGATGAAATGATGATAAGGGATACGGATCATACACACCAGAAAAATGCCTCGCCAGACGATGATTCTTGAGAAATGATGAAAATGATTTTAGTAAGCACAAGGCATTTCAACTAAAACCCTTGTGTATTACCATGATGTGGCAGTGTAATCTTCAAATGATAAAATATTTTTGGCATGAGTCCACTGAGTGCATTCTTGTACTCAGCCCTGCATGTTTGTTTTTAAATGTGCAGGTTGAGCAGAGGATGGATGGAGCAGTGTTGAGCAATAGGATTATTGTCATTTGAAAAGTTTATACCTTGATAGTACATCGTCATATGTACTTATCACATGTCTTCCACGCAAGAACCTAAATTTATGTACTAAAGTCCAAGAATATACTTGACATATGTTTCTGAGTTTATTGTTAAAAAGAATCTCCTTTATAATTATCCTGTTTAGAGTTATAGTCCCTGTTAATCCGTACTTAGGATTTGGGGGCAGTGACATATAAAAATTGTACATCCTATTATTATACTATATGGTTTTCGGTCCTTTTAATAATCTTAACAAAATTTTTCAAAAGTCCAATTAAATCACATAACACATAATCATCATCAATATAACATAATTTTCATCAAACATAATTCATACTTGACTTGCCTAGAACCGTATTTTCAAAAATTTTGGACTTAGGAACAAATAATTTTCTAAAATTCCAATAAATTCATACTACACTATATTATGAATCTACATCACTAATATGCTATAATATCATTCAAACATGAATCATATATCAACATAATATTTTTCTATAATTTTCGGTAATTTCTAATATATATATATATTAATGTTTTCCAAAAATTCTAAATAAATTCATATAAGCTTATTTATTGCCATAGATCATCAATCCATGCTCAAAACAACAAATAAAAATCATTCCCAACATCATATGTTCATCACATATATTCAGTCACTTCATGAATTTTTTTATACATGCTCAACTTTATACTAAATTCATAATATATGGTCATATACATCATATAAATATATTTAATAAACAACCATAAATTATAACATCATTTTCGATTTTTTCATCATAAATAACATAAAGGGAGTCCACTTGCACACACAAAAATATCTAACATAATGTAACTTATTTTCTATTTTGCCATGCAATTTTCGGTCACTTGACCCATGCTAGAGACAAAATTTTATTTCATTACATCACACTCTATTATTACACCTTATCACTTAATTAATACACTTGTATGTCACTTTCAACAAGTTTCACAATTTATTCCTTACTACATGTATGTTTTGGTCATCATAGTAATAAAATGCTTCCCACTTGTTTTCTTAATAAATCAATTCATTAAATATCATACTATATCATATAAGAATTAATTAAATGATAATTTCAAAGAATAACTATCATTATCATGAAATAATGAAAATTCAATCCTTTGTACACATATGTACATATTTCGATCACTTTATATAGTGTAGGATAAAATTTATATTTTTTTCATGCTTCAATACATCATTTTATCTTATAATCAATACATATCAATTTCATTCTCATAATTATCAAATAATTAAGAAAATCATCACTTAATTTATATATATATATGCATCGGCTATATTGAAATTTGAGAGAGGAAAATTCATTTTGTCTTATACTATATTTCATGAGTCATATGTGTCATTATCAAGCATAATCCAATAATAAAACTTTAGGAAAAATATCCATTTTGAAAAGTCAAAATTATACACTTGATATTTATTTGTGTTCACATTTGTTCACACACACTTATGCTAACATTTTCGGCCACTTGACCATAGGAGAGATGATATTTTAATTTCATGTGCTAAAATACAAGAATTGAGGCATCATTATCACAGACATCACTTTCACAAATAAAAGCCTTGAATTTTATCATTTTTCTCTCTCAATTATCCATGATTTTCGGTCATTAGGGACAAAATTTATCCCACTTGCACAACATGTTAAATGTAATATCCCGAAGAATTAAAGGCCTAATTACGTTAATTAATTTCGTAAATTAGAGTTTATTGTGATATTTGAATTAGTAATTTATCGAATAATGATTTCGATTATTTATGAGATAATGAATTCCTATATCATATTCACTAATGATTGTGAATTAAGGAATATAATTATATAAAGAATTTCGGCAGTAATATTTTAACGTCGATTGAAAATCGATAGTTAAAATTTCGTAAAATTTTCTAAGTGGAAAAGCTTAGAATTAAATTCCCTTATTAATGAAATGATTTAATGAAGTGATTACGACTTTATTACGACCATTTTGAGATGGGTCGATTATGAACGTTTTGAGACGTTTTGAGCGTCAACGGTTAGAGCGATTAGAAAATTGAGTTTAATGATCAAGGAATTATAATATTTAAATTCCTATGATTATTTTATGTAATTAGAATATTATTTAGCATTAAAAAAATTCTAGAGAATTAGGGAAAATTTATGGAATAAAAAGGGTAATTTTCGAAAACCCTAAAATCGAAAATTAGGGTTTTGTCACACCCCGGTTTATCTAATCTTGTATTAACTGACTAATCGAAGTGTGACGGTGGAAGGAAATAAAATGACTAACTATTTCAAGAGACTTGCAAATATAAACAGTTGTCATTTTAAAGAAAGACAGTCGTTAGACTTGTGATTAACCAAATTACCAAAGTTAGATACAAATCAATTTAGCAAACGATGCCATGATCTTTAACATGAATTGAAACATGTCTATCAAATGTCTAACCCATCGAACTACGTATCATAATCTGACAAAATCATAACAAGAGTTGGCAACAAAGAGTAGGCGAGTTTATGTATGAAGACATAAACCCGGCAACATAAAACATTACAAAAGATCTTCGCTCGACATTCCATCTCGTTATCATCTCCTCTTTACTGCACATTTAGAAATACATGCGGGGCATGAGTACGTGATGCACTCAGTGGGCAATTGCCGAAAACAACTGAAACATGCTCTTAGAGCTATATAATCGACTTGCCACTTTCTTAGATTCACAGGGGTTTTAAGAAATATCCTATGAATCATACTTTCTAAAATCACTTACTTCATGATCAATGCGTGCTAACAATTCTAATAATAACATGTCTGCAGACAAATCTTAAATAAACACCATATCTACGCTCTTGTGTTGAGAAGTAGGTCTCCTTCTCAAACACCTTGGCAAAGGCCACACATGTACACAAACCCTTACTAGCAACTCGTCTAGCATAGGGCCGATATCGTCGATCTCTCGTAGATAGGTAATATGCAATATGCTCAAAAAGCAGTAAGTCGATTAACTTTATAAAATTCGCATGCTCATTTCATAAACTTGTGCATAAACATATTTTAGTTTAGAAAGCCCACCTGGAATCTGGCTTACTCGAGACTTTCTGTCTTTCCTTTCCTGATCTCTATCTTGCTTCCACTTGGTCCTTAAAAAGAGATAAGAGGAATAAATACGAGAAAGATGAACTAAGAGTTTTTATCTCTTGAGTCTCTACTAAAACTCTCTCGATACTCTATGACTAAGCTAAGTCGCTAGGTCGATGCATCCAAAACTAAACTATTCAACTTATTAAGAATGTAGTTTATGAGAACTTAAATCTTTTCAACTCCATATATATATATATATGGGATATCATATTGCTATAATAAAATCTTTAACTTTCAAATCTTTTTCTTCGGAAACTTTGATCAAGTAAGTCTTGATCAAACTATATAAATCAAAGAATCTATGTTTTGAAATCAAATTTCAAATATCAAGTTAATATCACAACGTCCTTTGTAATTTCGCAAACTAACGAAATCTAAATCTTTCATAGTAGTCTAGAAAAATCCCAATAATTCAAAATAAGCAACTTTCATATACTAGATCATACTTATGAAATCAAACAACTCAGATAAAATCAAATCCATAATTTCTCAAGATTCCATAAGTATAATAAATTAGGGGTTTTCACTTGAGTCGATTTTAACTCCAATTTCTTTTGCCAAACAAGATCATATACATATAATTACATAGCTACAAGCTTATTGTAAACAAATCAAAGCCAAAACATCTTAAAAACATGGCCATAGTTTTCGATCAACACAAGAAAAATGGAGGGTTCGATTCTTGTTTTCGAAATCGACTCTAAACATGTTTAATCATCTCTAATTTCATAGATCTAAGCTTGATTCAAGAAATCATCAACAATTCCTCAACATAAAAATTAGGGTTCTTAATAAAGTTTAGGTTTTTCTTGGAAACAATAAATCAAATCATAGATCAAGCATAAATTACTTCTAAAATGATAGATCTATGCATAAATAGGCTAAGAACCGAAGAACTAAAATTTATAGAACAAGGCCCATGATGGCCGAAACTTTGGGAGCATGAAAAGAGGATTTTTCTTTGATTTCTCAACAATATCACTCATAATAGGTAGATCTAAGCATATATTAATTAAGAATCGAAGAACAAAACCGTAAAGAACATGGCCAATATGGCCGAACCATATGGGGTTTGGGGGTGGGTTTTCACTTCGATTTTGTAATACCCCGATTATTTAAACGCTTAATTACGATATTAATTTCGTAAATTAGAGTATTATTATGATAATTTGATTATTAATATATCGAATAATGATTTCGATTATTATTGGAATAATAAATTCCTATGTTTTATTCACAAATAAATGTGAATCGAGAAATACGAATATGTAACGTATTTCAACAGTATTTATTTCTACGTCGATTACGTATCGATATTTTAATGCTCGTGATATTTTCTAAGTGTTTAAGCTTAGAATTTAATTCCATTATTATTGGAATTATTTGATAAAGCCGTGTCGCTTTTATTACGACTATTTTGAGATGAGTCGATATTTAACGTTTTGAGACGTTTCAAACGTTAACGTTTAGAGATGACTTGAGAATCATGTCTAACGATCAAGGAATTGTGATATTTAAATTCCTATGATTATTTTATATAATTAGAATATTATTTAGCATTGAAATAATGTTAGAAAATTTTGAATTATATTTTGAATATTTAAGATTCTCGAAAACCCTAAATCGAGAATTAGGGTTTTCTACCTATGGATTAATTCCAATAATTTTTCCTATGATATAATTTATCATCTAGGATATATATTATGCTATATATCTACTTATAGCATGAAAATGAATTTTTGGGCGTTAAAATGTCATAATGCCGTGAACACCCTATGTGATTTAACATAGGATTATTTTTATTTTGATCATCCAATTTGTGTTATATCTTAAGTGTAGGATTAATAAACACTTACCAAGTAAAATTTGTAGATGAATTATGTTTAGCATTTTGCTATATGAAATAGCCGAAAACTTTGACTTAATTGTACACAATTAAATCTTGATTTTTGTACACTTGATTGCTTAAATTTTTGGGATAGAGTGTACATTATACACTTGCATAATACATCACAAAATCTAAAAATTTCACTCTCCTAATACACACAAGTCGACGGCACATGCTAGAGTGTGAGACAAAATTTTCTTTGTTTATTCCCAAACCTTTAATAAAGCTTTGCAAGGAGTTAATACCTTGTAAGAGATATTTCCATGCATGACATATGCACTTTGACCATAAAAATTTTAATTGTGTCTTGTGTCTTGAGAGAGAGCCGAGAGAGAGTATTATGTGAGTATTGTTTCATTCTTTTATCTTGCCTAAGTATATGTCTTGAAACCACACACAAACACAACACTTTCATTCCTTTCTTTTCTTCTCAACACACTGCCGAGAGCTTCTCAAGAGCAAACCAAATATTTTCTTCTTCCATTATCTCCAATAGTTGAGTTTCGTTCACCCTACAACCGATCGACACCGTTAACGAGGTTAGATATCGAACAAGCTTCGATAAAACCTAACTTTTTCAATAATCCTACGGTTTAAATTATTATTTTTAGCATGTATTAATTATGCAATAAATCATGCTAGCATGTTATAAGCTTAGGAATTATGTTACATATGTTAATATGTGCATAGATTAATTATTTCCTAAGCTAAACTATTTATTTAAATTATTTTGATGATGCTCGATTCTTGCTAGGTATGATTTAAGGTTGGATCATTGATCTATAGTGTTGTAGGAGTGCATGGTATTAATTTAAGAATTCTTGGAATACATTTGTTTAATTTGTGAAAACAGCCGAGAATGCTTAGGCTTGGAACCTTGGTGTATAATTTTTATATGCATGTTATAATAGCATATTATTGATCTAGGTATTGATTAAGTGATGTAGGAATTTATTAGAATTTTGGACCTATGTACCTATTATTTTCAAAAGGCGAGACTTAGGGTGTTGGTATTAGTGGGTTATATTGTGTTATTACATGGTATTATGATGTATTAGTGCTATATGATAACATATAAGCATAGTGTGATTTTATTGGATTTTATAAAAATTGTTTGGTTTGATACACCTTAAGTAGCCGTGAGCTACAATTAATTATTTCTTGGTGTATAGTTTGATTACATTAAACCATAGGTTATAATTATATTATATGTTAATATTTGAGGCTTGTGTATAATTATTGGAATTTTTGGAAAATTTTTGGTATTATTTTTATAAATAACCGTGACCTATTCTATGAAATAGGTGAGTTCCAAATTTTCCTATAGTGTTATTAATACATATTAATGATCATAGTGTAAAATAATACACTATATGAATTTAAAGGATTTTTGGAACAAGGTTGGAAAAATTATGATATAGCCGTGAGCTATATGTTTGGATATAAGGAATTTTAATTCCTTTTTAATCAAGAATAATAAATTATTATATGTCTAAAATTATATTAGACATAATTGAATTTTGAGGATTATTAAACATAGTATATTATGTTTACGATGAAACGTTATATCAAATAGCGTTAAAAGCATACATAATGCTTAATGTATTAAAGATTAATATTGAAAGAAAATATTAATCAAATTTATCGATTTGCGTGAAAAATCGAGTATTAAAGCTTTATGAAAAGAAATCGATTGAAAATCGATTTTAATTGATTTTATTCATTAAAATATGTTTTATTGAAGATTTATAATGAAAAGTCAAAATGGTTGACTTTCGAAATTAACGTACGAATTACGTTAGTTAAATACGCTAATCACGTGAAAAACGTGTTACTTTTATCTGAATATCTCAATTGTGAGAAAAGATTTGAATTGAAATCATTTTATTGAATAACGTTATTATCGTTAATTATTTAACCTAAAAGGTTAAAATGAGGCGTAGATCATATTACGTCTCTCGAGATACGAGAATTATTTTATTGAAATACGCATTGAAGCGGCGTATTAAGATCTATTAAAACTTCGAATTATTATTATTTATCAAAGTTGAATGAACTTTGAAAATCTCGAAAAGCTTGCCAACGTGCTAAACGTAAATTTTTTAGTAAAGGTGGGACGTGAAGTCTCACACGCAACCAGAGGAGAGCACGCGTATCGAAAAATCGAAGTTCAAAAGTAAAGGTGGGCTTTACTATACTCAAACTGGTAGAATTTACCAAATGATTTATTTATGATGCTTTATTGCAAGCAAATATTTATGAACTGATCTATTTAATTACCTGCCCAAAATGTTTATGTTTTATGTATGTATCCAATTCATGATTGTTGATGCATATTGTTGGGTAGCTCCCACTTTATGACATGCTTGAATTCGTATTCTTGGAAGTACCCCAAGGATGATGGAGAATTCGTATTCTTGGAAGTACCCCAAGGATGATGGAGAATTTGTATCCCGTGTTGAGATGGCTGGATTTTGTGCATGATTATTTTGTATTTGTGTCTTTGAAAGGGTGCTCGGCGGTCACGGCGTCTGTGAGAGGAGGCCTCCTCTCCAACAGGAATTATTGTAGAATGAATTATTGTGGTGGATATGGATCATACATACAAGGAAAATGTCCGCCGCACAAATCTTTATGGAAAATGAAAGAAAATATTTAGTAAACACGAGTATTTCAAATTAAAACCTCGTGTGTTTCTTGTGATGAAGGCGAGTAATTCAAATGTGATAAATTATTTTGGCATGAGCCATCGAGTGCAATCTTGTACTCACCGCATGTTGTTTTTAAATGTGCGGTTGAGCGGATGATGGATGGAGATTTGTCGGAGCGGTGGAACCCTTTTGAATGCAATATATTAGAAACCTTGAATACACATCGTCATATGTGTATTCACACGTTTTTCCGCTGCAATTGAATTTATTTTATCTTATGATGTTGATTAGTTGAATACTTTCAGAACATATGAGTTCTTGTATATATATTGATTAAAGCTTCCTTGATTATTATTCCATGTATTAGCCCCTGCTAAATCGTACTTAGGATTTATGGGCTGTTACATTCTACTTCAAAACTTGAATAAAGTTGGAGATTTACCTCCTTAGGATGTTGATCTAACGATTTGAAGAAGATTTGAAGTCCAGATCTTGAGCTTGGAAGAGAGAAATTTTCGGTAGTGTGGTGTGTGTGTGCTTCGAAATTTTGAGGGTGAATGGAAGCAAAAATGGTTAAGTAAAATCTTGATCAAGCTTTAAGGAACATATATATATAAGGGTCTTAATTACTATTGAAGGCTTCCTTCACAAGCCATTGGGAAGCTTCTAGAAATAGCTTGAAAATAGCTTCCATAATAAGCTATATTTTAGCTTCTTTAAGAAGCTAATAGTTCTAGAGTTTTCTTTACTGTAATAAGCTTAAGAATAATGATAACATAATGTAACTTTTTGAAATTATTAAAATCAATATAAGCAAATAGAAATATAGAAGTTTCTAGTGAATTGAAACTTTCATAAATCACTCTTTCTAAAACAACGTTGAAATAGAACAATGAATTGAAATTCATTGTTAAATTAATCAACTATAAAATTCTAAGATAAATCTTTAAATTAGAACTTTATAAAATCTTATCTGAGGATGCATTGTTCCTAGTCACTCACGTAATTAATTTCTAATCAATTACGTACTTAGCGCTTAATCAGAGCTATGAGAATCTGGGGTATTACATTCTCTCCCCCTTAAAGAAATTTCGTCCCAAAATTTAGTACCTCCGTAAATATCTCTGGGTACTTCTCTTTCATCTTTCTTTTAATTCTCAAGTCTTCTTCTGGGCCATGATGTTTCCCTAGAATCTTGACTAAAGGAATCGACCTATTCCTTAGTTGTTGATTCTTTCGATCAAGAATACATTATGGCTTCTCTTCATAGCTTAGATATTGTACAAGAACAATATTTTCTTGATATATGATGTGTTTTGGATCAAACACATATCTTTGTAACTGCGACACATGAAACACATATGGATATTGCCGAGACTTTAAGGCAAAGCTAATTTGTAGACGACTGACCCAAATCTTCTCTAGAATCGTACGGTTTAAAGAATCTTGGTACGAGCTTTCCTTTAATTCTACGCGATGTATTCCTTTGGAATGGGATACTTTCAAGAATACAATATCTTCAATCTTGAAGCTTAGCTCCGTACGTCTTTTATTTGCGTAGGACTTTTGACGATCTTGAGCTTCTTGGATTCTTTTCTTTATTTTTCGTACGATTACGACCATTTCTTCAATCGCTTCTGGTCCAAGCACTTGTCTTTCTTCAACTTTGTCCCAATAAAGCGGTGATCTACACTTTCTACCATAAAAGGCCTCATAGAGCATTATATAAATCGTTGTTTGGTAACTGTTGTTGTATGCGAAAAACAATCAATGGTGGGATTCGCTACCGTTGCTCTCCTTGATCTAATATCAAGATTCTGATCATTTCTTCAAGCGTCTATATGGTCCTTTCTGATTGACCATATGTTTGCGGATGAAACGCTGTACTGCAATTCACTCTTGTACTCATCTCTTATTGAGATTTCACCCAAGATGAGATGTAAACTTGGAGTCTCTATCTAAGGTGATTGAGATGGGTACTCTATGCAACATATTATCTCTCGAACGTATATCTGAGCTAACTTGTTAGCTCCATTCGTAATAGAGATCGGGATAAAATGAGCACACTTCGTGAGTAGATCGATTATCACCCAAATAGCCGTATTACCACGCTTCAATTTGGGTAAACTAGTCATGAAATCCATGGCTATGTGATCTCATTTCCACCGAAGAATCTCCAGTGGTTGCAACTTACCATACGCTGCTGGTGCAAAGCTTTAATTTATTGACACGTTAACTTGATCAACAAACGAGGCTATCTCTTGCTTTATTCCTACCCTCACAAACCTTTGCTTTAGATCTTGATATATCTTTGTGCTTCTTGGGTGTGCGGTGTAGGGCGTGTTATGAGCTTAACTCATAATCTCGTTCTTTAATTCATCCTCATTGGGTACGCACATTATGTTTCTGAATATGATTGCGTTAACCCCAACTTCATGTTATTTTCTGGCCTTTCTGTTTTAATCTTAACTCATAGCTTCTCTATCTATTGATCTTATCTTTGATCCTTCGCGATTCTTGTTCTTGTATCGGGGTAACGACAAGAGCGACTATAATATCTTTTCGCAATTTCAGGAGGTAGCATCACTTGCAAACTCATCTCTTCAAACTCTTTGATCAATTCCTCTCTCTGAGTAAGGACGAATCCTAACTGGATTTGGCTTTTTCTACTGAAAGCATTAGCGACAACATTCGCTCTTTTTTTTTTTTTAGGGAGATACTTGATCTCGCGATCATGATCTCTTACTAGCTCTAGCCATCTTCTTGACGCATGTTCAAATATTTCTGCTCGAAGAAATACTTCAGGCTCTTGTGATCAGTAAAGATCTCACACTCGGATCCACGCAAAAGATGTCTCCAATTCTTCAGAGCATGAACAATAGCTGTCAATTCTAAATCGTATATAGAATATACGGGCTCTTGAGGTCTCAACTGTCGTGAAGCATAAGCTATCATTCTTCCTTCTTGCATCGGGACCTTTCTTAGTCCCTCTTTGATGCATCGGTATACAGAGTATACCCTTTTTCTGATTCTGGTATTGCCAAAACTGGCGTGGTAGTCAATCTGTTCTTTAACTCTTGACTACTTTCCTCATATTCTTGGGTTCGTTGGGACACAAAATTCCTTTTTGAAGGTATTGAGTCATAGTTCTCGCAATCTTGGAGAATCCTTCTATGAACCTTCGGCAATGTCCTGCTAAACCCAAGAAACTTCAAGTCTCTATCTATATCGTCGGCGATTTCCCATCGCGTACCGCTTGAACTCTAGCGGGGTCGACTCTGATTCCATCTGTTGTAATGATATGTCCAAGGAAATTCACTTCCCTTGGCTAAAACTAAGATTTGCTAATCTTAGCAAACAATCGTTCTATTCTTAATGTCTGTAGAACGGTTCTCAACTGTTCTTCGTGTTCTTGCTCGTTCTTCGAGTACACGAGAATATCATCAATAAAACTTCAAACAAATCTTATCGAGATAATTGTGGAAAACACAATTTATCAAATTCATAAACACAGTTGGTGCATTCATCAAGCCCCATGGCATTACTACGAACTCGTAGTGGCCATACCGCGTTCGAAAAGCAGTCTTGGCTATGTCCTTCGGCGAATCTTTGATTGATGAGATCACGATTTCAAGTCGATCTTTGAGAAAACACTGCACCTTTCAATTGATTGAACAAGTCATCGATCCTGGGTAAAGATACCTATTCTTTAAGGTTGGCTTGTTCAACTCTCTGTAATCAATACATATCCTTAGAGTTTCATCCTTCTTTTTGACAAATAGAACTGGCGCTTCCCAAGGAGATACACTAGGTTGAGTAAAACCTAGGTCCAAAAGCTCTTGCAATTGGATCTTTAACTCCTGTAATTCTTTTGGGGCCATTCTATAAGGTGCTTTAAAACAGGTACTGATCCTGGTTCAAACTCAATGGAGAAACTCTAATTGTGCGTCGGTAGCCACGGTAATGTTTCAGAAAACATCACGAAACTCTCTAACAACGGTACATCTCCTACCTTTTCTCGGACTTGACATCGACATTCAGATATACAGGGTAAGCACAATCTTCCTCGTTCTTCATGCGCAATAACTGCAGCGATCTCGCTCTAAGCTTAAGGGATCCTAGTTCGAAATCTAGGTTAGAATATACGTGCATGTTAACGATAGCTCCATCCAACGGGGTAAGCACGTTTGTTGTTGAGCTTAAGAACATCTGCCAAGTTGCTTGGCATTCTTCTCAGGTTGTTTCTTTTTTTTTAAGAGAGGGCGTATGCTCTTTGATATAGAGATTGGTGCGGTCGAGGCATCGATGATGGTGACGGTTGCGGTTGATGTAGCGGCATCTCGATCTGAAGAAACGACGACTTTGGATATCCACTACGGCTTTCATTGGTTACGTCTGTCTCGGATGATTCTGCTTTCCTCCGTCACTAGTTGATTTATGACGGTTCGGATATTATTTGCATAGTGGCCCACTTGTCCACATGCATAACAACTGTTACTTCCCCGTTTGCAAACTCCAGAATGTACTCTGTTACATTTGGGACTCGTTTGCATTCTTGACTGACTTGGGAAAGATTGTCTCTGTGTAAACCGACTGAAACTTACGCCATCATTTCTTATTTGGGAAGGTCTTATTCTCCCAAATTCTTTACTTCTGATCTATAAGAAGCAATCTTGATGGCTTGAATCTATAAAGGTACTAGATTTGGATCTAGCATTACTTTGTCCGGTAGCATTTCCATCTTCATGTCCAATGCATGATCTAACGTTTCTGCATATGACATTAGAGGTTGGCTTGCCAAAATGATTACGATCTCTTGGCATAATCTAGCGAAACAATTACGCCATTTTCTCATCTGTCTCGACTCTAAAAGAGGCATAACGAGCTAGGCTGCAAATTTACTATCATATTACGCCTCGGTCTTCTGCGCCTTGCTCGTGTTCGCAAATTTCAATCTTTTTCTGTTGCTGTAACTTTGAGGTATATATATACTTTTCATACAATTCTCTCTTGAATTGCTGCCACGTAAAATTCTCCAATTGCTCAGGAGAAAGAATTTTCTGACGTGATTCCCGCGGAGTATCTGAACACTTTTAGCCGGAAGGATATGCATAGGAGTCGCTCTCGATCAGAGCACTCCGTAACTTGAAAATTCGCTACAAGGCGAACCCATTCTTCAGTATCAGCTGGACTATCAATTTCATTGAGAGGTGGAGGATTCTGATGCGGAAAAAGCTCTACAATTCTACGATCTGTTTGAGGAGGAGAAGGCACAGGCGAATCTTGAGGAGAATTTGCACTCTCTTGTTCTTCCTCTTCAGGATATTTACAAAAGCTACGAAAACTTTTGCAAATTGAAGATTCTCAGGCATATAGATGCTTTGGTATTTCGAGCAAAACGCATTCGGTAAGGCTTCTCAAGCACACTACCGCATCATAAGATATCTATAAGCATCACTAGTCTGTATATACATATATATACATATACGTGCATTCACACTGTCTACAACTGCCAGCTTCCACTCTTGCTGCTACTAGCTTTACTCTGCTCACAAAGGCTGTCATTGCTGACATCATTTCCTTCTTCCATCTCTACTACTCCATTCTTACTGCCATTAACGGCTTCATTGGAGTCGGGTATCTCTACATCTTTCTCAATCTCAAGAGATGGCGGATCAAACACGCTCGGGAAATGAGTATAGGGAACTACTCGGGATAAAGGATATCAAGATCGATCACAAAACATTTGGTGATATCTAGAAATATAGTTGTGTTGTGCCAACAACTGGTAAGAACTCAAGTTCATGCATGAAAAGTCTTGAGACACTTGAAGGTCTCGATAACTAGCTTGCGTCTCTTACGGGACCTTTAAGGAAGAAGTCTCGGAACATGAGAAAAAGAGATAGACTCAATCAATGTAGGGATCTCGAGATATCGAAGACTGACATACCAATCTAGGTAAATAGGAAACATTTCGGTACTGAGCTAAGAGAAATCGAATTGTGTAAGAGTTACATCAGACTCAGGTATAGACAACTGAGTATTTGGTAAAGATGACTCTATCTCTAGAGTATAGATACTAATGTCATACTCAGGAATAGAAGAATCAACATTAATGGGTTCAAGATCCTCATCATTATCATCATTAAAAGGAAAAGAAGGGACACCAGTCAACTGGAACTGATGAACAGCTGAAATAAAATCAGCAATAGGAGAATTTGAACCAGTAGGAAGACTCAAGTATACATAATACTGAGAACTGATGATAACTAGGAGTCTGGAAGGATTAACTTGCTCTGAAGCTATAAAACCAGGCTCAATGTAATTAATGGCAACAGCAACGGCCAATCTTGCCACCTCTTTGGCAATAAACAATTCAATCGGAGTATTCCATCTAGTCCCGATATGTCGTGATCAAATGTCTCCTTTCTCCACATCTGCTATACCTTACTATCACACAGGATATATTACTAATGACTACTGCTTGGATTAGGCTCTTCACTCCTGGTGATGTTCATCTCTATGGCGCCTTCACGGTTCTCGCTTTCTTTAAAGAATCGTTCGATCTCATCTTTCCCAATGGGGCTGCTCATATGCGGGTCTTTTAACCAAAGGCTCCATCTCTTCTTCATTGTAGTCTGGCACTGCTGATTTAGGAGCATTGGGGTTGTTGTCATGCGCAATTACATTAATCTCAGGATGCGAGAATGTATGGGTCGGTGACAAAAGACATTTCACCGATCGGGAGATACTCAGTGTACACTTGCCAGTAGTCGATATGTTCATGTTCATCTTGATAAGATCGGAAAGACACGATGGTCTAGAAGAATTGGTCCCTCGTCTACGGGAGGAGGTGATTCTGAAATGTATGAATCTCTTATAAACAACTAGGAATATCAGCTGAAATTGGCTGGGACTCGGGAGTTACGACGAGAGTGTCAGGAGAGCTGCGTGAATTTGGGTAAGAATCAGGAACTACTTCAGAAACAAAACTACTAGGGCCAATCTGAGAAGACATTGGATTAGCAAAATAAATCGGATAAGGCGAGTCAAAACAAGCGGTGCTCTAATAGATCCGCATCAATTTTCGGTATCCTTTGGACCGGATAGGAAAAGAAATATTTTCAGGGGATGCATATCAACAAACCACGGATCTAATGCGGGGGTAATCTTGATCATCGGGACCACGATGGATATCTCGAGTCCATCAATAGAGGAGAATCAAGCGGCTTAACAATGTCGAGAGCTAAAGTGTACGATCAATCAACATAGACTCATCAAATCTCGGAGCAAGAATTTTAAGAGGTAGTACATCAATGGCAAATCGGGAAAAGATCATCCTACCTCGCATAATGCTCCATAAAGGCGACGAATATGTAAATGAAAATGATCGAGAAGGATAATCACACGGGATGGACCTTGATGATCCCGATTCTATGCTCGAGCGTGAGCATGGAATCGAAAAAATTCCCGACTTTTCGAGATTTCTAGAAAAATCAATATAGTCGAAACCTTTGGAAGAAGCCCGTCCTTGCGATGTCTTGCAAGACTTGAATCGCTTAGAATATCGCATCGAAATCGTTAACCCCATGTCGCTAACCACAAACCGGTTCAACGGGCTGCTCGAAAATTTCGAGAAGTTCGCATCTTGCTTGACTAGAATCCGTGCATACATCCAATCAGCAACGGTTTAACTCTAATACTATTAAGCGGCGTAATCCGCATCCTCGGCATCCTAACTAAACGCAACCTAGATATCAGGGAAATCACATCGATATATCCCATTTTCCATCTTGGAATACTAATCGAATCGCGTGCATAATCATCTCATATAGTATACAATTTTAAACATATAAAGATCACTGAAAACCATAAGCAATGCTGAAAGAATTCTGAACTCAAAATACAATAATCAATTACTTATCCCTAATTGTGCTGGAGATGACGGACTTGAAATGCTAAGCTCACATGATTTAAGGCAACTGGGTTAGACTCAAGAAAGACTCACAGGACCAGAGCGAACAACTGCTCTGATACCATTCTGTCACACCCCGGTTTATCTAATCTTGTATTAACTGACTAATCGAAGTGTGACGGGCGGAAGGAAATGAAATGACTAACTATTTCAAGAGACTTGCAAATATAAACAGTTGTCATTTTAAAGAAAGACGAGTCATTAGACTTGTGATTAACCAAATTACCAAAGTTAGATACAAATCAATTTAGCAAACTGATGCCATGATCTTTAACATGAATTGAAACATGTCATCAAATGTCTAACCCATCGAACTACGTATCATGTCTGAGAAAAATCAAAACAAGAGTTGGCGAAAAAGAGTAGGCGAGTTTATGTGTGAAGACATAAACCCGGGCAACATAAAACATTACAAAAGATCTTAGCTCGAGATTCCATCTCCGTTATCATCTCCTCGCACTACTGCGCATTTAGAAATACATGCATGGCATGAGTACTTGATGCACTCGGTGGGCGATTGCGAAAACAAGCTGAAACATGCTCTTAGAGCTATATAATCGACTTGCCACTTTCTTAGATTCACGGGGTTTTAAGAAATATCCTATGAATCATACTTTCAAATCACTTACTTCATGATCAATGCACGTGCTAACAATTCTAATCATAACATGTCTGCAGACAAATCTTAAATAAACACCATATCTCGCACTCTTGTGTTGAGAAGTATGCCTCGTTCTCAAACACCTTGGCGAAGGCCACCTGTACACAAACCCTTACTAGCGACTAGTCTAGCATAGGACCGATATCGTCAATCTCTCGTAGATGGGTAATATGCAATATGCTCAAAAACAGTAAGTCGATTAACTTTATAAAATTAGCATGCTCATTTCATAAACTTGTGCATAAACATATTTTAGTTTAGAAAGCCCACCTGGAATCTGGCTTACTTGAGACTTTCTGTCTTTCCTTCCTGATCTCTATCTTGCTTCCACTTGCTCCTTAAAAAGAGATAAGAGGAATAAATATGGGAAAGAGGAACTAAGAGTTTTTAACTCTTGAGTCTCTACTAAAACTCTATCGATACTCTATGACTAAGCTAAGCTGCTAGGTTAATGCATCCAAAACTAAACTATTCAACTTATTAAGAATGTAGTTTATGAGAACTTAAATCTTTTCAACTACATATATATATATATATGGGATATCATATTGCATTCAAATCTTTTTCTTCGGAAACTTTGATCAAGTAAGTCTTGATCAAGCTATATAAATCAAAGAATCTATGTTTTGAAATCAAATTTCAAATATCAAGTTAATATCACAACGTCCTTTGTAATTTCGCAAACTAACGAAATCTAAATCTTTCATAGTAGTCTAGAAAAATCCCAATAATTCTAAATAAGCTACTTTCATATACTAGATCATACTTATGAAATCAAACAACTCAAATAAAATCAAATCCACAATTTCTCAAGACTCCATAAGTATAATAAATTAGGGGTTTTCACTTGAGTCGATTTTAACTCCAATTTCTTTTGCCAAACAAGATCATATACATATAATTACATAGCTACAAGCTTATTGTAAACAAATCAAAGCCAAAACATCTTAAAAACATGGCCATAGTTTTCGGTCAACACAAGAAAAATGGAGGGTTCGATTCTTGTTTTCGAAATCGACTCTAAACATGTTTAATCATCTCTAATTTCATAGATCTAAGCTTGATTCAAGAAATCATCAACAATTCCTCAACATAAAAAATTAGGGTTCTTAATAAAGTTTAGGTTTTTCTTGGAAACAATAAATCAAATCATAGATCAAGCATAAATTACTTCTAAAATGATAGATCTATGCATAAATAGGCTAAGAACCGAAGAACTAAAATTTATGGAACAAGGCCCATGATGGCTGAAACTTTGGGAGCATGAAAAGAGGATTTTTCTTTGATTTCTCAACAATATAACTCATAATAGGTAGATCTATGCATATATTAATTAAGAATCGAAGAACAAAACCGTAAGAACATGGCGATATGGCGAACCATATGGGGTTTGGGGTGGGTTTTCACTTGATTTCTTCTTCAAAACTTGAATAAAGTTGGAGACTTACCTCCTTAAGATGTTGATCTAACGATTTGAAGAAGATTTGAAGTCCGGATCTTGAGCTTGGAAGAGAAATTTTCGGTGTGTGGTGTGTGTGTGCTTGAAATTTGGAGGGTGAATGGAAGCAAAAATGGTTAAGTAAAGTCTTGATCAAGCTTTAAGGAACATATATATATAAGGGTCTTAATTACTATTGAAGGCTTCCTTCACAAGCTATTGGGAAGCTTCTAGAAATAGCTTGAAAATAGCTTCCATAATAAGCTATATTTTAGCTTCTTTAAAAGCTAATAGTTCTAGAGTTTTCTTCTTGTAATAAGCTTAAGAATAATGATAACATAATGTACCTTTTTGAAATTATTAAAATCAATATAAGCAAATAGAAATATAGAAGTTTCTAGTGAATTGAAACTTTCATAAATCACTCTTTCTAAAACAACGTTGAAATAGAACAATGAATTGAAATTCATTGTTAAATTAATCAACTATAAAATTCTAAGATAAATCTTTAAATTAGAACTTTATAAATCTTATCTGAGGATGCATTGTTCCTAGTCACTCACGTAATTAATTTCTAATCAATTACGTACTTAGCGCTTAATCAGAGCTATGAGAATCTGGGGTATTACAGGTTTTCACCCATGAATCTTTCTAATTATTTTTCCTATGATATAATTTATCATCTAAGACATATATTATGATATATAGCTACTTATAGCATGAAAATTAAAATGTTGGGCATTAGACATGAAAGTGTCGTGTACATATATGTATTAATGTTCAAAATTTGTGATCTCCAACATGTTATATATTAGTGTGATATAATTACACACTTATCAAGACCATTAACTAAGATGATCAAGTGGAGGCTTTGTGTATAGTGAGATGGCCGCATATATTGACAATTAAGGTAAGAAGATTTCTTACAACTCTTTAGATGATGTATTATTACACTTGCAATATGTAGACATATATATATATATATATATATATATATATATATATATATATCTTATAAAAGACAAAACTTAAAACTCATCCTCCCTTGTTGAAGTGTGATGGACGGACGCATGAAATGCATCAAGGAGTAGGATTTTATTCTTTGTTTCATTCAATGTGATGACTTGCTTTCATGTATTAAATGTCTAGATATTTATATGTCGGAATAAGACAAAAGAAGTAAAAACTCCTTCCTTTGGCATTGAGAGTGCCAACGGTGGTGATGTGTAATATTCCAAAGAAACGAACATACGATTATGGTATATTAAACCCATAATTAGGGTATTTACCAGATATTCCTATATGTATGACATCGAATTGTATTTCGATTCAGTATCGTTATAACGAATTCCTTTTGATAATTCACTAAGGATTGTGAATTACGGAATTGAAATTTATGAAATAATCTGACGATATTATTTTAACGTCAACAGCGTCATCGAGCGTCGGTATTTTATGAAATTTTCTGAGCGGTAAAACTTGGAATTGATTTCGATATTAATTCCTATGATAATGGAATTTTATTTATAAAGTAAGTATGATCTTACGACGACCATTTTGAGATGAGTCGATTTTGAGCGTTTGAGGCGTTTTGAGCGTCAACGTCTGAGAGCGTTTTGAAAAATGAGTTTAATGCTCAGGAAATTATTATATTTAATTTCCTATTATTATTTTATATAATTACAGCATTATTAATTATTAAAATCGAATTATTAGCAATTAAAATTCGATAGTTTGGAAATGGGTTTTTCGAAAACCCTAATTACATAAACTATGGTTTTTCACATGAGATGATACCATTAAATTATCCTATGATATCTAAACTATATGTTATGATATATATGGATATTATTAAGCATTAAAATCAAATTTTGGACCATAGAACTCGATGGTTTCAATTTAATAATTTCGAAACCCTAATGTTCAAAATTTGGGTTTTGTTACATGAGATGATGCTATTATTTTATCCTATGATATTATTTATTATCTAAATCATATATTATGATATATAAGAGTGTATTTGGAACGAAAATACCTTGTGCAATATTTAATGGTATGATTTGTATTTTTACCTATTTTTCACGCCATTTTCGTGAATTACACTATGGGGTGTTTTAATTATTTGGTTGACATGTATTATATATCTATAACTTATACTATGATTAAAATCTAGTATTATAGTGTAAATAAAATAAATCCACCCCTTGGATCCCCTAGTAGCCGACGGCTACACCTTGAGACAAAGCATGGGTTCACTTTTTCAATTGGTCAATGCATGACAAGCCTTTTTAACTCTCACTAATCATCACCTCCCACACCCCTAAATGCTGCAACCCATCCCATTGGTTGTGTGTGTGACATGCGCCGAGAGTGAGAGAGATAATAGGGGGGAGGGACTCTTCCCCTTCACCCACTCTACTCATTTCCATAATTCAAATATACCACAACACCCAACACTCTTATTTTTCTCTCCACACTCTCCCCATACTTCAGCAAAAAAAAAATCGAGAGCTCTCTCCACTCTCCTCTCAAATTTTTCTTCTTCTTCTCTTATCCATTTCTTCACCAAGGTGATACCACACTTTGTTCTTGGACTCCATAGCTATTCCAAAGGTAAACATGGACCTTGGGTTCGATTCTTCTCTTCTATTTTCCAAGAAAACCGAGAGCATGTCCTATATATATGTGTATGTGTTTGAATGTTCTTATGGATAAGATATCATGTACATATGTGTTCTTGATGATTTTATTTGTAAAAATATGAGAATGTATGCTTGAATGAACATATGACATTGTATATGAAATGTATGTAAGGATTTAGTATGTGTATGATTTTCGAACCAAGAGCATGTGTTAAAATAATTTTCGAAAAATGCTAAAAATATTTTTGTGTTGACCGAATATGTTTCAAGTGTTTTTAACATGGATTATTGCTCTATGATAAGATTTAAGACCATGGTATATCATTTAGAAATTTTCAAAAACCCTATCTTTTATTTTGGAAATTACCGTGAGCATATATGTATGTACCTTGGTGTATGATTTTATTTTTAAACATATAATGACATATTAATGCTCTAGAACCTTAGTTATATGTTCTATGATTTATCTAGAATTTTTGAAAATAAAATGCTTGAGAGTTGATTAGTACCGTGAGCATATAGTATGTTTATGTTGGTGTATGATTTTTATTTTGAACATCCAATAGTGTATTGATGCTTTAATGTATTAAATATGTGATGTATGATTTTATTGGAATTTTTGGAGATCAAATGCTAAATTAAATCAAATAAACCGTGAGCTTCAAGCTTTTGAAGGTGATGATTTAATTAGTTTTGATAAATATTATGATGTTATATTGTTGTACTATAGTGTATAAGCCTGGTATATAATTGTTAGAATTTTTGAAAAACCAAAAACCAAATAATAATCAAAAAAGCCGAGAGCTATATGCTCATATGGTGATGATTTCAATTGGTTTGGTTGATGTTATGATGCTATAATGTTATAATATAATGTTTGATCATATTAGAAATTATTTAGAATTTTTAGAAATTGTTTGATAATTAATGGGTAATTATCTTGAAATTACCGTGAATATTATTACATGTTCATGAAGGAATGGTTATGATGAACTATAGGTTATAATTGTGAAATATATTGATGGTGGGACATTATACTATGTGTATATGAATTTTGGAAATTTTTGGACAATTATTACTAATTTTCAAAAATTACCGAATTATATATATGTATATATATTAATAAATGGCAAACAATATCATATGAATGATATCAATTCATATTCTGGACCATAGTGTATAATAATACACTATATTAATTTAGAAAAATTTTCGAAAGTCATTTGGTAATTTTAAATTAATTATCGAGAATTTTCGATAATTAATAAGGATTTTAAATCCTTTTTAATTCAGTTTATTAATAAATTATATGTCTAATTAATATTCTGGACATATTTGAAATTTATAAAATTTTAAACATAGATTGCTATGTTTGAGACAAACGTTTATTTTTAACGTTTTTAAATCGAAAAATATACGTTTTGAATATAAAAAGGATTAATAATTGCAAAAATTATTTATAAATCCTTTGATTTACGTGATAAATCGAGAAATAGGACTTTACGATTTTTAATCGATCGAATTTCGATTTATAAATAAAATAGTAAGAAATTACTATTTAAAAGTCAAAATTGTTGACTTTGTTGACCAGTGTTGACTTCGTTGACTTTTTAAATCAAACGTACGATTATACGTTCGATAAATACGCCAGTACGCATAAGATATACTAATTGAGTATGATACCTCATTAGTAAGAAAAGATTTCACAAATGAAATCCATATATCGAGAACGTACTTATGTTACGTCGAATGTTTAAGCAGGAAAGGTTAAAATGAAATAGTTGAGCGTATCTCGAAGGGCGAGAACAATTCAAATTATATAATGTGTTTGAAAGCGTAATGAATTCATTAAGAATTCAGTTCACCTCGATATAAGATATCGAAGTTTATCTTAGATTTTGAAAGTCTCGAGACTTGGCGACATCTTAAAACATCGCTTTTCTAAGGTGTGATGCAACGCCATGACCGGATCTTGACGTGCAAACAAACCTAGGACTCAGTTTACGACGAACTATAGTCCAGGTGGGCCCCTTTTCTTACCTCACTAATGTAGGATTACTCTTCAAACAAAATGTGACTTTATTGTTCTTCCAAAATGAATTCTTTTACAAATGTTATTTTGCAACTGTTGATAAATGTTTACTACATTACACGCCAAAATATTACATTTTGTGTATGGATCCTATCTGTTATGCCCGGTAGGGCTGTGGCGATAGTTGGAACTATATTATGACGAGGTTATGTCATTTGTGGTCGCGCCCAACCTTTTATTAATGTCGGGTCTGTGCGGATGATAAATGCACGCTAGGATTGGCGTGAAGGTTGGAACTATATGCTATGTTAACATATGCTTGTGAGGTATTTGTGTCTTTGTATGGGATTACGGCCGATCACGGCGTCATAGAAGGAGGCCTCACTCTCGACGTTTGATTTTTAATCTTGTTATGAATTGTGACTATGAGATACGGACCATACACACGAAAATGCTCGGCGGCGATGTTTATGAACTGAAAATGTTTTAGTAAGCCTGAGCATTTCAACTAAAACCACTTGTGACTTACTCGATATTGGCGATAATTTTAAAACCAAATGTTTTCGGCATGAGTCCACCGAGTGCAATTTCTTGTACTTAGCCACGCATGTTTGTTTTAAATGTGCGGGTTGAGCTTCGATGACGGTGATGGGGAAAGTGTTGAGGAGTCAGGTGTCCTTGACCAATTTATTAAATTTGTGGTTTTCACCTTGAATGCATATCATCATATATGTATTCACACACTTTCATTGCTAAACTACGAATTCATTTACTTTATGTTCGGTATGAATTGTTAAGGTCTCTCGGTCATTTATATCTTTGGATTGTGGGAGGATAATGCAACATGAATTATTGAGGTCCATCGGACTCTTGTTAAGTCTTTGGGTCCGATGGCTTTAACCTTTGAATCGTTATGACATCATCTTATGTTATGATCAAGCATGCTAGATTATTCTTATTATATCATTATATCATGTTCGAGCATGCTAGTTTATTGTTATTATGCATCTTTATCTTAGCCGTAACCCCAAAATACTACTCCTAGTATTAGTCGCCTCCAATCCGGTCGTCCGGAGTGGGGTCGTGACAGTGGTGTCGAGGCGCTTTGCTCTTTGTAAACCCAAATTCTTTTAAATTCTAAGTCTAGATCGGTGGTGGACTTCTAGAAATCTCTTGACTCATCTCAACACTCCATCACATCGAGCTCAACCGGAAAAGGTAGCGCAATTCTTTCTCAACTCATGAAATGGAAAATTTTTACATGGTAAGCAAGTTGGAAGAATTTTTGAAAGATTGTGTTATTATGGAAATTTTGATGGTGGAAATGGAAGTTTGAGCAAGAAAGTTTTTCCGAAAACTTTGATATGAAACTAATAAGTATTGATGCGATTACTCAAATTTTGAGATGGAAGTATATGGTCATATTGAGTTGAATGATCAACATGGAATGAATGAATTCATTTTGATATGTATATGACTTGACTATGATTGTCATTTCGAAATCGCATTTCCAAATTCTCAAATGAGACTTTATTTCCAATCTTCAAAATATTGTTTTCAACGAATGATATGTTATCACGAAGGGAACCTAGACTCTAAGGAGCATGCTCATGTATCGTGAAAGAACATAGAAGTATGAACTTCTCTCCCTTACAAGAAAAAAAGAACGATAGGAAGAATGAAAGTGACGATAGCCTCGAGCTCGAATGACGAAAGACGAGCGAGAAGGATGAACGAGGACAATCTCAACCTTGAAGAAGAATGACGTCGACCTTTCATCACACTTCAACATGAGTGACCGTCGACACAAATCATGACATGGACGTCACTTAAGACTTCAGAATGTTCAGCCTCAACCTAAAGACATGGTTATGGTAGACGTATTACGTCGACATACGTCTCGATTTACATTTTTGGCACGATCGCGCAAATTTCCTGCACTGCGCAGTAAATTTGTTTTAGATAGATCTCTTTCGTTAGGACTCCGATTTACGCATGGTTTTCACCTGCGTACTCCTAACGCATTGATCTTCATTTATTATGAAGAATAGAATCCCTAATTATGTCTCCAGAATACGTTAGAGTCTTTTGAACGTTAGTTCAAGTGTTTGGTACAAGACGTGGATCTCATAGCATAGTTTATATATTGGGACGCTTTTAGTTTTTGTGCGTCCGGGTAAGGGTATGACTGTGAGATATGTTTTGTGCGATGCCTTATAGTATATACATATTTATGCACCTTATAGATCGTTTACCTTAACCTAGATGCTTATCAGATGTTTTAAGTTATCCTTTCTGCTTTTGAGATGACGATAGTTGACCTATGTTAGTTTTGATCGTGACAGATGGAGGGGATGAGATATATCGCTCGGAGGAGGATTGGACCACACCCGACCCCTGAGGAGGTGTTGAGTATATACCGTACCAGCTGGATGTGCGCTGGAGAGGATTTGGGCGAGTTCCTGGCGTACTACCTCCGCCTTTGGAGAGACGCCCGGGCCCACGGCGCGACCGATTATGATGGCATCCAGCGCCTCCTGTCTATACTCCCTTGCACATGGGAAGGTTACGCCCGAGAAATATCGGGAGATTATGTCTACCGGGCGGTGGGCGACTTCGACCTGATCGGAGATCTGCCCGGTTGTAAGTCGTCGACTTCGTCTATAGTATCTGAGGCAGCGACCGAGAGGACCCTACCTCCTCCCAGAGTACACTGGCGGGATGAGTCGCCGAGTGGCTATACGGAAGTCCCGAGGCGGTCGATCCGGTGATACCTCTATCTCGGATTGATGAGGGTAGACTATACCGGTGGGCAGGCGGCCGCCCTAGAGCCGGGAGAGCCGTGTTCCCTCCATTACGGTTGGACATCGATCGTCGCCTGCCGCCACCCCTACCACCCATGGGAGTTCCGTGCCGCCAAGAAGCATTACCGCCCGACAGTAGCGGACGAATCGACGAACGCTTTCAACCCCATGCATGACATACCGATGGTGGAAGGCGATGGGCGGGACCATCGAGGACTACCCGCATGGACATTTCGGCAATGAGGGCGACCAGGAAGGGAAGATCCCGAGGAGGGCGAAAAGGAGGATGCGTGATGCGAGCACGGATGAAGCTTAAATAGATTTTGTTATGTTTAAGCTTCGTTGTTTTCCTTTTCTATGTTTGGTTTTGATGGAACTAGAAACCTTGACTTTTGGAAGGCCGTGTGGGCGGGATTTATGTTTTCTTTATAACTTTTGGTGTTGAACATCCTGCCTATGGCAGAAAATTTTGGTATATATATATATGACGCTGATAGGCCTTTTGCGGCAAACTATGTTTGTTAAGGATTTTGTTTAGAATCGTTTTACAGTAAGGCCATGATAGTATGGTATATGTTGAGTTATGGAAAGAATAAGTGTCTGATAATTACATTTTCTATAGCAAATGCCTCAGAAGAAATCCGGGCGGGAACCCGAGGTCGAGGTCGGGAAGACCTGAGGAAGGGTAGAATCCCCGAGCAAGAGGAAGAAAATATTCCCCAACCACCCCCACCTCAACCTGATCGAAGGATCGAGGAACTATTCCTGAGGCAAAACCCACCGGTCTTTAACGGAAAGGGAAGCCCAGAAGAAGCCGAGCAATGGGTTAGAACCATTGAACGGATTTTTAATTTCTTAAGATGCACAAGACAGAGCAGGCTGTCATGCGTTACTTTCGGTGAATGGACGGTGACTCTACGGTGGGAGGCCGGAAAAAAGACGTTCTTCTTGAGCAACAACTAGAAGAGTTCTCGTGGGAGGACTTTAAGAAGGAATTGTATGAGAAATACATCCCCAAAAGCTATAAGAAGAGAAAGGGCGAGAATTTTTCCCGCTAAAACAAAAAGGTTATGCGCGACCGACTATGATCGCGCTTTCTGCGAGATGTCGAGATATGCACAGGCGGTGGACACCGACTTGAAAATGTCGGAAAAATTTAGGTCGGGGCGAGGATGGAGAGACGGATGTCTCTTGCCGACCATGGAGACCTAACTTACATGAAGCTCTTGCGAGCTTTAGATATTGAGGCGACAATGTCAGAAGATAGGTCGGTGTCGGCTCGGACACATAACTCAACGGACAAAGGAAAGGGAAATGGGAACCCAATCGCGGCAATCATAGCGGGGAGGCTATGAGCATGAAGCCACAAGCGACCACAGCGAGGCACCGGCGCGGCAAGGGCGAGCTAGAAGAGAGCGACTTATGCTCCACCGGCGAGGGACCGCGAGAGCAGATAAGGGCACCTCCATGCCCTAGATGCTATAGAGCACACAAGGGTGTGCGCGACAAATGTGGTAAGTCGTTACAAGTGCGGGGCAAAGGGCATTCGCCAACAATTGCCCGGTGTCACGTTCGGATATAAGGCGAACCAACACGGCAATGTCCAGCCACTAAGGGCTATCTGACTCCAACCCGGCCGCCGCATAGCAGTTCCATTAAACCTCGGCAACTCCGGTGGCAACAATCCCGGCAAGTGGTGCGGCAACCACAATGGCGGCGAACCGCAACAACAACCCCGCAGCGGCGATGGCGGCCACCACCACAACAACAAAGACGTCAACCACCACGGCAGCGGCGGCAACAACCCAAACGGCGGCAGCGAGACCAACAAGGACAAGCGCCCGTCGACCTCGGTGGCCCGGTGAAACCTACGCCTTGCATAGGAGGCGAGCGAACAAAACCGAAAACTGGCGGTATGGGAGTTCTTCTCAACATACCGTTATCGTGTTGTTCGATACGGGTGCTTCGCATTCTTTTATTGCCAAATCATGCGTAGCAATGCTAAGCCTTAGGTGCGAAAAGTCAAGTCGGGATATGAGAATCTCGCCGCCTATAGGAGGGATTATGGTATTACACACTTTTGATCGAACCTAGAGTTGACATTAGGATCACTTAAGGTTCTGGCTAACAATCTAAACATAATACCCATGGATGATGTAGACTTAATCCTAGGAATGGACTGGTTAGCTAAGAATCATTCCACGATTCTATGTAAGGAAAGGAAAATTTTGTTTCACTTTCACATGCAAAACCACGCATTTCCATGGAATCGGCATGGGAAGAAGAGTTCGATCGTATCGACTCTACAAGCGAGGAAGATGATGAACCGAGAAAGGATGCCATGCATTCCTTGTTTATTAGAACGGAGAGGATAAACCCGAAGCGCGGGTAGAAGACATAGAAGTTGTACAAGAATTTTCGGACGTGTTTCCCGAAAATCTACCAGGACTACCTCCTGATAGACAACTAGAGTTTACCATCGACTTGGAGCTAGGATCAGCCCCAGTGTCGAAGGCTCCCTATAGGATGGCCCCAAAAGAGTTGGAGGAACTGAAGATCCAGATTCAAGAATTGTTGGATCTAGGTTTCATTAGGCCGAGTGTTTCACCTTGGGGAGCGTCTGTTTTATTCGTTAAGAAAAAGGACGGTTCTTTGAGGATGTGCATCGATTATAGAGTACTAAATAAGATGACACTAAAGAAAAAATACCCTTTTACCCAGAATTGATGACCTATTTAATCAATTGCGAGGAGCAGGTGTATTCTCAAAATTGATCTTAAGTCGAGGATACCACCACTGAAAATACGTTACGAGGATGTACCTAAGGCGCATTCGAACGGATCGGCCACTATGAGTTCATAGTCATGCCATTCGGATTAACAAATGCACCACCGTATTCATGGACCTCATGAGCAGTATTTCATCCATTTTGGATAAATTTTTTGGTCTTCATAGATGATATCCTTATTTATTCAAAGAATGAAGAGGATCATAGAGAACATCTAAGAACGGTTTTGCAAACATTGAGAGATGAAAGACTCTTTGCTAAGTTTAGCAAATGTGAGTTTTGGCTGAAGGAAGTTATGTTCCTTGGACACATCGTGTCTGCAGAAGGTATAAAAGTAGATCCAGCCAAAGTAGAGGCCGTGCAGGAATGGAAATCACCAAGGACTCAACATGAAATTAGAAGTTTCCAAGAATTAGCTGGTTACTATAGGAGATTCATCGAAGGATTCTCCAAAATTGCAAGGCCAATAACCCAGCTACTCCGGAAAGGAATCAAGTTCAATTGGACTGATGAATGTGAGATGAGTTTTCAAGAACTCAAGAAAAGATTAACCAGTGCACCAGTTCTAGCAGTTCCAGAAGCGGACAAGGAATACGTAGTTTATACCGATGCTTCTAAGACCGGACTGGGCTGTGTCTTGATGTAAGAAGGGAAAGTAATAGCATATGCATCTCGACAACTCAGACCCCATGAACTGAACTACCCAACCCACGATTTGGAATTTGCGGTTGTGGTTCATGCATCGAAGATTTGGAACACCATCTCTATGGTGTGAGATGTGAGATCTTCACGGATCATAAAAGTTTGAAGTACTTCTTGAACAAAGAGATTTGAATATGAGACAAAGAAGATGGCTCGAGCTTGTAAAAGATTACGATTGTGGTATTAACTATCACCCGGTAAAGGCGAATGTAGTGGTGGCGCTTAAGTCGTAAAAGCCATACAAGTTAGGATGTCTCTTTGTACAAGAGGAAAAACTCGTTGAAGAGTTTGGGAAAATGAGGATTGAGCTGGTTGAACCACACGAGACAATTGTGAGTACGATCGCAACACTCACACTAACATCGATCTAAGAAAAGGATTGTCGAAAGACAAAGGATGGAGGAAAAGTTAGAAAAGATCGAATGAAGGGTAAGGTCGAAGGATTTAAGAATTTCCAAGAGGCGTCAGACAACGCCCTATTGTTTGAAGGTAGAATATGCGTTCCAGACGACGCAGAGCTTCAGAACGAGATCATGAGTGAGGCTCACGATACACCCTACACCGCCCACCCAGGCAGTACTAAAATGTACCAAGACCTGAAAGAGAAATTTTGGTGGGAAGGCATGAAACGAGATATAGCTTCTTTTGTGGAACGCTGTCTTGTTTGCCAACAAGTGAAAGCACTACACCAACGTCCATACGGAAAGTTACAACCGTTGGAAATTCCCGAGTGGAAATGGGATGAGATAACGATGGATTTCGTTACAAGCTTACCCAAGTCGAGAAGAGGAAATACTGACCGTATGGGTAATTGTGGATATCTTACAAAAGTGCTCATTTTCTACGATTCTTAGCACTTATGGATCGATAAACTAGCCGGTATGCGTTAAGGAAATTATACGATTACATGGGTGCAAAATCTATTACCTCGATCGAGACTCCAGTTCACATCCCGATTACGGATTAGCTTGCGAGAGAATCGGGTAGAAGGTTAAATTTCGATCTTGCATTCCACCCACGGTGATGGACGGATCGGAAAGGACGATCCAAACCTTAGAGGATATGTTAAGAACCGTAGTCTTGGACCGAGGTGCCAGTGGGAAGATATTTTACCTCTTATCGAGTTTTCTTACAACAACGACTATCAGCGACGATCGGCATGGCCCCACACGAGCCTTGTATGGCAAGAAGTGTAGATCACCGCTTTATTGGGATGAAGTCGGTGAGAGAAAAGTCATAGGGCTCGATGTAGTGAGCGAAATGATCGAAATTGTTCGACAGTTAGGCTTGAGGATAAAGAGGCTCGGGATGAGACAGAAATCTTCTGACGTCTGCGTAGATCAGAGCTACGTTTGAGGATGGAGACAAAGTATTTCTTAAGGTTTCTCCATCGAAAGGAATTGTCGAGTTTGGCACGAAAGGAAAGCTTAGACCCGCTTTATAGGACCTTATGAGATCCTAGAGAGGATAGCTCCGATGGCTTATAGGTTGGCTTTTCATGAAGCTAGAAATGTTCATAATGTTTTCACGTCTCGCAATTGCGAAAATCGTTCACGACCCAAAGCACGTGATTCATCAAGGCGGCGTGATCCTCGGGCGAGACATGAGTTATAAGGAAGAACCCGCGCCATACTTGACCACAAAGTTCGGCAACTACGGAGCAAGTCGATTCCGTTAGTCAAAGTCTTGTGGAGACACCACGAGACGAAGAAGCCACGTGGGAGCTTGAAGAAGCGATGAGAGAAAAATACCCGATTTATTTTCTAGAGGTATACAAATTCGGGACAAAATTTTTCGTAAGGGGTGGAATGTAATATTCCAAAGAAACGAACATACGATTACGGTATATTAAACCGTAATTAGGGTTTTACCGATATTCCTAATTGTATGACATCGAATTGTATTTCGATTCGAGATCGTTATAACGAATTCCTTTTGATAATTCACTAAGGATTGTGAATTACGGAATTGAAATTTATGAAATAATCTGACGGTATTATTTTAACGTCAACAGCGTCCTAACGTCGGTATTTTATGAAATTTTACGGCGGTAAAGCTTGGAATTGATTTCCATATTAATTCCTATGATAATGGAATTTTATTTATAAAGTAAGTATGATCTTCGGCGACCATTTTGAGATGAGTCGATTTTGAGCGTTTGAGGCGTTTTGAGCGTCAACGTCTGAGACGTTTTGAAAATGAGTTTAATGCTCGGAAATTATTATATTTAATTTCCTATTATTATTTTATATAATTACAACATTATTAATTATTAAAATTGAATTATTAGCTATTAAAATTGATATTTTGAAATGGGTTTTCCGAAAACCCTAATTACATAAACTATGGTTTTTCACATGAGATGATACCATTAAATTATCCTATGATATCTAAACTATATGTTATGATATATATGGATATTATTAAGCATTAAAATCAAATTTTGGACCATAGAACTCGATGGTTTCAATTTAATAATTTCGAAACCCTAATGTTCAAATTTGGGTTTTATTACATGAGATGATGCTATTATTTTATCCTATGATATTATTTATTATCTATATCATATATTATGATATATAAGAGTGTATTTGGAACGAAAATACCTTGTGCGATATTTAATGGTATGATTTGTATTTTTACCTATTTTTCACGCCATTTTAAGTGAATTACACTATAGGGTGTTTTAATTATTTGGTTGACGTATTATATATCTATGACTTATACTATGATTAAAATCTTGTATTATACTGTAAATAAAATAAATCCACCCTTGGATCCCTAGTAGCCGACGGCTACACCTTGAGACAAAGCATGGGTTCACTTTTTCAATTGGCGATCATGATGCTCTTTTAACTCTCACTAATCATCACCTCCCACACCCCTAAATGCTGCAACCCATCCCATTGGTTGTGTGTGTGACATCTTGAGAGAGAGAGAGATAATAGGGGGGAGGGACTCTTCCCCTTCACCCACTCTACTCATTTCCATAATTCAAATATACCACAACACCCAACACTCTTATTTTTCTCTCCACACTCTCCCCATACTTCAGCAAAAAAAAAAATCAAGAGCTCTCTCCACTCTCCTCTCAAATTTTTCTTCTTCTTCTCTTATCCATTTCTTCACCAAGGTGATACCACACTTTGTTCTTGGACTCCATAGCTATTCAAAAGGTAAACATGGACCTTGGGTTCGATTCTTCTCTTCTATTTTCCAAGAAAACCGAGAGCATGTCCTATATATATGTGTATGTGTTTGAATGTTCTTATGGATAAGATATCATGTACATATGTGTTCTTGATGATTTTATTTGTAAAAATATGAGAATGTATGCTTGAATGCACATATGACATTGTATATGAAATGTATTGTCACATCCCCACAATCCTAAATACGGATTAGCAGGGACTATAACCAGAAACATGAGTGAACATCATGGAGACTCTCTTTAATAAAAGCATAATACATATGTCATTTATATTTTGGACTATATTACATAATTTGGGGTTCTTGCAATGAAGACATGTGATATGTACATATGACGATGTACTATCAAGGTATAAACTTTTCAAATGACAACAGTCCCTAATGCTCAACACCGCTCCATCCATCATCTCGCTCAACTCGTACATTTAAAACAAACATGCGGTCGAGTACAAGAATGCACTCGATGGACTCATGCCAAAAATATTTTATCATTTGAAGATTCCATTGCCACATCATGGTAAGACACAGGGTTTTAGTTGAAAATGCCTTGTGCTTACTAAAGCATTTTATCGATTCATAAAATCATCGCTTTGGCGTGCATTTTCTTAGTGTGTATGATCCATATCCCTTAACATCCTTTCGTCATATCATCATAGTCGAGCGTCGTGAAGGAGGCCTCCTCTCGACGCCGTGACCGCCGTGAATTGTCCTTCGAAAGACACAAATCACCTTAGGTGTACACGTTTATTCTAGCTGTGTTGTCCTTCCCAAGACGGGATCCGATATCGATTTTCATTCATAAGTTGGTAATAACCCAACAACATTCATAACATTTCATAACATCTCATAACATCTCATGGATAGGATACATACACAAAACATAAACATTTTGGCGGTAATCATGTAAACATTTTATCAACAGTTGAAATAAGCATCGTAAATAAATATTTCAAAAGCATTTTATTTTTGAGTAGAGTAAAGCCCACCGGATCATGATCGCCTTAATCCCATTTCTTGGGTGTAAGTCCTAGCTTTAACCTATCTATTCTTGGCCTTGAGGTTTTGGAGTGGAAAATCCATTGGGTCTTAGAACCAATATTTCTACTTTAGTGTATATCATGGTATGATATACACTCGATTGACCACGTGATAGACTCTAGTCGAATATTTCACGTTAAGGTATGCTTTCGTGAAAATATCGTATCATGATGTTTTATCATAATTCGTACATCTTATAATGCTCTATTGTACCTTGCGACATAACATAATGAATGCATCGATTAATAGCATGTTAGTCACATAAGGCATACTTCACATAGGGTTTCCAATACTTAGTCAAATTTCAGTGTTTTAATTTCAGCAAAACAGCTTGAAACAACCCAAGTGACGTACTTTGACGACCCATAACTCTCGATTCAGAATACGTATGGTCGCACAAAGATACATTCTGAAACCTCTAAACATGTACTACAAGTTCTAAGAAGAATTAAATCCAAAAGAGTCGTGGTTCTGGAGATATAGGGTCTCAAAGTGGGCAACTCAAACTGACTTCTATACTTAGAAAATTTTCAGAATTTTCAGTTTTAGCTTAACGACGAGGGTTTTGTGAGGCTCGTAACTTTTGACTCGCAATGCGAAATGGCTGCAGGCTACCAATTTAGAAACCTTGTAACAAGTACTACATATGTCATGAAGACCATACTGGAAAATATCTAACTCATCGAGAAATACATAAGTCCAAAGTTGACTAGTTGAAATGGACAGTTTCCAGTAGGTGACTTTGGATTGATGAAAGGTATACCTATAAAAGATGGTTTGGGATGAAACTTTCCAGATCACAACTAGACATGGTGGGGAACATTTATTATGAAGAAACCCAAGTCCAAATCGGACTACAAATGGCTTGAACACCTCACGTAAAGTCATACTCGAACAGCCTATTATATGAAAAATTTACTAAGGCAGTTTGTCCAAAACAACTTACTGTAATGTATCAACTTTAAAATTCACCGTGAGTTCATTATAAGGAATCGGGAAATGAAACCAATCATATTGAAAAGCCACTTAAGTCTAGTTTTATCCAGAAAAGCCTCACTCAATGATTCACCATAGATTGGGAGATAAAATATTTTACCACAAGCTATCACTCCCGTGACAATTTTGTGCAGTTGTCTTGTAAAATCTGGAATAAATAGTAAAGATTTTAGAAAATTCTGAAAATTTACAGGAATCTTCTAGACATGCTGAATTATGTTTCTGCCAAATTTTAGAGTTTTATCATTAGTCAAACTTAAAAGAAAGCCACGCACTATGGGTGATAAACACGGCGATTTCGGAGATTTGTGCAGTGTTTTTGATAAATACAATTAAAATAGCAAATCAAGTTGGATGGACTTGAAATTTTACAGAGGCATACTAGACACATATAATTTCAACATATAAAAAATTCACAATCATCGGACCACTGAAACTTAGTCAAATAAATTCGTGAAGTTGCTGTTCGTCCAGGAAATCAACATGCAATGATCAAAAGTATGGAATCTACCTATTAAATCAACATGCAATCACTTTCAAGCATAGACCCAACACATTCAAGCATATTGATGAACATGCATGTGTATATCTTGATCATCCCTAGGATCTAAGGAGATGGTATCTACCTTAGCCACGAAATCGAGAGGGATGAAGAGGAAGGGGATGGTTGTCCATCTTGAGCTAGGAGCTTATGTCCACTTTTTTGATGGTGTAGTGGCTGATCTTGAAGCTGTTCTTGGAGGGGGAAATGGACGAAAATGGGGGAAAGAGAGAGGGGAGAGGGACGGCAAAAATGAGGGAGAGAGTGGCTGGAGTTTGGGGGGGTATGTGTAGTGGTGTGCTTGTGGGTGACATTTGTCACCCTAGTACATGCATAGAAACAACACACATGCACACACTCTTGCACTCCTCTCTACACACACATATATGCACGATTTTGTGCATATATATATATAAATTCAGTATTTAATTGTTTAATTATGATATATAATTAATCACCTTGCCATAATAGATACATGTAATAGGAAAATCAACAACACACTTTGTTACACCTTGAGGGTTTTCGCTATTACACATAAATCATAGGTCAAATTTTTATTTTCCATGCCCAACATTGATATATGTTATGACATATAGTTTAGATGATAAATAATATCATAGGATAAATTAATGACATCATTTTATGCGACAAAATCGAGTTCGAAAATTAGGGTTTCGAGCGTTTGAAAAATTGGTAACTATCGAATCTTGATGATCTAGCATTGATTTAATGCTAAATAATACTGTAATTACATATACTAATCATAGGAAATTAATTCCTATAATTTCTTGATCGATTAAAGCGATTTTCGTTTCATCTTAAAACGTTAATGTTTGAAAGCGTTGCAAAGCGTTCATTATCGACTCATCTCGAAATGGTCGTAATAAAGTGGTAATCACTTTATTAAATTATTCCATTTATAATGGAATTCAATCCTAAGCAATTGCTTAGAAAGATTTCATGAAGTTTTAACTATCGATCTGCGATCGACGTTAAAATTATCTTTATGATACACTTCATAAACTTCTATTCCTTTATTCACGATTCTCGGTGAATATAAAATAGAATTCATTTCCTCGTGATTAATCGAAGTCATTATTCGATGTCATGCGATTGAATATCTCGGTAAAACTCTAATTTACGGGTTTTAAATACCACGATTAGGCGTTTAATTACTGCGGTATTACATCCTACCCCTTAAAAGAAATTTCGTCCCTAAATTTGCATACCTCATAAAGTATGGGTATCTTAACATCATAACATTATAACTTTCTATGTGCTTTTCTTTCGTCCATGGTTCTTCCATTGGACTTTCATTATAAGACCCAAACTTCCTTCTTTAATCGTTGAATCGCATGCGATCAAATTAGTCGTAGATTTTCATCATAACTCATCCGAGTCAAAGGTCGTGTCATCATGTTGGTTTACGAGAATTGGGTCATTTTCGTATTTCAATAAGCTGCGACACGTGGAAAAACATTTCGTACTTTCCCCAAATGTGGTGGAAGTACCAAGCTATAAGCTACTAGGCTATCATTGCTAGAGCTCGTAAGGTCCTTTAAAACGTGATCTAATCATTCTTTGCACCTGAATCCCTATATTTTTCTAGATTTAGAAATCTTAAGAAACTTTAGTTCCGCATAAAAATGCAGTTCAAATTATGCGTATTAGCGTAAGACTCTTGTCTATCCTGAGCTTTTCCTATTCCTTGCCTTATTGGCAGATATCTTTATCATTTCATTTACAACGTCAGGACTTTATACTTTTTCTCACCTACTTTATTACAATAAAGTGGTGGTCGATATTCTTTTCGCACAATCGCCTCATAAGGCTACATTGATCGTTATTTGGTAGCTATGGTCGACGTAAACTTACCAAGTGGTACAATCGTTCTCACTTGCATCTTGGTTTAACACTTATGTTCTATCGTATCCTTAAACGTGCATACTTGTCTCTTCGATTGTCTATCCGTCTGCGTGAGTGGACATCTATGTTAAGAAGCAACCTCGTATCTAACTCCTTTTGTGAGTTAGTTCAAAATTAGGGTACTCTTGAAATCTCTATCCGAACGATAGGTTTTGGTACTCCTTGTAAATATCGATTTCCTTTATGTACGATCGAGCTAACTTATCGGATCTATGAGTCATCCGAATAGACAGAGACAAAACATAATTGGCGGTCGATCCACTACTAACCATATAGTAGTGCAACTTCTTTATGACTTTGGTAAAATCATCACAAGATCTATTTCTATATCATTCTATTTCCATTCGTAGTTCTAGAGATTATACTCTCTTATAAGGCCTTTGATACAATGCCTTTACTTATTGGTAACCGAGACACTGCTTGACAATCATGGTTACATCTCATTTCATTCCTTGCTATCTAACTTTTCTCGTAAATCATAATACATCTTAATAATGCCTGGTTGGGCGGTATGAGAAGGATCATGAAATTCATTCTTGATTTTATTTCTAAGCTTATTATTGCTTGGGAATATATGTATATATCTATCTCTTAGACAATATAACACTGTCTAGTGCTCCTTAAAATATCCTTTAGCTCTTTATTCCTTATTTTAATTTGCATTCTATTCCCATCTTCATTTTCTCTTTTTAGTCATATTTCACCTTGGTTGTGGGAATACTACTTACATTAGTCCTTGATTTCCCGACTATTTACATTCTCGTTTTCTTAACCTTTCGATGAGTTTTCCTTTTCTATAAGGACATACCATGATTTAGACTGAATTTTATATCTTAGGCATTAGATTCTACATTAACTGTTCATAGGTGATCATTTATCATAATTATAATCTTTTACTGATTCGTGCCATCTTTCTATCATGTATCCAAGTTCCTTTGCTCGACGAATAACTTCAACTTTTGTGAATTGTGAAGGGTTCTTAACTTATTGATATAGGAGTGATGTCCTTGCGACTTGGGTATTTATACTATCATCACTATCGAGGTAATAGATTTTGGCACTCAGTGAAGTCGTATAATTCCTTTACATACACCGGCTAACTTGTCGGATCCATAAGTACTTTGGATTGGTAGGAGGTGAGCACTCTTGGTGAGTCTATCAACAATTACCAATATGGCGGTGTTCCTCTTTTGATTTGGGTAAGTTCGAATGAAGTCCATCGTTATTTCATCCCATTTCCACTCGGGTATTTCCAATGGTCAGTAACTTTCCGTATGGACGTTGGTGTAACGCTTTCATCTGCTGGCAAACAAGGCGGTGTTCTCTGAAAGAAGCTATGTCTCGTTTCATGCCTTCCCACCAAAACTTTTCTTCGTGTCTTGGTACACCTTAGTACTATCTCGGGTGGGCGGTGTAGGGTATTTCGTGAGCCTCAACCATTATTTCATTTCAAGTTTTGCGTCGTGCGAACGCATATTCTTCCTTCGACAATAAGGCGTTGTCAAGCGCCTCCGGAAGTTCTTAAATCCTTGACCTTACCCTTTCTCGGATCCTTTCTAACTTTTCCTCCATCCTTTGTCTCTCGTGATCCTTTTCTTAAATCGATTACATCACTATTTCAAGTCATGAGTTGGGAAATTACTTCATGTGGCCTAAGTCATTGTGACACAAGTTATTATTTATCTCATATTAATACATAGCCTTACTTTTATTAATCCGTAAATTTGATTCCTTTTTGGGGTTGCTATGTTATTGGCGCTTGCTACTTTAGAGTCTCAATGGATCTCTAATAGTAGTTAATCAATCTATAAAATTCGATCTTATTTTAGGTCATCGGCGTCTTTCATCTTTAATTGTTTTGTCCTTTGTCGGATCTACATTGTTTTCTTCTAAGGACACTATGTGCTGAACAATATTTCTCTTTTAAAAAATTTACAAAGCAGATTTGCAAAATTCGCTTGGCTCTTAAAAGTTGTGAGACGACCTTGATTTTCTCTATGTTTTCTCGTCCTTTGAATAGATAAGAACATCATCTATGAGGATTGAGATAAAATTATCTAGGTATGTGTGAAACACTGATTTTGAGGTTCATAAATGTGGTGCATTGGTTAGTCCGAATGACGTAACTATTATCTCATAATAACCATATTTTATTCAGAACAATTCATTTCCGTGTTTCGTATACCATTCTTCAAGACCACATAATATTACATCATAATGCCTCAGTGAGGACTTTTCATACATTACTTACGAGGGTCGGTCTACCGAGCTAACTGATTATAAGGCGTCTAACTCTTTTTACACTCAAAACTTTGACACTTCTTCACCATATTCATAAACTCTTCCAAACTACGTTTATTTTACATATTATAATCACATCATTTTCATCATAAACCATTATTTACATATAAGTCTTATAGGATCCTAGGATTTTGGGTCTCTGAGTGACCTTCGTCGGAGTTGTACTTCTCCCTTGGAAACTTGCCTTTCTCCAAGTACGTTTTTGTTTTCATACTTCTGATGGTCGTTCTCTTTTAGAGAGCCAGGGGTCAAGCTGCTCCCCGTTTCTTCTTCAATACTAGAAGTTGGTGTTACTTTTATCAGAAAGTATGGTTGGGTTGGTAGCGGTAATTCTCCTAATCCGCGAGGGCGATAAGATTTTATCCTTTTGCCCTTCTCGTCTCTTTCTGGTACCATTGATGGCACAGGACGTGGGACGGCATTTGGAACATCATGGTACAACCATTCCTTTATGCCGTGCTGTGCAACTTGCCGAGGTTCAGGACAAGTACTCGTAGGTGTCGTTCCCTACGCATTATATGTATGCTTAAACTTGTTGATAAATCCGGTAAGTGCAGCCGAGACTTTAGAATTTTCTCATGGAGAAATTATTCTTTTGATACTTCTTTTGTAAAAATTCCTCCGATCTGTTGGCAACTGACAGATACGTCGTTGGGTACCATCCTTATTTGACACTCTATAGTTACGAGCATCCAGTCCGAGGTGCAAATATTTCTTCAAAACTATTCTGAATCCATGCCTAGTTCATAATAAAAGAGCCGATATGCTCGTGTGAGTTATAACCTTGTAGGCCTTGGGGTTAACTCTTACCGTTAAACTCTCTTTTCTTGTCATCTCAGAACGGATATTTTAGATAAATCCGACTTAATTTAAGCAATGGAGGATTTCTAAACAAGAAGGATCTCTTAAAGAATTATACACTTTAAGACATATATAACCCGTAGATGACTCATGACTCTTATCTTAATACTCATTTCGCTTTACATCTTGATCAGATATTGCCTTAAAGATATTCGCATAGGCGAACAAGGTAGTCTTGATATTTTGTCGTAAAACCTCTAACGAAAAGGCTAGGCCCGTGTTACTAATCACATGAATGACGACCATTTCAAACTTCTTGTCTCTAAAATTATATCTACGTTCCACATAGTTATAATGATCCAAATCATTGGATAGCACTTTAGGCGATTCTAGGTTCAATTTTGAGCTTGAGCAACACTTGCGATGGTCAAAATTCCCGTATAGGTAAGGAGATTTTCATTTCTTGATTCGTTTACCCTGAGTTGGGTTCTATCGCTTCTCGCATACTTGTGCGATGTCAGCGAAGCACCTAAATTGAACAAAATCTTATGGGTATTCGAGAAATTTTCCTCATACCTATCCTACCTTTTGTTCTGCTTGTTACTGTTTTCGATCAAGGTGTAGGCTTTGGTCTACGGTGTTCCCGCTATTCAAGTAAATATCTATTTCATATGTCATCGTCCTTTCCATCGGGACATTATGTTCCTCGCTATGGTCTTTTGTTGCCTCATTCACCCTATACTTCTCGGTATTAGTATCGTTATGCTTTTACTAATAGCATTCATGGTTAGGTTTACATCAACTTATCCTTTGATATTGATATATTTCCATAACTAAGTCTCATCTTAGAGATCGTCATGTTTTATCACTATCATTCATTCCTAATCCGGTATGAATGATTTAATTCCTTTTCACTTTATCGATCTTAGGAATATATTTCTCATATGTCCTTACTTTAAACTCCTTTCTAGAAATCCTTGTCTTGGCATTTAGTGCCATCATTTGTAATATCCCTTTTTGGATATCGTCATTTCTTCTTAATCTTTATTGATTCATCATGCGATTTCGCATAAGATAAAATCCTTTGTCAATCGGGATGTATTATACTTTTACCTTGACGTCCAATATCTTTACCATTTTCTCGACATTCAATGATTTCTTCATTTCCATGTCGTTGATACTTAATACCTCACTTTATTGATCGTCACAAAATATGGGGTAAGATTTACAATTAGGTCCACCTTAAGATCCTTCCATGTGAATCTTTTCCCGTGTTCTCTTGGATGTATTTCCTTTGCAAGATCTATAGAAACTATCTTGTTTGTTAACTATTAAGTTACACAAGACAAGCGTTTTGTGTCATTATAACTTAGGGTATTAAGATTTATTTCAAAATAATGAATCTATTTCTTAATCTGCTTCCTTACTTCAAGGAAATTACCTTACTTATCAAGTCATAACATTTACAAACTTATGTCATATCGTGAACTATCTAATTGTATAGCTCGTACTTTCTTACGCTATTTTGACTTTTATGCATTTTCATGAGCATGGTATTTGAAAGAAATCTTACTTTCATTATACTTGCCCCCACTTTCGTGACTAGAATCGTTATCCTTGTCGTACGGCTCGCTTTGAAGATATTTTCTTCACACTGGCTTACATTCTAGGGCTATCCTAGTCGCTCACACAATCTCGGGGTTATGATTTCTCAATCTCATTATCTTTTTTTTTTTTTTTTTTAATTACTCGGAATCGATTATGCTCAAGCATAATCTCATTGATCGAGGTATAAATGAGAGATCTATTTTCTGAGACACTATCATTTCCTTATATATATATATATTCTTTGAAAAGAATATCTTGTATGCATCTTCATTCTTTTTAAACATGTCCAACCTACTAACGAGGTTTCAAGGACATTCAACTATCTTAAAGATAAGTTGTAATTGCTCTCGTCATGACATAATAAGGGAAATTAATATCCCACAGATATCATATACTTTTCTTTACTTTTACTCTTTGCATTCAATGCTAAAGAGTATCTTATTCATAACTTTGTTATCATAACAGTCGTATAATGGTATAACTTCATTGTTATCATTCTTTGTTAACCCCATCAAGGGTCATCACATCATGTGTGCCACAGGAAAAATATCTCGTCTCATCGAGATTTTCTTTACATCATAATTTCTTGATGTCTATCACTTTACTGATCTGAAACTTTTAGGTGACTAAAATAAGTCAACCTATTTCATGTCTAATATTGATCGCTTTACTAATTCGCACTTAGGTGACAATGTAAGTCAACTTTCATCTTACTTGATGGTTTCAAGAGTCGAGAAGAAATTATCACGACTACCTACAAAAGGTATTGTCTCATCCATCAAGATAACATCTTTTTAATGATCTAAATCGATATGTTTTCTTAGACTGAATAATGGGGCTCTAGGGTCCGAAGACCAGAATGACGACTACTGAGATTTCTTTGGTCATATGGGCTGGCCAGACCCGTCACAATTATATTCTCAGTCACATAAGGCTTTGGGTTCAAAAGGACACTTTGTAAATTTTTGGGTTGGAAGTTTTCTTTAGAAGAAGTGAGAAACTCGAATGATTTCTCAATTGGAACTAGGTCATAGAGTTAAACTCAATGACAGAAATTGGGTAATGGATATAATTTGAAAACTTATATACCCGTAATAGGTCATCAACAAAGTTCTCATGTATGTCAAGGTTCTACTTGTATTACTGAAGATCTTACTTTCTTAGTAACATTCTAGGATTCGTATCATACTATAACAGTCTTACTCTTTTCAAATCATAGAACTAACTTCAACTGATTCTCATGAATTCTGGAGTAGGAATCAGGAATTTGGTCCTTCATAAGAAATGAAGTACAGTGCATTAGGAGCACGTAGGTGAAAACCATACTTAAATCGGAGTTCACACGATCAAGAACTAGTCAAAACAAAATCACTGCGCAGTGCAGGGAAATTTACACGCGTTTGCGCCGAGGTCATAAGCGATGCCGACACCAAGGTCGTGCATGCCGTTACCTATGCCGAGGTAGTACAGAATATTGCCGACACCGAGGTCAGACAAACTACCCCAGTCGATATGTCAAAGGCGGTGTTATAAATGCCGATTTCGAAGTCGACAGTCGCACATGCCGAGGTCGAAGCCGAAGTCGTACATGTCGAGGTCGAACAATTTCGTATAAATCTTTCACTTTTCTTCACTCAAGATGGAATGAAGTTCTCAAATCCATCACTAATCTTGTTCTTGTAATTGAAGGAAATTCTTACTTCTATGTTCTTTCGTAGAAAGGGATCATGCGTCTTATAAGGTCTACGTTCTGTTGAGCTAGCATGCTCATCATCATAATCAACTTTGAGATTGAAGTAAAACTTCGAATATTCCTACGTAGCTCATTTGTACGCAGGTATTTCGTTGAATTTAAAGAATTCAACATATCATATTTGACAATTCAATGTCCAATCTCAATCATCTTAAACATGAATAATCATAACTTTGTTCATAATAATGAACCCTTATTAAATTCCAGGAATTCAAACATTTCATCTTTGGCATATCGTGCCACAACTTTCTCATATCATTGTCATCATTTGTCTTATATCTTCCTTCCTTTCATAACTTTCTTGACAAATCATTTGTCACAACATTCATTCTCAACCTTTCTCATAGCTTTCATTTCACTTGATAAAATTTTGTTTCACTTTCAAACTTTTCGTTTTCAATTCGAGAAAAATAATTTCATAAACATTCATCTGGCCAAGCTAATTTTCAAAACTTTGGAAAAAGAGTCATTTACCTCATTTCGGTTGAGCTTGATGTGATGGAGTGTTGAGCATTGTCAGCTGATCTCTAGAAGTCTAATGACTCAATCTAGACTTAACCCTAAAGGATATTTTGGGTTAAAGAGCGAACCGCTCTGATACCACCCTGTCACAGCCCCACAATCCTAAATACGGATTAGCAGGGACTATAACTGTAAACATGAGTGAACATCATGGAGACTCTCTTTAATAAAAAGCATAATACATATGTCATTTATATTTTTGGACTATATTACATAATTTGGGGTTCTTGCAGCGGAAGACATGTGATATGTACATATGACGATGTACTATCAAGGTATAAACTTTTCAGCGACAACAGTCCTAATGCTCAACACTGCTCCATCCATCATCTGCTCAACCTGCACATTTAAAAACAAACATGCAGGGCTGAGTACAAGAATGCACTCAGTGGACTCATGCCAAAAACATTTTATCATTTGAAGATTACACTGCCACATCATGGTAAGACACAAGGGTTTTAGTTGAAAATGCCTTGTGCTTACTAAAGCATTTTATCAGTTCATAAAAATCATCGCCTGGCCAGGCATTTTTCTTGGTGTGTATGATCCATATCCCTTAACATCCTTTCGTCATATCATCATAGTCGAACGTCGTGAAGGAGGCCTCCTCACTGACGCCGCGATCGGCCGTGAATTGTCCTTACAAAGACACGGTCACCTTAGGTGTACACGTTAATCCTAGCTGTATTGTCCTTCCAAGACAGGATCCGATATCGATTTTCATTCATAAGTTGGAATAACCCAACAACATTCATAACATTTCATAACCTCTCATAACATCTCATGGATAGGATACATACACAAAACATAAACATTTTTGGCGGTAATCATGTAAACATTTTATCAACAGTTGAAATAAGCATCGTAAATAAATATTTCAAAAGCATTTTATTTTGAGTAGAGTAAAGCCCACCGGATGTAGATCGCTTTAATCCCATTTCTTGGACTGTAAGTCCTAGCTTTAGCCTATCTATTCTTGGCCTTGAGGTTTTGGAGCTGGAAAAATCCATTGGGTCTTAGAACCAATATTTCTACTTTAGTGTATATCATGGTATGATATACACTCAATTGACCATGTGATAGCACCTAGTCAAATATTTCACGTTAAGGTATGCTTTCGTGAAAATATCGTATCATGATGTTTTATCATAATTCGTACATCTTATAATGCTCTATTGTACCTTGCGACATAACATAATGAATGCATCGATTAATAGCATGTTAGTCACATAAGGCATACTTCACATAGGGGTTTCCAATACTTAGTCAAATTTCAAGTGTTTTAATTTCAGCAAAAACAGCTTGAAACAACCCAAGTGACGTACTTTGACGACCCATAACTCTCGATTCAGAATACGTATGGTCGCACAAAGATACATTCTGGAAACCTCTAAACATTTACTACAAGTTCTAAGAAGGAATTAAATCCAAAAGAGTCGTGGTTCTGGAGATATAGGGTCTCAAAGTGGGCAACTCAAACTGACTTCTATACTTAGAAAATTTTTCAGAATTTTCAGTTTTAGCTTAACGACGAGGGGTTTTGCGAGGCTCGTAACTTTTGACTCGCAATGCGAAAATGGCTGCAGGCTACCAATTTAGAAACCTTGTAACAAGTACTACATATGTCATGAAGACCATACTGGAAAATATCTAACTCATCGAGAAATACATAAGTCCAAAGTTGACTAGTTGGAAATGGACAGTTTCCAGTAGGTGACTTTGGGTCGATGAAAGGTATACCTATAAAAGATGGTTTGGGATGAAACTTTCCAGATCACAACTAGACATGGTGGGGAACATTTCTTATGAAGAAACCCAAGTCCAAATCGGACTACAAATGGCTTGAACACCTCACGTAAAAGTCATACTCGAACAGCCTATTATATGAAAAATTTACTAAGGCAGTTTGTCCAAAACAACTTACTGTAATGTATCAACTTTAAAAATTCACCGTGAGTTCATTATAAGGAATCGGGAAATGAAACCAATCATATTGAAAATCCACTTAAGTCTAGTTTTATCCAGAAAAAGCCTCACTCAATGATTCACCATAGATTGGGAGATAAAAATATTTTACCACAAGCTATCACTCCCGTGACAATTTTGTGCAGTTGTCTTGTAAAATCTGGAATAAATAGTAAAGATTTTTAGAAAATTCTGAAAATTTACAGGAATCTTCTAGACATGCTGAATTATGTTTCTGCCAAATTTTAGAGTTTTATCATTAGCCAAACTTAAAACGAAAGCCACGCACTATGGGTGATAAACATGGCGATTTCGCAGATTTGTGCAGTGTTTTTGATAAATACAATTAAAATATCAAATCAAGTTGGATGGACTTGAAATTTTACAGAGGCATACTAGACACATATAATTTCAACATATAAAAAATTCACAATCATCGGACCACTGAAACTTAGTCAAATAAATTCGTGAAGTTGCTGTTCGTCCAGGAAATCAACATGCAATGATCAAAAGTATGGAATCTACCTATTAAATCAACATGCAATCACTTTCAAGCATAGACCCAACACATTCAAGCATATTGATGAACATGCATGTGTATATCTTGATCATCCCTAGGATCTAAGGAGATGGTATCTACCTTAGCCACGAAATCGAGAGGATGAAGAGGAAGGATGGTTGTCCATCTTGAGCTAGGAGCTTATGTCCACTTTTTGATGGTGTAGTGGCTGATCTTGAAGCTGTTCTTGGAGAAATGGACGAAAATGGGGAAAGAGAGAGGGAGAGGGACGGCAAAAATGAGGAGAGAGTGGCTGGAGTTTGGGGGGTTTGTGGTAGTGGTGTGCTTGTGGGTGACATTTGTCACCCCTAGTACATGCATAGAAACAACACACATGCACACACTCTTGCACTCCTCTCTACACACACATATATGCACGATTTTGTGCATATATATATATAAATTTCAGTATTTAATTGTTTAATTATGATACATAATTAATCACCTTGCCATAATAGATACATGTAATAGGAAAATCAACAACACACTTTGTTACACCTTCAAGGGTTTTCGGCTATTACACATAAACCATAGGTCAAATTTTTATTTTCCATGCCCAACATTGATATATGTTATGACATATAGTTTAGATGATAAATAATATCATAGGATAAATTAATGACATCATTTTATGCGACAAAAATCGAGTTCGAAAATTAGGGTTTTCGAACGTTTGAAAAATTGGTAACTATCGAATCTTGATGATCTAGCATTGATTTAATGCTAAATAATACTGTAATTACATATACTAATCATAGGAAATTAATTCCTATAATTTCCTGATCGATTAAAACGCTTTTCGTTTCATCTTAAAACGTTAACGTTTGAAAACGTTGCAAAACGTTCATTATCGACTCATCTCGAAATGGTCGTAATAAAGTGGTAATCACTTTATTAAATTATTCCATTTATAATGGAATTCAATCCTAAGCTTAATTGCTTAGAAAGATTTCATGAAGTTTTAACTATCGATCTGCGATCGACGTTAAAATTATCTTTGCCGATACACTTCATAAACTTCTATTCCTTTATTCACGATTCTCGGTGAATATAAAATAGAATTCATTTCCTCGTGATTAATCGAAGTCATTATTCGATGTCATACTGATTGAATATCTCAGTAAAAACTCTAATTTACGGGTTTTAAATACCGCAATTAGGCATTTAATTCTGCGGGGTATTACATGTATGTAAGGATTTAGTATGTGTATGATTTTCGAACCAAGAGCATGTGTTAAAATAATTTTCGAAAAATGCTAAAAATATTTTTGTGTTGACCGAATATGTTTCAAGTGTTTTTAGCATGGATTATTGCTCTATGATATGATTTAAGACCATGGTATATCATTTAGAAATTTTCAAAAACCCTATCTTTTATTTTGAAATTACCGTGAGCATATATGTATGTACCTTGGTGTATGATTTTATTTTTAAACATACAATGACATATTAATGCTCTAGAACCTTAGTTGTATGTTCTATGATTTATCTAGAATTTTTGAAAATCAAATGCTTGAGAGTTGATTAGTACCGTGAGCATATAGTATGTTTATGTTGGTGTATGATTTTTATTTTGAACATCCAATGGTGTATTGATGCTTTAATGTATTAAATATGTGATGTATGATTTTATTGGAATTTTTGGAGATCAAATGCTAAATTAAATCAAATAAACCGTGAGCTTCAAGCTCTTGAAGGTGATGATTTAATTATTTTGATAAATATTATGATGTTATATTGTTGTACTATAGTGTATAAGCATGGTATATAATTGTTAGAATTTTTGAAAACCAAAAACCAAATAATAATCAAAAAAGCCGAGAGCTATATGCTCATATGGTGATGATTTCAATTGGTTTGGTTGATGTTATGATGCTACAATGTTATAATATAATGTTTGATCATATTAGAAATTATTTAGAATTTTTAGAAATTGTTTGATAATTATTGGGTAATTATCTTGAAATTACCGTGAATATTATTACATGTTCATGAATGAATGGTTATGATGAACTATAGGTTATAATTGTGACATATATTGATGGTGGGATATTATACTATGTGTATATCAATTTTGGAAATTTTTGGACAATTATTACTAATTTTCGAAAACTACCGAATTATATATATGTATATATATTAATAAATGGCAGACAATATCATATGAATGATATCAATTCATATTCTGGACCATAGTGTATAATAATACACTATATTAATTTAGAAAAAATTTCGAAAGTCATTTGGTAATTTTAAATCAATTATCGAGAATTTTCGATAATTAATAAGGATTTTAAATCCTTTTTAATTCAGTTTATTAATAAATTATATGTCTAATTAATATTCTGGACATATTTGAAATTTATAAAATTTTTAAACATAGATTGCTATGTTTGAGACAAACGTTTATTTTTAACGTTTTTAAATCGAAAAATATACGTTTTGAATATAAAAGGATTAATAATTGCGAAAATTATTTATAAGTCCTTTGATTTACGTGATAAATCGAGAAATAGGACTTTACGATTTTTAATTGATCGAATTTCTATTTATAAATAAAATAGTAAGAAATTACTATTTAAAAGTCAAAATTGTTGACTTTGTTGACCAGTGTTGACTTCGTTGACTTTTTAAATCAAACGTACGATTATACGTTCGATAAATACGCCAGTACGCGTAAGATATACTAATTGAGTATGATACCTCATTAGTAAGAAAAGATTTCACAAATGAAATCCATATATCGAGAAACGTACTTATGTTACGTAAAATGTTTAAACCGGAAAGGTTAAAACGAAATAGTTGAGCGTATCTCGAAGGGCGAGAACAATTCAATTATATACGTATTTGAAAACGTATTGAATTCATTAAGAATTGATTCACCTCGATATAAGATATCAAGTTTATCTTAGATTTTGAAAGTCTCGAGAGACTTCACGACGCATTAAAACCTCACTTTTTCCTAGGTGTGGGCCTTGAACGCCATGATCGGATCTTGACGTGCAAACAAACTGGGACTCGATTTACGACAAACTATAGTCGGTGGGCCCTTTTCTTACCTCGCTAATTTGGGCTTACTCTTGAAACAAAATGTGACTTTCTTGTATTATGACGAGTTATGTCGTTTGTGGGTCACATGACCTTTATTAATGTCGGGTCTGTCTTGGGATGATAAATGCACGGCTAGGATTGGCGTGAAGGTTGGAACTATATGCTATGTTAACATACGCTTGTGAGGTATTTGTGTCTTTGTGCGGGATTACGGCCGGTCACGGCGTCGTAGAAGGAGAGCCTCACTCTCGGCGTTTGATTTTAATCTTGTTATGAATTGTGACTATGAGATACGGACCATACACACCAAGAAAATGCTCGGCGGCGATGTTTATGAACTGAAAATGTTTTAGTAAGCCTGAGGCATTTCAACAAAACCACTTGTGACTTACTCGATATTGGCAGCGTAATTTTAAAACCAAATGTTTTCGGCATGAGTCCACTGAGTGCAATTTCTTGTACTTAGCCTTGCATGTTTGTTTTTAAATGTGCAGGTTGAGCTTCGATGATGGTGATGGGGAAAGTGTTGAGAAGTCCAGTGTCCTTGACCAATTTATTAGAATTTGTGGTTTTCACCTTGAATGCATATCATCATATATGTATTCACACTTTCTATTTGCTAAACTCTGAATTCATTTACTTTATGTTACGGTATGAATTGTTAAGGTCTCTCGGTCATTTATATCTTTGGATTGTGGGAGGATAATGCAACATGAATTATTGAGGTCCATCGGACTACTGTTAAGTCTTTGGGTCCGATGGTAGAACCATTTTGAATCGTTATGACATCATCTTATGTTATGATCAAGTATCTTAGATTATTCTTATTATATCATTATATCATGTTCGAGCATGCTAGTTTATTGTTATTATGCATCTTTATCTTAGCCGTGTAACCCCTAAAATACTACTCCTAGTATTAGTCGCCCTCCAGTCCGGGTCGTCCGGAGTGGGGTCGTGACATGATGATCAAAAGCAAAGGATTTTGCTTCAATTAATTGTGAGTGAGATGTGCATTTACTAAGGAATATGTGATGTAATAAAGTAGTGTTGACTCACAAATTAATTGTCTTGCAAATTGTATTGTGAGAGAGCCGTGAGGATTGTAGGAATAGGTTAAGTATTTATTTCATTTCACTTTAGTACTTAAGCATTTGGATAAAACAAATCAACACACTTATCTCTCTCAACACAAAAGAACCGTGAGCTTTTCCTTGAGAAAACTTTGAGAGTTCTTCCTTTCAATTGCCAAAAGCTTGCTACTAAATCCCTTGTGCAATAAATCAAAGCCGGTAAAGAGGTTAGGAATCGAACAAGCTTCGATTATCGTTAAAATTTCCAATTTCTAACCGTTAGATTTAAATATATATGCTTTGATTCTTATGAGAAAAATAGGATAAATCATGTTAGCATGCTTAGTTGTTCATTAATAATGTCAGCATAATGTATATGCTTTATATATTATGATTTAAGTCTGAAGATAATTATGTTACAAATTTTATTATGTTGATCGAAAATTCTTAGGTTTAAATTGATGATGGATTAATGTTATATGATAGTAAAGGAGCTCTTTGTGATTATTTGGGAATTTTAGAAATCATATGCTATGTTTTTATAATTACGAAATTAAATGAAATTCATATGTTGATGTACAAATTTTATTTAAGTGATATTATTGCATATTATTGATCTAGGGCATTGATTTAATGATATGTGAATTTATTAGAAATTTTGAAAATTGTATGTTCATATTTTCAAAATTTTCTAGAATGCCTATGTTGGAGTATGTTGATGTGTGAATTGATTTTATTGGATATTATGCAAGATTAATGATATAGAATGATGTTTAGGCATTGTGTAATTTTATTAAATTTTAGAAAAAATTTGGTTATATTTTGGAAAAAATCGAGAGCTATAAGAATGGGATAGGCGATGCCCAAATTTTCTATAGCTAATGTTAATACATATTAATGATCCTATGATAATATAGTGTACTATATGAATTTAGAGGAATTTTTGGAATGGTTTAAGAATTTAATCTCTAAAATCCGTGAGCTTGGGATGATATATTAAGGATTTTAAATCCTTTTTTTATCAAGAAAAATAATACATTATATGTCTAGAAATTATTTTAGACATATTAAGAATTTATGGAATTTTAGAAACATAGTATACTATGTTTACGGCGAAACGTTATATTAAATAACGTTGGAAATGAAAAATAATGTATTATGTATAAGTTAATTCATATTAAAGTAAAATATTAATCAAGTTTATTTATTAGCGTGAAAAATCGAGAATTAGGGTTTTATGAAAAGAAATCGTTTGAAAATCGATTTTTATAGAAATTGGTTATGAAAAATGTTAAGAAAAGTCAAAACGTTGACTTAAGATTTAAACGTATTAAATACGTTGAATAAATACACTAATACGTGTAAAACGTATTAATTTTATAAGAATATCTCATTTGTGAGAAATGATTTCATAATTGAAATCATTTTTATCAAAGGACGTTAGTACACGTTCAACGTTTAACCTAAATGGTTAATATGAGATCGTAGATCATATTACGTCTCTATCAAAAATGCGAGAAATATTTAGTTAAGATACGTTGAAACGACGTATTAAAATTAGTTAAGGAATGCGAGTTATTACCTTATAAGTTATCAAAGTTTATTAAACTTTGATGTTCTCGAAAAACATGACCGACATACTAATGTAGTTTTTACGTAAAGGTTGGACGTGGACGTGAGCAAAAGACGTGAAAAGGGAATCGTATTTGGTAATCGACGATCCAGGTGGGCTTTACTATACTCAAAAAGATAAAATGCTTACCAAATGTTTTATTTACGATGCTTATTTGCAAGAAATGATAATGAAATGATTTATTTAATTACCTGCCCAAAATGTTTATGTTTTATGTATGTATCCTATCCATGAATGTTGATGAATGTGTTGGTTCGCTACCAACTTATGAATGAAATCGAATTCGGATCCTATGCTTAAAGCTTATACAGCTAGGATTAACGTGTACACTTAATGGTGATTGAAATTTGTAAGGACAATGCACGATCGGTCGCGGCGGCGTAGAGGAGGCCTCGCTACGGCGTTAATAAATGATATGAGGAAAGGAAGGGATATGGATCATACATACAAGGAAAACATGTCTGGCCAGACAACTATTTATGAAATGATGAAAATGTTTCGTAAATACAAGGCATTTTCAAATAAAATAAGCTATGATGGGCGATGTAATTTAAATTGATAAAATGTTTTGGCATGAGTTCACGGAGTGCATTCTTGTACTCACCGCATGTTTGTTTTAAATGTGCGAGTTGAGCGGATGGTGGATGGAGACGTGTTGAGTAGTCGGCTCTTTTGATGATAAGATTTTAGAAACCTTGAATACACATCGTCATATGTGTATTCACATGCTTCTCATTGCGATAGATGGTTATGTTGTGTTTTGATGTTGTGATCAAATTCCTCGGATCGGTGGATCTTTTGGTTAAGAACTTGTAGCCACTTTCTATATGTAAATTATGTGTGCCTTGTGCATGGGGTTGAAACTTCTCAGTTCACTGATGTTTGTTCCATAAGTCTTTGAGTAATTCTCTTTAATGTTACGTAATTCTTGCTCCAAGTTTCAGTCCTCGTTAATCCGTCCTTAGGATTAGTGGGAACATTACATTAAAACACCTAGCTTATCCTTAAAAATATCTTATTAACATAATTATTACATAACATCATCAATTGGATAGCAATTAAATTCAATTCACACTATAAGACCATATTTTCGAAACATATATAGCAATAATGATATACATTTTATTTTCTTGCAACATATAGCTAATATATAGCTATGTGACATATTATAAATCCTAGATGATAATTAAATCATAGGAAAAATAATAAAAATTATTCCATGTCACAAACCCTAATTTTCGAACACTATTTCAAAAATATCCTCAAATTAATTACATAAAATAATCATAGGAATTTAAATAATAAAATTCCTCAATCGTTAGACTAAGTTCTCGAATCGTCTCTAAACGTCGACATTCGAAACGTCTCAAAACGTTAATAATCGAATCATCTCAAATTGTTCATAATAAAGTCTTAATCACTTTATTCATTCATTTCGTTAATAAGGAAATTAAATTCTAAGCTTCGTCACTTAGAAATATCGTAAGACTAACTATCGACATTTAATCGGCGTTTGAATAATACTTTCAAGGAATAATATAAACTATATTCCTTAATTCACTACTCATTAGTGAATATGATATAAGAATCCTCGTATCAAGGATAATCGAAAATCAATATTCGATAAATTACTATTTCAATTATCGAGACGAAACCCTAATTTACGATTTTTATTATCGTAATTAAGCTTTAAAACTTCGGGATATTACAATCTACTACATACAACCATAAGAAGATGAAGTTTTCTTCACAAGAGAACTATACATATCTTTGACTTATTAGATTAGGTCACATCAATCTAAATAGGATCCAAAGACTGGCTAAGAAGGAGCGTTGAGTGAATTCACAGTTACTCAATTCCCAGTCTACGAATCCTGTATATATGGTAAGATGTCGACCAGGTCCTTCAAGGTAAAGGGTTATAGAGCTAAAGATGTGTTGGAATTAGTACACTCGACCAAAGTGGATCGATGTCTACATAAGCTCGGAGGTACAAAGTATTTTGTCACTTTCGTTGACGATTACTCAGTGCGAGCACACATACCGCTTCACCGCCATCTAAATGCTTTGAGAAATTCAAACAATTTAAGGTGAAAGTGGAGACTAAGCTAGGTAGGGGTGTCAAGTGGTTTCGATTTTGGTTAGGCAGAAGCCGAACCGAAACCAAATTCGGTTAACCGAAACCGAAAAATTCGGTTATCGGTTCGGTTTTGCCCAGAGTTGTTAATTTTTTAGTTATTGGTTAACCGATAACCGAACAGTTCGAATCGAAAATCGTTTTTATTTTTAATTATTAATTAATTAATTAAAAATTCTGAAAATCGATTTTTAATTTTTACTTTTTAATTATTTTAGTTATTTGTTCAATATTTTATTTATTTTTAATAAGTTCCAGTTTTTAATTATTATTTTATTTATTTTAATTATTATCTTATTTATTTTTATTATTAATTAATTTTAATTCGATTTCTCGGTTAACCGAAAATCGAACCGTCGGAATCGATCAGTTTTCGGTTAACCAAAAATTTAAAACGGTTCGGTTTCGGTTCTATTTTTTCAGAGAAATTCGGTTCGGTTAACCGACACCGAACCATTTAACAGCCGAAAAGCTAGGTAAAAGTATCAAGTCACTACGGTTTGACCACGGTGGCGAATACCTCAGCGACGAGTTTATGGACTACCTGATGCAGTGTGGGATTACATCCCGGCTCACTACACCGGGGACACTACAGTAAAACGGTGTGTCAGAGCAAAAAAATAGGACTCTCTTAGAGATGTTTAGATCAATGATGAGTTATGCAACCTGACCTATTTCGTTCTAGGGGTATGCCTTAGAAACAACGACATATTTGCTCAATCTAGTACCGTTGAAGTCGATCGACAAGATACCTTCGAGTTATGGTTTGAGCATAAGCTGGTTTAAGCTATATAAGGATATGGGATAGTCCGGCACATGAAATGAACAAGCGGTGATAAGTTGGAGGCTAGATCGATGCGAAATTTGTTTCTAGGATATCATCCTAGAGGAGCGAAAGGTGGTTATTTTATAGTCTAAGGATCGAAGGTCGTTATTAGTACCAATGCCCGATTCTTGGAGGGACTACATGAAAACAATAAATCAAGTTGAAATCATTCTTCAAGAAATGCAAGATGATCGTATTCTACAACCGATTCCACCAAAGGTACAAGATGTCAAGTCAGTGGGAGGATTTACACCGATACTTGAGAGATTGAAGTGGGTTGAATTTCACTACGGAGATCGATCGCATGTGAAGCCTACCCAGAAAGTTGTGCAAGAAAGGTCACTAAAAATTACTACACCCACTGTTGCTATTGTGTCAGTAGCGTCTCGCCGCAATGAAAGATTTGTGCGAGAACCCGATCAATTTATGTTCGTGGGTGAATCTTGGATTTAGTCGATGGGTGAACATGCTATAATCGACCCATGGACATACAATGAGGCAATACAAGACATAGATGCGAGAACATGGCACGTCGCTATGGACTTAGAGGTTGAGTCCATAACTACTATGGATGTATCTGAAAACAACTCTACCGGATGGCAAGGAAGTCATAGGTAGTAAGTGGGTATACAAGAGAAGAGATTACGATGGAAAGGTTTAGGCTTTTAAAGTCCGCTTATGGATAAAGGGTACACCGAGATTGAGGTGATCGATTACGATGATACCTTTGCGCTGTAGCAATAGTCAAGTCCATCAGAATTCTTACGCCATAACTAGCTCACTTGATCCTAGAGTTTTGGCAAATCGATGTGAAAATTGCTTTCTTAAACGGTTACCTTGAGGAAGGTCGAGACATCTATATGCAGCAACCCAGAGGTTTTGTGAAGAAAGGTGAGGAACATCTAGTGTGAAAGCGTAAGAAGTCCATTTATGAACTTAAGCAAGCTTCTCGGTCATGGAACATACGCTTTGGAGGTGATAAGACCTATGATTTTACCCGTTTTCTAGCGAGAGTTGATTGTATCGTTTAGATGTCAACGGTAACGTGATATTTCTTGCACTTTACGTAGATGACATGCTTCTACTTGGGAACAATGTGAAGCTTTTATCAGACATAAATAGTTGGTTATCTTATTAGTTTCGGTAAAATACTTGGGAGATCACGTACATTCTTGGGATCAAGGTTTACCGAGATCGTAAGATAAAAGTGTTGAGCTTATCTCAAGCATCTTACATTCATACTATGATTACTCGTTTTAGCATGCAAATCGCTAAAAAGGGATTGCTATCCTTCAGACATGGCGTTCCTTTATCTGAGGAGCAGTCGTCGAAGACTGCAAAGGAGATAGAGGAAATGAGACATGTTCCTTACACTTTCGCCATAGGAAGTCTCATGTATACGATGTTGTGCATGAGAACTGATATCGGTTATGCGGTAGGCATAGTACCAAGATATTAGTCTAACCCTAGATAAGCTCATTAGACTACGGTAAAGCATGTACTCAAGTACCTGAAAATGACTCGAGATTATAGGTTAGTTTGCTAGGAAGATAGTCTAATGCCTTTGGGTTATTCAGACTCGGATTCAAGCTGACCATGATGAGAAGAAGTCTACCGTAGGCTATGTGTTCACCTTAGGAGGTGGAGCCGTATCTTGGCGGAGTGCAAAGCAACGGTGCATCGCAGACTCCACCATGGAAGCCGAATATGTAGCCGCATCAGAGGCTGCTAAGGAGGCAGTATGATTCAAGAACTATCTCATGGATCTAGATGTGGTACCTTGTTTGCCAAAAAATATCATAGTGTTATGTGATAACTCTGATGCGGTAGCAAAATCGAAGGAACCACGGACTCATAAGGCGACGAAACATATAGAGAGAAAATACAACATCATACGAGAAATAGGACGATGAGGAGATGTGCTTATAGAGAAAGTTGGTACTGCGGATAACCTAGTTGACCCATTCACATTGCATGCCGTAAAGTTCTGACGAGCATGTTCGAGGACTCGGATTGCAAGATGCCCCCACTTTGAAACGAACTTTTGTATAAGTGGGAGAAGTAAAGTGATGGTGTTGTTTGTAATAGCTAGTAGGAGACACATTATATACTAAAAGTTTGCTTTAGTATAAGTGGAAGATTGTTGGATTTGTATCTTGAAAGCGTAATGGTTGAACTTGTATACAATGTTTCCTATTACAACTATTACAATCTCATATCTGTATTGTTTACTTGATTGCACATGTTGTCCCATTATCTCATACAAAAGTTAGATCATACAAGATGTCGTAAGATCACGTAAGTCCGTATGATTAGATAAGCTAGTTGAGATATAAAAGGATCACACCGAGACAACTTGAGGACGAGTTGTCGGTATAGGATCAAATATAGATAAGAAATAACTTGACGTATGTAGGTACATGTTGACGTATTGATGGATCAAAGTGAAAAGAGTTCTTCTATCATTTGTTGTGAAGAACCACATCGGTGACTTAACGTAGATCTAAACCTCGATTGTAGTAACCGAAAATCTTATAGCCCCATTAGAGCCGATTATGTCCTAATTAGGGCTTAAAGGCATTCGTCCTTAGAATTGATAAAGAAGTGCTTGATTAATTAGAAAGCGATAGAAATTCGATTATTTTCTAATCGAAGGAGTAGAATTCGAAGAAGTGGTAATTATTTATAAATGAGTTTATTTACAATAAAATGTGAAATATGTGGTTATTAGCACGTGTGTTTGAATGAAATTTTGTTAATTAGAAATTGTTCTAAAGAAAGTATATTAATTATTATTGTTTATGTGAGATTTATTTATAAAATGAGATGAAATAATGTTTAAGCTACTAAATGGCTTAAATAATTATATTTTATTTATATCTAATGAGAAGGAAATTATTTCTATGATTTAGAAATTTATGAATAAAGAGAATAATTATTTGATTATTTGTATATGAAAGAATTAAATCAATGTTTTTATGGTTTGCAATCCAACAATGAATTAAATTATTTTGGATCATTATATTAATGAGAAAATAGAGTTTTTGCTATTAAAGAATATTAATTTTCAATGTTAGCAAATTTGTTTAGAAAGGGTATTAATTTTCGAAAATTTATAAGAAAAGAAAGAAAATGAATGGAAAAATTTAATTAAATTAAATACATGAACCTTCTAGAAATTTTGTTCATTTTAAATCATCATCCACCTTCATTTTCCTCATAACTTTCGACACACACACATATGCACACACAAAAAATTATTTTCAATTTTTAATCCATGTTTAAGTGTGGAATTAAAGGGAAATCACTCCAAAGAAGGTAACAACCTTAATTAATCCAAGTTTTTGTGATTTAAATTGATGAACATGATGTTCTTATGTATGATGATTTTCAAAAATTATGAGATGTGATTTAATGTGGATTTGTTTAATTTATGTTATGTTTATTGATTTAATTATGCTTATGATGCATAATTAACATAAGCTATGGATTAAATTCTTTAAATTCATGAAAGTTGAGAATTAAAGTAGCATCATGAACCCTAATTTTTGTATGTATTATGTGTTATGATTTGATTAAATTGAGTTTGGATATGTGTAATTAAGTGAGAATAAACATGATTTGATAAAAGAAATTGGAAGAAATTGAAAGTTCACATGATTTCATAATTTTCAAAATTATGAGATTTGGGGACCTTTGAGTTGTTGATTTTATTTGATATAATTGATGTGATTTTGAAATCTAGAGTATAAATAATGCTTAAGTTGAATTTATAAGATTTTATGGACTTGAAATAATAAATGTATACAAAATCCTAAAGTTTCGAAAATTAAGGGGTTTGAATTATCTTTGATTTCTTGATTTTATTTGATGTATTTGATATGATTTTGAGATCTATGATATAAATAATGCCTAAGTTAAATTTATGGGATTTTATGGAATTGAAATGTGAAAGTTGAAAATTAAAGTTTAGTGCAAAGTTATGATTTTATGTGATGAACTTAGTTAAGGTTTGAATGATTATAGATTGATGATCATTGTTGATAAATATGTATAAATGTGAGTTGTTTGGACTAAAAATGAATTGTAGATTGAAAAGTTTATGTAATTACATATATAGGTGGTTGAAGGGCATAAGTTGATTATGGTATTAATGAATGAATTTGAACTTGTTTTAAGTTGATAAATGTGTATTGTGACATATGGTGATGATTGGATGGAGTTGGGATGAATTTGGTTGATTTGGTATTGAAATGGCGATGCGTTTTACAAACGTTACTCTGCCAAAATTTTGTTAAAATTAGCTATTAATAAGATGTTTTGATGATAGTTGAGTATGTATAGAAGTTCATTGGTATTAGATGACGACTCATGTGATTTTGATGTCGGACATAAGGGGTTGTTAGGTTTTGGCTAAGATTAGACGGTTAAAGCTTGTTGTGGAGTTCTCTATGCTCGTTTAGTTATATGAGACTTCGTTAAGTCTCGTTCGACGTTTAAGATTAGAGGATGAAATGACTAAGTGTATGAACCGTAGTGTCTCGATATCGAGAAAATATAGTCGTATCGACGACTAAGATAATCATGTTCTTGTTGGTTCTTGATAGGCTTTTATGCGATCTATGTTGATTGAAGAAATAAGAAGCGAGAAAAGAAGTGGAAGGCGTAAGTGCAAATCCGGTGATCGCATGAGTGGGTATAATTATTTTCTATAAAGATATGCTTATACTTTTATATATTTTTCAAATGATATGATATGCATTGCTTGCAAAGTTTGAAAGTTGATTGACTTGCCTAAGTTTAAGCATGAACATGAGCATAACCATGATGCACTACCTATCCACAGGAAAGAAAGAAAGAAAGAAAAGAAAGAATGAATTTACCGACGTCGGGTATGACCAGTAGTTGAGAACCTTCGGTCCAACTCGGGTATGTGATATTAAATTGTTTGAGAAGGAGGCCTACTTCTCAACACGCATAAAGAATCCATGGATATGGGAAGGAGAGAAGAAAGATGCATACCGACATGAAACATGTATATGCATATGATATTATGAGAATGAAAGCAGTAAGTATTTATTTATGAAAGCATTTGTTATGGCAAGTCAAGTTTATAGCCACAAGGGCAAAGTTTATTTTATGTTTTCGGCGATTACCCATCGAGTGCTTTTTGTACTCACGCCCTGCATATATTTCTAAATATAAAGGTTGAGCTTGAAAGGACGCTGGAATCGAATGCTGCGCAAAGGAGCTTCTCTAAGTAATTTGCTTCATGATAATATTGATAAATGGGTGATATTATTCATTTGATGTTCACATGTTTTTAATGCCCAGAGAGTTATGTCTTCACACATAATTCTCAGCTACACTTTCCGTTGCCGAACATTGGCTTTCACTTGTTATGTGTTATGCTAGAACAAAATGGTCATGTTCAATGCTCGGTTATGATTCAAATTGTTGATAAATTCTCAAAGTTTTCGAAGCATGCTCAATTACGTACCTCCTTGATATTGGCTATTCCATTGTGATTATTTGTCTTCAGCCATTATTTTCGTCATTCGAACTTTTATTGTGAATTGAGGATCGAGAATCAACTTTTATCCAATTATATTTTATCTCCTTGAACCATAAATGTTTGATTCATTCATGATGAAAGTTGTTGTCATCTTTTCTCATGACATATGTTTGAGCCCATTGTCATTAAATTTTCTTCTTAACCTCGAGTCACGGCCTAATTACCTATTTAGGTAGTCGGGTCATGACAGAATGGTATCAGAGCAGTTTTGAATTCCGAACCTGTGAGCCTTGGTAAATTTGTGCAGTTTGTGCGAGTTTTGAATTCTGAGCATGTGAATCCTTGAGAACTTTGTGCGGTTTGTGCCCGCTTTTGAAATTCGAGCCTATGAATCCTTGTGAACTTTGCACGTTGAACCCGATTTTAATCTGAACTTGTAAACCCATATGAGTTTTGTGCGATTGTGCACCTTGAGTATACAAATTCTTTTGAGTTATTCGTTTGAGAATTTGAGTTATGGAGTCAGTTGTTTGACTCTATCTTGAGAATATGAGTTTATGGAATCAGTTGTTTGATTCCGATTTGAGAATATGAGTTAAAGAGTCAGTTGTTCGTAAGAGGAGCTCAGCATTCGATTCCGTCATCTCTAGCTCACCAGGTAAAAGCTTATGATTTTGATTATGCTTATGATTATGATTTAAGAGCTTTTGATTATGATTATGCTTATAAGTATGATGATTATGGTTATCATAGAAGATGATTAAGTATGCGCCGTATTGAATGAATTGCTATATGAGAATGTTTGATTGAAGTGAGTTATTGCTTACGACCTAAAGTTGAAAAGAAATTATGAGAAAAGAACGACAGAGCAATATGAATATATATATTCCGCAAGAGTTTGAGTATTGATTTATATTAGATAACGAGGATCGTCCGGACAGTTCGGAAGAGTACTACTTGTTTATCGTCGTCTTGTTGTTGTTATCTCGTTGTCGTCATTACGATAGTCGTCGTTTCGTCTATCTTCATCAGCAAAGATCATATGAGTAGTTTACTTAGAGCGAAATTCTCACTCGATTTCATCGCTTGTGGAGAAAGGCATCTAAGCAAAGTATATCAGGACCAGACGGAATTCTCCAGCTTATTTTATTACCTAAGGAGTAGCGATATTTGCTTCCCAAACGATGATTAATGCACAAGCAAAAGAAGTGATCAAGGTTAAGAAGGAATAAGATACCAGTAATCACCCTCGTAATCGTTCGCCAGCTCACAAGTTTATTCCAGAAATCTCTGCATCAAAACTAGCGATCTCCTTAACGGTCGCTAGCCTGACCGTGGGAATCTACCCAAACGTTTCTATCATAAAACTGGTGACCGACCTCACGATCGTTAGTTCGGCTGCTAGGCACCACAACCTAATGAGAATTTGAAATTTCGGCCATTAACCATGAATACATTGGATCATTCTTTGGCACGTAACTCTCGTTTCTTTTGCTAATTTTTTTAAATTCCTAACTATCATCAGTTCTCATTATTATGTTCATTGAATTCTCTTTTAGCTCATTTTCCCTTATGATTGACTTCATCTCATTTATTCATCAGCTTCAGTTAATTGATTACTTTTATTTCAACATTGAGATGTTTCCTATTAACCTAGATTAGTATGATCAGCCTTGTTGCATATCTTGAGATTTCTATACCAATTTAGTTGTCTTATATTATCATGTTTATGAAACATCTCAATTGAGATTCGATGAGAGATTCAAGCTAATTCATTGATCGCGGATGTCTTAAATTATTTTTGTAATCGATCCCGATATCCTTTATTCCGAGTAGTTCTTTGTGCTTATTTTCCCGATCATGTTATTGATCCGTTATCTTTAGAGATTGAGGAAGAATTATAGAAAAGATTTATACCTCGAATTACGCAAACGTAAAGAGATTGTCTCATTATAGGATCGTGAGTCCTGCAGATCAATCCGTTATGTTCTTTATAAGTTGAAAAGATGAGAGGACATACTTGTTGGTTACTCAAATCGAAGCGTGGGTGATAATCGATCAACTCACAAAGTATGCTCATTTTATCCTGATCTCTATCACGTATGGAGCTGATAAGTTAGCTCGAAAATACGTCGAGAGATAGTACGTTTGCATGGAGTGCTTATCTTAATCACCTCAAGTAGAGACTTTAAGTTTACAATTCGTTTTAAACGGGTTTTCTACAAGAGATGAAGGCAAAATGGAATTAAGATACGACAACCGCTACAAGTAACGATTGATGGGGCGCTTTGGTGAAGCCTCTACAATATAAATTATAGATCGCTGCTCTTCAAGGATGCGATTGGAGAAAGAAAAGTGCTTGGACCAGAAGTGATTAAAGAAATGATCGTAATTATACGACAAGTCAAGAAAAGAATTAAATAAGCTCGAGATCGTCAGTCTTATGCAGATACAAGGTGAACGGAATCAAGCTTAGAGATTGGAGATAAAGTTTTAGTGAAAGTATAACCTTCCAAAGGAATATATCTTCGAATCAAAGAATAGCTCGCACCAAGATTTATCGACCGTATGAGATCTCGAGAATATTTTGCCAATCGCCTCTGATTTGCATTTCTCCAAGTTCGACGATATTCACAATGTGTTCCATGTATCGTAATTACGAAGATACGTGTTTGTTTCAAAACACATCATACACCAAGAGATATAATTCCCAAGATTAATTTGAGCTATGAAGAGAAATCAAATATGTATTCTAAACCGAAAAGAGCAAAGACTAAGGAATATGTCACGCCCTACCCTGTAGCCTTGGACTAGAGGGTGACTAATACTAGGAATAGTATTATAGGACAAATTGACCAAGATAAGTGGCCACATTGGTTATAAACTAGCATGCATAATATGGCATAAGATATTATCCCAATAATTCAAAAGGTTTAGGCCATCAGACCCAAAGATTAAACCGTGATCTGATGAACCTCAATAGTACAACAGTAGACATAATGTTAAAGAGTTTAGAGTTTAGCAGCGGAAAGTGTGTGAAGACATATATGATGATATGTATTGGCGAAAACCAAATCCTAAATAAGCGATCAAGGACACCGGACCCTCAACACTGACCTCCATCATCACCATCGAGCTCAACTGCACATTTAAAACAAACATGCGGGCTAAGTACAAGAAATTGCACTCGGTGGACTCATGCCGAAAACATTTGATAGTATTTGAATTACGCGCTAATATCGAGTAAGTCATGAGGTTTTAGTTAAAATTCCTTGTGCTTACCAAATCATTTTCGGTTAAGAAACATAGCTCGACCGAGCATTTTCTTGTGTGTATGGTCCATATCTCATAGTCACAATACATAATAATAATAAATAATAAACGCCGAGAGGCCTCCCATCTACGACGCCGTGACCGGCCGTAATCCCGCATAAGACAAGACTCTCTGCAAGCATATGTTAACACAACATAGTTCCAACCTTCACGCCAATCCTAGCTGCATTTATCATCCCAAGACAGACCCGACATTAAAAGGTTGGGTCTACCACAACAATTGATATAATAGTTCCAACCATCTCCACAACCTCTACCCGGCATAACATAGATAGGATCCATACACAAACGAAATATTTTTGGCGGGTAAGAAACATTTGATAACATTGTAAATAAGTGCGTAAATAAACTCATTTGGTATGACAAGAAGTCACATTTTGTGGGGTGAAAAGGCCCACATTTTGAAGATAAAAGCCCACATTAGTGAGGTAAGAAAAGGAGCCCACCGGACTATGGTTCGTTGTAAATCAAGCCCTAGGTTTGTTCGCACGTCAATCCCGTTGCTGCGTTTGCGTCACACTTTATGAAAAAGCGAGGTTTTAGTACGTCGCTCAAGTCTTTCGAGACTTACAAAAGATAACTTCGATATTTAATATCGACGTGAGTTGAATTCCTCAAATGACTTGATATGCTTTCAAATCGTTATTTAATCGAATTGTTCTCGCCTCCAGATACGCTCAACTATTTCGATTTAACGCCCCGCTTAAACGCTTTAACGTATGAGCATCGCTCGATATAAGGATTTCATTTGTGAAATCCTTTCTTGCTAATAAGGTATTATACTCAATTAGCACATCTTACGCATTGGCGTATTTATCGAGCGATAATCGTGCGTTTGACTTTCAAAGTCAACACGGTCAACAAAGTCAACGATTTTGACTTTCAAATAGTAATTTCTTACTATTTCGTTTTATAAATCGAATTTGATCGATTTGAAACGTAAAGTCCTAATTCTCGATTTATCACCGTAAATCAAGGACTTATAAATAATTTCGCATTTATTAAACCTTTTAATAATTAGAAAAGCGTATTTTCGATTTTAAAACGTTAACAACCTAACGTTTGTCTTAAACATAGTAAACTATGTTTATAAAATTTTATAATTCAAATATGTCCAGAATATAAATAGACATATATTTTGTTAATAAACTGAATTAAAAAGGATTTTAAAACCCTTTTTAATTATCGAAATTTTCGATAATTGGCTTAAAAATACTAAATGACTTTTGAAAAATTTTCTAAATTAGAATAGTGTATTATTATACACTATGGTCCAGAATATGAATTTATAAGATCCATATGATATTGTTTGTCATTTATTAGTATATTTTCATATATATACATTTCGGTAATTCCATATAATATGGAATAATTATCCAAAAATTTCCAAAATTAATATACACATAGTATAATATCCCAACATCAATATATATCATTAATATAACCTATAGTCCATCTTAAGCATTCATTCCACAATATATAGCAATATTCACGGTAATTTCGATTTAATTACCCAATAATTATCAAACAATTTCTAAAAATTCTAATTAAATCACAACATGATTAAACATTATATTATAACATTGTAACATCACAATATCAACCAAACCAATTGAAATCATCACCATATGGAGCATATATGCTCTCGGCTTTTTGATTAAATTTTTGTATTTGGTTTTCAAAATTTCCAACAATTATATACTATGTTTATATACTATAGTATAACAATATAACATCATTTAATAATCAAAACCAATTGAATCATCACCTTGAAGAGCTTTGAAGCTCACGGTTTATTTGAAATTCAATGGGCATTTGATTTCCAAAAATTCTAATAATTATACACTATGTTTATACATCATAATACAACATTATAACATTAAAACATTCATCAAAACCAAATTAAATCATCACCATACTTAGGCTCAAGGCCTTCGGTTTTTGATTTAATTTTGGTATTGTCACGACCCCACTCCCACCAACCCGGACCTGGAGGCGACTAATACTAGGAGTAGTATTTTAGGGTTACATGGGTAAAATAAAGATGCATAAAATAAACTAACATGCTTGAGCGTAATATGAGGTGATGTCATAATGTTTTTAGAAAGGTTTAGCCATCGGACCCCAAAACTTGCCTCGATCCGATGGACCTCGATAGTTTGTAAACATAAAGCATAAATAAAGGAGTTCGAGTATAGCGGAAAAAGTGTGTGAATACATATACGACGATATACATTCAAGGTATAACCCACAAATTAAGTAAATCGGTCGAGGACACCGGACTCTCAACATATCCCCATCATCACCATCGAGCTCAACCTGCACATTTAAAACAAACATGCGGGCTAAGTACAAGAAATTGCACTCGGTGGACTCATGCCGAAAACATTTGATAATATTTGGATTCTGTTGCCAATATCGAGTAAGTCACGAGGGTTTTAGTTAAAATGCCTTGTCTTACCAAATCATTTTCGTAGAACATAGCCGTCTGTGCATTTTCTTGGTGTATGGTCCGATCTCATAGTCACAATACACATAATAAATAAATAAGCGTCCGAGAGGAGGCCTCCCATCTACGACGCCGTGACCGACCGTAATCCCGTCGGACATATCACTCTCTGCAAGCATATGTTAACACAACAGATAGTTCCAACCTTCACGCCAATCCTAGCTGTGCATTTATCATCCGCACAGACCCGACATTAAAAGGTTGGGTGCTACCACAACAATTGATATAATAGTTCCAACTATCTCCACAAATTTCCCTACCCGCATAACAGATAGGATCCATACACAAAACGAAATATTTTGGCGGTGTAATGCAAGAAACATTTGTTAAACGGTTGTAGGATAAGTGTTGTAAGTAAATTCATTTGAAATAACGAGAAAGTCACGCTTTTAGTGGGGTAAGAAAAGGCCCACATTTAAAAGATAAAGCCCACCGGACTATGGTTCGTTGTAAAAGTCCCAGTTCGCTCGCTCATCAAAATCCGTCATTGCGTTTGCGCCCACACCTTTACGAAAAATGAGGCTTTAGACGTCGCTCAAGTCTCGAGACTTTCAAAAGCTATGATAAACTTCGATATTTCTTATCGATGTAGACTGAATTCTTAGTGAATTAATACGCCTCTAACACGATACGATCGACTTGTTCTCGCTCGAGATACGCTCAACGATAAGCACGCGTTTTCGATATATGGATTTCATTTGGGAAATATTTTCTTACTAATGAGGTATCATACTCAATTAGTATATCTTACGCGTCTCGACGTATTTATAAACGATAATCGCACGCTTGACTTGAAAAGTCAACGAAGTCAACATCGGTCAACAAAGTCAACGATTTTGACTTTTAAAATAGTAACTTCTTACTATTTTGTTTTATAAATCGAATTTGATCGATTTGAAAACGTAAAGTCCTATTTTTCGATTTATCTCGTAAATCGAGGACTTATACATATTTTCGCATTTTAATAACCCTTTTTATAAATAAAAAGCGTATTTTGGTTTTTAAAACGTTATAAAATGAACGTTCGTCTCAAACATAGCAATCTATGTTTATAAAATTTTGTAAAATTAAATTCTGTCCAGAATATTAATTTAGTAAATATTTCATTAATAAACTGTTTTAAAAAGGATTTAAAAATCCTTATTAATTATCGAAAACTCGATAATTAATTTAAAAATGTCAAATGACCTTTGAAAAATTTTCTAAATTAATATAGTGCATTATTATACACTATGGTCCAGAATATGAATTTATAAAATTCATATGATATTATTTGCTATTTATTTATATATATACAGATATACATTTACGGTAATTTCAAATAAATAGGAATAATTATCCAAAATTCCCAAAATTGATATATACTTAGTATAATATCCCAACATCAATATACATCACCAATATAACCTATAGTTCACCATAACCATTTATTTAAGAATATATAGCAATTATTCACGGTAACACTTGATAATTGCCGAATAATTAGCAAATAATTTCTAAAAATTCTAAATAAATTCCAACATCATTAAAAATTATATTATAACATTGTAACATCATAACATCAACCAAAAACATTTGAATCATCACCATATGGAGCTCAATAGCTCTCGGTTTTTTTTTATTCAAAATGTTATTTGATTTTCAAAAATTCCAATAATTATATACCATGTTTATACACTATAGTACAGTAATATAACATCATAATATTTATCAAAACTAATTAAATCATCACCTTCAAGAGCAACAAGCTCACGGCTTATTTGATTTAAAATAGTATTTGATTTCCAAAAATTCTAATAAATTCACACAATGCATAAATAATATACTAAAGCATTAAAACACCATTGCATGCTCAAAAATAAAATCATACACCAACCTATGAAATTATAATGCTCTCGGTTTTTATAAAAAAACTAGCAATTGATTTTCAAAAATTCTACTTAAGTCATAGAACATATAATCAAGGTTCTAAAGCATTAATATGTTATTGCAAGCTTGAAATAAAAATTTATACACTAAGGTACATACATGAATGGCTCACGGTATTAACAACATTTTAGCTAGGGTTTTCCAAAAATTGTTAAATCAATGCTATAGTCTTAAATCATAACATAGATCAATAATACATGCTTAGAACTTATCAAGAAGCATTCGGTCCTCATAGGAATATTTTATAAAATTTTCGAAAACATATATAACATATACTATGGTTTCGAAAATTATGAATATACAAGTTAAATCCTTACAAACATTTCATATACAACATCTCATGTTCATGCTTATATTTTTGGAAATAAAATCAATAAGAACATAGACATAACCATAGCTCATGCTCATGAACATTTAAACACATATATAAACATACATAAAACTTTCGAAACCTATACATATATACTAAAACAGTTTCGAAAATTCCTATATCAAGGGAGGATAAGAATCGATACTATGGTCCATATTTACCTTGAGAATGGCTATGGAGTCCAAGATTAGTGCTAGGGTGTTGTGGTTTTCGAAAGGAAGAAGAAAGAGAAGAAAATCTGAAATGGGGAGCTTTGGCTCTCGGTTTCAACAAGAAAATGGAGAGGATGGAGAGTATTTTGTGAGTTTGAAATGTTTGGGAAGGCTAAAGAGTGAAGAAGTCCTTCCTATACCTATCTCTCTCTCTCACTCCTCCTCTCTCTCTCTCTCACTCACCCAATGAAAACAAGGGCTGCATTTGGGAGTGGGATGTGATGATTAAGAGTGTTAAAGAGGTTTTCCATGTATTGGGTGATTTTAAAAGTGGAAATCATTGTGCATGGGGAAGAGATGGGAATCGGCGCATGGGGGGGAAGGTTTAGGGGCTGATTTTAATTTTTAATTACACATAATACATGTATTAATCATAGTATAGGTCATAGATATATAATACATGCCATAAAAATAATTAAACCACAATATATGCACATTTCGAAATTACCGAAAATAAAATGAGAAAAATAGGATTAAAAATATAAATTACACCTATTATTGATACTCATGTAATTTTCGATCATGTATATCATAATATATGATTTAGATATTAGATAATAGCATAGGATAAAATTATTACACATTTCAAGCATATAAAACCCTAATTTCGAAAATTAGGGTTTTCAAAATTATAAAATTGAACTATCGAGTTCTAGGTCTTGAAAATTGATTTTAATGCTTAACAATATCCATATATATCATATTATAAAGTTTAGATACCATAGGATAATTTAATGGTATCATTTCATGTGATTAAACCCTAATTTATAAGTTTAGGGTTTTTCGAAAATTAATAACCGAAAATATCGAGTTTAAATGCTAAAATTCGATTTTAATAATTATTAATACTGTAATTATATAAAATAATAATAGGAAATTAATTATTATAATTTCCTGAGCATTAAACTCATTTTTCAAAACGCCTCAGACGTTGACGCTCAAAACGCCTCAAACGCTCAAAGTCGACTCATCTCAAAATGGTCGCAGATAAGTTCATACTTACTAGATAAATATGTTCCATTTGATAAAGGAATTAAGATGGAAATTAATTCCAAGCTTTCTTGCTCGAAAATTTCATGAAAAGTCGACGCTCGACACGCGTTTGACGTTAAAATATATCGACGAATCATTTCGTAATATTTCAATCCTTTAATTCACAATCCTTAGTGAATTTGAAAAGGAATTTTATAACGATATCGTATCGAAATCACAAGATTCGATGTCGTAAAAGATAATATACTGTGAAACCCTAATTACGGGTTTAGAAAACCGCAATCGATATTCGCTTCTTTGGAATATTACAGTAATTGATTTCCAAAAATTCCAACAAAATCACATATCACATAATTAATATACTAAAGTATTAATATACTATTGTATGATCAAAATAAAATTATACACCAACACATACAACCTTGAAGCTCTCGGCATTTCCATATAAATTTGCATATGGTTCCCAAAAATTCTAAATAAATCATATAACATACAAACAATACATTATAGCATTAATATGTCATCACAAGCTTAAAATAAAAATTATACACCAAGGTATGGTACACACATGCTCTCGGTTTTAATGAAATAAATAGCTAGGGTTTTCCAAAAATTTTAAATAACATACTATAGTCTTAAATCATAACATAGATCAAGAATCCATCATCAAAATAACTCAAAAACAATCGGTCATCATGTACCCATTTTATAAAGTTTTCGAACATTATTTAAATATGTTCAAAGTTTCGAAAACATAATATATATGCTAGATCCATTCCTAAAAATTTAATACACAACACCATATGTTTATTCTAACATATATTCACATATTTGGAAATAAAAATCATCAAGAACAATATATCTCATGCTCAAGAACATTAAAAACCTACACATATACATACATGGCATTCGAAACACACACACATATATATATGAACATGCTCGATTTTTCTTGAACAAAGGAGGTAAAAATCGGTGCTAGGTCTCTTGTTTACCTTTGATATGATATAGAATCACAAGAATATGGTATGGTATCAAGGTTTGGGAGAAGAAATGGAGAAGAAGAAGGAGATGAAGCTTTCGAAAATGGGGGAGTTTGTCTCGGTTTTCAGCAGGTTTTTGGAGAGAAAATGGAGAGTGTTTGATATGTGTGAGAGTGTATAATGAGGGAAGGAAGTGAAGAGCCCTTCCTATAGCCTCTCCCCCCAATTTACACGGCACCCACACTCATCCCCAATGGGGAGAGTTGCAGCCCAATGATGAGGGTGTAGTGATCATTAGGCTAGTGTTAAAGGTGTCCATGCATTGTCCAAATAAAGTGAATCCCACGCTTGTTTAAAGGGGTGCGGGCGATATGTGGGTGTTGAAGGGTGGTTTAATTTTTATTCCATCCCTAATACTATATATATTAATCATATATGATCATAGATATATAATACGAGCCATTAAAATAATTAAAATCAACATATAGCACATTTTCGAAAATACCGATTGGAATTAGGAAAAATAGGAATAAAAATGTAAATCACACCTATTATTGATACTCATGCCCAATTCGATCAAATATACATATATACATCATAATATATGATTTAGATGTTAAATAATATCATAGGATAAAATTATAGCATTTATTCATGCATATGAAACCCTAATTTCAAATGCTAGGTTTCGAAAATTATAAATGTAAGCTATCGAGTTTTAATGTTCCAAAAACTGATTTCATAGCTTAATAACACTCATATATATCATAATATATAGTTTAGATACCATATGATAATTTAATGGTATCATTTCATGTGAAAACCATAGTTTAAAAACATAGGTTTTCAAAATTTCAATACCCAAAATATCGAATTTAATAACTGAAAATTCGATTTTAATAATTAATAATACTGAAATTATATAAAATAATAATAGAAAATTAATTATTATAATTTCCTGAGCATTAAACTCATTTTACAAAACGTCTCTAGACGTTGACGCTCAAAACGTCCTCAAACGCTCAAAATCGACTCATCTCAAAATGGTCGTAGTAAGCTCGTACTTACTTTATAAATATATCCCTTTTAATAAAGGAATTAAGATGGAAATTAATTCCAAGCTTTACAGCTCAGAGATTTCCATGAAAGTTGACGTTCGACACGCTTCGACGTTAAAATAATACTTGTCGTATCATTTCATAAATTTCATTTCGTAATTCACAATCCTTAGTGAATTATAAAAGAATTCGCTATAGCGATATCGTATTGAAATCACAATATTCGATGTCGTAAAAATTATATACTGTGAAACCCTAATTACGGGTTTAGAATACCGTAATCGTACGCTCGCTTCTTCGAATATTACGAATAAGATTATTCCTTTAGTTATAATTTAGATGACATCATGGTCTAGATGAAGTGACTTGGGAACTAGAAGTTGTGATGAGGAAGAAGTACCTCGAGCTTTTGCTAAGGTACTAAATTCGAGGACTAATTTTATTAAGGGGAGGAATGTAGTAACCCGAAATCTTATAGCCTAATTAGAGCCCGATTATGTCCTAATTAGGGCTTAAAGGCATTACATCCTTAGAATTGATAAAGAAGTGCTTGATTAATTAGAAATGATAGAAATTCGATTATTTTCTAATCGAAGGAGAGAATTCAAGAAGTGGTAATTATTTAAAATGAGTTTATTTAGGATAAAATGTGAAATATGTGGTTATTATCATGTGTGTTTGAATGAAATTTTATTAATTAGAAATTGTTCTAAAGAAAGTATATTAATTATTATTGTTTATGTGAGATTTATTTATAAAATGAGATGAAATAATGTTTAAGCTAATAAATGGCTTAATTAATTTTATTTTATTTATATCTAATGAGAAGGAAATTATTTCTATGATTTAGAAATTTATGAATAAAGAGAATAATTATTTGATTATTTGTATATGAAAGAATTAAATCAATGTTTTATGGTTTGCAATCCAACAATGAATTAAATTATTTTGGAACATTATATTAATGAGAAAATAGAGTTTTTCTATTAAAGAATATTAATTTTCAATGTTAGCAAATTTGTTTAGAAAGGGTATTAATTTTCAAAATTTATAAGAAAAGAAAGAAATGAATGAAAAATTTAATTAAATTAAATACATGAACCTTCTAGAAATTTTGTTCATTTTAAATCATCATTCACCTTCATTTTCCTCATAACTTTCGACACACACACATATGCACACACAAAATTTATTTTCAATTTTTAATCCATGTTTAAGTGTGGAATTAAAGGGAAATCACTCCAAAGAAGGTAAAAACCTTAATTAATCCAAGATTTTGTGATTTAAATTGATGAACATGATGTTCTTATGTATGATGATTTTCGAAAATTATGAGATATGATTTAAGGTGGATTTGTTTAATTTATGTTATGTTTATTGATTTAACTATGCTTATGATGCATAATTAACATAAGCTATGGATTAAATTCTTTAAATTCATGAAAGTTGAGAATTAAAGTAGCATCATGAAACCTAATTTTGTATGTGAATTATGTGTTATGATTTGATTAAATTGAGTTTGGATATGTGTAATTAAGTGAGAATAAACATGATTTGATAAAAGAAATTGGAAGAAATTGAAAGTTCACATGATTTCATAATTTTCAAAATTATGAGATTTGGGGACCTTTGAGTTCTTGATTTTATTTGATATAATTGATGTGATTTTGAAATCTAGAGTATAAATAATGCTTAAGTTGAATTTATAAGATTTTATGGACTTGAAATAATAAATGTATACAAAATCCTTAATGTTTGAAAATTAAGGGTTTGAATGATCTTTGATTTCTTGATTTTATTTGATGTATTTGATATGATTTTGAGATCTATGATATAAATAATGCCTAAGTTAAATTTATGGGATTTTATGGAATTGAAATGTGAAAGTTGAAAAATTAAAGTTCGGTCAAAGTTATGATTTTATGTGATGAACTTAGTTAAGGTTTGAATGATTATGGATTGATGATCATTGTTGATAAAGATGTATAAATGTGAGTTGTTTGGACTAAAAATGAATTGTAGATTGAAAAGTTTATGTAATTACATATATAGGTGGTTGAAGGGCATAAGGTAATTATGGTATTAATGAATGAATTTGAACTTGGTTTAAGTTGATAAATGTGTATTGTGACATATGGTGATGATTGGATCGAGTTGGGATGAATTTGGTTGATTTGGTATTGAAATGGCGATGCGTTTTACAAACGTTACTCTGCCGAAATTTTGTTAAAATTAGCTATTAATAAGATGTTTTGATGATAGTTGAGTATGTATAGAAGTTCATTGGTATTAGATGACGACTCATGTGATTTTGATGTCGGACATAAGGGGTTGTTAGGTTTTGGCTAAGATTAGACGGTTAAAGCTTGTTGTGGAGTTCTCTATGCTCGTTTAGTTATATGAGACTTCGTTAAGTCTCGTTCGATGTTTAAGATTAGAGGATGAAATGACTAAGTGTATAGACCATAGTGTCTTGATATCGAGAAAATATAGTCGTATCGACGACTAAGATAATCATGTTCTTGTTGGTTCTTGATAGGCTTTTATGCCAATCTATGTTGATTGAAGAAATAAGAAGAAGCAGAAAGAAGTGGAAGACGTAAGGTACAGTCCCGAGTGACTGTCGCCAGGTGGGTATAATTATTTTCTATAAAGATATGCTTATACTTTTATATATATTTTCAAATGATATGATATGCATTGCTTGCAAAGTTTCAAAGTTGATTGACTTGCCTAAGTTTAAGCATGAACATGAGCATAACCATGATGCACTACCTATCCACGGGAAAGAAAGAAAGAATGAATTTATCGACGTCGGGTATAACCGTAGTTGAGAACCTTCGGGTCCAACTCGGGTATGTGATATTAAAGTGTTTGAGAAGGAGGCTTACTTCTCAACACGCATAAAGAATCCGTGGATATGGGAAGGAGAAGAAAGATGCATCTGACATGAAACATGCATATGCATATGATATTATGAGAATGAAAGCAAGTAAGTATTTAATTATGAAAGCATTTGTTATGGCAAGTCAGTTTATAATTCAAGGCAAAGTTTATTTTATGTTTTCGGCGACACCCATCGAGTGCATTTTGTACTCACGCCTACATATATTTCTAAATATGCAGTTGAGCTTGAAAGAATGACTGAATCGAATGTCAGCGCAGCGAGCTTCTCTAAGTAATTTGCTTCATGATAATATTAATAAATGAGTGATGTTATTCATTTGATGTTCACATGCTTTTAATGCCCAGAGAGTTATGTCTTCACACATAATTCTCAGGTACACTTTCTGTTGCCGAACATTGGCTTTCACTTGTTATGTGTTCTGCTAGAACAAAATGATCATGTTCAATGCTCGGTTATGATTCAAATTGTTGATAAATTCTCAAAGTTTTCGAAGCATGCTCAATTACTTACCTCCTTGATATTTGGCTATTCCATTGTGATTATTTGTCTCCAGCCATTATTTTCGTCATTCGAACTTTATTGTGAATTGAGGATCGAGAATCAACTTTTATCCAATTATATTTTATCTCCTTGAACCATAAATGTTTGATTCATTCATGATGAAAGTTGTTGTCATCTTTTCTCATGACATATGTTTGAGCCCGTTGTCATTAAATTTTCTTCTTAACCTCGAGTCACGGCCTAATTACCTATTTAGGTAGTCGGGTCGTGACATCGATAATGTTTTAGGTGAATATGAGTTACTAACCATCACTTTGACTTGTTATGGGTGATGGTTACATGAGATAACCCAAGATTCTCTCAGCATCTTGGGTGGTGGCGATCTTGATGTCACGCTAGTTACCTGTCGAGTCACCGTATCCGCTTCGATGATGACTTCCCCAAGAAGCTCAAATGTTTATTTTACTAAACCTCGCAGTTGAGTTAGATCAAGTACAATAATGAGGTTGAGTGGTGCTGCTTTAGGAATTAAAGAGATTAATTATTTTAAGCGATCAGTCTATAAAATAATTAATGGACGTGCAATATCTTAAATCTGAGGATTCGTAAGTCTAAGTGCAAACCCAACTCAATTTCAGTAATAAAGGGGTAAGTCAACATTTATTCTCTAGTGGAATGAATAAATGTTTATCAATTAATTTATGTTCTGAGCTAAAAATAAGATAATTAATTCATTTTAGGCCCATCTTTATTCCATGAATTTGATCCCTGTGCTGGCCCATCAAGACCTGTTATTGTCAGTAATTTCGTCCCACCCCTATGGGAGTCCCACTGAGACTCTGTTCTGGTTTATGTAATATTTTAATACATCTCCGTATCAGATAGATATTATCGATATTATTAGATATCAAGAGATAACTATTCTAGATATGAATTATCTTCACGGATTGAAGATAATTATTGTATTTATTAGATATGCAAAGATCATATCTAAATAAGATTCTATGAAATACATTATAAATACAAGGTGAAAGAAAATCAGATGATCATAGGCCGTTAGTGTGATTTTCGAAAATCACTAGAGTTATCATATGAGGTAAAATTTTGCAGTATTCTCCATAGATTGCTCTCATTCAAGATTGGAGAATAAGCATCCAAATCTGATCCGTAAGATCAAAGCTAGAGTTCGCAATAGATCCGCTATCCCAAAATTCGGGTAAACACTAGCGTGACATACGGTGGTTGTATGTCACGCCACACCATCAGACGAGTCACCGTATCCGCTTAGGATGATGACTTCCCTGAAGCTCAAAATGTTTATTTTACTAAACCCCGCAGGTTGAGTTAGATCAAGACAATAATGAAGTTGAGTGGTGCTGCTTTGAAATTAAAGAGATTAATTATTTTAAGCGATCAGTCTTATAAATAATTAATGGACGTGCAATATCTTAAATTCATGGATTCGTAAGTCTAAGTGCAAGCCCGACTCAATTTCAGTAATAAAGGGGTAAGTCAACATTTATTATCTAGTGGAATGAATAAATGTTTATCAATTAATTTATGTTCTTAGCTAAAAATAAGATAATTAATTCATTTTAGGCCCATCTTTATTCCATCAATTTGATCACCTGTCTTTGGTATCAAGACTGTTATTGTCGATAATTTCATCCCACCCTTTGTGAGTCCCAATGAGACTCAGAGTACCCGCTTTTCTCGATATTTGAGAATGCATATTTTTATTCCCGATAAAAGATTTGTTTCATTTAATTTTTATGATTTTATATTAAATTAAGTATCATTTTTTGAAAATGTGAATCACTTTCTATATTTAAATGTTAAATTGCATGAGCCCAATAATTTCAAATTAACTGAAGATATTTTTTAAATTTATAGTAATGAGGATTAATTGGTATAATTGATGTTAAGATTTACATGGAGGGGATTCTTCCACGTTTGCATTTTTACCCTATAAAAACTTCACCCTTATTCCAAATATTCTACGCTTACAACGTTTTCCTTCCAGCAGGTAGTGAATGATTTTCCCCCATCTCTTTTTTTTTTTCGTTTAATTCCTGTTGGAGCTTCCCATCACAAAATGATTTTTCTTTTATGCAGAAACACTTACATAGCAACCTTTTCAAGGTTTGCTCCCTTCTCCGGACAATACAACATCACCGTCTATATCTATTTGCCGGCAGTAGACAAATATAGTAGCAGACAAAGGTTTCAACCTTTAACACACATCTTATCTTCCATCTCAAGTTTGTACACACAAATAACTTTTCTTGACAGACGATTTCCCAAGAACAGCCTTTTTACAGCAAAACCAACATAATTTGAAACATTACATATCTCTACAAAATCTTTGGTAACATTACATATCTCTGCAAAATCTTTGGTAACATTACATACAAGCTAAAGTAACCTACAATAAAGAAAATAAGAACAGGAATTTTATGTGAAAAGGGGAATGATTTGTGTATGCAAATAATTTATAAAACAGAATAAAGATTTGTATTTCCTTGTTATCGTCAATTTGGGGACGAGTCTCGCCGAATTGGGGTTTGTCTAGGATAGACCTCTCTGTTGGATTTTTCTGTGAGTTGAGTGAGTGAGAAGAGGGGATAGTCAACGACGGCAGCTAGGTGCAGGTTGGCTGCCGAGAGGGGTAAGAGAGAAATGACTGAGATGTAGAGGCGATCGATGCGACGCCTCACCGGGTCCTGGTAGGAGAGAGAGGCAGTGAGGATAGGGATAGAGGGGCATGCGAGAGGGAGGCAAGGTGTAGAGAGGGGGGTGGCTGGGCGGCGCGAAGGTTTCCGGAATCGGCGGCTGCAGCGGCGATAAATGGGGGAGGGGATAGTTTCACTTTTTTAGAAAAAGAAGATGGGGGGTTCTGTTTTTGGGATTTTAGGGGAGGGATGATGAAAATGAGAAATATAAAACTGAAAATGGGAGACGAGAATGAATTTTTATTGAACTCAAAATCTAACTAATACAATCTGTATCACTATCTTTTATATCTATCTATGGTAAAGGAAAAAGGGTGCGTTACATCATAATCGCACCGTAACAAACTAACAGTCTATGAGCTGTCATCTAACTAATAATCCACGTGTCCTTCCACGTGCTTTGATGTGTGACAGCTTCTGGCAGCTTCTATGCATAACCATAGCTCGGCATATCACTTTTCTTCACTTCGGTGAAGTCACAAATTGACTCAATTGCTGCACAGCATAGCTCAGATCAGGCCTGGTGAGGTTCAAATAAAGTAACTTACCAACTAGCCTTCTGTATGAATCAGCAGTATCAAGAGGTGGTGAATTCGTCTTGGACAAAATAAGACCAGTAGGAAAAGGTGTGGTCGCAGCAGTACAACCGAGAAGACCCGCAGATTCAATAAGGTCAAGGATATATCGTCGTTGATTCAACACCATACCCGACCTTCCACGAGCAATCTCCATGCCCAAAAAATACTTTGCTAATCCAAGATCCTTAATAGAGAAAGCTTTATCCAAAAAGGATTTTACTTCAGCAATATGATCTTCATTAGCGCCTGTAATCAAGATATCATCAACATAAACCAAAAGACAAAGAAAGGAATCCTCGATCCTTTAATGAATAAACAATGATCATGCGGTGATGATGAAACCAAAATTGAATAACTTGAGCGAAATTGATTGCCCACACGGAGGCTGCTTCAATCCATATAAACTTTTGTTCAATTTGCATACTTGTTCTGGCTTTGCTTTCGTATATCCAAGAGGAGGAGTCATATATATCTCTTCATGAAGAAATCCATGCAGGAATGCATTGTTCACATCTACTTGATGAACAACCCAATTACACATAGTAGCTATGGCGAGGAGGAATCTTACAGTGACAAGCTTCGCAACCGGAGAGAAAACTTCGGTGTAGTCGATCCCAAATTCCTGATTGTAACCCTTAGCAACGAGTCGAGTCTTGAATCTCTCAATACTTCCATCAGCATGCAGCTTGATCTTATACACCCATTTGCACCCAATTGGTCTCTTCCCATCAGGTAGTTCAACCACAATCCATGTCTCATTATCCTCTAAAGCAGCTATTTCTTTCTCCATTGCATCAACCCAATCTGCATTCATACTAGCAATTTTATATGAAGTCGGTTCCTGAGCATTGTCTATCTTGACAAGGAACGCTGTATAACGAGGTGAGAGACATGGAGAGATATGATAAGGGAATGTAGGAGGAGTTAATGATGAGTTGGAAGTAGTGACATATGAAGCAGCAAAGTCACTTCCATGAATATAATCATTTAGCCACATTGGAGGCTTCACTTTCCTGGTCCTTGTTCTCTGCGAGGCAACAGATGACTCTTCAATGTTAAGTGTAGATTCATCATTTTGAATAGGATCAGGTACGCATAAAGGAGGTGCAGATGGTTCATCATCATTTTCACAACTTATGTAAGGATATTCAGCAGATGAACCAATAGGATTATCCACTAACTCAGGAGATAACTCAACTGAATTCTGCATTGGATAGCTATGCGCAACAAATTTAACATCTCTGCCAACAATGACTTGGGAGTTATCCATATCAAATAACAAGAAACCCTTTTGAAAAGCTGCATATCCCAGAAATATGCATTTTAAGCAACGACTATCAAACTTGGACTTATGAGGAGATGTATCATATGCATAAGCTAAACAACCAAATGGATGTACTATCTCCATTGGTGGCTCTTTCCCATACAGTAGAGAGAATGGACTTTTCCACTCCAACACTTGGCTAGGCAACCTATTTAATAACCATGTAGCCATGAGCAATGCATATGACCAAAACTTGGAGGGTAGCTTACTTTCAAACATCAAAGCACGAGCTATCTGTAATAGACTCCTATGCCTACGTTCCACTATCCCATTTTGTTGGGGTGAATAAACACAAGACCTTTGATGTATGATTCCAAAGCTACACATAAGATCCTTCATATTCGTATTGATGAACTCGGAACCATTGTCCGTCCGTATGTGTTTAATGGACTTGTCAAAATGCGTTTTAACCATATTAATGAACTGCTTCACCACAGCAAACACTTGATCTTTTGTGCTTATCAAATATGTCCAAGTAACTCTACTATAATCCTCTACCACAGTCACCATATATCGAGCATTATCAATGCATTCAGCACTATATGGACCCCATACATCTATATGCACAATCTCAAATAATGAAGATGTCCTTCTATGCAAAACAGGAAAATTCAAACGAGTTTGCTTGGATCGAGCACATACCTCGCATTCCTTTAACTCTTTGATGGCTGCAGATGTCATTATTTTCTTGATAGACGGCATGTGTTCCATAGTTTGAGTGGATGGATGTCCAAGTTTCACATGCCAATCTTTGACCTCTGATGTAGTATTCACTGTCACAGCATTACATTTGTTCCTCCCTTCAAAAATGTACAGATTTCCCACGCTTTCTCCCATACCCAGCACGTGATCTGAATTAACTCTTTGAATAAGACAGTGTGTTCCAAAGAATGCGCATCTTGCAGAATTCTCCTTGATGAGTTGTGCCACCGATATCAAATTATGAGTGAATGTCGGTGAGAGTAAAACATTCTGCAACTTGATTTTGTCGTTGATATCAACATCTCCCTTGAATATGACTCTCTTTATGCTGCCGTCTGGGAGATGAATATCTTGGGGGCTTTCCAGCTTCACTTTGTTTTTCATTAGTTCAGGATTGCAACAAATATGCGTGCTAGCTCCGGAATCAATTATCCAATTCTCCTTCTCCATTCCATCCATGATGCCAAAAGCGTAGTGACCATTATAATCCTTGTAACAATCTGTAGCATTTTGAACCATGTTAGCATTGTAACTATTTTTCTTAGATTCCTCTTGGTTTTCTGTCATCATTTTGCCCATATATTTTGCAAGCTCTTCATGTATCATCTTGCCTATACTTCGATTAGACTCCAGTATGTTTGTTCCATTTTCCTCCATTTCTTTATTAGCTCCAAATGAGCTCTCGACACAATTCACCTTTTGTTTTGCCTTGAGCTCCTTCAACTTTTTGAACCACTCAGGAAAACCATGCAACTTGAAGCATTCCTTTTCATCATGTCCTGCTTTGTTGCTGTGATTACAGTATAAACTCATCCTTTCTTCTCTACTCTTTCTTCCTTTGAATTGGTAGGCTCTCTCCCACTGCTGCTCCCTTTACTCCCATACTGATATCCAACAGACATGGCTACGGCATTATTGTTATTTCCAAAGCTTTCAATAGAGATCTTTTGCTCTTCCATCTGCAAGATCATCGAGTATGCCTTGTCAACACTAGGAATGGGATCCATGAATAGTATTTGATTTCTGGTATTTTCGTAGCCATCATTTAATCCATTCAAAAATTGCATCAATTTTTGATTCTCTTCTCGCTGTGTTATCGTATGTCGTGCATCACATCTGCACGTAACTGGAGGTAGAACCATATCAAGTTCACTCCACATAGCAACAAGCTTGTTAAAGTAAACCAATACACATTGATTTCCTTGGCTGTATGCACTAATCTCTCGCTGCAACCTCACAATCTTAAGACCATTACTTTTCCCAAACCTATGATTTAACGCATCCCATAGGTTTTTAGTGTTGTCGATGTGAACAAACGCATCTACCAACTCTTTGGATATTGAATTAATTATCCAAGATGAAATCATGTAGTCTGCTTTTACCCAAGCCTTATGATGTGGAGAGTTAGCCGGCGGTTTTGGCAAACTTCCATCCAAAAATTCGAGCTTACTCTTAGCTCCCAATGCTCGTCTAACATATCTACTCCAGTTTAAAAAGTTTTTTCCATTCAATTGAAATGACACTAGCTGCATACCGGGATGGTCTCCATTGTGTAGCTGCAGTATTTCTCCAATTTGATTATCATTCATCGAACTTGTATCCATTCCTTCGTCGATTTGAATGTATGGATCTCTTCCTTCAATTCCTTCTTCCTCTTCTTCTCCAAATCCTGCTTCTTCTTCTGCTAGGATATTCCAGTTAATTCTTCGATTTCTCATAATTCTCTATGGTGTGATCTATTCACATTCATAGAGCGCTCTGATACCATGATGAAAATGAGAAATATAAAAGCGAAAATGGGAGACGAGAAAGAATTTTATTGAACTCAAAATCTAACTAATACAATCTGTATCACTATCTTTTATATCTATCTATGGTAAAGGAAAAAGTGCGTTACATCATAACCAAGACGAAGAATAAACTAACGATCATGAAATGTCATCTAACTAATAATCCACGTGTCCTTCCACGTGCTTTGATGTGTGACGACTCGCGACTTCTATGCATAACCATAGCTCGGCATATCACTTTCTTCACTTGGCTCTATGTTCTTCACTTGCTCTATGTCAAGCACGTAACCGAACTGCTTCACTTAGGCTCTATGTTCTTCACTTCGGTTCTATGCGAAGCGTAACGCCGACCTCTTCACTCCTGCGACTCGCGAGCTGCGACCTCGTCACTCCTGTGACTCCTGCAAAGCTCGGTACCGAAACTCGTAACCATAGCTCGCATGCAAGTGTCCCACTCAACCGTTAGTATCTCTACAAGACAGGAATGGGGGGGAGGCGATGGCTTCCGGTGGGAGGTCGCCGGAGTCAACGCAATGCGAGAAGAAGAAGGGGGGTAAGAAATTTTATGTTTTAGGGGTCTTAGAGAGAGAGGGTGCCGAGAGGATGGGGGAGAAGAAGAATGGAGATGTGTGTGTTTCATTTGATGTGTGTGTGTGCGTGACTTTTAGAGAGAGAGAGAGAGAGAGAAGGAGAAATGGGTCTGATGAGAGAGAGATAGAGAGGGGCAACGAGAGTGGGAAAGAGAGGCGAGAGATGGAATCAGAATGTCGCCGCCATTATCGCCGTGGCGTCATGCAGCAACATAGGTGGAGAAGAAAGAGGAGAAGTGGGTTTCTTCATCTTAGAGAGAAAATGAGAGAGATGAGAAAGAGAGGTATGAGGCGAGGAGGGTGGGCATTGCCATGAGGTCGCCGTGAGAATCGGCACAGGCGGTGGCGTGAAGAAGAAGGAGAGAGGAGTTATGGGGAGAGATAGGTGCTTATGGTGAGTTTGGAGAGAGGAGAATCGAATTGGGGAGGGAGTGAGTCTGAAGGGGGTTCAAAAGGTAGTCAAATTTGGTTTTAATTATTTTGTTTATGGGCTTGGCTAATTATAAGAAAGTTGGGCTAAACGTTTGGACTCAAGCTTGTTTTGTTCTATGGGCTTGAATTAGTTAAATTCATAGGCTTGCTTAATTTCTTATGTTGGGTTTAGTTAAGTTGGAATTATTTAATTATGATAAGTTATTAACTTGAACCTTAAATTTTTGGTTTAATTAACTTTGAATATATATATTAAAGTGATTATATTGTTTGTCGACTAATGAGAATGTTAAATTCATTTGGTTTAATTATTTTAGAAATTAATAGACACGATGAATAAAATTTCATAATTTATGATTTGCATAATGAGTATTATTACGTTGATATATTACTTGTTTATATCTTTACGGTATGAGAGTAGTTTATTTGAAATAAACTAAAGTTTATATACTTTTGCAATAAAAGTATTTTTGGATAATTTGATTTTCAAAAATCAAATTAAGTTTTTAAATAAAAGGCGAGCAAGGGTATTGTTGGTGCCCTTAGTCGAGAATTGGTTTCGATTTAATTTGGAATTTTTAAAACCCGGCTAGTGATCAAGAAATAGTAGTCTTCGTTACCTTAGACTTAAGGTTAAACTTATGAGACCTATTAAGATTAGCTCATCTTGTAGGTTTTGTTGACCAAGGAGATTAGTGTTGCTTTTCACGAGACGAGTTCGCAAGTTTAATTCTTGAAAGGCTCATCAAGGTGGACTTATTTTAAAAGTATTTTGAGTTACCTACTCGATATTTCTAAAATGTGAATGTTTATCCAGTATAAATGTTTTGTTACGCTCTGCTCTGTTTAATGCTCTTGTATAACCATTGTGGCTCTTAATCGGTCTAACACACTTACTAAGGGTTGTGCGCACGGGCTTGAATCGCAGTGGTTTGATCTCCACTTGCGAGACGGCCAAATGAATGGCTTCATCTAATGAATGGTTTCACTGAATGAATAGCTTCACCAAGTGAATGGTTTCACTGAATGAATGGTTTCACCCAGGATCCGACGGTGGCTATGTTCCCGGGATCGAGATCCGTTAAGGGCGCTTCCCCGGATCGCAAAGGAATGTATAATGATATGAGTAACAGCAAAGAGCGTGACACTGGCGCCACAAGAAAAATTGAATTGTTTTTTTTTTCATAACTTGGAAGTGGCTTTTAGTTTTGAAACCTTCTAAGTTATGTCGAGATATTGGATAAACTGTTTTGATCTTGCGAAATGTTTTAAAAGTTGCATGCCCACTGAGTACATTAGTACTCAGCACAAAAATATTTTCAAATGTTTTTCAGGTTTCTTGGTGGTCTTGTGACGGGCAGGCGAGGCGAATGTTCTACTCCACAATCTTGACTTCCGCTGAATGACTAGTCACTTTCTGGTCTTCTAAATCTTCCAAAATCTAAGACTATGTTATATTACCTAATGTCATTCTATGTCGAGCTTGAACTCATAATTATTCTTTTCTGTTTATCTTGATGTCCTTTGTTGTTGTTATCAGAGTACGAAACTAAACTTTTTATCTTGGGGGACTAGCTTTATGTTATTATCTGAAATGTCATCACCTATTATTTCCATTTCTCGAAAATAGGGTTTTGTCAAATTTTGGGATTTATTTTCCTATTTTCTCCCGAATAAGTAAGGTTTCACGTCATTTCCCATTTTCTATTTATTTGAGTTTTGGGGTGTTCTGCACTGCATCTAGTTTATGTAATATTTAATACATCTCCTATATCTAGATAGATATTATCGATATTATTAGATATCAAGAGATAACTATTCTAGATATGAATTATCTTCACGAATTGAAGATAATTATTGTATTTATTAGATATGCAAAGATCATATCTAAATAAGATTCTATGAAATACATTATAAATACAAGGTGAAAGAAAATCGATGATCATGGGCGTTAGTGTGATTTTCAAAATCACTAGAGCTATCATAGGAGGCAAAATTTTGCAAGATTCTCCATAGATTGCTCTCATTCAAGATTAAGAATAAGCATCCTAATACGATCGTAAGATCAAAACTAGAGTTCGCAATAGATGCGCTATCCTATAAATTCACAGGTAAACACGAGTAAACACATATGTGTTGCAATTAAATATAGGTACATGCTAGGAATATAATCAATGTATGATGAATTAAACATCCAAAATAGATCATCGGGAGCATGGGTAAAATAAGATTTTCCTACATCATGTACAAAGGTTAATGACAAATCTTATAAGCATAAGTCAATTGCAAGTGAAATTTGATAAGGATTCGTGTGAGGTCTATGATGGTAAGAATATGTGTCTTATGAAGGGAAAAAGGTCGGCTGATAATTGTTATATGGCTGACGAACCGATGTACGATAGGGCACAAGTAGAGGAGAACTTTGTGGCATCAAAAGTTAGGCATACTAACTTCAAAAATATTGACAGTTAACCAAGAATGAAGCGATCGTGGACTACTCAAGCTCACGCAGTTGAAAAAGTTGTTTGTGGTGATTGTCAAATGGAAAAGCAGCCTCGTGTTCCCCATTGTTGTGCAACACCGAGAGCAACATTTTGGCACAACACGTTGCTTCGAACTGCTTCATATGGATTTAGTAGGGCCTGTCGAGACTAGAAGTCTAGGTGATCAGAGGTATACATACGTTGTTGTGGATGATTTTTCAAGGTATACATGAACAGTATTTTTACGAGAAAAATCTGACACGTTTGAAATGTTTAAAATTATCTTTGCTAGAATTTCTAACATGATTTGTGTTAAAGTGTTAAGGATTAGATCATATCATGGAAGAGAGTTCGAGAATGCTTCGTTCACAACTTTTTGGGCCAAATCGTAAGAATAGGACCCTAATAGAAATGGCATGTGTTATACTGAGTTCAAAGGATATGTCCAAACATTTCTGGGCAAAAACTGGTTAAAAGAGTAGCGGTTGTGAGTTAATGCGATCTCTTCATCTGTCTTCCTCTCACACACACATATAATAAACAAATTCAGAATCGAAATGAGTATTGGACAAAGCTTAAGGAAGATTAGTAAAGTTTGTTCCACGATGCACGAATAGTTGAGAAATGGATTTATTTGCATAATATTACGTTTTTTACAAGTGTAATAATATATAGTGGGGATATTTCAGACATTAAATTTGTTATAAACAGCAGATGCCGGGTGCTATAAATGCACGCTAACAAACTCTAGGTGAAACGTTGAAAAATAATTTAAAAAGAAAAGAAAAAGAAAATATAGGCGATGAAAACTTAAAGTCAGCAGATCTAGATAGTGAGAAAATATTGATAGATTGAACTAGATTATACATATTGATGTACGCTAACTACTTCCGAAATTATAATGTCGAAGAATAAACGTATATACTAATAAATATTGAGAAAAAGAATACAATAAACATGGGTAAGTATGAACAAATGTTGGCACATACTGGATAAAATATATAATTCTAAATTAATAATGTACTTGATTTTTATTTTTGTAAAGTTCTTTTGAATTTAGTTTGCACTTCAGCAACAAAACAAATATTACTCAAACTTGGTCTACACTATTCTTGCTAGGTTCAGAATTATGTTTGAGAACTGATAAATCTGTATACGTTGGTATGAAAGATTTAGAAAGCGATAAGAACACGGGAGTTTTAACGTGGTTCGATCAAGAAAAGATCTACGTCCACGGAGGTGATGGTCCTCAAGATGTTCACTATAATTGTATTACAATGAGTATCTCAAAGAGCTCTAGTATTCAATAATTTGCTAACCCTTTACCTTCAATCTAACTCCTATTTATACATAGGCGTAAACCTTGTAACGAATCCCTTGATTGGCGGGCCCACCATCCTCCTATAACCCACCATGATCTTCACCATAATTGCCCATGATTTCCACCGTTACCCCATTATCTTAGCCTCGACTCCGCCTTAATTAGGGTTTGGAGGCTGCGATTCGGCGTAACCGAGTAGGCAACATTAGGTCGAGCCTAGCTCTTTTGGGCTGCTAGTGGGCCTGAGAGGTTGGGCCATATCCTATCAAGAACTTTTTTTACATGGATTCTAATTCAGTTGAGCTTATAGCAATTTAGCAACTATTAGTTAAGTTGAACTTCATGTTTTGATCATATTATAATACTGTTTTTACTTGAGTAGAACTACCGAATTTGAGTTGAATTATTTCAGTATATATAAGTGAAACTATTTATGGAAAAAACCAAGATGAGCTCAAAGTTGATGTATTTATACACCAATAACCCAATTAAAGATTGCAAACAACCAATATATGTGTGTTTATTAGATTGTGTAATATAATGAATCTCTTAATTATTTGTGCATTATAGTGTGACAAGAACCGTGTTAAGAAACAAATATACCGTGTGTGTGTGTTGGCCTAGTGGTAGAGTGGTTAATGCCCAAGACCAAAGGTCTCGGGTTCGAGTCCACCGTGACGCAGCCTTTAAAATTTGTATTAATTGACAAAAAAAAAAAAACAAATATACCTAGCTCGAGCTTTAAATATATATATGTAGTGAAAAAATTAATAGACTGAGAGCCTTATTTTCACATTGGTATTCTTTATCTTTTACTATATATTACCCGTTCTATTTTTTGAATTTATCTATGTAGTTAAATATCCAAAACTACTATCTTTTTTTTCTGCTCAAATATCTTATCATCATTTTTTCTATATGAGCAGCAAAGCATCACAAAAAAATGACTTTATGTTTAATTTTATTAGCACTATATATGTAATTAGTAACAAGAATGATAATAATAAATCTTTATTTTACAAACAAATCTAATAAAAAATACTATGCATATAAGAAACTTTATATGATCATACTGATAAATCTGGTTAAGTGAGTGTGCGAGATTTATGTGAGGCAACAATGAACACCGAGGCTTTTACGTGGTTCGATCGTTAATGAGATCTACGTCCACGGAGGAGTGTTTCCTCAATATTTTCACTATAATTTCGATGCGGTGAGTATAGTTACAAGCTCTTAGCATTCGATAAGTTGCCAACCCTTCTAATGTCGGTCTTCCTTCTATTTATACAACTCCAAGCACCTCGCAATCAAGGCGTGCTCGTCCTCTCCATTGGTCGAAACATGACTCTTCCTCTGGCATGCCCTCCATTGGCCGGAGTAGGGACCTTTCGCCTTACATGCGCCACGTGGAGGGTGGCGCCTGACCTGGTTACGGGCGTCTTCCCATTGGCGGGGTGGCGGTCCTGGGGGCTAGGGTTTTGGCGCTGATTAGGGCTCGCCTTGGGCTCAACGTCGTGGGCCCGCTACCAATGTTAGGCCCAGCTCGTTTGGGCCTGTTAGTGGGCCTAGTCGGTTGGGCCATATCCCATCATAGCCCCCCCCGAATAGCCGAGGGACAGCGGGGCCGAGGTGGAGTGAAGAAAGCACTTCGCCGAGGTTAGGTGTGGCTCGGCTGAAGTTGTTTGTTGAGGGCGTTGTCTTTTTATTGTGAGGGTTTATTTGGCGATCTGGTGTCGAACTGAGTTGGGTGGTCCGTTGTCCGTTGCTTGGAAAAAGATGTGGCACCGAAGCAAGTCGAAGTCCGACCTGGATATCGCCCCTCTGCGTAGGTTACGTCGAGGTGCGATCTGGGCTGGTGTTGTTGTCCGACCCGAGAGGCCGCCCTTTCGGGGATGTCGGGGTGCACCCCGGGTGACCCCGAATCGGGGCTGATCTCCGATCCGATCTGGTATCGCCTCTGCGTGGGTTACACCGAGGTCCGATCCGAGTGGACTTTTCCGTAACGGGCGCAGTCCGCTTGGTTGGAGACCGGGTCCGATCTTGACGGGCGCGACTGAGTCGCCGCCATATCACGGGAGACAGCCGGTCCGTATGATGATTTCTAGGTCGATCATGGCGGTCTATCTTAGCCTAGCGTCGTCATCGCGCCAGCGGTAGTTGTGCACTCGAGCTGCGTGCGCGTGTACTCCACTTCCAATCACGTGTAGGCACGTGGAAAGCTTCGCCAGTTTGTGCTTTAAATGCGCGGTAGGTGGGAAACTTTTCATTCCCTTTACTAAAACTGCTCATCTCTCTATACTGGAGAGAATTTCCGATTTGGAGAAGCTTTTGATCATCTTACGAATTCAAAGACTCGAGTAAAAAAGTAAGTATGTCTTCTTCCTCTGCTTCACGATGCCGCCTCTGCTTCCGTTTAAGCCCGATCATCTCCCGCGGGAGTTTCTGGTTCGAACCGCTCATCCACCCCAACCCCCCGATAGTGAAATCGAGGTTAGGGATTATACCTGCTATACCTTATCGGGTAGGTGCAGGAAGATTAGCGCTAGGGTCCCAACAACGTGTAGGCACGTGGAAAGCTTCGGGCACCAGTTTGTGCTTTAAATGCGCCAGAGGCTGGGGAAACTGTTCATTCCCTTTACTAAAAACTGTTCATCTCCTCTATACTCAGAGAGAATTTCCCGATTTGGAGAAGCTTTTGATCATCTTACGAATTATTTTCGAGTAAAAAGTATGTATGTCTTCTTCCTCTGCTTCGATGCACCCTCACTTTGTTTAGGTCCGCCTGATCATCTCCATGGGAGTTCTCGTTCGAACCGCTCATCCACCCCCCCGATAGTGAAATCGAGGTTAGGGATTATACCTGCTATACCTTATCGGGTAGGTGCAGGAAGATTAGCGCTAGGGTCCCAACAATATCATCTGCGTGGGATGGGTTTAAGGTCAGGGACGTCAGATCGTCTCTAATCTTGACGATGTGATAAAAATAGGAAGGAATGTCACATTCGCCAACGCCTGGTGGTGTGTTCCAACCATCGATAGAGCATTAGCCCCCCGAGGGTTTCATAACTATGTACATAGGCGCCTGAGGGCGGTCTTAGGTTCCCGTTAGCCCCCATCTTTTTGAGCCTCCAGGAGTATTTCCGAATCCCCATCTGCCAATTCACCCCAAACTCCATTAGGTCGGTAGTTGAGATGGGGTTAACTTGCTATAATGTAGCTGAGGAGTTCTCCTTTGAGCTCTTGATGCGATTTTTTAGCGTCAAGTGCTCAAGAGGGCTGTACTATCTTTCGCCTCGGCAGACGTTTAGGGTGAGTCAACCCTCGAAAGTGTCGGGGTGGCAAAAGAAGTTTTTCTTTTTGAGGGCCGATGGGCATCCGATCTGAGCTTGGGGATGGGTAAAGTGGCGGATATAAAACTTAAACCCCTCGGTGGGTAGAGGATCACCAACACGCTCGGTGAAGTTTCTCTAGAATTCACCGAGGACGACCTTAATGATGCCGGGCCGAGTGTGCACAGTCGCAGCTCGGTCGGGGTCCGAGTGGGTGAGGCACCTCTCTTCTCATTCTTATAGTCCGACCTCTCTTTGACTAACGCGATTTTCTTACGTAATGCGGTGAAGCTTAAGCACACAAAGGAGGTCAAGCAGTGCCTCGTCTCGCCTGCACAAGCCGGACGACGTGAGCCTTCTAAAAGAGGCGCGTGGCTGGGCCCACCCCGCAGCCGTGGTGGTGGAACACCTCGGCGATCTGCTGAAGGTCCGCACCGATCTCGAGCTCGGGCCTTGAGGTGAGGCTCGTGCCCATGATGCGCGCAGGCACCGATCTCCGTGATTTTACGCCTCGCCTAGTCATGTTGTTGTTGTTTTTTTTTTTTTTTTTTTTTGCGCTACTAACCGTTTGATTTGCAGGACCTGCCCTTGATCGCGAGCGAGATGCGCCGCATAGCCGATGTTGTTGCATCCCCAAGACGAGGAGGAGAAAGGCGGCAGCGGAGTCCTCGCTGGCTGGTGCGAGGAAGGAGGTGGAGGTTGCAAGGCTTGCCGAGGCCGCCACGGCGAGGCGGTCTCTTGTGCGGGAGGCCCGCCGAGGTGGAGTCGCGCGGGAGGAGGTGGCCGATGCGGAGAAGAGACTGGCTGATCGGACAAGTGCTTTGCTGGCGGGGCAAGGACCCATGCTGAAGGCCTTCGCCAGCAAACTTATCGAGTCGGAGTCCTTCTCCGCCTTTATCTCCGATCTGGCCGCCGTGATGAGGCCGCAGGTGATATCTACCCACCTGGAGGGGTTGGCGGCCACGATGCCCGATTTTGACAAAGCGGCACGGTTGGGCGAGATTGATCGGAGGCGGTGAACTGCGGTATGCGGGTGCTTGCCGGCGGCCGCCTTCCCGTGGTGGAGGCCTTAGCCTCCTCTTCGTCGCTCACGGCGGCCGAGGCCGTGTCCCAATCTGGTGGATGAAGATCCCGAGCCAGGAGCTTCGGCCGAGTCTTGGGCCGGGCCGTGGAGGAGGAGGAGGAGGAGGAGCCAAGTTCATGGCTCAGTCGACCCGCGACAGCAGCAGCGAGAGCGGTCGGAGAACGGCAGGAGGCGGGAGGCGGCGAGTCCTAGAGAGGCCGAGGTTAGTGGGCTGTTGTAATAGGTGAACCACCGGGTCGATAGGACCACAGGTCTTTGTAATAATTTTCCCTTTTGAGTAATAAACGCGACATTTTAAGATTTTGTTATCTTTTTATTCTGATGACTCCACACTGAATGGCTCGGACTTGATCATGAATTGTTGACCAAGTTAAAAGAGGTCCGGGCGCCTTGGTGAGAAGGACGAAGAAGTGCTCTCTGGAGGAGCGGTCTACCGAGTGACCCAAGTTTTGCACCTATAGAGGTCACTCGCCGTCTGCCGACCGAAGAGGAAGTTGGACGGGGCTGATCGGGAGGTGGCCCGCCTCTGGGCCGAGAACGAGGCCCTAAGTTGAGGTCACACAGGACGGAGTCCGGGGCGGACTCATCCGCCGACGCTATCCAGGCGTTTGATAGAGTGTGAGGAGCGACTCGAATTGATCGAGAGGCTAGCTCGGGTGTCGGAGGAGCATCTGGTCTGAGAGGCGGTCCGTCGAGCTGGTGGGACTACCATATCCGTCGACGACCGAGTTCGAGCTTCTTTGGCGGAGGTATGGTCTTGAGGGAGGAGGAGGGCCCAACAAGAAGTTCAAGGCCTGTGTCAACTCCGTTGTGAAATACATGGAGATGTATGATATCGTCCGCAAACGACGCATGCCCCGGCCTGGCAGCGAGGCCGCAGCGGACTCCGCTGACCCGATCACAAAAGAACCCGCAGAAGAGGGCGGCTACTCCGATCATGCCGAAGTGCTGCGGTTGATGGGCCCGTCCGGAAGCGGATCATTGAGAGGCGGTCTTACGGGCGGCGGGCGGCGAGGACCTCGGTCGGCGGGGAAGATCTGGGTGGGCGAGGTCGTATTCCCAGCCCGGTGCCCGGTCGGGGGAGTCGGTGTGTGACCTCGGGTGAATCCCCACTCCCCGGAATGCCGATCTTGGCGCTGCGCGCTCAAGTGTCCCCTGTTGGGTGAAGTCGACCACAGAGTCGGCGCCTCTGTCCGGCTGCTCTGAGCCCATGCCGAGCGCTTGAGGCGGGCAGCGGTGATTCCGGCCTCATCGACTGGGTTGAAGGCACCGAGTTCGTCCCCGGCATACACCGTCGGCCTGGAGACTTTGTAGAAAATTGGTGCAGCTTCAGCAGGTCCTGGCAAGGCGGAGCCCAGAAACCCGAATGAGGTCGTGTATAGTATAGGACTTTGTACGTAGATATAAATGTATTTAGACTCGTTTCGAAGTGTATATTTTCCCCCTTGAGAGGTACAAACATAGCTTAGGACTTCGTTTTGGTCGTAAATGTATTTATACTGTATACAGAGGTGTGTATTTTCCCAAATAAAGGGGTATAAACGAGCTCGGAAGCCCGGTTGTCTTGTATATGGCTTGGTACTTGGTTTATAGTCGTTAATGCATTTAGACTTTGTACCGGAGTGCATATCTTCCCAAATAAAGGGGTATGAGTTGGCGAGATCGGTCTGGATGTCGCGTGCATGTAGACGTCCAACTTAATGGGTGTCTGTATGCTGCGTGTAGGCGTCCAACTTAATGGGTGTCATGCGCTTTGCGTGTGGGCGTCAACTTAATGGGTAATCAGACGCTTTGCATGTAGGCGTCCAACTTAATGGGTAATCTGTGTCGTACCTACTTGGTGGGATTTTCATCTTCGTAAGGCGTCCTTGTGAAGGTTTAAATGTGGTGTATCCAAACAGATGTTCACATATGTATGAGACAAGTGAAATATTCATTATAAAAGCAGTGTTTTATTGAACATGTAATCAACATCGTACTTTGGCAAAACAATTAAGGAACTAACATGATGTCGACTTTAAATCGAAGCTATGTAAAATACCTCCTTAAATGCGTAATGTGCCAGTTAGTGGGATAAGCGCACCATTGAGTGGGCGACTTGTAAGCCCCTTTGCCGAGGTCCTCGTGAGCGCCAGTATGGGCCTTCCCATGTCGGATCCAGCTTGTTAAGACGCCGGCTCTCTTGCTTCATTATTTCTTAGGGCAGTCGCCCACATGGAGCCTTGAGGCTTTGACCCTTTGTTGTGGTACCGTGCGACACTGGCCTCAGTATTTGGCTTCGTTTATGAAGGCGAGCTCGCGCTTCTCCTCGAGGCGTCAGGTTGGCCGCAGTCTTCCTCGTTCCGGCCGGTCGAGTGAAGAGTGCGAGGGCTCGGTGCGCCGATCTCGGTGGTATGACGGCCTCGGTGCAGTGAACCGAGCTAAAGGGTCTCCCGTGCGCCGTCCGAGGCGTGGTCTGTAGGACCGAGAGGACTTGAGGAGATTTTCAGCCCGATCGCCTTTAGCTCGGTCCGCCTCTTCTTCAATCCTTATGCGATCGTGCGGTTCGTCACCCTGGTCGACCATTCGCTTGCGGGTGTGCGGCCGAGGTGAAGCGTTGATCGATCCGAAGCTCTTCGCACCACCTTGAAGTTTTGTCGGCGAATTGGGTGCGTTGTCCGAGACCGAGGATGTGCGGTATGCGAAGCGGCGGAGACTATATTCTTCCACACGAAGGTCTCAATCCTTCCGCTCGTGAGGCTCGAAAGTGGCTCGGCTTGACCCATTTTGTGAAGTAGTCTATGGCTACGACTAAGTATCGGTGCCGACGGTGCTCGATCGAAGGGCCAACGATGTCGATCCCCACCGCATGAAAGGCCATGGACTCTGGGTGCTCTCAAATCGATGCTGGGGCGCCACCGTGGAGTGAATCGGCGCTGGGCACTTCGACGAGCTCGGCGAATCTTGCGGTGGGCGATGAATATACCGACCTCGGCGTCTTCTTTGAGAGCTCGCGACCACGTGGCTTCCGCAAGACCCTCGGTGAATTTCGTTGAGCACGTAGTCGGCTTCTTCGGCCCGAGGCACCTCGGGAGGGTTGAAGGTAAGATTTTGATGAGGCGCCCTCATGCATGAGATACTACGGATTTCGCCATCATCTTTTGGCTTCGAGCCGATCTTGAGGCGGTGTGCCGTGTTCGTGTGAGCCTTGGGAGACATCGATTTGGCTCTATCTCGGTGATGATGCCGGCGTGGGACTCTGCGATGCTTCTGGAATGGACCTCCTCCACTGGTGGACTTGTTGACGACGCAACCAATTTCTTTGAGGATGTCGGCTCGGTATTTTCCCTGGGGATTCGGTGGATCTTGAAGTACCGAGCGAGGTCGACATCTCCTTTGCTTTTCGGGTATTGTTTCATTCGTTCCTCCTCGGCCTCGTGTTTGCCTAACACAGTTCACCACAACACAGGAATCGTCGAAGACTTGGATCTTGTCCACCTCATTCTGTGGCGGCGAGTCCGAGATTAGGGCCTCGTACTCCACCTCGTTGTTGGTGGTCGGGAAGGTAAACCGGAGGGCGTAGGTGACTTCTTGGTTATCTGGGCCGAGGAGGAGGATGCCCGCCCCGCTGCCCGTCTTGCACGAAGCTCCGTCCACGTACATCTGCCAGCAACCATCTGGTGGTGCTAGGACGGCTTCTTCCGGCGTGGGGGCGGGAGCTGGAGTTACCTCGCTGGCATAGCCTACCTCGGTGGTGGCCTCGACCGAGAAAGTCGGCGAGCTTGCTGCCTTTATGGCCGGCTGGGTGAGTCGAGATGTCGTGCTCGCCGAGCTCGAGGCTCACTTAGCTATCGTCCGGATGACTCGGGTTTTGACAAGACTTGTCTCGGGTAAGTCGGTTAGCACTTGTCGGAGTGAGCTTGGAAGTAGGGTCGGGCGTCGCTTGGCGTTCACGCTAGCTTTTTTTGAGGCAGTGTACCTTGTCTCCGGTCCTTTGAGAGCTCGGTGATAAAATAGATGGGAGTTGTCGTCCCACCTCATCTCGTACCAAGATGCAGCGTGATGGCCTCGTCCGAGGCGGCCAAATATAGAGAGGATTCACCTTGCTTGGGCGGACGGTCGGCGGTCGGCAAGAGTACTCCTTCACCGTTGGCTGGCGGCTGGTGTTCTTCCCCGCCAGCGAAGTCCCGAGCTCTCCTCGGGATCTTGAAGAATGGGGCTGTTTCTCGACGGCTCGAGGCAATCTCTTGAGGCGGCTAGGCACCCGTGAGTTGTGGATCTCACGGATGGTCCTTGCACCGCATGTCGAGCACCGCCTTCACCTTGGTGGGATTGGCCTTGAGCCCTCCCGAAAACCCAACATCCCAAGAACTTGCGGTCTTCACCATGAATGTACATTTACGGGGTTGAGTTTGAGGTTGGCCGACCTGAGGAGTTGGAGGATGGTGCCGAGGTCATCGGCGCAGCTCTCCGTTTTCTGACTTTTGACTACTATGTCATCGACGTAGACCTCGACGATCTCCCCGATGTGGTCTTTGAATGTTGCATCCACCATCCTCTGGTAAGTAGCCCCGGCGTTCTTGAGGCCGAAGGGCATCTTTCGGTACGCAAAGACGCCGAAGTCAGTGATGAATGCGGTCTTTGGTGCGTCCTCCGGACTCATCGAGTTTGGTGGTACCTTTGTATAGATCCGTAGGCTGAACATCTCGTGGCCCACCAATGCCTCCACTTTCTTGTCGATGTCGGGAGGGGTAGCAATCTTTTGGGCGGTGCTTGTTGAGGTCGGTATAATCGGCCTTGTCGCCACCCTCCTCCTGGCTTTCGGACCACGACTGGATTAGCCATCCAGGTCGGGTATTTGACCTCGAACAAGATCTTGGCCTTCAGAAGTTGGGTCACCTCGTCCCTTATGACCTGGCTGCGCTCGGCCGCGAATATCCTTTTCTTCGCCGGACCGCTTGGTAGCGGTTCGATGTTGAGCGGTGTGTTATGAGCTCGGTGACACTCCGATCATATCGGCGGGGACCGAGCAAACACGTCCTGCACTCTCTCGAAGTTATGCGACATGCCGGCGGACGTCGGTGGGCCACAGGTGCCGACTGGATGACCTCGAGGATCGTCGTAAATGCGATTCAGCGAGCCCTCGGTCGGTCATCCGGGCGTCGGTCTCGAGGGCTCGGTAATTGCTATGCACAGGGTGAGGCCGCGTCTTGGGTTGACGATCGTAGGCATTCTTTTCTTGCCGTTTGGTCCCCACGGATGCTAAGCACTCCCACCGGGGTGGGAATCTTAACGGTGAGGTGGTAGACCCGAGCAGACGGCCTGGTGGCGTCTGACCAATCTCCCCGGGATGATGTTGTACGGAGGGAGCTCGGACGGGAAGAATCGGATGGCCTTTGTGACCGACACAGGAGCTCGTCCCACCGTGACCGGAGCGTAATGACCCCTCGGGTGGGATGCCTCTTGAGTGAAGCTCCGTGGCGGGAGGCGCGGAAGCACTGAATGCCTCCGACCTCAAGCTTATCGAGACAGCTTTGGAAGATGATCTTGGCGGAGGCTCCGATGTCGATATAGACCGGTGGGCGTTTTGTTGCCACCGCGGCCTGTATGGTGATGGCGTCTGGTGCGGCATGATCTTGGGCACGGGTCCTCCTTGGAAACGTTATGTTCTCACCATCCCGAGTCGCTTGTTCTTGGCTCTTGAGGCGGCCTCGGGCGTCGTTCTTGAGACGACCTCGTCGTCCCGAGGCGATCCGGTAACAACATAGACCTGCTCCATAGCGTTGGGACCTTCGTCCTCTTCGTCTTGAGTTGGGTCGCCGCGGGTCGGCCCGCAGCTGTTCGCCTCCCATTCCTTGCGACTTCGCTTCTGGACCAGCTCGTCAGGGGTATTTCTTGAGGGCTCCACCTTTAACGAGCTCGTCGATCTGTGAGCCCAGGTTTCTGCAATCCTCGGTATCATGACCATACCCTTGGTGATAGTCACAATACTCGTCTGTGGACCTCTTCTTGGATCCCCCTTTCATAGGGGCGGGCTTCGGGAAGAGCTCGGCGTGGAGCTCGAATATTTCCGCCCTCGATTTGAGCAGGGGAGGCGCTCTGCCGCCAGGGTTGGGCCGAGGTCCGAGCCTGAACTCGAAGGGCCTCTTTTGATTACAGCCGAAGCGCTCGCGATCGGCGCCTCGACTTGATCATCCGGCTTTTTCTCTCGGACTTACGCTCGTCCCAGTTTCCCTTCTTCCGATCCGACTCGTCTCCCTTGCGAAGTTGTCCACCGTTCGAGCTTACTTGCCGTCTTTGGTTTCTCCACGGTGATTTCTTTATTCGGCGCCGCGGGTCGGATCCGTTTTGAGCGCGTTGATGATGTAGAGGTCGTTGTTGTCGTCGATTACGGCGACTCTTTGATGAACCTCGAGGCGAAGTTTGACATCGTCTCGTCCATACTGGCGGATTGTGAGCAGTCGGAGGAAGGTTCTTTGGGCGGTATCTTCCGATAAGCGCCATTTGAAGCGATCCATGAGGTCACAGAGCGAGCAGTATCTTTGTTACGGCGGGCGGGTGAACCAACGCCGCGTTGGAGATCGACACCTCGGGAAGATTTTGCACATGTGAAAATCTTCCATTCCTTGATCGCCATGTTGGTGGTGTAGTTGAAAAGGAAGTCGGAGGGTCTCGAGGCCATCGTAGGCGCTATATTGGGTGCCCGTATCACCGGGGCGGGCGTGTCTAGAATCTCCACGGAGAAAGGGAGATGATCCTCCTGCACTGGTCGAACCCGGAGATCGTTGCCATCTCTTTACGGAGGGTGGGGATCGATAGCGGCGCCATCGTCCCTCAGGGGGGTTCGACTCGCCTTTCTTCCTCTGTTTGCTCCGCTCTCAGTCGGCATGACGAGGTGGAGAGCGGCTCGCGAACGGCGCGGGGCGGCGATGATGGCGGCTCGCCCGCGGTGGCGGCTCCGCGAATGAGGGCGGCGGCTCGGCGGCGGCTCCGCGCGTCGGGCGCGATCGCGTTCTCGGCTATCACGCCGAGGTGAGATCTGCTGTTCGGATGGGGGCGGCAGGCGGCCGTGGTGTTCGATCAAGGGGCCCTCGAGGGCCCGCTCCTTGGTCCTCTGGTTGAGGAAGCTTTGGAATTGGCCAAGATGGCGTGGAGGAACTCGGTCACAGCTCGGCCGAGGACCTCGTGGGACGAATAAGTTGTTTGCTCGTCCTCGTTGAGTCGACATCTTCCCTACGTTGGGGAGGCGATCCCGAGGGTGTATGGAAATATTTTCCATGTTGCCCTCGGGTGTGGCGCTCGTGGCGTCCGCGATCTCCTTTCATGACGGTGACCACACAGTCGTCCTCGGCCACGGTTGTTGCCGCGTGGGCGGCGGTTGTGCGTGTTCTTGCCATTTAGTTGTAGAGGGAAACGAAGCTTTCTTGTTCGAAATGTTTCCCACAGACGGCGCCAATGATAAATCTGGTTAAGTGAGTGTGCGAGATTTATGTGAGGCAACAATGAACACCGAGGCTTTTACGTGGTTCGATCGTTAATGAGATCTACGTCCACGGAGGAGTGTTTCCTCAATATTTTCACTATAATTTCAGTACAGTGAGTATAGTTACAAGCTCTTAGCATTCGATAAGTTGCCAACCCTTCTAATGTCAGTCTTCCTTCTATTTATACAACTCCAAGCCTGCAACTGAAGGCGTGCTCGTCCTCTCCATTGGTCGAAACATGACTCTTCCTCTGGCATGCCCTCCATTGGCCGGAGTAGGGACCTTTCGCCTTACATGCGCCACGTGGAGGGTGGCGCCTGACCTTGGTTCTGGGGCGTCTTCTTCATTGGCCCAGGGTGGCGGTCCTGGGGGCTAGGGTTTTGGCGCTGATTAGGGCTCGCCTTGGGCTCAACGTCGTGGGCCCGCTACCAATGTTAGGCCCAGCTCGTTTGGGCCTGTTAGTGGGCCTAGTCGGTTGGGCCATATCCCATCACATACAAATAAAATTATATAATTAGACACGACAACCCTCTATGAAAACTAAAGGGGAAATTATCACTCAACTTAATGCGAAACAGTTCCAAGTTATCGAAAGCTCCAAAAAATTTGAAAAAGAAAAAGACAAAAAAAATAAAAATTTTCAAACATTTTTACATGAATCGAAAAAGCACCCTTTAAAAGAAGCGCTATTAGGGTATTACTTTCCTCTTTAACGAGAAAGCAACTAATTAATTATTAAGTGAGGATGTTGAGAGATGCTCTTAATTCTTCAAATGTTATTATTTCTTTCGCATTGTAAGTGAAATTTTACATTTTGAAGTATCAAACCGATCAAATCTATCATTACAATCGAAATTATATTATTTCGTTCGATTTGATTCTAACAATTTTTACGTAGCTAGATAGGTGAGAAATTAATGTTGATGTGCAAGAATTAATATTACTATGATATAAGGCCCAAAATTAAGAAACAACAAATGCTACAGTTCATGATATATATGTTGGGAGGTGGTCTCTATACATTCGTCCGTACATCACGAACTTTAAGGAAATCTGATTTTAACCCTCTCCAGGATCTATCTTGGATGTTTAATTCACCATACATTGATTATATATGCCTAGCATGCACCTATATAATTAATTGCAACACGTAGGAGTTTTCTCGTGTTTACCTGCGAATCTGTCGGGGATGAACGAATCAAGACTCGTGCTTTGATCTTCTGGACTGTATCCCGGTTGCCTAATCTCCAATGTCGAGTGAGGACAATCTATGGAGAATGCTATAGAAAATAACCTCTTTCTTTTCTCTCAAATTTTCGAAAATTCTCACCAATGGACTATGGTAATTCTCGAAAATAATGATTGAGGATTAGCCTTGATTTTCTCTCTCACCTTATATTTATAATGCACTCTCAAATCCTATCTAGATAAGATTTATGCATATCTAATAAATATAATAATATCCTTTAGGATAGAGAGGATCAAGTCAGAGTCCCAGTAGGACTCTTGAGAGAGAGGGGCGAAATTCACCAAGCTACAGGCCTGGATGGGCCAGCCCAGGGATCAAATGCAAGGAATAAAGATGGGCCTCAAATAAATTAATTATCTTATGTTCAGCCCAGAACATAAATTAATTTATAAATATTCATTCATGCCACTAGAGAATAAATGCTAACTTACCCCTTTATTGCCGAAGTTGAGTCGGGCTTGCACTTAGACTTTACGAATCTCCGTATTTAAGATATCGACGTCCATTAATTATTTACGCTGCTCGATTACATTGCTTAAAATAATTAATATCTTTAATTCCTAAGTAGTACCACTCAACCTTATTATTGTACTTGAGATAACTCAACTGCGGGGTTTAGTACAATAAACATTTGAGCTCCTTAAGGAGGCGTCATCATCCTAAACGGATACGCGACTCGACACGGGTAACTAGCATGACATACAAGACCGTCACCACCCAAGATGCGAGAATCTTGGGTTATCTCATGTACCCTCACCCATAGCAAGTCAAAGTGATGGTCGACAACTCATACTCACCTAATATCTTATCGAGATTTAGATCAACGATGTCTCCGAGATCTAGGTTCTTCACGACGGTCGATAGAAGAACTCATCTCACGTGATCAATCAATACGTCGAGACGCATCAAATAGATAATCAACCAAGTCAAGTCACTTATATACACATGACTTATACCGACAACTCGTCCTCAAGTTGTCTCACCGTGATACTATTTATATCTTATTAAGCGATCAATCATACAGACTTATGTGATCTACAACACACTGTATGATCTAACTTATATATGAGATAAAAGGACATAAGGACATACACATGCAATCAAGTAAACTATTCAGATAGGAGATTGTAATAGTGGTAACAGGAAACATTGTATACAAACTCAACTAAAACTGCTTCCAGTATACAAATCCAACAGAACTTTGATATTTTTTCAATGTAAATGATACGTTTCTTAACAACAAATAATATTTTTGTCCGTTTGTACGGTGTGGACAAATGTAAAAGAGTTTTTGTGATATGTTATTTTACTCAAAAACAACCATATGAAGACAAATTAAGGAAATTCGCCAATCTACTCTCAAAAGTGGATCCAACGAAACGAAAACACTGAAATTCAAAGAAGAGAGAGAGAGGAGACAACATGGATCCTAGGGATCAAAAGACAAAGACGAAACAATTTGGTGATCGTCAATTGTCCCAAGGACCCCCTCTCATTTCTCTTTGGGGATCATTACAATTTCCTTGGGATTTGATCCCTTCTTTCTTTTCTAACCAACGCCAATGGTACTCCCTACAATCTTTCTAATCTTTTCCAATTTTCACCCTAAATTCGATGCTATTTCTAGAGTAATATTCTCATTTTAAAAGTAAAGATCAATATATGTAGGTTAGAGGTATTAGGGTAATGTTCCTTTTTGTCTATCTACATTATATTTGCAAATACGAATAAGTATACAAATACTCTATCCGTTTGTTAATATTGACTCGTATATCACTTTGGGTTATTCCATTATTATTGATCTATATCTAAAAAGGAAAGAATTTTTTTATACTAAAAGTGACTCGAATTTCGTCCTACATGCTATTTTACACAAAAAACACAAGTTTTCTTAATTTACGTACCAAAAAAAATGAGTCAAGATTATAGCGGGACAAAGAGAGTGATATATAGAGAAATAAAGCACACACAAAACTTGACTCCGATCATTGCTTAAACTACTTGAACTCGAGTACCACAACACACACTAAAATATTTTTGTTTAATAAATTTTCGAGATTTTTTATATTTCAAAACAAGTGAATTCAATAAATATCGAATCTTCCAAAGCTAATTAATTAAAAAAAATTAAATAGCAACATCGTTTCCACCATTCTTTTCAGCACAGCACGTATTCGCATAAATATTACAAATAATATTTTATTTCTTTTTTAATTTTTTTTGGAATAAATTAATACAAGAATTTTAAAAACCGTATAATAATGAACTCAAATCCCATAACTTTGACCTTAGATTTTATCCATTTATCCACAATTTTATTTAGTAATAATACTCTCTCCGTCCCAATATTTATGACAAGTTTTCATTTTGGGTTGTCCAATTAAGTTGGCTTGTTTCAAAAAAATGAAACACTTTTTACACTAAAAAATATCTCGAATTTCGTACAATCCACTACTTTACACATAAAATATAACTTTTCTTAATCTACATGTAAAAAAGAAAGGAGCTATGAATAACGGGACGGATTTACTATTATTTTGATAGTACACATATTGTTAAATTATAGAACTATATGTGGAGCAGGTATGTAAACATGCAAAGGGATTTGACTACTTTTACTGGCCTAAGCTTCTGCTAGCTAGTTTGATCACACAAATCGGAGCCAGAGATTGGCTGTCTTTCAATGAAAATGTAGATGTCACTGTGCACATAAGAATACACAGTCATACTTACTGTTACACTGTAAATCTGCAATCCCAGATTTTAAATTAGAATTAATTGTAAGAAATAATTAGATGTTTATTTAAAATTGTACTTTTTACATAATTTTTAAATATAATTAGCAAATAACATTTTTTTGGTAATTAACATCCATAGACATTTTAACTAAAGTTTGTCCAATATATACCCTAAAATCACGCTATTTTACTTATAGAATGCCTTGATTTCAGGACTAAAATTCCCACTTCGTAGTGTATGGTAAAAATAACACTCATTTGAAAATAGATAAAAATAAAAATATATAATATTATAATTGCAATATTTTTAAAATTAGGTGTCTCATGTACGATTAAATACATGCGAATTTTAATACTTTTCTTCAATGTAAATAACATTTGACACTTTTCTTCAATATAAATGATTCTCAAGCAAATGATATATTTTTTAATGTAAATAATATTTTCTTAATAATAAATGATACTTTTGTTCGATAACACGACTTAGATGGATATCGTTACTCTTTGTTTTGTGTTTAAAATTGTCTCTCTAGATTTACCATCGAGCACTAGTGGTGTTCACGGGCGGGCGGTTCGATTCGGTCCGGAACCGTCGGTTCGACAGTTGAAATCCGAACCGTAATCGGCCCGTGAAGGGTTTAAGCGATTACGGTTCGGAAGCGTGAACCGATGGTTTCAGCTCTGTTGAACTACCGGTTCACGGTTCGGAACCGTGAACCACATTTTTTTTTATTCTTCGATTTTTTGTATTCTTTAATTATATTTGTATATATATACATAGAGATGACGAAAAAAATAATATTGGGACACAATAATTAGTAAATGAAATAAGAAAAATATTTTATTACACTTTCTTTTGTCACATTACAATTTACAACTTGTAGCAAAATTACAACTTATAATAAACTAAAACTTATAAAAAAAATTACAACTTATGCAAATAAAATCATACTTTAATTTAATTGAAGACAAAAAAAGAAAGAAAGAGCTTGAGCTTAATTATAATATTGAAAAATATTATAATTAAGTTGCCTAAATCCCGATTGGGGGAAGAGGCGTACCAAAATCGGTGCTCACGATTCGGTTCCAATTTTTTGTTTTAGATGTTATTTCATGTGTTTTATGTAATAATAATTGTATTTTGATGATATTAAACATTATTTCACGTGTTTCATGTGTTTCCCAAGACTTCGATTTGGTCAGCAGGCCATGATCAACAGTTGATCACAATCTTCTTCTTCCACAATTTTGAGTTTCAACCAAGCAATTCATGATTCTTCCTCTTAATGATCGTGGTCGGTTTGATGCGTGCGATGATTGTTCTGCGGTGGATCGGTTCTTTGGCGGAGTGTGGCGATTGCGAAATCTTGGTTTTCAGGAGAAGAAAATTGCGGTTACGATCGTCCATGCGAGATCGATTCTCTCGCTCTCTACGGTTCCCGTCCCATGAATTTAAAATAAAAAATAAAAATAGTAGCTTATTGGATTATGAAATTATCTTGTGTTTAGTTAGCACTTAAGAGTAGCTTAGTTTCGTCTTGGGAAAAATAGGAATATATATAACCGGTGGGAGCGTAAATTTTTCTTGGGGCCCAATTAATTATAATTTTAAAATCAAAATTTAAAAATAATACTCTCTCATTTCCATTTAAAATGTCCCCTTTCTTTTGGGCACGAATATTTAAGAGATAGGTATAAAGTAGTTAAATTGATAAAATGTGAGTAGGACCCATACTTTTTGAAGAAATAATTACTTCCTAAAATGGAATGAGACATTTGTAATGGGACAACCCAAAAAGCAAAGTGAGACATTTTAAATGGGACAGATGGAGTAATAATTTAAATAATAGTGTAATATTATTTGAATGGAGGTAATTGTTTATACTAAATATATTTCTTCTTCATTATGTTTTAATATCTTACAAAAATAAAATAATAAAATTTACTTACAAATAACTAAACAATCAATCAATAATAGCTATAAAAATTAAAATAATAAGAAAATTATAAGTGTTAATATTGTAAATGGTATTATCTTATAAAACTCAAATCTTGATTTTCTTGTACCCATTATAAATCAACAATTGAATCTAAAATTAATTCACATATAAAACTTATTAGAATAAATTTAAATAGATATTACTAGTGACTATTATAATAAGTTTATCATAATCTTTTTTTAAAAATTGATTGATCATTAATTTATCTATAAAACTTTATTATTTGTATATATATTTTATCTTATCAATGTAAAACAAATTATAGAAGAAGAAAAAAAGACTACAAAGTAGAGAAATAAAAAAGAAAATAAAGAGTATAAAATAGAGAAATAAAAGAAAAAAGAAATGAAGGACACAAAATAGAGAAAGGAAAAGAGAAAGGAAGAAAAAAGAAAAGAAAAGAAAAGGAAGCAAACGAAAAGAAAGGAAAAGGAAAACTGGAAAAGGAAGAAAAAAGAAAAGAAAGGAAAAGGAAGCAAACGGAAAGAAAGGAAAAGGAAAACTGAGCAAAAAGAATGCAGGGAAAGATTTCGAACCCGCGACCTTGGAGAGAGAGACACTGTTCTTAACCAGCTGCACTCCAACATATTTTGAAACTATAAACAAATATATAATAGTAGTAGTTTTCTAAAAAAGTTGGGGGCCCATAGACCTCAGTTCTAATGTAGCTCCGCCTCAGATATAGCTAAATATGGGGAAGAAATTATGATTTTAGTATCGATTCTACTTTGTTTTGTAGTTTTTCTTTGTTTGTAAAATTATGGTGTAAAGGAAATGAATATTTCATATTGGCCTAGTTGTAATTTATGACATATTCTAAGGAGAGCTAATTGTGATAGATAGCCATTTTGTTTAAACAAATTTAAAAAATAATAGCAATATGTGGCCTTGAATATCGAGTAAAATATGAGCTTTTATTAGAACTAAAACAAAAACTCTTGAGTTTAATAAAAATGTCTTTTGATACATGAATATATTGATCTACAGAGACATGTGCTACTAAAAAAAATCGGTATTTCATTGAAGTTTAATTTAAATAACCAATTTTCTGTCAAGAAATAGTTGAAACAAATTTAATCTTTGTGAAGTGATTGGGACACATAACATCAGCAGGTGGGAATAGGGATGTCAATGGGTGGGCTTTACCCGGACCGATCCGGAACCGTTCAAAGCCCATTAAATTTTAAAGTGACGGTTCCGGTTCCGAGTCCAACCCGGTCAGTTTTTTTTTTTTTTTTGCATATAGTATGTTTCGATAACATAAAGATTATCGAAACAATTGCATTTTAACCATAAAGAAGATCGAAGTCCACGTTCTAATCGCATATATCACAAATAAAATTTTAACTTTTTATTGTTTTATTATTTGTATTGATTCTACATTTACTTTCATAAATATTTGTTCGTTAGATCAAGTATGCGGCATCGCTTTCATGCGTGTGTGGTGCTCCTATTTTCTTTACAATTTGGCTACATTCTTTTGAATTCTCGTTTCCATTTAACTTAACAAATTATATTTGTTGCTATGTTCAATGATTATATTCATAGTTGAGTTGGTAGTGATATTGACTGTTGTTTACTAGTTAATCTCAATTTCGTCATTTTATAAAATTATTTAAAATGTTGCTCTCCATTTTGCAACATAATAGTTTAATCGTACGTATTATGTTGTGCTAATCAAAGAAATAATTACCTTAAATATTCACATTAATATATATATTTATGATTTTCAAATTCACCATCATTGTTTTTCGTATTGTTTACTGTAACTTTGAGTTTTGCGTTGATTTAATCTTTTTTTATACTTTTTCTTTTATAATTGGAATAACTTCTATTTATCTTTTTCTAATTTTGAATTAAAGTCGAAGAAACGATTGAAACAAAAATCGAAAGAAATTTATGGCCTAGAAGAAAGAAACACGGGTAATAATAATCTCGGAATGTACCAATTATATAAAATTAAAGCGATGTTAGAAAATGTCAGTGATATTTTCAAAATAACGATCGAGGGCGAAAATCGTTAATTTTCAAAAATCAAAATACTACTATGTTCAAAATCGTTTATATTTATTTATAATATATTTATATTTTAGTCGATAAAGATTTTTCCTTTGTTGATATTTGAAATATAAAATTGAAAATTTTGGGGATTTGGGTGTAGTGGCCCAACGGGTAACGATTAGCAATGGGTAATACCGTCCGGATCGGTCCGGATCCGATGTTTGTTGGGCGGTTCGGAGCAGAACCAATACTAATTTATTGGTTACGGTCAGGTAAAGCTCGTCGTTGACATCCACAGGTGGGAAGATTTATTAGAAGAATTTTCAAAAGTACATTTTAAAAAAATTAAATAAAATTAACGATAAATAGTGCAATTTACTCAACAAAAGTTGTATGGTACCGATCCTTCAATATATAAGCCTCGAGTTTCTCCCATTTCGAGGAATCCAAACATCGATTGTCCGTCCAAAGTAATTAAACATCATTCTGATAATCCTACTGATCGGTGTAAATCGACAAAGTAGAACTAGAATCACCTTGGTGTTCTCTCTTGCCTCCAGGGCAACTTTTGCGGGGCATCATATGGAGCGGTGGGAAAGCACTATAAATGTTTTGGAAGATACTAAGCTCACCCTTTTACTTTTACCTAAAACAAATGAGGAACTATAAGAGGAGTTTACGAAGTTGTGGTGCAAAACTTTATGAAACAAAGAAGGCTTTCGGGCTGCTTATCTAATGGTCACCGCAATTTGGGTAAATAAAGGGCATAATTGAAGGCATTGTAGCATTTAAGTACAAGAACTTGGATTACAAAACAAAATGCATGATCTCGGTCGACTACGTGGTTCGGCAAAACATCTCCATCCTGCGCAAACAACGTTAAAAATTGTCGAAATTCCGAACTCAAAAGGCTCAAATATTGTACTTCACACTTACGACTTATCGCCTCATTTGGCTAGGTTCATCTCGGTCGTTCGACCGCCATGTATAAGAGCCATCAAATTTCGGATTCTTTGTCGAATCAAAATTCATGTGCGAGAGATGTGTAAAGTTAATTACCGAACTAGAGATGATCGGAGAACTTCGTTGCTCACCTCTCGCCTTGCGGACGGGATCCTACGGATCGATTTGGATTTGATTCTTGTAACTCGGATTGCTTGTAATGGGATGCATATATTTTCACCGAATAAAATCAATTGCTTACCATTTTCCCACTACTCGCTCTTTTGCGAAAACATGGACAGCACTTCCTCTTGAGGAGTGCTATAATTTTGCCCACTTGCATACATCGATTTGTAATCTTTGGCGTCGAGAAGGCAAACACGGTGTGTCCTCATAAAGCAAACAACAGAGGATTGAAAATGACCGCAAGCAACACATCCCTTTTGCCACGATCGGTACTAGCGATCAAATATATAGTTTCGAAGAAGAAAGAACAAAAGTAGAGGTTGCCCAAAGAAAAGAAGTTACGGAATGAAATTGAGAAGGATGTTTACCAGACACGAATGCCCAAAATTGTAAGGCTTGCTTGTTGTGCTTCCCGCCGAAATGGCCATCATCGAGCCACCAAACCATCTACCCCATCCAAACCAACCACCTCCCTAAATTTTCTCCTCCACCGCTTCATCTCTCCTTTTAATTTCTTTATCCCATTGCTCCAACTCGCTTTCTTTCCACCAGGGCACCTTCTAAGGCTTTTCGAGCCTGTTCTGTAATTAACATATACATGATAGATGAAGAGCATGTCGATCATGAAAAGTCCCTAACTCTCACATATGTATACATACTCCTCACCAAATTCAAAATCTAAGCTATCTTTTATCATGTCATCAGGAGGACACACACACATGCATGTATATCATTCATTCTTGAAGAAAGTTGGTCGGATCAATTATCCCATTCACATGGATGCATTCACCGTAAATTTAACGTGTAGAACTAGAAACTAATTCCACTTTTTGTTTAAGTTTTAGGTAATCAATTCATAAAACTCGCTTAACATGAACTACACAAAGCCCCTCCCAAGGATAAATTGAACTAACAATGAATTCCATTGAACTCCTTGAGTTGGGATCGAAACATTTGATTTGAGAAGATGAATCGAGAGAAGGATTGGAAATGATTATGCCTAATTAATTTCAAAGCTAACGAAATTTAATACAATACTATTATTTGTTTGTAAAAAGATTAACATATTGGATTCATCTCGGCATACAATTCGAACCAATTCACATCTATAGATACAAAGCCGTCTACCTACTCCCAAATTTCACCATTCGACCAACTGGTAGCTCTCTCACTTCTTTTTCTTTTCCCATTGTTCTCTTTGTTTTCGCCAATTTCAATTCCCGGATAGTCTCTTTCACTTCTAAACTGCTTGCATGTTTCATTATTTGCTTCACTTGATACTATATGAAAATAAAAATTCACCGGAGTAGTGTTGGCGATAAGTTAAGGTTGTAGAAACGGTGGTTTTATATCTTCCTTGGGCTTATTTTGTACCTTTTCCTCTCGCATGCTCCCGCTTCACTCGACTCCTAATGTATATTTGAGTGGTGGTTCTAGACATCTTGGAAAAACCTAACAAAAGGGAAACAATCTTGGCAGCGGCTTTCGGTTCCCTGTTTCTATAGGGATCCTGCGTACACCCTCCTCACTAGTTTATTTTTTCATTGGCTTGATAATTTTTAAGTTAATGACTAACAAATTTACTTGTTTAAAATTCGTGTTAATTTAATTTTTTAGTAAATTAGTGTTTCTCGATATCGAACATGCAAAATTGTTTTCCCTCGTTTGGAAGGACTTAGGACCGTCTTGAGGACTTCCATTTCAAAAACAATGTTTATATGTATTACTTGGGAAATTAATGATCGGTCGGGATCCGCAAACAAAGAAACCTCCATTACGTAGTGTGTACAACATCACTTTTATTTCAAACTATGCTACCTTTGGCTTAGAATTCAACATGAGTATGAAGTAAAGTTGCACATAAGTGCCTCCCTTTTATACAAGACTTTAATCATAAAAAATCTACTTAGTACTTAGTACCAAAAGTCTTGAACCGAAAACCCCAACTGACCGTTGCATTAGCCGCCTAAATGTCATAGCTCTTGGCAACAATGTTCCTTATTCAATTCCAATTTTCAAATAACAGTGAATTCTCTTCGTTACGGATATCCGATAACTCCAACCAAATTAAGGGAAAAAGCGAATACTGGTTCCACACAAAGACCAAACTACTCCAATTTCACCTTGGCGAATAAATAGGCAGATAGTTTGGAAAAAAAAATTGAGGCGAGACGAACCTGCTTGCTATTGTCAGAAGAGGCGAAAACCTACCGCTGCAATTGGCGAATGTGAGAGAGGTCAACGTGAACCGAATCGGGTCGAGCGGCGGTTACGAGTAGAGCTGGAGTTCGGATCAGTAACACAGGATTCTTGAGGCGAGAGGAAGATAGGATCCTACGGATCGATTTGGATGTTTTCTTGATGTAGAGATCACAATCAATTAGAAGTAATAATTTTAGGTATTTGGTTTGGATTTTTACGTGCGGATCGTGCGTTAAATTGGAAGAAAGAGATCAAAGTGAATTAAAGGAAAAGTGAGAATGGGCGGGCAACATTTATTTATTTTTTTAATATTTTTTAAAATATGCCTCTAAACTTAATATATCTTACTAAGTCTTACTAAGTGTCGCAATAATATATCTTAGAGGCATTTAATGAAAGTGACTCTAAATAAGTGCCCCAACGTCTATTTTTATTGTAGTGCTTGCAAAGTACATTTTTAATATAAGCTCTTACATTTTTTTCCTTAACTAATGCCGCATTAATTAAAGTAATTATTAACACCAATATCTCTCTATTTATATACCAAATCTCATAACATAAAGTAAAGAATTTTGGATATCTCGGGTTGAAATGAGCATATATAATACGCTCGTCCTCATGTATGATATACTCTACAAATCACACCAAAAATCCCACATACCGCTTTGGACATATAATTCGAGCAAGATATAGAGGTGTTTGGTTAAGCATATAAGTTTTTAAAACAATTTATAAGTTGTTTAGGAGCTTATAAACTCATACAAAGTGTTTGGCAAACTAAACTCTTAAATAACTTATAAAGCTGTTAAAATAAGCTATAACGACTTATAAGCTCTACTAAAATAAGTAACTCAGGGCTCAACTTATTTTTTATAAGTTTATAAGTAATAGTGGATTTACCAAAATAATATGATTAGTTATTTTCTACATATACACTATCAACTTCACATTTTGTCAATTTTTCTCTCTAACTCACGATTATTTATAAGCTCAATTATCCAAATACTTTGACAACTTATAAGCTCTTAAAATATCTTACAAGCTCTTTAAAATAAGCTCAGCCAAACATCCTCATAATTTAAGTCATGACCATAATACCATCTCTAATGGTGTTACTTTTCTCAGTCTTTGATCCTTAAAAAAAAAGTGGGCCCAAACATCTTTGCCTAATTTAATGGGTTAAGAAAAATAAATACTCTATTAACTGAGATGAGTCGTCCCATAGCTCAGTTAGGGCGGCAGAACCAAAAATATGTCAGCGATCGCGTTCCTCCTTACACAAGTTGGCAAAACCAACGATGGAGCTCAGTGAAAGTATCGTGTGGTGCTCGTGTGCTGTAGGAAGAATTCAGATGAAACAGTGGAAGTAGAATTCATTTAGCTTCCAAAGACAATTTACATAAACATAAAAGGGAACTATTTATAGCATATAAGATCCCATGCCCAACTAACTAACTTCACATGCAAAACTAACTAACTTTCCTTAACCAATTCTGTTACACGACTGCTTATGTGGCATCTAACAACTAACTCTAGCTAATTCCGTTAGTAGCTCGGTTCATTCATGCATCTCTGCTGCCTCATCGCCCATTCATGACAATATCCCCTCCTTCAACATGGCTTAACCTCAATCCAATAAGCTTGGAATCTTGTAGTGATGTCAGTATAATCTTCCCACGTCACCTCTTTCTCCAGTAAATGCATCCACTGAATTAGAAGTTGCGTGGCTGGTCGATTCTCCTTCTTGACGATCCTCCTTGCTAAGATTCGAGTAGGCTGGAGGATAATGTTGTCGTCCACCATGAATTCCAACAATGTAGATGAAACTTCCCCCTCATTATACACGCTCTTTTTAAGTTGACTAACATGAAATACTGGATGTAGCTTGGAATGTTGTGGAAGACGAAGACGATAGGCCACTGCTCCTACTCTTTCCATGATCTGAAATGGCCCCGCGTATCGTGGACTGAGTTTCCATGAATGATGTGACCGTAGTGATGTTTGTCTGTATGGTTTAAGCTTGAATAAACCCAATCATGAATGTTGAATTCCTAAAACTTCTCTTCTTGTCCGCGTACATCTTCATTATGTGTTGGGCTTTCTGTAACCATTTTTTAACGCGCCTTGAATGGCACTCGCTTCTACTGTTATCGTTTCTTCTACTCCAATAACTTGTGGTTGAGTATAGGTCGACATTGCCACGAGTTGGCACATACCGCATAAAGCTTGAAAAGGTATTGATGCAATTGAAGTGTGGTAGGAAGTATTATACCAAAATTCACTAGGGCACCCATTTCGCCCACTTCTTTGGATTATGGTTGAACATGCATCTTAGATATGTTTCCGAGACAACGATTTACACTCTTGGTTTGGCCATCCATTTGAGGTTGGTAGGTGTGCTCGTGTCTTTGTTGTACTCATAGTGTTGAGAAGAGTTCTCTCAAAATGAACTCGTAAATATCTTGTCTCTATCGGACGTAATGCTAGCGGGTAATCCATGCAATTTATAAATGTTATCAAAAACAGTGAGCAATGAAAGAAGCGATGTAAGGGTGATTGAGTCTTTGTGAAATGTCGTGTTTAGTATATCGATCTACTATTACCAGTGAATTCTTTCCACTTGAGAGAAGTCCTTCATGAAATCCATCGTTAGGTGTTGCCAAGCTTGTGTGGGTATGGGCGAGAGGTTATAGCAACCAGTGTTCGTGATGTTTCGTGTTTACCGGTGACACATATGGCGTGATGTTACTAATTCATGAATTTCTTATCTCATTTCGCCACCAAAATATTGATTTGATCCTTTGTACGTTGCATTTCACGGATTGTCCCCGTATCGGATCAATGCATGAGCGCATTACCTTCATTCTTACCACTCTTATTACCCCTATATACAACTTCCTTTGTATCTCAACAGCCCGTCGAAATAGGAGAAAAGTTACATATTGTGAGGAATTGTACAACACTTTCGGCTATTCTTCTTACGCCTCTCCGATTCCCTTCGTAGCTCATACATATTTCCCCATCCATTTGGCTTATGCACCATAATAGCCTCACACTTTCCTTCTACTTGCTCCATTCTTGACAAAGCATCATTACATAGTTATTGATCACTTTTACTCGATCATATAATCAAAACCCAATAATTTGGTCGATATTTATATGGAACATGATTTGAAATTTTTGTTCTAACAAATATTTCAAGCTCGATGATCCGTTCAGTATGATGAACTTGTTATGCGATGGTAAGAACTCCACTTCTCATCGTATGTACTATGGCCAACAATTTTTTCCATATATTGATAAACCCAAATGTTTTTGTGCGAGCTTTGCCAAAAATGCTAGGGGTGAGAATCTTGCATTAACACGACCTCTATTCCTCCGTGTGAAGCATCATGTCATAGCCCACTTCTTAATCAAGAGATTGGGCGTGACTAATCACTATTGAAAAACCATTAGGACGAATGACTATAAGACACTACTACAAAACCACTTTTCTCTACACCTTATAGACTACGCTTTTTGAAAGCGTGGTCTATAGTATAGACTCTGTTTTGTATCAGCGTGAGTCTATGTTCAATTTTTGAGTATAGACTACGGCAACAAAGCGTGGTGTAAATCGTGATCTATGGTGGGTATAGACTACGGCAACAAAGCGTGGTGTAAATCGTGGTCTATGGTGGGTATAGACTACGCTTAAAAAGTGGTGTATGTGCGTGTTTTAATAAAAAGCGTAGTCTATGTCATAAATTAAAAAAAAATATATAGAAGAATTTTGTGAAATCAAAATCCTAATTCTAAAATCAAACCTAACATCTCACTTTCTTCTCTCCCCATGAGAAACCCGTCCACGCCGCCTTGCAGTGCCACTGAGTATGTAGACCATCTGCTGCGACCACTATGAACCACCACGAGGCTGCTCCGATTTCCGATGTGCCATTATGCCGAGGTCGGGCGCCATATATTAGTGCGGATTGCTTCGTAACGGTTTCCACTCTCGCCGCTTTTACCCGGAAGAGCTACGCCTTTTATTCTGTGGCTTTTGCACTACTATCATTAGGTATTATGTTTGATCTACTCGTTTCTTGAACTTTTCGATTTTTTTTCCCGCGCGGTGACTATCCCCCCGCGTCCCCCGCCGTCATGCGGGTGCGTGAGCCCCATCGAGGCCGGACGCCTATCCTCCGCATGCCCCGGCATGCATCGGGGCCCGAGCCCCATCGGCGCCGGATGCGGGCGCTTATACCTCTGCACGGCCCTGCTTTTGCCCGGCGCGAGCCCCGTCGACTTCCGTGTGGGGCGTCGGCATCGGGGTGTCTATCCCCCTGGCGTTTTAATTTTTTATAATAACTTGCAGAAGAAGTTTTTCAAATTTGCAAGGGGAGGAACCCTAATAAGCTATAATGGTTGCGATGATGGTTGTAATTGTTTTGGTCCAAACTGCAGGTGATATGTTGTATGTGTTTCGCCATCGACATGCAGTTGAAGATGGCGAGGGCGAGTGGAGGGCGAGGGAGAGGTCGAGACGTTTAGCTTCTTGAAAAAGAAGTTGTACGATGTGGCCAAATTCTTCGGTTATCAGCCTCAGCAGCCGCTTCCACTTTGAATCTTGTGAGAATTTTGTGTGCAACAGTATATGAAATATCGTTATTTTGTGTGCGTGTGAGTGTTTGTGTCTTTCAATGTTGTGCGGCGATGCAATGAGACTATATTTCTATTACATTTTGTGTGTTTCTTGGTTGATATAAATAAAAGCCTTGTTTGTATCGAGCTGTATCTCAATTTTGTATTGCACCAATTTCGGCGTGTCGTGAAGGTGCAGGTGATGGCGCCGAGTGAGTACTTGCAGACGGGCGAGTGAGTACCACCAATGCTAGAAATTCTCAATTGTTACACTCATGTTCTCTTGTTATTTATTTATTTGTGCTCATTTCTATATTCTTTAATTTCTCATTTAGGTGGCTATTTCCATGGCCTTAATAAAGCGACATATAGGCGTGGACTTGGAGCAGATCGGATGGATGGGCATATTGCGGTATGTAATGTGTTTACGGTTGAATTACTTAAGAGCTACTAGACACATTTATACATAATATGTGGTTGAAAGAGTTTCAAATCATGAATTGTGAATCCATAAAATCGGTTTCTTGATGGTTTCACTTTTACAGCGATTATTACTTTTTAAAAGTAGTCATTGGGTTAAATTGTTTTCCCAAAATGTGCAACACAAGATTTCTTATGTGTTGATCACATAAGAAGTCTTTGTAGTTCTTAAAAGTGTTGCCTTTCTAAATATATTTAATATTTCTACCGTATGATCGATAGAATATATTCTTTTGCGAGCTGTGTTTACATTGCTTCGATGGTAGTCGTGTTTGTCGTCCACTTGTTATTGCGACAAAGGTGTATCAAGAATTAAGGCGCACCATATGAAGGAGAGGTAAAACCCACGGATGCTCTATATATTTCTTATTTCCAATTCAATCACGGTCTTTGAATAATTTGTTTGCTTGAAGGATGGAGTCCGCACCTTCGAGTTTCTGAAAGAAGGCTTGGTTGAATACCTTGATGTCGATGAGGAGAACAATGCTTTGGTGCGCTTTGTCTTTTATAATTAGAATTTTCTTTAGCTATCAGATTCCCCATTGTAACATGTCTTACCATATCAATCATTGTTAGATTGCCTTATATGAAGAGAATGCTAAAGAAGAAACGACCCATATTGAAATAGAACCTTTTACCATATTGGGTGTGTGTGTCGGGTTGATTCCTTATCCTCATCATAACCAGTCACCAAGAAATACATATCAGGTACTTTCTTTTATTTCTTTCATTCATTTTCTTTTGATTCGATTGAGATGTACCTTGAAGTTCGAAGCCTCAAGTTTGTTATCTAATAATTGTGCATATTGTTACATTTTGAAGTGTGCTATGGGAAGCAAGCTATGGGCAATATTGCATATAATCGAGCAAGTTACTTAACATCACTCGTCTCGTTATGTTAAGGTGTATAATATTGTATATGATTTTGGGGATTAAGTGTTTAACTTTTAAGCTGCTTTGAGTCTTGACACATTGAATATAAGGCTTTCTTTTTGTTTATATTTTGCACATCTTGGCCTCGATATCGTGATGGATGTTGTTTGTTCACTTGAAAGTTGTCATGCTTAATTTTATAGGTGCTTGTTGAAAATATGTAATAAGTGAGTAGATGACAATTTACGCTTGAGTAACACGGGTGATCAAACTCCTTGTTTATGGAATAAATTGATCCTTGTAAACTACGGACTAGAAAAGATTATCATGTTGAACTTCTACTATATTATAAACAACACCCACTTGGTACTTTTGTCTTTTGTCTTTCTTGGTGGGCGACTCGAGACCTGATCTGGACTCGGCGTCTTAAATTATTCCTCTAGCTTATGGAAAAATATTCATCTCTTGGGCCTTGTTTTGATTGCTTATACCAAATATCTCACCTCTTCTCATTGATCTATATGGATTCTTACCGTTATGCTTCTGTTGGCATCGGTTTGGAACAATTTAACTCATTAGGTGAGAGTTTGGTCAAAATTAACAATTTATTCATTGTCACTACTCACTAGGCATTCATATTATCCCAACTTAAATGATTGTCCAACACTCCAACCTTTATCACGAAAAAGAAAATTGATTTTGAGAATATGCCCGTCCATCGATCGATCGATCGATCGATCCTAAGTGGACTTAGAGCATTTTTTACGGGTTTGATGGCTCATGACATTACCTAATCCCACATGATCCAACGCGAAATCTCAAAAAGAATGGCGGTGGGATTTTAGTGTCCGACCATCAAAGTGTACTAAATTTTATTATTCAATCACCATATTTTAATTTCTAAAAATAGGGTTTATATAATAATAATATAATAATGAGCTAGACTATTGAGAGAAAAAAAAGGTAATTTATTGACTTATATACTTAGACTCATAAGTTCATAACTTTCAGCAACGACAGTATTAGACTGAAAATTTAATTTTGAGTATAATTTTCGGTAACCTCAATGCTATATTTTGAGGTCACTCTTCCCAAAGATAGATTGTCAATAATTGGTGTCTCTATTGTTTTGTTACTCATTAGCAAATAAAATCCTACATATTAATGCACCACTTTTGCTATTTCATTTACATTTTATACTCCCTAGGCAGGCGATCAACAATCTATTGTAAAATAAATATAATCTAATAGTATGATATGAGATTGTTTTATGGATCAGGATCTCTGAGATATTATCTATATTTGGATCCAAATATTATTGATCATCAAGAAAATTATGTATATAATTTTCTTAAGTGACATGTTTTCTCTTTATTACTCTTTTCTTAGAAGATTCATTTTATTACTTTATTGGGCGAAGAACCCATATTTTCTATGGGCTTCTTCGTAATTTTCTTAAAAGAAACATGAAAACCAAGCCTCGCTTTACTAAATGGCCCTTTCATTACCAATTGGAGGGCCTTCATACACAAACAACTAATGTGTGAGTCCAAATTTAACCAAAGCCACTTAAGTATTTAATAACGTATTACACCTCCTTTTCAACGAATTCAAATCTCGGACTTAATGGACTTAATAAACCGACATCTTGGCACCTCTACAAGTAGCCCAATCTACGGGTGAGCATCGATAGCTCGGATATCTCTTTACTACATATTTTTATTGACAAATCATATTTCTTTTCTCTAAATCCAAACAACGTTGTAAAAACTTGAGGCGTATGAGGCACTATCTCTTGGCGGCGAGGTACATGCGAGGCATAAGCACCGATTTTTTTTCGAAAAGAGCTGAAAACAATAAATAGAGCACCAAATATCAAATTTAATATTTACTCTTACAAGCATCAAATTAAAGCCATAAAATGTTCATAGAGGAGAGGAGATGAGTATTGCTTCTCTGTTCTCTTTTTTAATGTTGAGAAGCGAGATGAGAGGAGGCGTTGAGAGGAGAAGAGGCGTTGTTGTTCTGTTCTTTTTCCTTTTCTTTTAACATTGAGAGTATGAGATGAGGTCTTCTTGTTTCTCTTTCTTTATGTGTTTTTAATTTAATTACTGCTAGGTTAAAAGTTTAAATGACTATTGGGCTTTAATTTAGATTTAACAAATTGGGCTTTTTTATTAATTTTGTTTGGGCTCTAAACTTAGCCCAAAACAGTTAAAACCTAGTAAATTTTACAATTGGAAATATATTGTCAACACGTAAGATTGACTCCCTTTAATTCCTTCTTTTCTTTTCGTGATCTTTGTGGAAGCATGTTGCTACTATGTTTACCGAAAATTTATTAGATCTAGATAACTGAGTACGATTTTTATGTGATCTATCACGGAAACAGCTGCTGCACCTAAAATTTTCAATGTGATCTTCTAAAAGACACAATTGTAACAAGGAAACTAGGACGACTAAAAGGATGTTCTTCTTGACCTCTTCTTTCATTTGTGCACACTCGAGAGAATATAATGTTGACTTTTGGCGGAAACATGCAATCTAGAAGTGCTTAGGGATAGAGGTATCCAATAACGACCTTTAGTTTATTGTTTTACTCACAAGATCACAAATAAAGAGTTGGAAGTTCTTTTAGCAGAAACTAAAAATTATGAACTTGATCTTGATGCATTGAGCTTTAAGTAGTGCCCTATCTTACGGGAAGTCTATGGAAAGCATAGTTTACAATAGAATCTATAATATCCGCCCTAACGAACATAATTTTAAAGTTTGAGATTCAGTCGAGCATAGTTGAGTTGGATGATTTACGCCTGAGTGTTGGGTTCGATCGAAAACTTCCGTCTCTACCGGTTTGTGCACAAGGAATGGGCTTGGACCCCGAGTGATCTGAACATGGAAGCACGGATAGGCATGGGCAGTGCCATCATTGCCATCATTTTGTGTGATTGGTAATGTCGTACTGCGCCTCTTTCCTTTTGTGAGCATTCGGTGTCCACCCAGGCTTGTGGTGTAGAACTTACGCATGCGAAGTTGCGAGAAAACCTTAGGTGAAGCAAGTCTTGATTGTACCTCGGGTTCTTTGGATGCTCGTGATGGATCCTCCGAGGCTCAAATTCAACCACTCTCCGGATTCATTACGGTATGCCTTGATCACCGCCTTCTTCTTGGCATCTTATTTTGTTGTAGCTGCCAATTCCTTCCTGAGAAATCTTCTCTTCCAAGTTAGTTCAACGGTTGGTGTTGAAAGCACGAGAGGTGAATGGAGGTAACTGTTGAACCCTTCTCTTCGACTCTCAAATTGGTTCTATTATTGAGGATGGAATAATTTGAGGCCCACAAGATGAAGCATGTGTCATATGTCTCTTCTTGTCCCAGCGGGTTGATGCTTGGGTCTTCCCAAGAGGGATGGTTCGTCGTCTTTAATCGTTGCCTCTGTCAGTTTAAGATTCCCAGTCACCATTTTTTCTCCTTATCTGTTTAAAGCACTTCAACTTTACTTGGTTTCTATTGGATCGTTTAAAAGTAAACTAATGTTGCCACTCTATGACATTTCCACTTACAACGAATCAAATCCTTATTATTTTCTTTTATGCCTACCATGATTTGAGCAACTTCAAATTTATTTCAACTTTATCGATTGATGATCTTGATGCTTTTAGAAAACCGATCTTAAATCAAAAGTTCTCGGAATAAATTTCACTATTATCTGGATCTCTTCTCGGAATCAAATGTTGAGCTTATTTTATGTAGATCTAGATGGAAGCTTGCTCTAGTCAGCCCTTATCTTAAGTTTTTGAAGTTGAAAATAATTTATGAATTGTTCAATACATGTTTCATGTAGGTTTGCACGATACTATGATCGTCATTGTCTCATTGTCTTAACGGTGAAAGCCTTGACCGATCTTTGGACTCATTTAAAAGCGCAATTGTTGTTGTGGTTCCATTTTTTACGTTCACATGTAAGATAAACATTTCATTTCTTTAATATAATCATTTTTTCATACAAGAGTGCTAATATTCTATTTTGAATTGTTAATAGTTTCAAAATCGGTCTTACTCTCAGAGGACATTGATGAAGTTCGCGTTGAATAGGCAAATTTCATCTTCTTCACATATAGTCTTGTGATGTTTTAGTTGTAAGTTATTGATCTTTTGAATTATTTTGTCTTGTGTTATGGAGAATCTGGTCTTATTGTTTTGTTAAGTGATGTGCATAGTATTTTGTATAGTGATTTTGTAGGTTGTAATGAAAGCAGTTGTATATTTTGTATAGTGATTTTGTAATGTAATGAAAATGAGTTGTATATTTTTGAATAGTGATTTTGAGCGTAGTCGCAAGTATATTTTAATCTCATTTGCTTGTGCGTTATTAATTATGCAGGTTTAAATAAAGAAATTAACTACGGTTGAAATTGAAAAACCGTGGTTGTTATTAAATTGACTACGGGTTGTAATAGAAAACGCGTAGTAAATTTGGCATTAAAACCGTAGTAAATAAACTCAAAACCGTAGTTAATACATATAGACTACGCATAAAAGCGTAGTGTATGTGCGAAATTTTGTGTAGTTCTGTTGGTATGACTACGGCGTGGCGTAGTCTATGTGCGGCGTGGTCATGGTGGTATAGACTACGCATAAAAAGCGTAGTGTATGTGCGAGAATTTTGTGTAGTGCATGGGGTATGAACTACGGCGTGGCGTGGTCTATGTGCGGCGTGGTCTATGGTGGGTATAGACTACGCGTAAAAGCGTGGTGTGTGTGCGAAATTTTGTGTGATGCAGCCGGGTATAGACTACGGCGTGGCGTGGTCTATGTGCGGCGTGGTCTATAGTAGGTATAGACTACGCATAAAAGCGTGTGTGTGTGCGAAATTTTGTGTGATGCAGTCGGGGTATAGACTACGGTAAAAGCGTAGTCTATGTGCGGCGTGGTCATGGTGGGTATAGACTATGCGTAAAAGCGTGAGTGTCTTGGCTATTTTCTCTACACCACTTTTGTCTCGCTCCAACACGCATAGACTACACATATTATGTGTAGTCTATCTTGATTTTTCTAGTAGTGAGAGTTCACAATATGGCACAACAACATATATGATGAGAAAATAATGGGTGACATCAAAGGATGTATTGATTCCAAATAGAGCGAAATGATTCGTTTCCATGAAGTCGAATGAATAAATGGAATAACGGAGATAAGATAATCAACGTCGATAGACTTTTGTCCGAAAGGGGTTTTCCTTCCACAATTATGATAATCACATAACAATAATTGAGTTAGAGTGTGACAACAGAATGGTAGTTGAGTTATATGTATGAGGACATATAACTCAAGGCAACCACTTATAACAACAAGCACCAAAGTTTGATAAACAACAAAACAAAGTAGGCATCAACATAGGTTGAAATAAACTTCCAACAATATAATATCATAACAAGTTCGACTCTAACATTCTCAAACATACATTACATTAACAATCGAACCATTTCCTATTCGAATAACAAAAGACATTAAGGAGTTCGACTCCAATTCACAATTACCCACCAATGCCAAAATAACTTCCAACATCAAATGATTTCAAGGTTGATCTCAACAACCACAACGAAACATATGAAACAAACGAATGATAATAAACATTTTGTAACATATATGATGGAAAACATAAACCACGACAACCACGGTGTTCTTCCATTCCATCTCCATGATCGGCTCGACCTGCATGTTTAGAAATACATGCGGGCGTGAGTACATAAGCACTTCGGTGGACACGTGCGAAATTTTTAAACTTTGCTCTTAGAGCTATAAGATTGACTTGCCATAACTTTGCCATACGGGGTTTTAGTGAAAACCACATGCATGCTATTCGAAATAAATACTTACTTGCTTTCATTTCCATAATTTTAAAACAAATGCATATGCATGATCTTTGTCTGCACATCTTTCTCTTCCCATAGCCACGTACTTTCTTTGTGTTGAGAAGTAGGTCTCCTTCTCAAACACACCTTGACCCGAAGGTCCATACCCGATGTCGGTAACATTCTTTCATTCTTTCTTCTTTCTTTCTTTTCTTTCTTTCTTTTCCGTGGATAGGTAATGCATCATGCTCATGCTCAAACATTCGCAAGTCGATAGTTTTGAATGACATGCAACATATAATGAAATAATTTAATTTAGACGTCTATGCTTTATTAGAATGCCCACCGTTGATTTACTCGGTAAGCAATAAACTTCTCTTTTCTTCTTCTTCCTCGTCTTTAATCGCCTTCCCCTTTCTCGATGTACCTTGGATTATTTAATAATATCAGTACTTATGTAAAAGGGCATTTCTTATCTATTAAACACATGTAATTTCTAATTATTCATTCTTTTTCTTTTCCTATGTTTTGTTTAGACACTTTTGTCTAAACTTTTACTATCAAATTTAAATCTTTCGGACCATTGCATCCTTCTATTCTTTAAATTTTCTTTATATTTATCGTATTTGACTCTTACGAGTCTACCTTGGTATCAAAGGCGTTTGATAATTATTTTAGGTTTATAAATCATTTCTAATCAATTATAATCACATAACATAACTTATGCAAAACATGAATTCATTCAACATAAATATGTGCATAAGCTTTAGCTTTTCACATTCTTAGTTCTAAAATTCTTAATTAAGCTTCATTAGTACTTATTTACATAATAGGTTCATAATCCATAAGATTTATAAAGAATAACATTAAATTTTAATTTTCCCCTTTTCTTCTAAGATTTTCGAAAATCCTACAACATGCATAAACTATATTTTCTTTAACTTTCTTTCAATTTATCATCTAATTATCATATATTAACCTTACACAATAATAACAATAGCATATATCAACTTTAGCATAAACATGTCAACAAAGCATATAAACTAAAATTTTCCACTTTCAACATTTAAGCTTAGAAAATTCTAATTAATTCACATAATGCTTAAATCATCATATTAAACTCATATATCAAGTTAATTGAAGAAAATAAAATCAACATAATGTATTTCAATATTTTCGAAATTTTCGAAAATATATATACATATTATAATTACATATTATAATTTATTTTGTTTGACATTAAACATGTTTTTAGCACATAATTACAACAAATTCCCAACATATCATCAACATAGCATCACTTTCATTCAAAATTCAAAACTAGGGTTTGTAGTTCTAGCTTAAATCTTACAATTAAACCATCAATATTCTATCATTTCAACACTAATTCACCAATATCATCATATAGTATCAATATTCATCACATAACATATAAAATCCTTCAACCTAACATCATCAATATTTTCACAATTTCACAACCAATAACCAAGCATAAAAAGTAAATAAAAGATATAAGTATACCACTTTTCAACAATATTAAACTTAGAGATGGAATTTTGGAAGTAGTATGGCTTGATAAAGAAAAATTTTCAAGTGTGTGCTTTAGTGTGTGTAATGTGAGTTTTAGGAAGAAATGGGTGGGTTTGGGAAGACTTTCAATAGTAAGGAGGTGTTTTATATGTATTAAATTCTATTTTATTTTAATTTAATTTAATACTTGATTATTCATCAAAACTAATTTAATGCATGGTCACATCACTTTTCTAGAGCATTCTTCATTTAATGCTCTTTAAATTCTTATTATCTATTTTATTCAATTATATTATGATATACATAGGTATATTACCTATTAATAATAACTTTATACTTATTATTTATTTCCTTGTTTTCATTTCTTTAGGAAATAAAATACTTACATTATATTCTCATAAAATTATGTTTACTATATTACATGAGAATATAACACATATAATTGCAAAATTTAAACTTTCCTATAGTTATAACGTTTATTTGATCGTTAAGATCAATTAATCAATCTATATAATATTTTAAACTTGAAATACAATCTTTTATTCCAAATTTTAGAATTAGTTTATCGATCATATTTTATTTTGTTAAGTGAAATTATATAATTTGGATCTTAAGCATATATAATTTCTTTCGTATTAAGGATGCAATGCCTTGTTTAACCTTAATCGTTAATTAATCACTAATTAAAAGTTAGGGATATTAAATTCTCTTCCCTTAAAGAAATTTAGTCCATAAATTTAGTACCTTAGATAAATAATTAGGATACTACATTTCATTTGCTCTTCTAATTCCCATATCGCTTCCTACGAGCCATGATGTTTCCATTGTACTTTTCCATTGTACTTTAACTAAAGGAATAGATTTATTCCTTAGTTGTTGTTCTTTCAATCTAAGATACACTCACGTCTTTCTTCAACTTAGATTTGGCTCGGGAGTTATTCTTCTTGATGAATGATGTGTTTTGGATCAAACACATATTTTAAATAATGCGACACATGGAACACGTTGTGTATATTGCCAAAATTTGGTGGCAATGCAAGCTTTGTATACCATGGGTCCAATTCTCTCAAAACTTCGTATGATCCTATGAATCTCGGTTTCGGTTTCCTTTTATTCCAAATCGATGTACACCTTTGGTTGGAGAAACTTGCAGGAAAACTTTGTCTTCAATTTGATTTGAGTTACATGTCGGCGAACATCCGCGTCGATTTACGGCGATCTTGAGCTTCTTGAATTCTCTTCTTGATTTGTCGTTACAATTTCAATCATTTCTTCAACGGCTTCCGTCCCAACACTTTTCTTTCTCGACTTAGTCCCGATAGAAAACGATCCGCATTTCTTACCATAGAGAGCTTCGTATGGCGCCATGTTGATTGTAGCTTGATAACTATTGTTATAAGCAAATTCAACTAACGGTGAGCTTGTTCCCATTGTTAGCCTCGATCTAGTACTACGGTTCAAAGCATATCCTCAAGCTTTTGAATAGTTCTTTCCGTCGACCGTGCGTTTGAGGATGGAAAGCGTACTAAAATTCAATCGTGTCCCTAATTTCTCTTGGAAACTCGACCAAAATCGCGAGGTGAATTTGGAGTCTCGATCTGAAGTAATAGATACAGGTACTCCATGTAGCCGCACTATTTTGTGAACATATATCTGGGCTAACTTGTTAGCTCCATAAGTAACAGGGATTGGAATGAAATGGGCGCATTTGGTGAGAGGATCCACAATTACCCATATAGCAGTGTATCCACACTTTGATCTTGGTAGTCCTGTTACAAAATCCATGGCTATGTGGTCCCATTTTCATTCAGGAATCTCCAAGGGTTGCAGCTTTCCATATGGTCGTTGGTGTAGGGCTTTAACTTGTTGACATGCTAGACATCGTTCCACGAATAATGCTATCTCCTGTTTCATTCCTGTCCACACGAATTTTTGTTTAAGATTTTGATACATCTTCGTGTTTCTGGATGCGATGTATAAAGCGGTGTGAGCTTCACTCATGATTTCATCCTTTAGCTCACGGTTATTGGGTATCACAATCTGTTTGAACATGATTGCATTGTCCTGTGATCGATCCTTGTTGATGCGAAGGATCTATCGACCTGTGACGGAAGAGCGAACAAGTTGGAATATCCCAAAACCTCTGAATCTAACCCTCAAGTGATATAGGTCAAGATTTTCGCCTATACCCCAACTAGATAGTTGACGCAAACAACTCGGGGACGATGAATGACACACAAGCGAGGGATGACTTGTCTCGTTGATCGTCGAAATGAATTACTTGACAAATCTCAAGAAATTGAAGAGCTAATGAAGAGAGAATAAAACTCACATATATTAAGTAAATCAAAAGTGAATATTTTCAGATGCTTACAAGCCTTTATATAGGTGAAAATAATGAACCTAATCCTTGTCAAATAAGGATTCCTAATAAAACAGGAAAATAAAGAACCCTAATCCTTGTCGAAAGAAGGATTCCTAATCAAAACAGAAACTAAATAATATAAGAGACCTAATTAAACTAGGATACTATTTAATCTAATATTTAAATGGGCTGCGAAAATAATTAAAACTAAAAAACGTGGCCCACAATATCAAGTAATGGGTTGAAATATCGGACTCCATCATTCCTCCTCTTGAGAAGGATTTGTCCTCAAATCCAGTCGTCACCTATATCAACCGATGGCTTTTCCTTATTCACCACCCACTTCAAATCACTAGCCCTCATAAGACAAGACTTTTGGATTACTCCTTTCTCCTTACATCTATCACTTTGCCCAACCGACTTCACCAACTTCGACTCTTTTGCAACAGCACTTGATCCTCATAAACTTGTTTTGTAGTAAGAGGAACAAGTGACACTTTCTTTGATTGAACTCGAGGAGTATTTATTCAGTAAAACCATTATGCTTCACTTTTCTATCAAACATTTACTGTCGTCCCAATAGTATATGACTTGCACGCATCGAATCGCATCACAAAGAACTTCATCCTCATACTTTCGATGCGAAATGGAATCTTCACTTGCTTCACCTTGACAATGCCATTATCATTCAGCCACCGCAACCGATATGGCTTGGGATGTTTCACTAATGGTAGCCTAACTTCTCAACCATGGTCATGCTAGCCGCGTTGGTACAACTCCCACCATCGATGATCACGCTCCACACCTTATCTTTGACATGACACATCGTATGAAAGATGTTCTCTCGTTGCTCTGTATCACTCATCGGATTACAGCACTCAAAGCTCTCCTAGCAACAAAATGAGTGCATCCGTGCTTCAATCTCTTCAACATCGGAATCCTCCAAGTGGCATCTATGGATTAGTAGCCTCTCGCCATCATCGGTCACCACCTCTCCATCGTCCGAATGATCATCACCTCTTATTCGGACACTCTCTAGCAATATGTCCAATTCCATGACAAGTAAAACACTTGAAATCACGGTTTGGTGCCGTCGGGGTTGGCTTGAGTTGTGTAACTCGTAGGATCTGTTCTTGGCTTTTCAAATGGCCACTTCTCCTCATTCGGATGCTCGTCTTTCTTCCATTGGTGCCCTCTTGATGAAGAACCACCGACATTTTGGGCCGCTCCAATTTGTCGATTTTGTCGACACCTCTAATCGAAAGCGACAGATTAGAAGGCGGAGCTTGGAGCATGATTACCAAACATTGAATAAGAATAATTAAAGACTTGAAACTAATACGTATCGAACTTGATAATCAACCCTATTTACAAGGCAAAAGTAATTTCTGATATATAAGCTATAAGTCCTTAAACGAGAGGTTTCGATAATTGAGACGCACTCAATGTCAACATTAACATCTGATACTATTCGAATATGCGGTGGAAAGCACGTGAATGCATATATGGCGATATGCATTCAGGGTTCTTTCTTTCAAACATAATAAATATTGAAAAGACTTGACTACTCAATGACTACTCCATCATCATCATCACTCAATCGCACATTTAAAACAAATATGCGGTGAGTACAAATAATGCACTCGGTGGCTCATGCGAAAATAATTTATCAGTTTAAATTACTACGCCCCATCACGGTAACACACGAGGTTTTAATTTGAAAATACTCGTGTTTACTAAATATTTTCATCATTTTCCATAAATATCGCTTGGCGAACATTTTCCACGTATGTATGATCCACGTCCACCACAATAATTCATCCACAATAATTCCTTGTTGGAGAGGAGGCCTCTCACAGCACGCATGACCGCCGAGCACCCTTTCTACGACACAAATCAAATAATCGGTGCACAAAATCCAGCCATCTCGGCCGGGATCTGAATTCTCCATCATCCTTGGGGTACTTCCAAGAATACAATTCAAGCATGTCGTAAAGTGGGAGCTACCCAACATTATGCATCAAATATCATGGATTGGATACATACATAAAACATAAACAATTTGGGCAGGTAATTAAATAATCATTTCATAAATATTTGCTTGCAATAAAGCATCATAAATAAATCATTTGATAAGTTCTATCAATTTGAGTATAGTAAAGCCCACCTTGACTTTTAAACTTCGAATCTCGGTACGCGTGTTCTTCTCCTCGTTCTATGCGTGAGTTTCACGTCCCACCTTACTAAAAAATTTACGTTTAGAGCGTTGTACGCTTTTCTAGATTTTCAAAGTTCATTCAACTTTGATAAATAAAATAATAATTGAAGTCTTAATAATCTTGATACGTCTTGTACGTTGAAGCGATGCGTATATCAATAAAATAATTCTCGTATATCGAGAGAGCGTAATATGATCTACGCCTCATTTTAACCTTTAGTTAAACAATTAACGATATAATAACGTTATTGATAAAGTGATTTCAATTATGAAATCTTTTCTCAATCGAGATATTCTTATAAAAGTGTCGTTTTCACGTATTAATGTATTTAACGAGCGTATTTAAATGCGTTAATTTGAAAGTCTACCATTTTGACTTTTCATTAAAAATATTCAATAAAACATATTTTAATCAATATAAATCGATTTTCAATCGATTTCTTTTCATAAAGCTTTAATCTTGATTTTTCACGCCGTCGATATTTTTGATTAATATTTTCTTTCAATATTAATCTTTTAATACATTAAGCATTATTTATGCTTTTAACGTTATTTAATATAACGTTCCATCATAAACATAATATTCTATATTTAATAATTCCCAAAATTCAATTATGTCTAATATAATTTTAGACATATAATATATTATTATTCTTAATTAAAAGGAATTAAAATTCCTTATTTAACACATATAGCTCACGGCTATATCACAAAATTTTCAATCTTGTTCCAAAATTTTTCTAAATTCATATAGTGTATTATTTTACTTTGTGATCATTAATATGTATTAATATCACTATAGAAAATTTGGAACACACCTATATATATACTATAGGCTCTCGATTTTTATCAAAATAATATCAATAATTTTCCAAAATTCTAATAATTATACACAAGCCTCAAATATTAATATATAACATAATTATAACCTATGGTTTAAAAAAATCAAACCATACATCATAGAAAGGTCCAGGTAGCTCACGGCTACTTTGTGCAATATATATCAAACAATTTTATAAAATCCTAAAATTTACACTATGCTTATATGCTATCATATAGCACTAATACATCATAATATTATGTAATAACACAAAATAATCCATTAAATCCTAACACTAAGTCTCGGCCATTTTGAATTAATTTAGCTACAATTGTCCAAAATTCTAATAAATTCCTACAACACCTAATCAATACCTAGATCAATAATATGCTATTATATCAAGCATATAAAATTATACACCATAGTTCAAAGCTTGTTCATTTTCGGTAGTTTGAAAAAATTACACCAATGGTTTCCAAAATTCTCAAATTAATACCATGCACTCCTACAACACTATAGATCGATAATCCAACCTTAAAACATACCTAGCAATTTTCGAGCATCACTAGAATAATTTAAATAAATTGCTAAGCTTAGGAAATAAATAATCTATGCACATATTAACATATGTAACATAATTTCTAAGCTTATAACATGCTAACATGATTTATTGCATAAATAATACATGCTAAAATAATAGTTTAAACCGTAGGATTATTGAAAAGATAGGTTTTATCGAAGCTTGTTCGATATCTAACCTCGTTATCGAGTCGATCGGTTGTAGGATGAATTGAACTCAAGCAAATGGAAAGAAAAGATGAAGAAATGGGTTTGGTTTTCTTAAGAAAGGTTACGGCGAGAGGGTGAGAAAATGGAAAATTAAGTGTGAAGTGTTACGTGGTTTGAAAACAATATATATATATACTTAGCCAAAATTTAATAATTGAAACAACACCGTCTCATGCTACTCTCTCTCTCTCACGGACGAAACACAAATGAAATAAATTAGTCAAAGTTGTGAGGTCATGATAAGAAAATATCTCTTACATATCATTAATTCCTTGTAAGCTTTATAAAAGTAATTTTGGGAGAAACAATTCAATTTGTTTCATGCCCCAACCATCGACTCTTGTGAAGGGAGAATATAATTTTCAGATTTTATGTGTTGAATAACACATGTGTATTAGATACACTTCCCAAACATTAGTGCAATCAAGTATATTAAATTTAAGAATCAATTGTGTTTCAAACGTCGATTATTTCAAAATAATATAAACAATCGGTAGTGTATTTTCATCTACACATTTTACTTGGTAAGTGTGTATTAATATGCACCTAAGAAATTTCACAATTTGGATGATCAAAATAAAATAAATCCTATGTTATATCACATAGGATGTTTTCGCACTTTCATCATATAAATGCCTAAAATTTCATTTCATGCTATAAGTAGATATATAGCATAATATATATCCTAAATGATAATTTATATCATAGGAAAAATTATCGGAATTAATCCATAGGTAGAAAACCCTATTTCTCGATTTAGGGTTTTCGAGAATCATAAATAATCAACAATATAATCCAAAATTTTGTAGCATTAATTCAATGCTAAATAATATTCAATTATATAAAATAATCATAGGAATTTAATTATCATAATTCCTTGATCGTTGAACTTGATTTTCAAGTCGTCTCAAAACGTTAACGTTTGAAGCGTCTCAATGTTTAAATATCGACTCGTCTCAAAATGGTCGAAATAAAGTTATAATCACTTTATTAAATAATTCCAATAATAATGGAATTAAATTCTAAGCTTAAAACTTAGAAAATATCACGAGCATATAAATATCGATACGTGTCGGCGTAGAAATAATATTGTTGAAATCGTTAAATATTCGTATTTCTCGATTCACATTGTTGTGAATAAAACATAGGAATTTATTATTCCAACAATAATCGATATCATTATTCGATATATAAATAATCAAATTATTATGATAATATTCTAATTTACGAAATTAATTTACGTAATTAGGAGTTTAAATAATCGGGTATTACAGATTTTGCTTGATGTTACCACCATTACCCTCCTCTTGAGTTGGTTCTCAATCTTTATAGCCATGTGAACCATATCCTCCAACTCGACATAATGTTGCAACTCCACCCATTGCGAATCTCCCAATTCAATCCGCCAAAAATCTTGCCATAGTCGCCTCTCTATCTTCAACAATACTGGCTCGTATCATGGCTACTTCCATCTCCTTGAAGTAGTCATCCACACTCCTCGGCCCTTGCCTCAAATTCTGTAATTTGTTGTACATCTCACGATAATAATGATTAGGCACAAATCGCTTCCTCATCACAGCCTTCATCTCGTCCCATGTGTGGATGGATCGCTCTCGATTCCTCCTCCTACTACTCACCAACCGATCCCACCAAACAAGTGCATAATCAAAGAACTCTATTGTCGCTAACTTCACCTTCTTGAGCTCGAGAATAATTATGGCGATCAAACATGAGCTCAACTTTCTCCCACTCCAAGTATAATTCAGGATCATTTTCCCTTGAAAAGAAGGGATGTTCATCTTGATCTTTGCTCAGTTGTTATCTTCTCGATCTCTTCCTCTAGGCCGCCTTTCATCAAATTTGGAAACTCATCTTCCTCATTATCGACCTCTTCGTATCTATTATCTCGATGAAAATTTATGCCGCCTCTACCTCCTCTTCTCTCCACCTCGTTGATACAATAGGATCTAGCCTCGTCGTTCCTCTCTACGAGGTCTCTCCTCAAGTGCGATGATTCGATCATGCAGCTCTTCCATCTCTTTTGTGATTATCATTCCCAATTGAGCATGAGGCCTCCATCATGAATTTTGTTTGACGATGATAGAATCATCGTCGTCCTTATGACATGATCCATCCGATTCCACCTTCTGACATTCTTTGCAGACGTTAGAAAAGAAAAATAACGGAACCTCGCCAACTCACAAACGCCGTGTATTACTCGAAATGAGTCACTCGGCACTCATGTATCACTCAAAATTTGTTTTTTTTTAACTCACGAGCGTGGATCTGAAAATCAAAACGAAAAAATTTAATTGGTGCGGATATTGATATGGATAATGTCGGATAAATGATATGGATAATGTTAGGTCATATGGATAATGATCGATATGATATGGATAATGATAGGTAGGATATGGATAATGATAGGTATGATATGGATAACGATAATGATATGGATAATGATAGGTAGGATATGGCGAAGATAGGGATAACGTTCACGGATATGGTCGGACCCTAAACAAGCAGCGAGGACGGATGAGATAATACAATTGACCAGCGGCGGAGCGAAGACAAACGAAAACAAAACGACTCTTTTTTTGTGAAACAAACTCGAAAAAATGAGACTACAACGACAAACCCTAAACCTACCTTGACTCGAAAAGAAAGGATGATACGTGACGGCGAACCCGGATGACGAACACGGCTCGACATGCCGAATGATACGATCCTCGTTGGTGCGAAGGATCTATCGATCTGTGACGGAAGAGCGAACAAGATGGAATATCCCAAAACCTCGAATCTAACCCCGAGTGATATAGGTCGATGTTCGCCTATACCCCAACTAGATAGTTGACGCAGCACTCGGGGACGATGAATGACACACAAGCGAGGGATGACCGCTCGTTGATCGTCGATAAATGAATTACTTGACAAATCTCAAGAAATTCAAGAGCTAATGAAGAGAGAATAAAACTCACATATCTTCGTAAATCAAAAGTGAATATTTTCGTATGCTTACAAGCCTTTATATAAGTGAAAATAAAGAACCCCAATCCTTGTCAAATAAGGATTCCTAATCAAACAGGAAAATAAATAACCCTAATCCTTGTCAAAGAAGGATTCCTAATCAAAACGAAACTAAATAATATAAGAGACCTAATTAAACTAGGATACTATTTAATCTAATATTTAAATGAAATGCGAAAATAATTAAAACTAAAAAGCGTGGCCCACAATATCAAGTAATGGGTTGAAATATCGGACTCCATCACCCCGCTTCACAATAATCTTGTAATCCATACATTACGATTTTAGCTCGCAACTTTTCTAGTTGTTCATCTTGTCGTTGAGCATTTATGATTCTCGCCTTAAGTGCAGTACAATCACTAGCATTGATATGATACTCGTAGTGGTATCGGGTGGAAGTACTACTTCTATCTTCAATTTCTCAAAATCTTTGATCAACTCTTGTTCTTGGTGAGAATCATTCCCAATTGTCCTTGACTTTTTCGACTCGAGCATCCGCTACCACGTTTGCTTTTCCATGGTGATATTTGATTTCACAATTATAATCTTTAGCGAGTTCAAGCCACCTTCTTTGGCGCATGTTCAAATCTTTTGCTCAAAGAAGTATTTTAAACTCTTATGATCCGTGAAAATTTCGCATCTCGAGCCATACAAATAGGGCCTCCAAATCTTTAGTGCATGGACTACCACGATAATTCCAAATCATCGTTGGATAGCTAAGTTCGTGCGGTCTCGGCTATCGTGAAGCATAGCGATGACTTTCCTTCCTACATGAGCACGCATCCCACCATTCTCGATGCATCGGTATAAAGTAAATCCTTGATCGGGTTCGTGCCGCTAATACCGGTCTTGAAGTCGATCGCTTTTAAGTTATTGAAAATTTTCTTCACATTCATTGGTCCATCGAAATTTTACTCCTTCCGAGGAATGGTGAGTCATTAACTGCGATTTTAGAAAATCCTTGATGAATCGCCGATAATAACTGCCGACCCTAAGAAACTCGGTTTCATTCGGTCAGAGGTGATCTCCATTCTTGTCAACTTTTGCACCTTAGCGGATCTACCTTTATTCCTTGGTGATCGATATGTCGAGGTAATTTACCTCTCGGCAAAAATTCACATTTGCTAAATTTGGCATACAACTTTTCACTCTTAGAGTTTCTAATACAACTCTTAGATATCTCTCGTGTTCATGTTCGTCTTTCGAATATACAAGAATATCATCGATAAACAACAGGACAAATTTATCGAGATAATCATGGAAAACACGGTTCATTAAGTCCATGAACACGCCTGAGGGCATCTGTTAAACGAAAGGCATCACAACAAACTCGTAATGACCATATCGTGTTGAAAGGCGGTCTTAGGATTATCTTACGAGCAATTTTTAGCGATGATACCACGATCTTAAATCGATCTTAGAGAAAATACTAGCTCGCTTCGATTGATCAAATAGATCATCTATACGAGGCAACAGATATTTGTTTTCAAGGTGAGCTTGTTCAATTCTCTATAGTCGATGCACATTCTTGGGGTACCATCCTTCTTCTTTACGAACAAGGCGGATGCTCCCATGGAGACACCTTGGGTCGAATAAACCCTAAATCGAGAGTTATTGAAGTTGGATTTTCAACTCTTGTAACTCTTTGGGTGCCATACGGTAGGGTGCCTTTGAAATAAGTGCCGATCCGGGTTCTAGATCGATCATAAATTCGATTGTCTATCTTGAGGTAACCACGGTAATATTTCGGAAATACATCGGATACTCACGAACTATCGGCACGTCCTCTAGTCTTCTTTCCTTCTTTTATCATCAAGATTGAAATATACCAAATAGACACAAGTTTCCTTTTTCCTCATCGCCTTCTTAGCACGCACCACCGAGATTATAGGAACCTCTTTTTTTCTTTCATCTCAACACCATAAAAGCAGTAGGTTCTTTTCACGGAGGATGGAATGAAATTTCCGTCGTTCGCATTGAATTACCGCAAAATTCTCATTGGCTATCCATTCCTAAGATAATATCCACATCCCACATTGGTATTACTCGTAAAATTCTTGCTTTTAACTTAAGAGTTCTAACTCGAATTCTAAGTTGGAACATATGTGGAAATTACTATGGATTTACCTAAAGGAGTCATCACTTTCAAATCGATCACTTAGCTCTATATTCACTTAAAAACATTTACACCGTCGTGAAATAAAGAATCTGAAGCTCCCGTGTCAAAAAATTACAATAGGTAAACCATTTAAAGTTCCCATACACTGATTCTCGACATTACATTCTTGTCGCCTTGGGTTTAAAGTGACGCCTCGATATTGGGATTGAGTTTGTTGAGGTGGAGGTGGTAAAACCATTTGATGTTGTGGTACCGATGTCAACCGGCTTCTTTGAGAGCTACCACCTATTGTAACACCCTAAATGCATAATTTAAAATGCTATATTTTATTAAATAGCTAAAGGTAAACATGTCAATTGATTTTTTATTTTATTATTTTAAATATAAAATCTCTTGAATAAAGCGCGAATAATAAGTCCAACAAACTCAGTCTAAACTTTGCAAGAACCGCGTCAATCAACAACCCGAAGCAAACTACGCAAGACTTAATAGCATGAGATAAGTTGGAGATCTAGTAACTCAAATCCAACAACGATAATAAAGGAAAAAATTTAAACAAACATAACACAAGTTTTGGAAGGAATTAAATAAGACATAACACCACTAGGCACCCACACCATCACACCGCTCCATGATCACTGATCTGCAAATAATTTAGATAAAAAAAGGAGGTGAGCACAAAAAAACGTACTTAGTGGTGGGAACAAGGAATATCAATATTTTTGTCCAAACGTGTATACATCGCAAGAAAATAGTAGTTAATCATATTCAACCTCACTCAGACTTAAAAATCACGCTACGAGGATCGCCACACTGACAATGATATGCCACACGCATTATGATTAGCCACAAAGGCTATGATTCGCCACACGAGCTCGCCACACGAGCGATGATCGCCACACAAAGCTATGATTCACCACGAGCTATGGTTAGCCACCGAGCGATATCGCCATACATGCTATGGTTCGCCACACGTGTTATGGTTCACCACACGAAGCTACGCCACACGTGCAATGATATTCGCCACACGAGCAATGATATGCCACACGAAATAATCGCCACACATGCGATGATCGCCACACAAAGGTATGATACACCACACAAAGCTATGATTAGCCATACGAAGCTACGCCACACAAGCAATGATATGCCACGGTATGATTCGCCATACATGATTAGCCACACGTGCGATGATCGCCACACGGCTATGATTCGCCACACGCACAATGTCGCCACACGTGCAATGTCGCCACACAAGCAATGGTTCGTCACACGAGCGATAATCGCCACGGGCTTTCACCATGAATGCGACAAAACACAACAATGATTATAACCATAAACTTACGGTGAAGTAAATCCCACGATAAATATGTTTATTCAAAACACATGTTTGCATGTTAAAGAAGATTTCACCCACAATAAATATATTTATTCAAATCACATATTTATGTTAAAGAAGATTTCACCCACAATAAATATATTTATTCCAAATCACATATTTGCATGTTAAAGAAGATTTCCCACCTTGTTTTGTCGAGCACCACAAAACAAAATCAATCAATTGGGATGAGGGTCCTAGTTGCACCGCACTAGTTCAATAAATACGATAAATTTTATAAGGCTAGAACTCTTAAAGGTAATTTCTTAAGAAGAAGAAAATATTTTACAAAATCAAAGGACCAATTTGTTTTAAATCATGCTAGCTTAACATAAAAGTCTTGTTCTTGAGAAACTTTAGGATCAAAATATTAACTATAATTTTTATTTTATTTTGCATACTAGTTAATCGATTTTTATAATCAACGCTTATCAAAATAAAATGAATTAACTAATTGGAATTATAAAGAAACCCAATATTTAACCACTATAAATAAAATAAATTTTTTACCAAATTTCTTGGTCAAAACTTTTAATTCAGTGAACTCATACACTATATATATAACCTTGACATTTAATTGAACTTGCATATTACGTGAACCATATACTAATTACTATGCTTAAGTAATTAAGGACTAGATGCGTATGTGTGATATATAAAAGTAATGGGGCGATTATGTACTATTAGCATTAATCTCTCCATTTTTGTTTCAAATAAGCGATTAACTCAACTCACATGCAGACCACAAAATTTGCTACACTAGATATCCATCGAGTTGAACAATTTAACTCTTCATTAGACCATGCATTATCTCAAAACCAAGATGTTTTATAATTATCCGGCGCCGATCCACTATTCATTAAAATTTAAGCTTTTTCCCAATAACTCGAAGCTCACCATACCAAAAAAAGCGTTCGCCTAAGCAACCAATTCAATTAAAGTAAACGCATGAAGATTCCCGAATGCATTATCACTCCAATCTTGATATAATGAACAATTTAATCTTTAAACAAATAAGCAACACCAAACCAAATTTAAAAACCGGAAAAACTTCTGGAAGAAAAGGATTGAGTTATTAGCTTCCAAGGTGATCGATATTTTTTAACCAAAATCTTGTGTGTGTCAATATACGCATATATATATAAATGATAATCAAGCCTAACCCTAATAAGAGTCCTAATCTCATTAGAACTCTAGTTAATTAAATTTCAATCCTAGATAAATATAAAATAGAACTTGGGCTCAACAAAATAATATTCTACAAAGCCCAATTTGAGAATAAATAATACTTTGATATTCATATAAGCCCAAAACTTATTTTATTACTTAGCCCATATTTTATATATTATTATTTTATCTTTGTAAAGTAATATTTGAAGGCCCTAAAATAAATTATGAAGTTCGTTTCCTAGCTAGGGGCGTAACTACGGACTCCCTCAAGTCTAACACAAAATCGAGTACGACAAATATTCACAAATCCATCATAAATTATTTAAAATTTAAAGCAAATTAAATCAAGCAAAAAGTGGGGTGTTACAACCCTACCCACTTAATAAAAATTTCGTCCTCGAAATTTATCTTACCAAGTGCTATATGGGATGAGTACTTAGCTAGAATTTCATCCTCACGCTCCCAAGTCGCTTCCTTGGGGCCATGGCGACTCCACTGTATTTTAATTAAGGACACGGGCCAATTTTTTTAACTCGTGGATTTTTCGATCTAAAATCGCGATGGGTTCTTCCTCGTAGGTTAAATCCTTATTAAGCGATATACCACCATAAGACACCACATGACTCGGGTCATGCATATACTTCCTCAACATCGAAACATGAAAAAACAAAAAACATTATGCACGGATGACAGCTCATGCGATAACACCAAACGATATACAACATCTCCAATCTTTTCCAAAATCTCAAACGGTCCAATGAAGCGAGGTCTTAACTTTCATTTCTTACCAAATCTCAGAACTCCCTTCATTGGCGCTACCTTCAAAAACACTTTATCACCAACTTCAAAATGCAAACCTTTATTCTTTTATTAGCATAAGACTTTTGTCTATCTTGAGCAATTTTGATCCTACCTCGAATTTTCTTGACAACATCAGCAGTTCTTTCCACCATCTCGGTCCCAAAATTTTTCTTTCACCAACTTCATCCCAAAAGACGGTGATCAACATTTTCTCCTATAGAGTGCCTCATATGAGAGCCATACCAATCTTGGAGTGGTAACTATTGTTATAAGCAAACTCTATCAACGGCAAGTGTGTCTCCCAACTTCCTTCAATATCCAAGACACAATTTCTTAACATATCTTCCAAAATTTTGAATCGTTCTTTTCATTGGCCGTCATGTCGAGGATGATCTGTTGTCAAAACTTTAACTTTGTACCCAAGCAAGGTGTAGATCGCCCAAAACCTTGATGTAAAATGTGGGTCTCGATCGGATATAATGGATGTCGGTACCCGTGAAGTCGAACTATCTCCCGAACATATAACGTGCAAACTTGTCCACCGAAAGCGTCGTATGCATCGGCACGAAATCGTTGACTTAGTCAAACGGTCAACAATCATCAAATTGCATCATTACCTCTCAAAGTTCTAGGAAGTCGAACTACAAAATCCATAGTGATGTGTTCCCACTTCCACTGGTATCTCTAAGGGCTTTAACAATCCAGGGTCTTTGATGTTCATCCTTCACTTGTTGACAAGCCGACATCGCTCCACATACTTTGCAATTGACCTTTTCATACCATACCACCAAAAACTCTTCTTTTAATCTTGGTACATCTTGGTGCTACTAGGGTGTGTCTTTGTGTACGATTCGATGTGCCTCATCCATTATCTCTTTTCTCAACTCCTCATCCACTGGCACACAAATTCTCTTATTATAGGCAAGTGTCCCATCATGCAGAACTGAAAATCCTCTTGGATTATGTAACAGCCCTCTAATCCTAAGGACGGATTAAAGAGGACTATACTTGGAACAGTAATCAAAGAATCTGAAAGACAATTAATCAAAGGCTTATGGGACATACATCAAGTAAATTAAGAAACTCCACCCATTATATACATTACACTCATAATTTACAAGTGAGACTTAAACCCAATGATCCAAAACAATTTCCAATGATACGAAGGTATTCAACCGTCATCATCAAAACATAAACTTAATGTTCTACTGCAGCGGAAAAACATGTGAATACACATATGACGATGTGTATTCAAGATTTCTAACATGTCACTGTCAAAAGGGTCCAACTGCTCACAACACCTCCATCCACCATCAGCTCAACCTGCACATTTAAAAACAAACATGCAGGGCTGAGTACAAGAATGCACTCAGTGAACTCATGCTAAAACATTTTATCAAATTTAAATTACATTGCCCTATCACAGTAACACACGAGGTTTTAAATTGAAATGCTCGTGTTTACTAAATATTTTCTGGCATTTTCCATAAACATCGCTGTGAGCATTTTCTCCGGTATGTATGATCCATATCCCGCCTCATATATTTCGCCATAAACTCATCTCGGCGTCGTAGAGTAGGCCTCGCTTCTCGGACGACGTGACCGTCAAGATGTTCCTTTCGGCACAGATCACCCTCTTGGTGTACATCGTTAATCCTAGCCGGTATTCTAAAAAGTTTTTTTTAAAAAAGGAAAAAAAAAAAATTTTTAAAAATTAAAATTTCCAAAAAAACCCCTTTTTTTTTTAAAAATTAATTTTGGGGAAAAAATTAAGAAATTTAAATTTTTAAAAACCCCGGGGAAAACCCCCCCCCCTTTTTAAATTTTTAAAAAAAAATTTAAAAAGGGGAAAAAAAAAACCCTTAAAATTTGAAAACCCCAAACCAAAACCCCTAAAAAAACCCAAATTTAAGGGAAAAAGAAAAAAAAAAAGGGGAAAAAAAAAAAAAACCCAAAAAGGGAAAAAAATTTTTTAACCAAAAAAAAATTAAAAAAAAAAAGAAAAAGGGTTTTTTAAAAAAAAAAAAAAAAAAAAAGGTTTTAAAAAAATTTTTAAAAAAAAAAAATTTTCCCCAAAAAAAAAAAAAAAATTTTAAAAAAATTTTAAAAAAATTTTTAAAAAATTTTTAAATTTAAAAAAAAAAAAAAAATTTTCAAAAAAAAAATTAAAAATTTTAAAAAAAAAAAAAAATTCAAAACCCCCCAAAAAAATTTTTCCAAAAAAAAAAATTTAAATTTGGAAAAATTTTTTTTTTTTAAAAAAAAAAGGGAAAAAGGGGAAAAAAAAAGGGGAAAAAAAAAAAAATTTTTTTTAAAAAAAAAATTTTTGAAAAAAAAAAAAAAGGCCCAAAAAAAATAAAATTTTAAAATAAAAAATTTTTAAAAAAATTTTGGGAACCTTTTTTAAAAAAAAAAAATTTTTAAAATTTTAAAATGTAAATTCAAATTTGGTTTTTTTTTAAAAAAAAAAAAAAATTAAAGAAAAAATTTGGGGTTTTAAAATTTTAAAATACAAAATTGGAACCCTTTTTAAAAAAAGGGGAAAAAAAAAAAGGGGAAAAAAGGTTGGGGTTTAAGGTTTTTGGGGTAAAGGGCCCCAAAACCCTTTTTTTTAAAAAAAAAAATTTTTAAAAAATTTTGGGGAAATTTCTTAATTTTAAAAAGGGAACCCAAAAGAAAAAAGGGTACCCCCCGAAAAATTTTTAAAAGGGGAACCAAAAAACCCCCCCCGTAAAAATTTTTTTAAAAAAGGAAAAACCCCTTTCCAACCCGGGGAAATTTAAAACCCAAAAAAAAAAATTTTAAAACCAAAAAAAAAAAAAAGGGGAAAACCCTTAAAATTTTTGGAAAAAAAAAAACCCCAAAAACCCAAAAAATTTTTCCCAAAAAAAATTTTTGGGGAAAAAATTTAAAATTTTGGGGGGAAAAAAATTTTTTTTTTAAAAAAAAAAAACCAAGGCCGGAAACCAAAACCCTTAAAATTTTTTCCCCCTTTTGGTTTAAAATTTTTTGGAAAAAATTTAAAAAAATTTTTAAAAAAAGGTTTTGGAAAAAATTTTTAAATAAAAAAAAACCCCAAAAAAGGGAAATTAAATTTTTTAAAAAATTAAAATTTTTAAATCATTAAAGGGAAAAAAAAAAAAAAACCCAAAAAAAAAAGGGAAAAATTTTAAATTTAAAAAAAAAAAATTTTTAAAAAAATTAAAAAAAAAAAAAAAAAAAAAAAAATGAAAAAAAAAAAAATTAAAATTTAAGGAATTTCAAAAAAATTTTTAAAAAGGGGAAAAAATTTTTAAAAAAGGGTTTTAAAAAAAAATTTAAAAAAAATTTAGAAAAAAAAAAAAAAAATTTTTTTTAAAAAAGGGGGGGGAAAATTAAAAGTAAAAAGGGGGGGGGAAAAAAAAAGGGGGGAAAAATTTTAAAAAAAGGTTTAAAAAAAGGGGAAACCAAAAAAATTTTTAAAAACCCCAAAAGATAAAATTTAAAACCCAAAAAATTTTAAAAAAATTAAAAAAATTTTGGAAAAAAAAGGTTTTCCCCCCAAAATTTTAAAAAAAAAATTTCCCAATTAATTTTTTTCCCCTTTTCCCCCTTTTTTTTTTTCCCCCCCAACCAAAAAGGAAATTTAATTTTAAAATTTAAAAAAAAAAAAAAAAAAAAAAATTTTAAAACCCCCTTAAAAAAAGAAAAAAAAAATTTAAAAAGAAAAAAAAAAAATTTTTAAAAAAAAAAAAAAAATTTAAAAAAACCCAAAAAAATTTTCCAGGTTTTTTAAAAAAAAAAAAAAAAAAATTTTTAAAAAAAAGGTTTAAAAAACCCAACCCCTTTTTAAAAAAAAAAAAGGAAAAAAAAAAAAAAAATTAAAAATTTGGCCAAAAAAAAAAAAAATTTCCAAAAAAAATTTTTTAAAAAAAAAATTTCCCTTTAATCCCCCCAAAAAAATTTTTTAAGGGAAAAAAATTTTTAAAAAAAAAGGGTTTTTTTTTTAAAAAAAAAAAAAACCAAAAAAAGGGGGGAAAAAAGAAGAAATTTTTTTTTGGGGGGTTTTAAAAATTTTTTTCCCCCCCCAAAAACCCTTTTTCCCCCCCAAAAAATTTTAAAAAAGGAAAAATTTTTTTTTTAAAAAAAAAAAGGCCCCCCAAAAAAAAATTTTTAAAAAAAGGGGGGAAAAAAAAACCCCCAAAATTTTAATTTAAAAGGAAAATTTGTTTAAATTACAAAAAAAAAGGAAAAAATTTTTTTAAAAAAAAAATTTTTTTAAAAAAATTAAAAAAAACCCCAAATTTAAAGGAAAAAGAAAAAAAATTTAAATTAAAAAAAATTTAAAAAGGAAAAAAAAACCTTTTTTAAAAAAAAAAAAAAAAAAAGGGAAAAATTTTTTTAAATTTCCCTTAAGGGAATTTTTAAAAAAATTTTAAATTTTTAAAATTTTAAATTAAAAAATTTTTTTTAAAAATTTTTAAAAAAAATTTTTTTTTGGGAAAAAATTAAAAACCCAAACCCAAAAATTAAAAAAAAAAAAAAATTTTAAAAAAAAAAATTTTTTTTTTTTTAAAAAAAAGGGTTTTAAATAAATTTAAAAAAAAAAAAACAAAGAAAATTTTTTTTTTAAAAAAAATTTTTTTATGAATTTAAATTTAAATTTTTTTTTAATTTTTAAAAAATTTTAAAAAAAAAAAAAATTTTAAAATTTTTTAAAAAAAATTTTTTTAAATTTAAATAAAAATTTTTTTAAAAAAAAAAAGGGGATTTAAAATTTTTTTTGTTTTAAAATTTAAATTTAAATTTTTAACCAAAAAATTTAAAATTTTTTAAAAATAAAAAAATTGGGTTTGCCTTTTGGGGGGGGGGGGTTTTTAAAAATTTGGGTTTAAAATTTTAAATTCCCAAAAATTTTTAAAAACCCCTTTTTAAAATTTTTTTTTTAAAAAAAAAAAAATTTTAAAAAATTTTTTTTTTAAAAAAAAAAAATTTTTTTTTTTTTTTTAAATTTTTTTTTTTTTTAAAAAAAAAAATTTTGGGAAAAAAAAAAAAAATTTTTTTTTTTAAAGGGGTTTTAAAAATTAAACCCTTTTTTGGTTTTCCCAAAAATTTGGGAATTAATTTAAAAAAAAAAAATAGAAATTTTAATTTTTTTGGGTTTTTTAAATTTTGTGGGAAATAGGGAAAATTTTTTAAAAAAAATTTTTAAATTTTTAAAAACCCCCTTTTTTTAAATTTCCCCCAAAAAAACCCAAAAAATCATTTTTAAAAAATTCCCCAAAAAACCCCAAAATTTTTTTTAAAAAAAGGGCCCCTTTTTTTTTTTTTAAAAATTTTTTTTTAAACCCCCTTAAAACCAAAAAACCCCATCCCTTTTTTTGGGTTTTTTTTTTTTTTTAAAATTTTTAAAAAAATTTAAAAAATTTTTTGGGGTTTTTTTTTTTTCCCCCGGGTTTTTTTTTAAAATTTTGGTTAAAATTTTTCCCAAAAAGGGAAAAAATTAAAAAAAAAAATTTTAAAAATTTTAAAGGGTTTTTAAAATTTTTTTAATTTTTAATTTTTTTAAAAAAGCCCAAAATTTCCAAATCCCTTTTTTTTTTTAAAAAAAAACCCCCCCGGGTGAATCAAAGGGGTTTTTTTTTCTAAAAAAAATTTTTTTTTGGGAAAATTAATTTTTTTTTTTTCCCAAATTTTTAAAAAAATTTTTTTTTTTTTAAAAAAACCCCAAAAAAAAAAGGGGGGGTTTTTTTTTTTTTTGGGGGGGAAAAATTTTTTGGGGGTTTTTTTTTTTTTTTTTTTTAAAAAAATTTTTTTGGAAAGTTTTTTAAAAAAAATTTTTTAAAAGGGTTTTTTTTAAAAACCCCCCGAAAATTTAATTTTCCTTTTTTTTATTTTGGATTTAAATTTTTTTTTAAGGTTTTTTTTAAAATTTTTTGGGGCCCCTTTTGGGAAAATTAACCCCAAAAATTTTTTAAGGTTTAAAAAAAAATTTTTTAAAAACCTTTTTGGGGGGTTTTTAAAAAAGAAACCCCTTTTTAAAAAAAATTTTTTTAAAAATTTTTAAAGGTTTTGGGTTTTTGAAATTTTAAAAATTTTTTTTTTAAATTGTTTTTTTAAATTTTTTTTTTTTTAAAAAAAAAAAAATTCCGGGGTTTTTTTTTTTAAAAAAAAAAAAAAAAATTTTGGCCCTTTTGGAAAACCCTTTTTGTTAAAAGGTTTGGGAGGAAAATTATTTTTAAAAAGGGAACTTATTTTAAAAAAAAGGGAAAAACCCCCAAAAAATTTTTGAAAAAATTTAAAAATAAAAAACCCAAAGGTTTTTTAAAAACCCCAAAAAATAGTAGGAAAAAAACCCCGGGAAAATTTTAAAAAAATTTTAAAAAAAAAGGGAAATAAAAAAATTTAAAAAATTTTTTTTACCAAAATTTTAAATTTCAAATTTTTTTTTTTTTTGGGGGGAAAAAATTTGGAAAAAAAATTTTTTTTTAAAAACCCCAAAATTTAAAAAATTTTTTTGGGGCCCGCCCTTAAAAAACCCCCCTATTAAGGAAAAAATTTTAATTTAAAAAAAATTTAAGGAAACCCAAAAATTTTGGGGGAAAAAATTTTTTAAAAAAAATTTTTAAAAAATTTAAATTTTTAAAAAAATTTAAAAAAAATTTTCCCCCAAAAAATTTTAAATTTTAAAAGGAAAAATTTCCAAAAAGGGGTTTTCCAAATTTTAAAAAAAAAAATTTTTTTTCCCCCCAAAAAAAAAAATTTTTTTTAAAACAAATTGAAGGGGGGGGTTTTTAAAAAAAATTTTAAGGGTGCCCCAAATCCCTTTTTTTTTTCCCCCCCCCTTTTTTAATTAACCAAAAAAAAAAAAATTTTAAATTTTGTTTTAAAAAATTTTTTAAAAAATTTTAAAAGGGGAAAAAAAACCCAAAATTTTTTTAAAAAAAGGGAAAAAAAAATTTTTTCCCCTTTTCCCCCCCCTTTTAAAAAAAAAAAATTTTTGGGGGAAAAAAAATTTTTTTTTTAAAATTTTTTTAAAAAGTCAAAAAAATTTGGGAAAAAATTTTTCCCCCAATTTTTTTTTTTTTTGGTTTTTCCCCCCCCCTTTTTTTTAAAAAAATTTTTTTTTTAATTTTTTTAAAATTTCCCAAAGTTTAAATAATTTTAAAAAAAATTTTTAAAACAAATTTTTAGATTTTTAACTAACTCCCAAAGAAGTTAGACACAGATTGAGCCTTAACATAGATGACCACTCACAGTGGAAGAGGCGATAAAGGGACAATATGAATGTTTAAGGATACGATAGAACACAGTGTTAAACCAAGATGCAGTGAGAACGTGTTGTACCACTTGTTAAGTTTACGTCGACCATAGCTACCAAACAACGATCAATGTAGCCTTATGAGGTTGCATGAAAAAGTATATGACCACCACTTTATTGTAACAAAGTAGGTGAGCAAAGGTAAAAAGTCTGGCGTTGTAAATGAAACGATTAAGATATCCGCTAACGAGTAATACCCCGCAATTAAATGCCTAATTACGGTATTTAAAACCGTAAATCAAAGCCTTCACGAGATATTCAATCGAATGATATCGAATAATGACTTCGATTAATTACGAAGGAATGAAATCCTATTTTATATTCACCGAGAATTGTGAATTAAGAAATAAAAGTATATGAAGTATATCGGCAGATTATTTTAACGCCGATCGCATTACGATCGATAGTTAAAATTATGATATTTTCTAAGCAATTAAGCTTAGAATTAAATTCCTTTATTAATGGAATAATGTAATAAAGTGATGATGACCATTTCGAGATGAGTCGATAATGAACGCTTTTCAACGCTTTCAAACGTTAACGCTTTTGAGATGAAACGAAAAGCGCTTTAATCGATCAAGAAATTATAGGAATTAATTTCCTATGATTGGTATATGTAATTACAGTATGATTTAGCATTAAATCAATGCTAGATCATCAAGATTCGATAGTTACCAATTTTCAAACGCTCGAAAACCCTAATTTTCGAACTCGATTTTATCGCATAAAATGGTGCCATTAATTTATCCTATGATATTATTTATCATCTAAACTATATGTCATAACATATATCAATGTTTGGCATGGAAAATAAAATTTGGACCTTTGGCATAGTGTAATAGCCGAGAGCTATATACACATATACTAAGCACTTATTTGTCGATTTATCCTATTACATGTATCTAAGTGACATTTGATTAATTATAACCTAACTAAACCATTTAAAATCAGATATATACCTATACATATGTGTGTGCATCGTGTATGTGGGTGTGTGTAAGGAGGTGTTCATGTGCATGTACTAGGGGTGACAAATGTCACCCTAAGCACCCCCACTACCACCACCCTTAACCCCCATTTCACTTACACGACAACTTATCCCACAACACTCTCTCTCTTGAAACTCTCTCATCTCATATCACCGAGAGACACACACACAAGTCTCGCTTCAGCATCACTCTCACCAATACTACTCCTACGCTGAACCAAAGAGACCGTCGGCAGCCACCACTCCATTCTATTTTTCGAAAGGTTCATCCCTCTCTATTAAATTATTAATCTCTTGTAAATAATGTTCATAATGTGAATACCTCGTCTTCAACCCTCGAAAAATACCAAACTATACATGCATGTGGTTAATAGATATTTCTTGATGGGTCTCTATATATATATATGTATGCATGTGTTCGATTCTAACAAATCTAGCATGATTAGTAATAGTATGGTAAAATGAGAAGATTTGCATGTTGATCTTGAGGCTGGGATATGATAATTTGATGAGTAGATTGGGCGATATTTCACTGTTTGTGTGGAATATATGTGCATACAAGGTGTTGTTGAAATGCTTATGTGGATTTATGAGCCCAAAACATAGCTATAAACATGATCATTAAAGCTGGGCATTGGCATGCGAAAACTGTAATTTCACGAAATTAATAGACTAAGTTAAAGTGGTCCGATGATTTTGAATTTTAATATGTTGAACTTATATATGTCTAATATGCCTCAGTAAAACTTCAAGTCCATCCAACTTGATTTTCTATTTTAATTGTATTTATCAAAAACACTGCACAAATCTACGAAATCTCCGTGTTTATCACCCATAGTGCGCGGCTTTCGTTTTAAGTTTGGCTAATGATAAAACTATAAAATTTGGCAGAAACATAAGTAAGCATGTATAGAAGATTCCTGTAAATTTTCAGAATTTTCTAAAAATCTTTACTATTTATTCCAGATTTTACAAGCTAACTGCACAAAATTGTCACGGGAGTGATAGCTTGTGGTAAAATATTTTATCTCCCAATCTATTGTGAATCATTGAGTGAGGCTTTTCTGGATTAAACTAGACTTAAGTGGCTTTTCAATATGATTGGTTGAATTTCCAGATTCCTTATAATGAACTCACGGTGAATTTTTAAAGTTGACGCATTTCAGTAAGCCTTTTTGGACAAACTGCCTTAGAAAATTTCTATGATAATAGGCTGTTCGAGTATGACTTTTACGTGAGGTGTTCAAGCCATTTGTAGTCCGATTTGGACTTGGGTTTCTTCATAAGAAATGTTCCCCACCATGTCTAGTTGTGATATGGAAAGTTTCATCCCAAACCAACTCTTATAGGTATACCTTTCACTGACCCAAAGTCACCTACTGAAACTGTCCATTTCAACTAGTCAACTTCGAGCTTATGTATTTCTCGATGTGTCAGATATTTTCCAGTATGGTCTTCATGAAATATGTAGTACTTGTTACAAGGTTTCTAAATTGGTAGCCTGCAGCCATTTTGGCATTGTGAGTCAAAAGTTACGAGCCTCATAAAACCCCTCGTCGTTAAGCTAAAACTGAAAATTCTGAAAAATTTCTAAGTATAGAAGTCAGTTTGAGTTGCCCACTTTGAGACCCTATATCTCCCGAACCATGACTCTTTTGGATTTAATTCTTCTTAGAACTTGTAGTACATGTTTAGAGGTTTCCAGAATGTATCTTTGTACGACCATACGTATTCTGAATCGAGAGTTATGGATCGTCAAAGTATGTCACTTGGGTTGTTTCAAGCTGTTTTTGCTGAAATTCAACACTTGAAAATTTGACTAAGTGTTGGAAACCCCTTTGTGAAATATGCCTTATGTGACTAACATGCTAGTAATTGATGCATTCATTATGTTATGTCGCAAGGTACGATAGAGCATTATAAGATGTACGAGCTATGATAAAACATCATGATACGATATTTTCACGAAAGCATACCTTAACGTGAAATATTTGACTAGTGCTTCCTACATGCTCAATTGAGTGTATATCATACCTTGATATACACTATAGTAGAAATATGGATTCTAAGACTCGATGGATAGTTTCTACCCGTAACTTCAAGGCCAATAATAGATAGGCTAAGTCCGGGACTTATACCCAAGAAATCGATTTAGACAATCGATAGTCCAGGTGGGCTTTACTCTACTCAAAAATATAATGCCTCTGAAATATTTAATTACGATGCTTATTTCAACTGTTGATAAAATGTTTACATGATTACCTGCCAAAATGTTTACGCTTTGTGTATTGTATCCTATCCATGAGACGTTATGAAATGTTATGAATGTTGTTGGGTCGCCTCAACTTATGAATGAAAATCGATATCGGATCCTATGTTGGAAGGACAATACCGCTAGATTAACGTGTACACCTAAGGTGACCGTGTCTTTGTAAGGACAATTCCACGGCCGGTCACGGGTCGTAGAGGAGGCCTCACTCACGACTTTCGACTATGATGATATGATGAAATGATGATAAGGATACGGATCATACACACCAAGCAAAATGCTCGCCAGGTGATTTTATGAATCGATAAAATGTTTTAGTAAGCACAAGGCACTTTCAACTAAAACCCTCGTGTCTTACCATGATGTGGCGATGTAATCTAAAATGATAAAATGTTTTGGCATGAGTCCACCGAGTGCATTCTTGTACTCACCGCATGTTTGTTTTAAATGTGCGGGTTGAGCGAGATGATGGATGGAGCGGTGTTGAGCAATAGGAATGTTGTCACTGAAATGTTTATACCTTGATAGTACATCGTCATATGTACATATCACATGTTTTCCGCTGCTAGAACTTAAATTATGTAATATAGTCCAAGAACATAAATGACATATGTATTACGTTTATTGTTAAAAAGAGTCATAGTCCCTGCTAATCCGTACTTAGGATTAAGGGGCTGTGACAGAGTGGTATCAGAGCGGTTCGCTCTTGAACCTAAAATCTCCTTTAGGGTTAAGTCTAGATTGAGTCATTAGACATCTAGAGATCAGCTGACAATGCTCAACACTCCATCACATCAAGCTCAACCGAAATGAGGTAAATGACTCTTTTTTCAAAGTTTTGAAAATTAGCCTGGCCAATACGAATGTTTATGAAATTATTTTTCTCGGTTTGAAAACGAAAAGTTTGAAAGTGAAACAAAATTTTATCAAGTGAAATGAAAGCTATGAGAAAGGTTGAGAATGAACGTTGTGACAAATGATTTGTCAAGAAAGTTATGTAAAGAAGGAGGATATAAGAAAGATGATGACAATGATATGAGAAAGTTTGGCACGATATGCCAAAGATGAAATGTTTGAATTCCTCGAATTTAATAAGGGTTCATTATTATGAACAAAGTTATGATTTTTCACGTTTTAAGATGATTGAGATTGGACATTGAATTGTCAAATATGATATGTTGAATTCTTTAAATTCAACGAAATACGTCTTGAGTAAATGAGCTACGTAGGAATATTCAAGTTTTACTTCAATCTCAAAGTTGATTATGATGATGAGCATGCTAGTTCAAACAGTAACATAGACTTTATAGGACGCATGATCCCTTTTACGAAAGAACACATAGAAGTAAGAATTTCCTTCAATTACAAGAACAAGATTAGTGATGGATTTGAGAACTTCATTCCATCTTGAGTGAAGAAAAGTGAAAGATTTATACGAAATTGTTCGACCTCGACATGTACGACCTCGGCCGACATCGGCATGTCGATCGTCGACTTCAAAATCGGCATTTATAACACCGCCTTTGACATATCGACCGGGTAGTTTGTCTGACCTCGGTGTCGGCAATATTCTGTACTACCTCGGCATAGGTAACGGCATGCACGAACTTGGTGTCGGCATCGTTTATGACCTCGGCGCGAACGTGTAAATTTCCACGCACCGCGCAGTGATTCTGTTTTGACTCGTTCTCGATCGTGTGAATTCCAATTTACGTATGGTTTTCGCCTACGTGTTCCTAATGAACTATACTTAATTTCTTATGAAGGACCAAATTCCTGATTCCTACTCCAGAATTCACGAGAATCAGTTGAAGTTAGATCTATGATCTGTATAGAGTAAGAATGTTATAGTATGATATGAATCTTAGAATGTTACCTAGAAAGTAAGATTTCTAGTAACACAAGTAGAACCTTGACATACATGAGAACTTTGTTGATGACCTATTACGGGTATATAAGATTTCAAATTATATCCATTACCCAATTTCTGTCATTGAATTTAACTCTATGACCTAGTTCCAAATGAGAATTCATTCGAGTTTCTCACTTTTTCTGAAGAAAATTTTCAAACCCAAAAATTCAAAAAAATGTCCTTTTGAACCCAAAGCCTTATGTGACTGAGAATATAATTGTGACGGGTCTGGCCAACCCATATGACCAAAGAAATCTCAGTAGTCGTCATTATGGTCTTCGGACCCTAGAGCCCCATTTATTCAGTCCAAGGAACATATCGATTCAATCATTGAAAAGATGTTATCTTGATGGATGAGACAGTACCTTTTGTAGGTAATCGTGATAATTTCTCCTTGATTCTTGAAACCATCAACTATGATGAATGTTGACTTACCTTGTCACCTAAGTACGAATTAGTAAAGCGATAAATGTCGGGCATGAAATAGGTTGACTTATCTCACCACCGAAAGTTTCGGATCGAGAAAGTGATAGACATCAAGAAGTTATGATGTAAAGAAAATCTCGATGAAACGAGATATTCTTCCTATGGCACACATGATGTGATAACCCTTGATGGGCTTAACAAAGAATGATAACAGTGAAGTTATACCATCATACAACTATTATGATAACAAAGTTATGAATAAGATACCCCTTAGCATTGAATGCAAAGAGCAACAGTAAAGAAAAGTATATGATACCTGTAGGATATGAATTTTCCTTATTATGTCATGACGAGAGCGATTACAACTTATCTTTAAGATAGTTGGATGTCTTTGAAACCTCGTTAGTAGGTTGGACATGTTTAAAAAGAATGAAGATGCATACAAGATATTCTTTTCAAAGAATATATATATATATACATATATATATATATATATATATATATATAAAGAAGTGATAGTGTCTCAGACAATAAATCTCGCCTTATACCTCAGTCAATGAGATTATGCTTGAGCATAATCGATTCCGAGTAATTAAAACTTAGTTAAACAAAAGATAATGAGATTGAGGAATCATAATCCTCAAGATTGTGTGAACGATTTAGGATAGCCCTAGTATGTGAACTAAGTATGGAGGAAATAACTCCGAAGTCAAGACATGGTAATGAGATGCTTAGAATTAAGTTATGGTGTCCGAATGTACTACCCTACCAAGCCATACGACAATGATAACGATTCTAGTCCTGAAGATGGAAACCGAAGTATAACAAAAGTAAGATTACTTTCAGATACCATGCTCAAGAAAATGGACAAAAGTCAAAAATAGCAGAAGAAATTATAAGCTATACAATTAGATAGTTCATGATATGATATAAGCTTCAGAGATGTTATGACTTTGATAAGTAAGGTAATTCCTTGGAAGTAAAGAAACGGATTAAGAAACAGATTCATTATTTTGAAATGAATCTTAATACCCTAAGTTATAATGACACAAAACGCTTGTCTTGTGTAACTTAATAGTTAACAAGCAGGATAGTTCCTATAGATCTTGCAAAGGAAATACATTCAAGAGAACACAGGAAAAGATTCACATGGAAGGATCTTAAGATGGACCTAATTGTAAATCCTACCCCCATATTTTGTGACGATCAATAAAGTGAGGTATTAAGTATCTCTGACATGGAAATGAAGAAATCATTGAATGTCGAGAAAATGGTAAAGATATTTGACGTCAAGGCAAAAGTATAATACATCCCCAGTGGACAAAGAATTTTATCTTATGCGAAATTGCATGATGAATTAATAAAAGATTAAGAAGAATGACGTATATCCAAAAGGGGATATTACAAATGATGGCACTAAATGCCAGTACAAGGATTTCTCTGGAAAAGAGTTTAAAGTAAGAATATATATGAGAAATATATTTCTAAGATCGATAAAGTGAAAAGGGAATTAAATCATTCATACTTGGATTAGAAATAAATGATGGTGATAGAGACATGACGATCTCTACGATAAAATTTCATTATTGAAATATATCAATATCAAAGGATAGGTTGATGTAAACCTAACCATGAATGCTATTAGTAAAAGCATAACGATACTAATACCGAGAAGTATAGGGTGAATGAGGCAACAGAAGACCATAGCAAGGGAACATAATGTCCCAATGGAAAGGACAATGACATATGAAATAGACATTCTTTGGAATAAACGGAACACCGTAGACTAAAGCCTATACCTTGCATCGAAAATGAACAAATGTAACCAAAGGCGTAATATATATGAGGAAAAATTTCTCAGAATAGCCATAAGATTTTGTTCAATTTAGGTGCTTCGCTTTTTGACATCGCACAAGTATACGTAGAAGCGATAGAACCCAACTTAGGGTAAGTGAATCAAGAAATGAAAATCTCCTTACCTATACGAGAATTTTGACCATCACAGGTGTTGCTCAAGCTCAGAATTGAACCTAGAATCGCCTAAAGTGCTATCCAATGATTTGGATCATTATATCTATGTGGAACGTAGATATAATTTTAGAGACAAGAAGTTTCGGAAATGACTGTCATTCATGTGATTAGTGACCGAGGCCTAGCCTTTTCATTAGAAGTTTTACACTTACGTAATATCGGTACTCACTGTTCGCTTATGCGAATATCTTTAAGGCAACATACGACTGAAAATGTAAAACGTAAAATGAGTATTAAGATGAGTGTCATGAGTCGTGTCACAAGTAGCCTACAAGATTATAACTCACACGAGAGTATCGGCTCTTTTAATATGAACTAGGAATGAATTTAGAACAGTTTTGGAGAAAATTTTTGCACCTCTGGATGGATACTAGTAACTATAGAGTGTTAAATGAGGATGGTACCCAACGACGTATCTGTCATTTGCCAACAGGTTGGCAGAATTTTTGCAAAAGAAGTATCAAGAGAATATTTTCTCCATGATAAAAATTCCAAAGCCTGGACAGACTTACCAGGATTTGTCAACAGGCTCAAGTATACATATAATGCGTAGGAAACGACACCTACGAGTACTTGTCCCGGACCTCGGCAAGTTACACAACACGGCATAAAGGGTGGTTGTACCACGATGTTCCAAACGCCGCCCGTCCCGTGTCATCAATTATACCGTAAAGAGACGAGAATAGCAAAAGGACGGATCTTATCGCCTCGCGGATTAGGAGAATTACCGTTACCAACCCAACCATACTTTCTGATAAAATTAACACCAACTTCTAGTATTGAAGAAGAAACGGGAACAACTTGACCCTCGGCTCTCGAAGAGAATGATCATCAAGTATGAAAATAAAACGTGCTTGAGAAAGACAAGTTTCCAGGAGAGTACGACTCGACAAAGGTCACTCAAAGACATAGAATCTTAGGATCCTATAAGACTTATATGTAAATAATGGTTTATGATGAAAATGATGTGATTATAATATGTAAAATAAACGTAGTTTGGAAGAGTTTATGAATATGGTGAAGAAGTGTCAAAGTTTTGAGTGTAAAAAGAGCTAGACGCTTGAATCGGTCATTTCGGTGACCGACCGTAAGTAATAATATGAAAAGTCCTCACCGAGGCATTATGATGTAATATTATGTGGTCTTGAAGAATGATATCCAAATACGAAATGAATTGTTCTGAATAAAATATGGTTACTATGAGATAATAGTTAAGCCATTCGGACTAACCAATGCACCAGCTCTGTTTATGAACCTCAAAAATCGAGTGTTTCACACATACCTAGATAATTATTATCACAATCCTCATGAATAATGTTCTTATCTATTCAAAGGACGAGAAAGAACATAAAGAAAATCGAAGGCTGTCTTACGACTTTTAAGAGCCGGACAAAATTTTGCCAAGTACAGTTTTGTAAATCTCAGCTTAAAGGAAAAATATTCCTCAGGCACATAGTGTCTTTAGAAGAAAACAATGTAAATCTGACAAAGGACAAAACAATTAAAGATGAAAGACGTTAATGACCTAAAATAAGATCAGGAATTTTATAAATTGATTAACTACTATTAGAGATCCATTAAGAACTCTCTAAGGTAACAAGACCAATAAGATAGTTACCCCAAAATAGAGTCACAATTCTCACGGATTAATAAAAGTAAGGCTATGTATTAATATGAGATAAATAATAACTTATGTGTCACAATGACTTAGGCTACATGAATGTAATTTCCCAACTCATGACTTGAAATAGTGACGTAATCGATTTAAGAAAAGGATCGTCGAGACAAAGGATGGAGGAAAAGTTAGAAAAGATCCGAGAAAGGGTAAGGGTGGAGAATTTAAGAACTTCCGTGAGGCGCTTGACAACGCCTTATTGTCTGAAGGAAGAATATGTGTTCCAGACGACGCAAAACTTCAAAATGAGATAATGAGTGAGGCTCACGATACACCATACACCGCTCACCCAGATAGTATTAAGATGTACCAAGACCTGAAAGAAAATTTTTGGTGGGAAGGCATGAAACGAGACATAGCTTCTTTCGTAGAACACTGTCTTGTTTGCCAGCAGATGAAAGCGTTACACCAACGTCCATACAGAAAGTTACAGCCGTTGGAAATACCCGAGTGGAAATGGGATGAAATAACGATGGACTTCGTTACGAACTTACCCAAATCAAAAAGAGGGAACACCGCTATATTGGTAATTGTTGATAGACTCACCAAGAGTGCTCACTTCCTACCAATCCAAAGTACTTATGGATCGACAAGTTAGCCCACCGTATGTAAAGGAGATTATACGACTTCACGGTGCCAAAATCTATTACCTCGATAGTGACAGTAGTATAAATACCAATGTCGCGAGAACATCACTCCTATAGCAATAAATTAAGAACCCTTCACAATTTACAAAAGTTTGAACTTATTCTTCGAGCAAAGAAATTTGGACACAGGATAGAAAAGATGGCTCGAATCGGTAAAAGATTATAAATATGATAAATGATCACCTATGAACAGTTAATGTAGAATCTAATGCCTAAGATATAGAATTCAGTCTAAATCATGGTATGTCCTTATAGAAAAGGAAAACTCATCAGAAAGGTTAAGAAAAACGAGAACAGAAATAGTCGGAAAATCAAGGACGAATGTAAGTAGTATTCCCCCAACCAAGGTGAAATAAGACTAAAAAAAAAAAAAAAATGAAGATGGGAATAGAATACGAATTAAAATAAGGAATGAAGAGCTAAAGGATATTTTAAGGACCGCTGGACAGTGTTATATTGTCTAAGAAGGAGATATATACATATATTTCCAAGCAATAATAAGCTTAGAAATGAAATCGTGAATAAAGTTCATGATCCTTTTCATACCGCCCAACCAGGCATTATTAAGTAACATTGTGAATTATGAGAAATGTTAGATAGGAAGGAATGAAATGAGATATAACCATATTGACGAAGCAGTGTCTCGGTTACCAATAAGTAAAGGCATTGTATCAAAGGCCTTATAAGAGAGTATAATCTCTAGAACTACACGAATGAAAATAGAATGATATAGAAATAGATCTTATGACAAATTTTACCAAAGTCATAAAGAAGTCGCACTACTATATGGCTAGTAGTGGATTGACTCGCCAATTATGTTTTGTCTATGTCTATTCAGATGACTCATAGATCCGATAAGTTAGCTCAGTCGTACATAAAGGAAATCGTATATTTACAAGGAGTACCAAAACCTATCGCCTCGGATATAGACTTCAAGAGTACCCTAGATTTTAACTAACTCCCAAAAGAAGTTAGACACTAGATTGAGCCTTAACATAGATGACCACTCACAGGCAGAAGGGCGATAAAAAGGGACAATATGAATGTTTAAGGATACGATAGAACACAAGTGTTAAACCAAGATGCAAGTGAGAACGTGTTGTACCACTTGTTAAGTTTACGTACGACCATAGCTACCAAACAACGATCAATGTAGCCTTATGAGGCGTATTGCGAAAAGAAGTATTGACCACCACTTTATTGTAACAAAGTAGGTGAGCAAAGGTAAAAAGTCCTGACGTTGTAAATGAAACGATTAAGATATCTGCTAACGAGGCAAAGAATAAGAAAAGCTCAGGACAGACAAAAATCTTACGCTGGTACGCGTAAACCCGAACTGCATTCTTGAATGCGGAATTAAAGTTTCTTAAGATTTCTCCATCTAGAGGAATTATAAGTTTAGATACAAGAATGTTGAGATCACGTTTTATAGGACCTTACGAGCTCCTAGCAATGATAGGCCTAGTAGCCTATAGCTTGGTACTTCCACCACATTTGGGGGAAAGTACGAAATGTTTTTTTTCCACGTGTCGCAGTTAAGGAAATACGAAAATGACCCAATTCTCGTAAACCAACATGATGACATGACCTTTGACTCAAATGAGTTATGATGAAAATATACGACTAATTTGATCGTACGATTCAATGATTAAAGAAGCAAGTTTGGGTCTTATAATGAAAGTCCAATGGAAGAACCATGGACGAAAGAAAAGCACATAGAAAGTTATGATGTTATGATGTTATGATGTTAAGATACCCATACTTTATGAGGTATGCAAATTTCGGGACGAAATTTCTTTTAAGGGGTAGGATGTAATACCCATGAATTAAATGCCTAATTACGGTATTTAAAACCGTAAATCAAAGCCTTCACGAGATATTCAATCGAATGATATCGAATAATGACTTGATTAATTACGAAGGAATGAAATCCTATTTTATATTCACGAGAATTGTGAATTAAGAAATAAAAGTATATAAGTATATCGGCGATTATTTTAACGTCGATCGGCGTATCGATAGTTAAAATTCATGATATTTTCTAAGCAATTAAGCTTAGAATTAAATTCCATTATTAATGGAATAATGTAATAAAGTGATGATGACCATTTCGAGATGAGTCGATAATGAACGTTTTGCAACGTTTTCAAACGTTAACGTTTTGAGATGAAACGAAAAGCGTTTTAATCGATCAAGAAATTATAGGAATTAATTTCCTATGATTGGTATATGTAATTACAGTATGATTTAGCATTAAATCAATGCTAGATCATCAAGATTCGATAGTTACCAATTTTTCAAACGTTCGAAAACCCTAATTTTCGAACTCGATTTTTATCGCATAAAATGGTGCCATTAATTTATCCTATGATATTATTTATCATCTAAACTATATGTCATAACATATATCAATGTTTGGCATGGAAAATAAAATTTGGACCCTTTGGCATAGTGTAATAGCCGAGAGCTATATACACATATATACTAAGCACTTATTTGTTGATTTATCCTATTACATGTATCTAAGTGACATTTGATTAATTATAACCTAACTAAACCATTTAAAATCAGATATATACCTATACATATGTGTGTGCATCGTGTATGTGGGTGTGTGTAAGGAGGTGTTCATGTGCATGTACTAGGGGTGACAAATGTCACCCTAAGCACCCCCACTACCACCACCCTTAACCCCCATTTCACTTACACGACAACTTATCCCACAACACTCTCTCTCTTGAAACTCTCTCATCTCATATCACCGAGAGACACACACACAAGTCTCGCTTCAGCATCACTCTCACCAATACTACTCCTACGCTGAACCAAAGAGACCGTCGGCAGCCACCACTCCATTCTATTTTTCGAAAGGTTCATCCCTCTCTATTAAATTATTAATCTCTTGTAAATAATGTTCATAATGTGAATACCTACGTCTTCAACCCTCGGAAAATACCAAACTATACATGCATGTGGTTAATAGATATTTCTTGATGGGTCTCTATATATATATATGTATGCATGTGTTCGATTCTAACAAATCTAGCATGATTAGTAATAGTATGGTAAAATGAGAAGATTTGCATGTTGATCTTGAGGCTGGGATATGATAATTTGATGAGTAGATTGGGGTGATATTTCACTGTTTTGTGTGGAATATATGTGCATACAAGGTGTTGTTGAAATGCTTATGTGGATTTATGAGCCCAAAAACATAGCTATAAACATGATCATTAAAGCTGGGCATTGGCATGCGAAAACTGTAATTTCACGAAATTAATAGACTAAGTTAAAGTGGTCCGATGATTTTGAATTTTTAATATGTTGAACTTATATATATCTAATATGCCTCAGTAAAACTTCAAGTCCATCCAACTTGATTTTCTATTTTAATTGTATTTATCAAAAACACTGCACAAATCTGCGAAATCTCCGTGTTTATCACCCATAGTGCGTGGCTTTCGTTTTAAGTTTGGCTAATGATAAAACTCTACAATTTGGCAGAAACATAATTAAGCATGTATAGAAGATTCCTGTAAATTTTCAGAATTTTCTAAAAATCTTTACTATTTATTCCAGATTTTACAAGCTAACTGCACAAAATTGTCACGGGAGTGATAGCTTGTGGTAAAATATTTTTATCTCCCAATCTATTGTGAATCATTGAGTGAGGCTTTTTCTGGATTAAACTAGACTTAAGTGTCTTTTCAATATGATTGATTGCATTTCCAGATTCCTTATAATGAACTCACGGTGAATTTTTAAAGTTGACGCATTTCAGTAAGCCTTTTTGGACAAACTGCCTTAGAAAATTTCTATGATAATAGGCTGTTCGAGTATGACTTTTACATGAGGTGTTCAAGCCATTTGTAGTCCGATTTGGACTTGGGTTTCTTCATAAGAAATGTTCCCCACCATGTCTAGTTGTGATCTGGAAAGTTTCATCCCAAACCAACTCTTATAGGTATACCTTTCACTGACCCAAAGTCACCTACTGGAAACTGTCCATTTCCAACTAGTCAACTTCGAGCTTATGTATTTCTCGATGTGTCAGATATTTTCCAGTATGGTCTTCATGAAATATGTAGTACTTGTTACAAGGTTTCTAAATTGGTAGCCTGCAGCCATTTTGGCATTGTGAGTCAAAAGTTACGAGCCTCGCAAAACCCCTCGTCGTTAAGCTAAAACTGAAAATTCTGAAAAAATTTCTAAGTATAGAAGTCAGTTTGAGTTGCCCACTTTGAGACCCTATATCTCCCGAACCACGACTCTTTTGGATTTAATTCCTTCTTAGAACTTGTAGTACATATTTAGAGGTTTCCAGAATGTATCTTTGTACGACCATACGTATTCTGAATCGAGAGTTATGGATCGTCATAGTATGTCACTTGGGTTGTTTCAAGCTGTTTTTGCTGAAATTCAACACTTGAAAATTTGACTAAGTGTTGGAAACCCCTTTGTGAAATATGCCTTATGTGACTAACATGCTAGTAATTGATGCATTCATTATGTTATGTCGCAAGGTACGATAGAGCATTATAAGATGTACGAGCTATGATAAAACATCATGATACGATATTTTCACGAAAGCATACCTTAACGTGAAATATTTGACTAGGTGCTTCCTACATGCTCAATTGAGTGTATATCATACCTTGATATACACTATAGTAGAAATATGGATTCTAAGACTCGATGGATAGTTTCTACTCCAGAACTTCAAGGCCAATAATAGATAGGCTAAGTCTGGGACTTACAGTCCAAGAAATCGATTTAGACAATCGATAGTCCAGGTGGGCTTTACTCTACTCAAAAATATAATGCTTCTGAAATATTTAATTACGATGCTTATTTCAACTGTTGATAAAATGTTTACATGATTACCTGCCAAAATGTTTACGTTTTGTGTATTGTATCCTATCCATGAGACGTTATGAAATGTTATGAATGTTGTTGGGTCGCTCTCAACTTATGAATGAAAATCGATATCGGATCCTATGCTGGAAGGACAATACCTGGCTAGGATTAACGTGTACACCTAAGGTGACCGTGTCTTTGTAAGGACAATTCACGGCCGGTCACGGGTCGTGAGGAGGCCTCACTCACGACTTTCGACTATGATGATATGATGAAATGATGATAAGGGATACGGATCATACACACCAAGCAAAATGTCTGGCCAGGCGGTGATTTTTATGAACTGATAAAATGTTTTAGTAAGCACAAGACACTTTCAACTAAAACCCTTGTGTCTTACCATGATGTGGCGATGTAATCTAAAATGATAAAATGTTTTTGGCATGAGTCCACCGAGTGCATTCTTGTACTCACCGCATGTTTGTTTTAAATGTGCGGGTTGAGCGGATGATGGATGGAGCGGTGTTGAGCAATAGGAATGTTGTCACCGAAATGTTTATACCTTGATAGTACATCATATGTACATATCACATGTTTTCACATATCACATGTTTATTACATTGTTAAAAGAACTTAAATTATGTAATATAGTCCATATCGAACATAAATGACATATTCATTCATTCATGGATATTACACATACATAAAAGAATTTCATCATCATTTCTCAATAAAGACTGCTCATTTCAAGAAAGCATCATAAATAAATCGGTACTATTTTGAGTATAGTAAAGCTGTAAATCGATTCTCAATCGATTTCTTTTCATAAAGTCTTAATTCTCGATTTTCACGCAAATCGATAAACTTCATTAATATTTTCTTAAATATTAATTAACTTATTCATAAACATTATTTTTCATTTCTAACGTTATTTAATATAACGTTTAAATCATAAACATAGTATTCTATGTTTATAAAATTTCATAAATTCTTAATATGTCTAAATTAATTCTAGACATATAATGTATTATTTTTCTTGATATTAAGGATTTAAAATCCTTAATATATATAGATAAGCTCACGGCCTTAAGCTTAATAATTCTAATCATCTCCCAAAAATTCTTCTAAATTCATATAGTGTACTATATTATCATAGGATCACTATTATGTATTAACATTAACTATAGGAAAATTGGACATCACCTATATTACATAATTAATACCCTAGATCAACAACATGCTATTACATTTCTTAAATTAAATTGTACATCAATGTATTATTCCATGAAGCTCACTGTTCTTCACCAACTTATACCAAACATTTTATACAATCTCTACAAAATTATACTATGCTAAAACATTATAATGTAACAATATAACATCATACTATTAATCAAAAACAACTTACAATTCATCATACCAAGCCGTATGACTCTCGATTTTTTAAAAAAATGAACAATAATTTCCCAAAATTCTAATAATTTCACATATCCTCTAATCAATACCTCAATCAAAATTATGCTATAATATCACAAGAATAAAATTTGTACATTAACTTATAAATTTTTCTTCATTTGATAATTTCAAATTATTAGTAAATGATTTTAAAATTTCAATTAATCACCATGTGTTCTACTACTAACATATATCATTGATCCAACCTTAAAACATACTTATGAATTTTTTTGATCATCATAGAAAAATCATAACATGCTTAGGCCTTTGATTTAATACAATACATATGCTTATAATTACATACTAAGCATATTTAAAGAACAACAAACATGCTAGTATAATTTATTCTATTTTTCACCTTAAAACATATGCATATATAATAAAATCTAACGGTTAGAATTCGAAATTCTTAACGTATACTTAAAGAACGTTCGATTCCTAACCTTTTTACCGTTGTCGATTAATTGTGCAAGGCTTTCGTATCAAGGGTTTGGTTATTGAAAAGGAAGAACACTCTATCCTTTTTTTTTTTTTCTCTATGCTCACGGTAATGGGGAGAATGAGAGATATTTGGTTGATGAAGTTATGTCTATTGTTAAACTAAAGGAATAAAACAAACAATACACTAACTTCACCTATTCTTCTCACAAAGCACACAAATACAAAGCATGACATTGTGACTCATTTCACTTTAATATGTCATAACTTACAACACTTTAATTACACATTGAAAAAACAATTAAAATCCTCATCCTTTGATACGGTGTGAGCGTCGGCAATTACATGCACCCAAGGAAGAGTTTTTTTTTTTTTTTAATTTCTTCTCACTTCACATAGCCCTATTAATATTCTACTTTATGACTCATCAACTTTATACATCACTCTTACACACATTTAAAAAGCCTTACACAAGCATTGAATGAAACAAAATGAATCCTCACATTTAGTATACAAGTGACGTCGGTTATTGCTTTGCACAAAGGGAGAAATCCTTATTTTCTTTGCCTTATGTCACCTAATTAAATGCTACACAATTACATATGTAATACATCATCACTAATAGTCACCACCTAGCATAGTAAAAGCACCTACACCATTTTGAAATAAACAAATTGATTCTACACTTTTTCTTTGTATATGCCGTCGGTTTCTCTCTCAATTAACAAAGGAGAGCCTTTTAAAATATCTCATATCATGTATCAAAAGTCTTGCACATTCCCATATGTACAAAGAGTTGTGTGAATTCATCTTTCCTCAATTGGAAGCAATAATACACGGCTCCTATCAATCCTCAAAGCATCTACTTGATTTTACTTGGTTAATGTGCAATTAATATCTTACTTGGTCAACACAATTTGGAAGCTAAAGAAAATCATTCATATTAACTTATACATATATATGTTCACTAAATATGGAATTAATAGGGCCAAAATTTGATTTTCATGCTATAAGTAATTATATATCATAATATATGTCTTAGATGATAAATTATATCATAGGAAAAATTATTAGAATTATTTCATGTGTGAAAACCCTAATTTTCAAAATTAGGGTTTAGAAAATTAGTACTTTGTTCAAAATAATCCTTAATGCTCTAGCATTATTTTAATGCTAAATAATACTCTAATTACATATAAGAATCATAGGAATTTAAATATTATAATTCCTTGATCATTAATCTCATTTTTTCTATTCATCTCTAAACGTTAACGTTTGAAACGCGTCTCAACGTTAATTATCGACTCATCTCAAAATGGTCGTAATAAAGTCGTAATCACTTTATTAAATTATTCCATTAATAATGGAATTTAATTCTCGACTTAATCACTTAGGAAATTTTACGAAATTTTAACTATCGATACTCAATCGACGTTAAAATTATACTGCCAAAACACTTAATAAAATTCTATTCCTTAATTCACAATTCTTAGTGAATATAAAATAGGAATTCCTTACTTCGTAATTAATCGAAATCATTTTTTTCGATATATTACTAATTCATTTATTTCGACGAAACCCTAATTTACGAGTTTAAATATCGTAATTAGGCATTTAATTCTTCGGGATATTATATTCTACCCCCCTTAAAAGAAATTTCGTCCCGAAATTTGCATATCTTAGAAAAATTTGGGGCATCGTTCCTTCATGGCATCCTCAAGCTCCCACGTGACTTCTTCTTGTCCATGACGTCTCTACAACACTTTCACTAGATAGATGGACTGTCTCTTAACTGTTGAACCTTATGGTCTAGGATAGCCGTATGTTGTTCTTCATAACTCATATCTGGGTTGAGGATCACGTCATCTTGATGGATCACGTGTTTTTTTTTTGTACATGTATTTTCTTAATTGCGACACGTGAAGAACATTGCGTACACGCACTTTGTAAGTCGATCCACTATTATCCATATAGCAGTGTTCCCTCTTTTTGATTTTGGCAACTCCGTAATAAAATCTATTGTTATATCATTCCATTCTCATTCGGGTATTTACAAAGGCTGTAACTTTCCGTAGGGTCTTTGGTACAATGCTTTCACTTTCTGACATACAAGACAACACTCTACAAAAGGGCTACATCTCGTTTTATACCTTCCTACCAGACCCTTTTCCGTAAGTCTTGATACATTTAGTGCTTCCTGGGTGGCGGTATAAGGAGTATCATGAGTTTCACTCATGACTTCATTTCGAAGTTCAACATTGTTTGGAAATACACCACCTTTCTTCAAACAATAAGACATTTTCTGGAACTACTGGTGCACTCGTTACTGATCGAATAAGTCAACTATCCTTTGGCAGTGGATACTTATTCTTGAGTGTCAGTTTATTCAAGGGACCCCCCCCCCTTTTTTTTTTCGTGACAAATAAGACAGGCGTTCCCTAAGGTGAAACGCTAGGTCTGATAAAACCTAGGTCCAAAAGCTCTTGGATTGGATTTTCAACTCTTCCAGTTCCTTCGGAGCCATTCGGTAAGGTGGTTTCGACATTGGTGCTGTTCGGGTTCGTGTCGATGGTGAATTCCAGCCGCTCATCGGGGTAATCTGGTAAATTTTTTTTTTGGGAAAACACTTGGAAATTCTCTAACAATCCCTACATCTTCAACCTTTATCTCGCTTTATCTTCTCCATTATGGTAAACAAGAAATGCGCGACATCCTTTATTGTTTATCATTCTTCTTACCTTTAACGCATCTGATCAAAATTTTCTTCCCCGTGTTGATTTTATGAAAATACGTAGCTTCTTCCAGGAAAATGAAACGAAATTTTCCTCTCCTTGCTCAGAATCGTGGAATGGTTTTCAACTACCCAATCCATCCCTAGGATTATATCTACATCGCCCATAGATATTATGTTTAAGTTATTTGCTAGAACCTTAAGTGATCCTAGGTTTAACTCTAAGTTCAAGCAAACATGCATAACAATCATAATTCCTCCTATGGGTGGAGAGATTCTCATTCGGATTAGCTCGTTCGGATCTAAGTTCCAACATATCGACACATGCTCTTACGATGAAAGAATCGAAGTACCGTGTCGAACAAAAAGTATAATAGGTATGTTGAAAGGGTTCTATACCGCCAGTTGCCTCGGTTTTGTTCGTTTGTTGCCCATGTAGAGCATACGCTCTAGCTTTGAAAGGCCGTGGTCGTGGGGTGCTTGACGTTAGTACTGCTTTGCTGCTGCCGTGGTTCTTTGTTGACGTTCTTCTTGTCGTTCTTTGCTGATCTTGTTGGCCGACATCTTGGGCTGACATTGTATAGCCCTCAATGGTTGGGTATGGCCTGGTTGGTTTGCCTTCCCATGTTTCCGGGCGGAATCAGGGCATTCATTTGCATAGTGGCCTTTAGCGCCACATTTATAACAACCTCATTACCGCTAGACATACCCCATGTGCCGTCTATTACACTTTGGGCGGGGAGGAATCCTCATTTGCTCGGTGGTCCTCCGTCGGTGTGGAAAATCGGGCTTTATCCATACTTGCCCTTGTGGAACCCGTTTCCTTACCATGGCTTTTTGTTGCTTGGGTTCTTTGAAATTTCCTCGGTTGACATTGTTATTGTGGTTTCCTTCCATTTTCTTTTACCTTTGTCCCCAACATTTTGCACATGAGTCGGTGCTAGTTTGTCTTCCGGCATTCTGCCTCAATATCTAGCGCTCGACTAAGAGCTTCAGATATGTCAAATCTCCATGGTGGCAAGAGACATCCTTATCTCGTGCCTTAGTCCCGATCTAAATTTTTCCGACATTTTCATGTCGAGACCACTGATCCGGGCATACCTTGACATATCACAAAAGAGATGGTCGTACTCGATCACCGACATTTTCTCCTCCTTGATTGAAAAATTCATACTCCTTCTTCTTCCTATAGTTCTTGGGAATGTATTTTTCATACATTTACATCTTAAAGTCTTCCCAAGTGAAGAAATCCATTTGTTCTGGGGTTAATGTCTTTCTTCTCGCCTCCCACCGTAAGTCGGCGGTCCGTTGAGTTGAAAGGCAACACAAGATAGTCGTTCTTGTGTGTTGCGTGAAGAAAATCGAAAATTCTCTCAATTTCCTTACCCATTGTTCGACCGTCGTGGCTTCTTTCCATTGAGCGTGGCGGATTCTCGCCAAGGAAAAGTTCTTCACCCTACGATCGGTGGAGGTGGGGTGGCGAGTATCTCCTCACTTTCCGCTCGTGGGATTCTTCCCCTCCTTCTACCTCTTCCTCTCATTCCCTGCTCTGGTTCACGTCTTGGTGGCATTCTGATATTGCAAAGATGTAATTAGCATTGGTATAACGCTTATCGCAATTTATACTCACATAACATCTTTATGCAATCTTATCAAAACTCGGCTTTAATAAACCATTCATCATTTTCGCACTCATTTGTCGCAAAAGCCCATCTAGGGTCATCATACATATATGGAGAAATGTTTCAAAGAGAACTGCTGCATAAAATCATCAGGCTAAAAAGGAAGTTAAGTACATAAAACGATACTTTCTCTAACTTAAACCTTTCTGGACTATCTTACTTGGTTACAAGCATTACCAAAGTATTATGTTTCTATCTTTACTAAACATACTACTCGTATTTTACTGCACGATTCGTTATTCCATTATTGTTGTTGTTCTTTGCTTCCTACCATTCGTCAAACCTGTCATCATCACCGTTTTCCATATCCTTATTTACGTCTTCGTTCTGGTCCTCCTCCTTCCTCAGGGTTCTCATCCGAGTCTTCCTTTCGTGCACCATAAACCCTCATACGTGTCATTTGAGGATAGGGCTCCACTGAAGGCGGCGGTGCTGACATCGGTGGTAGAACTAGAAGTGATATTCGCGTTGGGTGTCCAATTGATGAGAAGGAAAATCCGGCATTCCCAATGTTCGGTCTCAATGCCTTTCGGATGTGCTGGTCGTCCTTCGTCCTCCGGATATCTTGGCATCACAAGATCGACTTCCGTAGAAATTCGCGATACAACCATTCGGTGACACATCACGCCCGTATACTTTCATGGTGGCGGTGCGGCCCTCGGGTGCAATTCTATTCTGTGTGGACATAGTTCAAATGGTCGATAAATGGGTAATCTGCAATCAAGTCGTAACTACCATCATTCGATGAGACGTGATCGCTGATATCTCTGTTGCATAATTCTCGGTCACAAGGCAATCGGTCAAAAGCGCTTAACTTTATCAACGTCGGTCACGCCCGCCTGTGTGCATCCATCCGAGGACGGAGTAGTGCATCAAAACTCTCCTAGGCTATAGCCCCAACACATCTTATCGTGCGGTATGATCGAATAATTTCCTCGGGTGTAGCACGCGCCCTAATCTCCTCTTTTTCAGTATATAGCGTCCTTGCCATCTAACACAAATAATGCTATCACAAGTAAATCTAGTCATATCGGTAGCGAGACAAGAAATCGAGCATATCTCATTAGCGGATAGAACAAATATATCGATAAGCGGATAAATGTTTACACAGAAGGGTCTTATGTTCAAATGCATCATAGTACCACTTATGTTACTAGGAAGTCTTACTCTCGAACAACTTTCTAAATTCTTTTCCTTCTATAAAGTCCTTGTTCTAAGCAAATTCCAAGTCCGACCTCAACTGTTTCTCATGAATTTTGGAGAAGGATTTAAGGATTTTATCCTTCATACGAAATAAAGTTCGTTGTGATAGAGTGCGTGGCGAAAACCGTCGCAAAACGGAGTTCAAGCGAAGAGAACGAGTTAATACAAAACACTGCACAAAGCAGTTTTTTTTTCTTGCGTCCATGGCGCGCATGCAGACCCATGCCGGTTGGGCATGCACGTATGTTCCGCCTCGTGTGTGCTTTGTTCAAATTCTTGTTTAGCTTTCTATGTTTCATATCACACCCATACATCTTGCTCCTTTGGTTCCTCTTTGATTTCATCATTCTTACGTTGAAAACTTGAGTTGTTATCTTTTGACTTTTAGCTACGAAAACACTACTTGCTTTAATCTTGTAGTGAGATAAAGTTCCTCTAACTCATATTTCTATGTTCTTTTGCAAAAATGATCATGCTACTTATAGCATCTACGTTCTTCTGGGATAGCATATCCATTATCAATACAAACTGTGAGACTTTAAACAAAAATTTCAAATAATCATAACATAACTCATTGTTCTCATGCTTTCTAAAAAAAAAAACTCAACAATCCATTTTGACATTTCAATGTCAACTGTTTCCCATTCTCTGCAAACTCTGTCTCATATCACTGTTAGCTAGTTCTCATATCTCCCTTGACATATAGATGTCAACTGTTCTCATATTACTAGGAAACTCTCTTTGAAATGTTGTTCATAACTTTCATTCTCAACTGCTCAAACTTTCTTCTCAAATAACTCTTCTCAACTTTTATTACTTTTCAAAATATGAATTTAATCCTTTTCTCAAAACTTTCAAATTCAACTTTCTTTTCACTTTCAACTTTCACTTTCAAAACTTGAGAAGAAATCAATTACCTCATCTCGGTTGAGCTTGATGTGATGGAGTGTTGAGCATAGTCGGTGATTTCTAGAAGTCAGTGACTCAACCTAGACTTGACTTTGAAAGAAAGTTTTGGATCAAAAAGCGACCGCTCGATACCACTTTATGTTCCCTCTAAATCTAAGGACGGATTAAAGAGGACTATACTTGAAACAATAATCAAGAACTGAAAGACAATTAATCAAAGGCTTATGGGACATACATCAAGTAAATTAAAAACTCCACCCATTATATACATTACACTCATAATTTACAAGTGAGACTTAAACTAAATGATCCAAAACAATTTCCAATGATCCGAAGGTATTCAATCACATCATCAAAACATAAGCTTAATGTTCTCTGCGGCGGAAAAACATGTGAATACACGTATGACGATGTGTATTCAAGGTTTCTAACATGTCACCGTCAAAAGGGTCCAACCGCTCCAACACCTCCATCCACCATCACCAACACTGCACATTTAAAAACAAACATGCGGTCGATACAAGAATACACTCGGTGAACTCATGCCAAACATTTTATCAAATTTAAATTACATTGCCTATCACGGTAACACACGAGGTTTTAAATTGAAATGCTCGTGTTTACTAAATATTTTCTCGCATTTTCCATAAACATACGCTCTTGTGTATTTTCTCCGTATGTATGATCCATATCCATGTCTAGGGGTGAGCAAAACCGAACGAACCGAAAAACCGACCGAACCGAACCGAAATGGGCGGTTTGGTTCGATTTGAACAATAATCCAGTTCGGTTCGGTTTCAATTTTCAAAACCGATTAATTCGGTTCGGGTTCGGTTTAGTTAAAAAATTCGGTTTTAAACCGAACCGCCCGAATTAATTATTATTATATTTTATTTTATTTTTATATATATATTATATATATATATGTTATTATATTATTAATATTTAAATTGGTTAATATTATATATATTTATATATATATAATTATATTTATATATTATATTATATATATTATAATATTTATATTAATTTTAATTTTAATTCGGTTAAAATGAACCGAACAACCAAACCGAATATTTCGGTTCGGTTTCGATTCGATTTATACATTAATTCGGTTCGGTTCGGTTTGGGTTTTTAAAAATTCGGTTTCGGTTTTTGGGTTCGGTTCGGTTTGGGACGAACCGCCCAATGCTCACCCCTAATCTGCCTCATATGATTGCTCATAACTCATCTCGGCGTCGTGAAGTAGGCCTCCTTCTACGGACGCTGTGACCGGCCGAAGATGTTCCTTTCGGCACACAGTCACCTACTGGTGTACACGTTAATCCTAGCCAGGTATTACTGCATCCGGCATAGGATCCGATATCGATTTTCTGATAAGTTGGGAGCGACCCAACAACTGATTCATCATTCATTCATTCATGGATAGGATACATACATAAAACATAAACATTTTGGGCATGTAATTTCATCATCATTTCTCGATAAAGACTGCTCATTTCAAGAAAGCATCATAAATAAATCGGTACTATTTTGAGTATAGTAAAGCCCACTGACCGTCGATTTCTCAAATCGATTCCTTACTACGTCGACGATCACGTCCACGTCCAACCTTTACGTAAAAACTATTTTGAGTACGTCGGTCACGTTTTCGAGATTTTCAAAGTTTAGAATAACTTTGATAACACTCTAATATAATTTGAATTCCTTAACTAATTGATACATCGTTCAATCGGCGTATTTTGAACTAAACATTTCGTGCATTGAGATATGTTCACTTATTTCATTTAACCTTTTAGGTTAAACATTTAACGATATCTACGTTTTTCGATATAAAGATTTAAATTTTGAAATCTTTTCTCACAAATGAGATTTTCTTATATAATTAATCGTTTTACACGTATTAGCGTGTTATCGAGCGTATTTCATCGTTGATTTCAAAAGTCAACATTTTGACTTTTCTTTATTAATCTCTTTTAATATCTCATATTTTTAATATCTTATTTCCTTGTAAATCGATTCTCAATCGATTTCTTTTCATAAAGTCTTAATTCTCGATTTTCACGCAATCGATAAACTTCATTAATATTTTCTTAAATATTAATTAACTTATTCATAAACATTATTTTCATTTCTAACGTTATTTAATATAACGTTTAGTCATAAACATAGTATTCTATGTTTATAAAATTTCATAAATTCTTAATATGTCTAAATTAATTCTAGACATATAATGTATTATTTTCTTGATATTAAGGATTTAAAATCCTTAATATATATAGATAAGCTCACGGCCTTAAGCTTAATAATTCTAATCATCTCCCAAAAATTCTACTAAATTCATATAGTGTACTATATTATCATAGGATCACTATTATGTATTAACATTAACTATAGGAAAATTGGACATCACCTATATTACATAATTAATACCCTAGATCAACAACATGCTATTACATTTCTTAAATTAAAATTGTACATCAATGTATTATTCCATGAAGCTCACGGTTCTTCACCAACTTATACCAAACATTTTTATACAATCTCTACAAAATTATACTATGCTAAAACATTATAATGTAACAATATAACATCATACTATTAATCAAAAACAACTTACAATTCATCATACCAAGCCATGTGACTCTCGATTTTTTAAAAAAAAATGAACAATAATTTCCCAAAAATTCTAATAATTTCACATATCCTCTAATCAATACCCTAAATCAAAATTATGCTATAATATCACAAGAATAAAATTTGTACATTAACTTATAAATTTTTCTTCATTTCGGTAATTTCCAAATTATTAGTAAATGATTTTTAAAAATTTCCAATTAATCACCATGTGTTCTACTACTAACATATATCATTGATCCAACCTTAAAACATACTTATGAATTTTTTTGATCATCATAGAAAAATCATAACATGCTTAGGCCTTTGATTTAATACAATACATATGCTTATAATTACATACTAAGCATATTTAAAGAACAACAAACATGCTAGTATAATTTATTCTATTTTTCACCTTAAAACATATGCATATATAATAAAATCTAACGGTTAGAATTCGAAATTCTTAACGTATACTTAAAGAACGTTCGATTCCTAACCTTTTTACCGTTGTCGATTAATTGTGCAAGGCTTTAGTATCAAGGGTTTGGTTATTGAAAAGGAAGAACACTCTATCTTTTTTTTTTTCCTCTCTATGCTCACGGTAATGGGAAGAATGAGAGATATTTGGTTGATGAAGTTATGTCTATTGTTAAACTAAAGGAATAAAACAAACAATACACTAACTTCTTACCTATTCTTCTCGGTCAAAGCACACAAATACAAAGCATGACATTGTGACTCATTTCACTTTAATATGTCATAACTTACAACACTTTAATTACACATTGAAAGAAACAATTAAAATCCTCATCCTTTGATACAGTGTAGACGTCGGCAATTACATGCACCCAAGGAAGAGTTTTTTTTTTTTTAATTTCTTCTCACTTCACATAGCCTAAGTACACGGCTACCCACAACAATTGCAATACAAATATTCTACTTTATGACTCATCAACAATACATCACTCTTACACATTTAAAAGCCTTACACAAGCATTGAATGAAACAAAATGAATCCTCACATTTAGTATACAAGTGACGTCGGTTATTGCTTTGCACAAAGGGAGAAATCCTTATTTTCTTTGCCTTATGTCACCTAATTAAATGCTACACAATTACATATGTAATACATCATCACTAATAGTCACCACCTAGCATAGTAAAAGCACCTACACCATTTTGAAATAAACAAAATGATTCTACACTTTTCTTTGTATATGCCGTTTTTCTCTCAATTAACAAAGGAGAGCCTTTTAAAATATCTCATATGATGTATCAAAAGTCTTGTACATTCCCATATGTACAAAGAGTTGTGTGAATTCATCTTTCCTCAATTGGAAGCAATAATACACGGCTCCTATCAATCCTCAATGCATCTACTTGATTTTACTTGGTTAATGTGCAATTAATATCTTACTTGGTCAACACAATTTGGAAGCTAAAGAAAATCATTCATATTAACTTATACATATATATGTTCACGGCAATATGGAATTAATAGGGCCAAAATTTGATTTTCATGCTATAAGTAATTATATATCATAATATATGTCTTAGATGATAAATTATATCATAGGAAAAATTATTAGAATTATTTCATGTGAAAACCCTAATTTTCAAATTAGGGTTTCAAAATTAGTACTTTGTTCAAAATAATCCTTAATGCTCTAGCATTATTTTAATGCTAAATAATACTCTAATTACATATAAGAATCATAGGAATTTAAATATTATAATTCCTTGATCATTAATCTCATTTTTTTCTATTCATCTCTAAACGTTAACGTTTGAAACGTCTCCAAACGTTAATTATCGACTCATCTCAAAATGGTCGTAATAAAGTCATAATCACTTTATTAAATTATTCCATTAATAATGGAATTTAATTCTCAGCTTCGTTACTTAGGAAATTTTACGAAATTTTAACTATCGATACTCGATCGACGTTAAAATTATCTTTAAAACACTTAATAAAATTCTATTCCTTAATTCACAATTCTTAGTGAATATAAAATAGAATTCCTTACTTAAGTAATTAATCGAAATCATTTTTTCGATATATTACTAATTCATTTATTTCGTGAAACCCCAATTTACGAGTTTAAATATCGTAATTAGGCATTTAATTCTTCGGGATATTACAGATCATCAGACACTTCCTTAGCTAGCATCCTTTGTAGGAACTCATCGTCCTTTTGAGCTTCTCGAATTCTATCTCGCATAGCGTCGGACGTCTACCAAAGTCGAGATAATAGCATCCGCTTCGGTGTGGTCGATCTTGAAGACTCAATCTTTCAAAATCTTTCACGAACTCCTCTTGTTGAGTTAACCTTCTTATAGGATTTGCATCCATCCTTCTGCTAAGTGCATCTGCCACAACATTTTTTTTTCCAGGGTGATACAAAATCTTACAATCATAGTCATTGACCAACTCCAACCACCTTCGTTGTCTCATGTTTAGCTCTTTTTGCGTGAAAAAGTATTTCAAACTCTTGTGGTCAGTATAAATCTCACACTTACCCCCATAAAGGTAATGTCTCCAAATCTTCAAAGCATGAACTACTGCTGCCAATTCCAAATCATGTGTATGATAATTTAGTTCATGTGACTTCAACTGTCTGGATGTTTAAGCCACCACTTTTCCTTCTTGCATTAGCACACATCCTAAACCATTTTTCGATCGTCACTATAGATTATGTATCCTTAGAACTATCGGGGATAATCAAGACCAAGCATTTACCAACTTCTCTTTAATATTTGAAAGCTTCTTTCAGACTTCTCCGTCCACTCAAATGGTATTCCTTTCCGTGTCAACCGAGTGAGTGGTCCCGCAATCCTTGAAAAACCTTGATAAATTTTCTATAATATCCTCGCCATTCGATAAAACTTAGTATCTACGTGGCGCTTGTCGGCACTTTCCAATTACTTATAGCCTCGACCTTTGCGGATCCATTTCAATTCCTTCGATATCACCATTTGTCCAGGCGTGCGTAGATGCGACTCGTGATCTTCTCGATTTTAGAGTATATCAAGATGTCATCGATGAAAACGATCGAAACTTATCTAAGTAAGGATGAAACACCCTATTCATCAAATCCATAAAACTACGGGGCATTGGATAATCCAAAAGGCGTTACCACAAACTCATAGTGACCATATCTTGTCTAAAAGCCATCTTTCAAATATCATCTTCATTCACCTTCAATTGATGGTATCCCGATCGTAGATATATCTTTGAAAACTCCTACACCTTGTAGTTGATCGAAGAGGTCTTAAATTCTCGGTAGAGAGTACTTGTTCTTTATTGTAAATTGATTCAGGTCTCGATAATCGATACCCATCCTTATGCTACCATCTTTCTTCTTTACGAACAATATTGGTGCTCCCCATGGTGAAACACTCGGTCGAATATACCCTTTATCCAACAATTCTTGTAACTGCACCTTCAACTCTTAGAACTCCTTTGGTGCCATTCGGTATGGAGCCTTAGAAACTGTTGCTGCTCCGGGCACAAGGTCAATGGTAAACTCCACTTGTTGGTTCGGTGGTAAACCTGGTATTTCTTCAGGAAACACATCGACAAAATCTCGAACCACTTCCACATCCTCTATTATTGTCTCCGTCGGTGTTGACCACAATACATTTACCAAGAATCCTTCGCACTTTTCTTTTCTTAACATCTTTACTATTTCCATTGCAGATATTATCTTCAGTAGTTTTCCAATCCTTGCTCAGTAGAATGTAAACTCATTCTCTTCCGGTCTTTGAAAAATCACTTCTCTCATGGCACCTTATGGTGACGTAATTGCTACTTAACCAGTCCATCTCCAAGATCAAGTCAAAGTCACGCATCTCTAAAGCATGAAAATCCGCCGCTAATGTTTTTCCTCCCAACACGATTTTCACACTTTCTACCATCGTATTAGTTCTTAGAGTTTGTCTTGAGGGAATCCTAACATCAAGAGCTATGTTCTCTACTACTATAGTCATTCTTGTTTTCTCACATTCGTTTATCCAAAATCTATTAACAACCAAAAGAAAAAGAAGTGAACAACACAACGTTCCACTCAAGAGAAAAAAAAAACAAACGCGTCAAAACTTAACTATCTAATTTCTCGTCACCGTTAATGTCTATAACAACAGGACTAGGATGTCCTTCAGGGTCCTCTTCCTCTTCGGGATCGTCATCATCTTCTTTTATTCCCTCATTCTCTTGAGGTACTTCCATAATCTGTTGTGGGAATGGTGACACGGGACCTTCGTCATCTTCTATAATTGTGATGCCACGAAAAAGATCGTTACATCTACGAATTAAGGTGGCCATGTAATCCTCAAAATTGATTTGATGCTGACCATTCTCCAAGACTCTCTCGATCTATAAAGGTCTTTCCAACAATAGCCTTAACTTCATTGGGTGCCGTGTAAATGACACTAGAAAGCTTCATATTCGGTATTGGTTGTTCGTGAGTAACAATCTTCCGCCACAACTCTCTCAAGCTACAAGTTCTCACGATGCCTAGAGTGAGATTTCAAGTACGTTGCCAGAATCGGACTACGGCAGGTGTATGTTCATAAACTAGAGGTATATTATTGTTATTCTGCATCTAACCTACATAAGTGCGGCCTAATAATCAAGCAACTAAGTTCCTTCTAATTTTGAGGACACAAATAAATAAAAATTTCAATCAACTCATGCTCAAGTTCAACAATAATTTTCACAAAATGATGCACAACTCTCACATAATGCCACATACAAATCTCCACCACATTTCATAATATTTGAGAGAATCTTCACTAGTAAGTGCTAACCAACATACTTTATCATATCAAAGCAACATAAATTACCTCGATCAGGAGCGCGTGCCGGGAATGGGTGGTACCCTTTGTCACAACCACATAAAATAACAAATTATTCAATTATTAAAGTCTACAGGAACGTAGACCCGCTCTGATACCACTAAATGTAACACCCTAAATTCATAATTTAAAAATGCTATATTTTATTAAATAGCTAAAGCAGAAACATGTCAATTGATTTTTATTTTTTATTTTAAATATAAAATCTCTTGAATAAAGCGCCAATAATAAGTCCAACAAACTCAAGTCAAAACTTTGCACAAGAACCGCGTCAACCAACAACCAAGCAAACTACGAAAACTTAATAGTATGAGATAAGTTGGAGATCTAGTAACTCAAATCCAACAACGATAATAAAGGAAAAGAATTTAAACAAATATAACACAAGTCTTGGAAGAAATTAAATGCGACATAACACCACTAGGCACACCCACACCACGCCGCTCCATGATCATCGACCGTAAATAGTTTAGATAAAAAGGGGTGAGCACAAAAAACGTGCTCGGTGGTGGGAACAAGGAATATCATTATTTTGTCCAAACGTTTATACATCGCAAGAAAGTAATAGTTAATCATATTCAACCTCACCACTTAAAAATCACGCCACACGAGCTCGCCACACGTGCAATGATCGCCACACAAAGCTATGATTAGCCACATAGGCTCGCCACATAGGCAATGATACGCCACACGGTATGATTCGCCACTCGGCATGGTTCACCACATAGGAAATAATCGCCACACGTGCTATGGTTCGCCACACAGCTACGCCACACATGCTATGAAACGCCACACGGGCTATGATTCGCCACACAAAGCTACGCCACACGAGCAATGATCGCCACACGAGCTACGCCACGACGTGCAATGATACGCCACACAAAGCTATGATTTGCCACACGAGCGATAATCGCCACACGGCTATGATTCGTCACACTGACAATAATACACCACACAAGCAATGGTTCGCCACACAGCGATAATCGCCACATGCTTTCACCATGAATGCAACAAAACACAACAATTATTATAACCATAAACTTACGGTGAAGTAAATTCCATGATAAATATGTTTATTCCAAAACACATGTTTGCAATTTAAAGAGAATTTTACCCATAATAAATATGTTTATTCCAAATCTCATATTTGCAAGTTAAAGATGATTTCACCCACAATAAATATATTTATTCGGATCGATATTTGCATGTTAAAGAAGATTTCACCCACAATAAATATATTTATTTCAAATCACATATTTGTATGTTAAAGAAGATTTCACCCACCTTGTTTTGTCGAGCACCACAAAACACAATCAATCAATTCTGGGATGAGGGTCCTAGTTGCACCGCACCTAGTTCAATAAATACAATAAATTTTATAAGGCTAGAATTCTTAAAGGCAATTTCTTAAGAAGAAGAAAATATTTTACAAAATCAAAGGATCAATTTGTTTTAAATCATGCTAGCTTAACATGAGGTACTGTTCTTGAGAAACTTTAGGATCAAAATATTAACTATAATTTTATTTTATTTTGCATACTAGTTAATCGATTTTAATAATCAACGCTTATCAAAATAAAATGAATTAACTAATTGGAATTATAAAGAAACCCAATATTTAACCACTATAAATAAAAATAAAAAAATTTAGCAAATTGCTTGGTCAAAACTTTTAATTCCCGTGAACTCATACACTACATATATAACCTTGCCATTTAATTGAACTTGCATATTACGTGAACCATATACTAATTACTATGCTTAAGTAATTAAGGATTAGATGCACGTATGTGTGATATATAAAAGTAATGGGTGCGATTCTGTACTATTAGGCATTAATCTCTCCATTTTTGTTTCAAATAAGCGATTAACTCAACTCCTGTACAGGCCACAAAATGCTGCTACACTAGATATCCATCGAGTTGAACAATTTAACTCTTCATTAGACTATACAGATTATCTCAAAAACTAAGATGTTTTATAATTATCCGGCGTCAATCCACCAATCATTAAAATTTAAGCTTTTTCCCAGTAACTCGAAGCTCACCATACCAAAAAAAAACGTTCGCCTAAGCAACCAATTCAATTAGAGTAAACTGCATGAAGATTCCCAGTAACGCATTATCACTCCAATCTTGATATCATGAAAATTGAATCTTTAAACAAATAAGCAACAGCTCAAACAAAATTTAAAAACCGGAAAACTTCTTTGGAAGAAAAGGATTGAGTTATTAGCTTCAGGTGATCGAAAGTTTTTAACCAAAATCTTATGTGTCAATATACGCATATATATATATATATATATATATATATATATATATATAAATGATAATCAAGCCTAACCTAATAAGAGTCCTAATCTCATTAGAACTCTAGTTAATTAAATTTCAATCCTAGATATGTAACACCTCTAATCCTAAGGAAGGATTAACGAGGACTAATACTTGGAGCGATAATCGAGGAACATGAAAACAATTAAACATAGGCTTGTGGGACGTAATTCAAGTAAACTAATAAACTTGACCATTATGTACAAGACACACATACTTTACATGTAGAAAGAGACCTCTGATCCTTAACAAAAGATTGATGATGCGAAGGAATTTAGCATCACAACAAAAACATAAACTTAGGGTTCTATCGCGTGAAAAGCATGTGAATACACATATGATGATGTGTAGTCAAAGTTTCTAACATATCATTATCAAAGGGGTCCGACTACTCAACACACCTCCATCCATCATCCGCTCAACTGCATATTCAAAACAAACATGCGGTCGAGTACAAGAATACACTCGATGAACTCATGCGAAACATTTTATCAACTTTAAATTACATCGCCCCATCACGATGAATCTGAGGGTTTTATTTGAAAAGGCCTTGTACTTACGTAAACATTTTCATCATTTCATAAATAATTGTCTAGCTGGCGTATTTTCCTGTATGTATGATCCATATCCTTTCTCATATAACATCTCATAAACTCATCTCGGCAGTAGTAGAAGGCCTCCTCACAGACGCCGTGGACCGACAGAGAACTCTTTCGGCACACAATCGCCTCTTGTGCCAAAAATCCTTGCCACTCGGCACAAGATACAAATTCTCAATCATCCTGCGAGTTCTAACAAGGATACAATTCACTCATTTCATAAGTTGGGAGCTACCCAACAACATTCATCATTCGCTCGTGGATAGGATACATACATAAAACATAAACATTTGGGCGGTAATTAAGTAAACATTTCATCTTCATTTCATCATCATTTCTCATAAGAGAGCACCATAAATAAATACTTTTCATTTCAAGAAAGCATCATAAATAAAGCATTTTATCCTTGAGGATAAGAAAAGCCCACCGGATTGTCGATCTCTCAAAATACGATTTCTTTCTACGTCGCTTGATCACGTCACGTAATATCCCGCATAATTAGGTGCTAATTACGGTATTTAAAACCCGTAAATTAGAATTCACGAGATGATTCAATCGAGAAGATATCGAATAATGATTTCGATTATTCTGAAGGAATGAATTCTATTTTATATTCACCGAGAATTGTGAATTAAGGAATAGAAGTTTATGATGTGTATCAGCAGTATTATTTTAACGTCGATTGCGTATAGATAGTTAAAATTTCATGAAATTTTCTAAGCAATTAAGTTTAGAATTAAATTCCATTATTAATGGAATAATTTAATAAAGTGATTACGACTTTATTACGACCATTTCGAGATGAGTCGATAATTAACGTTTTGAAACGTTTCAAACGTTAACGTTTAGAGATGAAATGAAAGACAAGTTAAATGATTAGGGAATTATAGTAATTAATTTCCTATGATTATTTTATGTAATTACAGTATTATTTAGCATGAAATCAATGCTAGATCATTAAGGTTTGATAGTGATCAATTTTTCAAACGTTCGAAAAACCCTAACTTTCGAACTAAGTTTTTATCACATAAAATGATGCCATTAATTTATCCTATGATATTATTTATCATCTAAACTATATGTTACAACATATATCAATGTTTGGCATGGAAAATAAAATTGGACCTATGGTTTATGTGTAATAGCCGAAAACTCTTGAATGTGTAACAAAGTGTCTTGTTGATTTTTCCCACTATTACATGTATCTATTAAGTGACAATTGGATTAATTATATAGCCTAACTAAATAATTAAATACATGTATATATATATATGTGAACCATGTGTGTGTGTATGCATGGAGAGAGTGTGTGAGTGGTGCATGTGTGTGACAAGTGTAGATATGCATGGAAGTGTAGTGACAAGTGTAGACATGCATGGGTATGTAGAGACACATGTCACCCAACACCACCCCATACACCACCCCATACCTCTCTCACCACCCAACACACCCCATACCTCCCCTCATTCAGCCGTCCTCCCCTCTCTCCTCTCCTCACTCCACTTCTTGTAATCGAGACCCAATTCCACCATGTAAGAGAGAGCTCAAGCTCCATCTCTCTCGTTTTTCTTCGATTCGTGGCTGACTTAACTACATCCTATGATTCTTGGACATGGCTAAATCATACTTTCATGCTTAGATTGATGATCTTGGTGGTGATTTGGGGTGATAAATTCACTATTTTCGTTTGTTATACGAAATGCTTACAAGAGGAATAAGCTTAAATGAAAACTGGAAGTTGGCTGCACGAACAGTAAATTGTGGAATTTATTTGACTAAGTTACAGTGGTCCGATGAATGTGAAATTTATCTATGTTGAAATTAAACATGTCTATCACGTCTCTGTAAAATTTCAAGTCAATCCAACTTGATTTACTATTTTAATTGTATTTTTAAAAAACACTGCACAAATCTGTAAAATTTTCCATGTTCATCACCCACGGTTCATGGTATTCGTTTTGAGTTTGGCTAATGATAAAACTATAAAATTTGGCATAATAATAATTTAGCATGTCTAGAAGATTTATGTAAATTTTCAGAATTTTCTAAAAATGTTTGCTATTTATTCCAGATTTTACAAAAGAACTGCACAAAACTGTCACTGTAGCGAGAACTTGTAGTAAAATATTTTTATCTCCCAATCTATTTTGAATCATTGAGTGAGGCTTTTTATGAATTAAACTAGACTTAAGTGGCTTTTAAATCTGATGAGTTGAATTTCCAGATTCTTTATAATAAGCTCTCTGTGAATTTTTAAAGTTAACGCATTACAGTAGGTCTTTTTGTCAAAACTGCCTTAGCCTAATTTCTATGTTAATAAACTCTACAAGTCCGATTCTTACGTGAGATGTTCAAGCCGTTTGTAGTCCGACTTCGTCTTGGATTTCTTCATAAGAAATGTTCTTTACCATGTCTAGTTTTAATCTGGAAAGTTTGATCCCAAACCAAGTCTTATAGGTATACTTTCATCGACCCAAAGTCACCTACTTGAAATTTGTCCATTCCAACTAGTCAACTTTGAACTTATGTATTTCTCGATCGTCAGATATCTTCCAGATGGTCTTCATGAAACATGTATTTCTTGCTACAAGGTTTCGAAAATGGTATCCTGCAGTCATTTTGGTATTGTGAGTCAAAGTTACGAGCCTCGCAAAATCCCTCGTCGTTAAGCTAAATCTGAAATCTCGAAAAATATTCCAAGTATAGAAGTCAGTTCGCGTTGCCTTTTGAGACCCTATATCTCCGAACCACGACTCTTTTGGATCTAATTCCTTCTTAAAACTTGTAGTACATGTTTAGAGGTTTCAGAATGTGTCTTTGTGAGGCCATACGTATTTTGAATCGAGTGTTATGAATCGTCAAAGTATGTCACTGGGCTGTTTCAAGTTGTTTTCTTGAAATAAACACTGAAATTTGACTAAGTGTTGGAACTCCCCTATGTGAAATATGCCTTATGTGACTAACATGCTATTAATTGATTCATTCATTATGTCATGTCGCAAGGTACGATAGAGCATTAATAAGATGCACGAATTATGATAAAACGACACAATATGATATTTTTACGGAAGCATGCCTTAACGTGAAATATTTGACTAGGTGCTACTACACGATCAATTGATTGTATATCATACCATGATATACACTAAAGTAGAATATGGGTTCTAAGACCCGATGGATATTTCAACCCCAAAACCTCAAGGCCAGGAATAGATAGGCTAAGCCTAGGACGTGCATTCCAAGAAATCGATTAAGACAATCTACAGTACATGTGGGCTTTACTCTACTAAAAAATGAAATGCTATTGAAATATTTACTTACGATGCTTATTTCAACTGTTGATAAATTGTTTACAAGATTACCTGCCAAAAATGTTTACGTTTTGTGTATGTATCCTATCCGGAATGAATGATATGAATGATATGAATGTTGTTTGGGTCGCTCCCATCTTAGGTATGAAATCGATATCGGATACTATGCCGGAAGGCCTATACATGGCTAGGATTAACGTGTACACTAAGGTGACTGTGTGCTGTAAGGACAATTCACTTCCGGTCATGGCGTCGTAGAGGGAGGTCTCCTTCACGACGTTCGACTATGATGTTATGATGAAAGGATGTTAAGGGATATGGATCATACACACCAGAAAAATGCCCGCCAGTGATGATTTTGAGAAATGATGAAAATGATTTTAGTAAGCACAAGACATTTCAACTAAAACCTCTTGTGTCTTACCACGGCGTGGCGATGTAATCTAAAATGATAAAAATGTTTTGGCATGAGTCCACCGAAGTGCATTCTTGTACTCACCGCATGTTTGTTTTAAATGTGCGATTGAGTGATGATGGATGGAGCGGTGTTGAGCAATAAGAATGTTGTCGGTGAAAAGTTTATACCTTGGTAGTACATCGTCATATGTACATATCACATGTTTTCATTGCAAGAACTTAAGTTATGTATTAAAGTCCAAGAACATACTTGACATTTGTATTACGGTTTATTGTTAAAGAGTGTCTCCTGCTTATTTATCCTCGTTAGAGTTACAACCCTACTAAATCGTACTTAGGATTTAGGGGTCATGACACAGTGGTATCGAGGCGGTTTGCTCTTGAACCCAAAATCTCCTTTAAGGTTAGGTCTAGATTAAGTCACTAGACTTCTAAAGGTCACCGACAATGCTCAACACTCCATCACATCAAGCTCAACCGAAATGAGGTAAACGACTTTTTCCAAAGTTTTGAAAATTAGCCCGCAGATTTAATGTTTATGAAATGATTTTTTTCAAATAAAATGAAAAGTTTGAAGGTGATAAAGGATGGAAATGTTTTTATTTGCCAAAGTTTTGAAATAAAAGAGATTCCCACAATATGCAGGTATGAGACTGCATATTTAAGGAAAGCTCAAAGGATTCCAACAATATGCAGGAATGTGATTGCATATTTAAGGAAAACTTAAAGGATTTGATTTATGATAGATAAATGATTTTCTCGGTTTTGAAATCGAAAAGTTTTAAGTGAAGGATGATTGAAATGATCTTTCAAAAGAAATGAAAGCTATGAGAAAGGTTGAGAATGAATGTTATGACAAATGATTTGGCAAGAAAAATATGAAAAGAAGGAAGATATAAGAAAGATGATGACAATGATGTGAGAAAGTTTCGGCATGATATGCCAAAGATGAAATTTTGAATTCCTAAAATTCAATAAGGGTTCATTGTTATGAACAAAGTTATGTTATTCATGTTTTAAAATGATTGAGATTGGACATTGATTTGTCAAAAATGATATGTTGAATTCTTGAAATTCGACGAAGTACATGCGTACAGATGAGCTACGTATGAATATTTGAAGTTTTACTTCAAACCTCAAAGTTGATTATGATGATGAGCATGCTAGCTCAACAGAACGTAGACTTTTTAAGAAGCATGATCACTCTTTACGAAAGAACATAGAAGTAAGAACTTCCTTCCTTTACAAGAACAAGAGTAACGATGGATTTGAGAACTACATTCCATCTTGAGTATCGAAAAGCAAAAGATTTATACGAAATTGTACGACCTCGACTTCGACCTCGGCATGTGCGACTGTCGACTTTGACTTCGGGAATTTGTAACATTGACTTTGACATGTCGACTTTGGTAGCTTGTACGACCTTGGCGTCGGCATCGCTTATGACCTCGCGCGAGCGCCAGAAATTTTCCCCGCCTTTGTGGGTGATTTTTTTGACTAGTTCTTGATCGTGTGAACTCCGATTTACGATGGTTTTCGCCTATGTGCCCCTAATGCACTGTATTTCATTTCTTATGAAGGACCAAATTCTCGATTCCTACTCCGTAATTCACGAGGATCGGTTGAAGTTAGATTTAGGATCTCGTATAGCGTAAGAACGTTATAGTATGATACGAATCTTAGAATGTTACTAAGAAAGTAAGATTGCCAGTAATACCAGTGGAGCCCTGATATACATGAGAACCCTTGTTGATGACCTATTACGAGTATATAAGTCTTCAAATTATATTCATTACCCAATTTCTGTCGTTGAGTTTAACTCTATGACCTAGTTCCAATTGAGAATTCATTCGAGTTTCTCATTTTTTCTGAAAATTTTCAACCCGAAAATTTATAAAATGTCCTTTTGAAACCAAATCCTTGTGTGACTGAGAAAATATTTGTGACGGGTCTGGCCTGCCCATATGACCAAAGAAATCTCGAGAGTCGCATTCGGTCTTCGGACCCTAGATCCCCATTTATTCAGTCCAAAGAGCATATCGATTCAATCATTGAAAAGATGTTATCTTGATTTGTAAAACAGTACCTCTTGTAAGTAATCGTGATAATTTCTCCTCGATTCTTGAAACCATCAAGTGTGACGAATGTTGACTTACCTTGTCACCTAAGTGCGAATTAGTAAGCAATAAACATCGTGCATTAAATAGGTTGACTTATTCCACCACCCAAAGATTTCGCACGATAAGGTGATGACATCAAGAAATTATGATGTAAAGAAAATCTCGATGAGATGAGATATTTTTCCTATGATACACATGGAGGTGATGACCTCGATGGGCTTTACCAAGATTGGTAACAAATGAAGTTATACCTTCATACGATTGTTATGATAATAAAGTTATGAATAAGATGCTCTTTAGCATTGAATGCAAGAGTAAAAGCAAAAGAAAAGTATATGATATCCGTGGGATATGAACTCCCATTTTATGTCATAACAAGAGAGATTACAACTTATCTTTAAGATAGTTGGATGTCCTTGAAACCTCGTTAGTAGGTTGGACATGGTTAAAAGAATAAAGATGCATACAAGATATTCTTTTCAAGGAATATATATATAAGGAAATGATAGCGTCTCAGAAAATAGATCTCTCGCCTTATACCTCAGTCAATGGGATTATGCTTGAACATAATCGATTCCAAGTAATTGAAACTTGGTTAAACAAATGATAATGAGATTGAGGAATCATAATCTTCGAGATTGTGTGAACAACGAGGATAGCCCTAGTATGTAAATCAAGTATGAAGAAAATATCTCCGAAGTCAAGACATGGAAAAAAAGATGCTTGGAATTTAAGTTATGGTGTACGAAGGTACTACCTTACCAAGCCATACGACAATAATGACGGGTCTAGTCTTGAAAGTGGGAATCGAAGTATAACGAAAGTAAGATTACTTTCAGATACCATGCTCAAGGAAATGAACAAAAGTCAAAATAACTAAAGAAACTATGAGCTATACAATTATAAAATAGCCACACATAATATAAGCTTCAGAGACATATGACTTGATAAATAAGAATTTCCCTTGAAAAGAGTTAAAGTAAGGATATATGAGAAATATATTCCTAAGATCGATGAAGTGAAAAAGGGAATGGAGTCATTCATACTGGATTATGAATGAATGATAGTAATAGAGACATGACGATCTCTACGATAAGACTTAGTTATCGAAATATACCAATATCAAAGGATAGGTAGATATAGACCTAATCACAAATGCTATTGGTAAAAGCATAACGATACTGATACCGAGAAGTATAGGGTGAATGAGGCAACAGAAGGCCATAGCAAGGGAATATAATGTCCCAATGGAAAGGACGAGGACATATGAAATAGATGTTTACTCGAATAAGCGGAAGAGCGCTTATCGAGCCTATACCTCGCACCGAAAACAGAACAAACAAAACCCAAAAGGCAGGATAGGTATAAGGAAAATTTCTCAGAATACCTGTAAGATCTTGTTCAATTTAGGTGTTTCGCTTTTTGACATCGCACAAGTATGCGAAGAAGCGATAGAACCCAATTTAGGGTAAGCGAATCAAGTTTTAGAATTTCCTTACCTATAAGAAAATCATGGCCATCGCAGGAGTTGCTCAAGCGTAGAATTGAACCTAGAATCGCCTAAAGTGCTATCCAATGATTTGGATCATTATATCTATGTGGAACGTAGATATAATTCTAGAGACAAGAAGTTTTGGAAATGGCTGTCATTTACGTGATCAGTGATCTGGGCCTAGTCTTTTCGTTAAAAAGTTTTTACGCGACAGGATATTAGTACCCACTATTCGCATATGCGAATAAATTTAGAGCGATATACGACTGAAGGTGTAAACGTAAAATGAGTATTAAGATAAGTGTCATGAGTCGTGTCATAAGTAGTCTACAGGTTACATACGTCTTAAAGTGTATAATTCCTTAAGAGATCCTTCTTGTTTAAAATTTTCCCTCCATTGCTTAATTTAAGTCGAACTTATCTAGAAATATCCGTTTACAAATAGCAGGAAAAGGGAGTTTAACGGGTAAGAAATTAACCACAAGGCCTACAAGCATGGAACTCACACGTACATATCGACTCTTTTATTATGAACTAGGCATGGATTTAGAACAGTTTTGGAGTAATTTTTGCACCTCTGGATGGATACTCGTAACTATAGAGTGACAAATGAGAATGGTATCCAACGACTTATCATCGCTTGCCAATGATTAGCGTGGTATTGCAAAGGATGTGTAAAAAGAATATTTTCTCCATGATAAAATTCAAAAGTCCGCGCACTTACCAGATTTGTCAATGTGCTCAAGTATACTCATAATGCGTATGGAACGGCACCCACGAGTACTTGTCCTAGTCCTCGGCAAGTTACACCGCACAAAGATAAAGGAATGGTTGTACCGATATTCCAAACGCCGCCCACGCCCCGTGCCGTCAATGGTACCGTGAAGAGACGAGAAGGGCAAAAGGACGGATCTTATCGCCTCGCAGACAGGGAGAATTACCACTACCAACTCGACCTTACTTTCGATAAAAGTAACACACACTTCGGTACCAAAGAAGAAACAGGAGCAAGTGACCACAGCTCTTTGAAAGAGAAAGATCGCTTGATATATGAGGTAAAACGACGAGAAATGACAAGTTTCTAAACGAAAGGTACGATTCGACGAAGGCCACTCGGAGACATAGAACCACTACTACAAAACCACTTTTCTCACACCTTATAGACTACGCTTTTTCGTGAAAAGCGTAGTCTATAGTATAAACTTCGCTTTTGTATCAAAAGCGTAGTCTATGCAATTTTTGAGTATAGACTACGCTAACAAAAGCGTAGTGTAAATGCGTAGTCTATAGTGGGTATAGACTACGCTTAACAAAAGCGTAGTGTAAATGCGTAGTCTATAGTGGGTATAGACTACGCTTAAAAAGCGTAGTGTATGTGCGTGTTTTTTAATAAAAAGCGTAGTCTATGCCATAAATTAAAAAAAAATAAAAATTCACAAACGTGAGATTCGAACTCACGATGTGTGGTTTATTAACATGACACTTAACCATTCCACCAACAATTCAACATCTCTCATATGTGGACTTTATTTATATTTATATTATAACTAAAACCTGAATTTACAATACTTAATTCATTTATTTCGGACAATTCAACACTCCCGCCCTTCACTCCCGCCTGCGACGATAATGTACTCTTCACCTCCTTGCCGCCGCTCACCGTTGTTCCATCGCCGCTGTCATCCGCCGCACCATATTCTCTTCCGCCGCCACCGCCATCGCCGCCGGTGAGTTCTCTTTCTTCCTCGTCTGCAATTTTGTCTTTTTAGAGAGAGACAGAGAATGAGAGCAGAGGGGGCTTGTCTTTCTTCCTCATCTGCACTTTAAATTTTGCCGTAGCGTCCCTGTGTGGGCTTAGAATTTTGTTTGAACCTCTATCTATATCTCAAGATGTTCTCTTATTTATTTGTTTATCTTTGTGTGGCGTAGAACTAGAATTTTATGGATATCCTTCGGCTATGCTATTAAAGATGATGGCGAAAAACCCTGGCATTCATTGACTGCCAATTTCTTGCATATATTAAGTTAGTTTGGTTTTTTGAATTAAAAGATTTCAGGTTTGAGAAAGCTTTGGATTCACTAAATTGTAACTGTAATTTCTCATGGATACCTGTTTGTGGATAATATATTGTTCTTTAAGAGTCTTGAAAAAGGATGCACTCTTCGTTTGTGAAGCTAGCTTAGCCGTAGAATAATTGTGTTGATATACTTGTCTGCAGGATTTCGATAAGGTGTAATATCCCACCGACCAGCTAGGTCGAGACAGAGGGATATCACGGGTTATGAGTGGAATAAGAAAATGACAAGGAAAACGAAGGAAAATAGTCACACACATAATATTATATTTATGTTGAAGTAATATAACATATATGTGTTAGAACATCAAACTTATGACGAGATCCTAGCGAACAAACAACTTAAAAGGAATGAAATTGAATAAATAGTGAAATAGTCAAAATATTAACACAAGAATAGGGTGGTGCAAATGTCATCTCGGATATGGGGCCTATCGTTTTGATTAAGCAACTCGAAAATGAAAAGCAAACACACGACATCGCTACTACCTGTTTATAACCGGAAGATATTGAAACTAGACTACTAAGAGTTTTGGATGGCTTGACCAGTCAATGCCGAGATGCCATAGTCGTCTCGCTCGGCCATGCTAGCTCCTCAACCTGAAAATATTTGAAAAGAGTTTTGGGCTAAGTACTAGCGTACTCAGTGGGATCTAGTACCCCATTTTAATAAAGAACAGTTCATAAGCAGTTGAAAAAAGTGCATGCTAAACCACATATCATAGGGAGGTTTTAAAAGTAAAATAATTTATCCCTATATATGCAAAACATAGTTTTCTCGAGCGAGCTCGATCGCGATATACTTCTTTGCTCATCACATTTGTGCTACCTCTTTGGACCATAGGAAACAACGTTCCACTAATGGTCAGCTTTAGTCAAGACTAGGAACTTGGCCAGTTCACCTAGCCCGACTTCCGTGTACACTACCTCACCAAGATTTAGCTCGAGGACGATCGTTAACTACTCCCGGCCGAAGCCGTGGCGGTTTAACCGCTCAAGGTCACACCAAGCAATGAGCATAAAAACAGCATGCAATTCTCAATTTCAATAAACATCTTGGAGCTTAATAACCCGAAATACATTGCAGAAAATAGATCCCACCTGTCACCGGAGTGGTACCAACAGCTCATCATACTCGTACATATCCACTGGTTGTCATTGGATAAACCTTAACAGGTCCTACAAGACAAGTCTAGCTTCTTTAATATATACACTAATAAAGAATTTCTTAGAATCCAAGTCTTAAGCTTAGCCTGTCTATTCCCGGCCTTAAGGTATTGGAATTGAAATATCCATCAAATCTTATAACCCATATTTCTACTTTAATGCATGTCATGGTATGATATGTAGACAACTGATCATGTAATAGCACATAGTCAAATATTTCACGTTAAGGCATGCTTTTGTAAAAATATAATGTTATGCTGCCTTATCATTTTTCGTGTGTCTTATCAATGCTCTAATGTGTACATCCGTAACATGGAGTGCATCGAGTTAATAACATTAGTCACATAAGGTATATTTCACATAGATGAGTTCCAATACTTAGCCAAATTTTAAGTATTTAACTTAAGCAAAAGCGTCAGTGACATACTTTGATAACTCATAGCTCTCGACTCAAAATATGTATGGATGCAACAAGACACATTCTCAGAACCCTTTAAACATGTGCTACAAGTTCTAAGAAGGATTCGGATCCAAACAAGTTGTGGTTCTAGAGATATAGAGTCTCAAAGTGGGCAACCAAACCGACTTCTATACTTATAATATTTTCCAAAATTTTCAAATTGGCTTAGCGACGAGGATTTTACGAGACTCGTAACTTTTGACCCCAAAACACCAAAATGGGAGAAAGACCCTATTCTGAAACCTTGTAACAAGAACTACACTTTCCTTTCAGAAAGACTCAGTAGATACCCGATGCATCGAGAGATACATGAGCTCAAAGTTGACTAGTTGAAACAGACAGTTTTGGGTAGGTGAATTAGGATGGACGAAGGCATACCTATATGGTTTGGATCGAATCCAAACTTTCCAGATCACAACTAGACATGGTAAGGAACATATTTTATGAAGAAACCTAAATTCAAATCAGACTACAAATGGCTCTAACATCTCTCGTAAAATTCAGATTTGTACAGTTTATTAAAATGGATTTTGGACTAAGACAGCTTGCCAAAAAATTCACTGAAATGCATTAACTTCGAAAATTCACTGAGGGCTTATTAAGAAGGATATAAGGATGAGACTCATTATTTTGAAATCCATTTGAATCTACTTTAGTGCAGAAAAGCCTCATTCAAATATTCACACGAGGTTGAGAGTTAAAATATTTTTCGACAAGCTATCCCTGCCAAGACACTGGTGCATAGTTAATTTGTAAATTCTGAAATAAATAGTAAATGTGTATATAAAATCTGAAAAATTACAGAGAGCTTCTTCACATTCTAAAGTGTATTTATGAGAAATTTTAGCATTTTACAATTTATAAAACTCCAGACGCAACTTAAAGAACGTGAGCATTGAACAGGGGATTTTAACAGCTTTGTGCAGTGAATTTGAAAAATATAATTAAAATAGTAAAGCATATTGGATTGACTTGAAATTTGGTAGATACGTACTAGACATACTGAAGTTAATCATAGTTAAATTTGGTGTTCATCGGATCACTAAAACTTAGTCAATTAATTCCACGCATTTACTGTTCGTTCAGCCAACTTCCAGTTCTCATTTTAGCTTATTCTTCTTGTAAGCATTTCGACAAGCAGTTCATGGGCATATGCATAACACACGAAAATAATGAATTTATCATGCCAATCACCACCAAGCTTATCAATTTTTCACACTCACTTCACATGATCTACATGAAATGCATCAATTTCGCTAGTTCACCCAAATTAACGACATGCAATTACATATACTTATAAACCCAACAACTTCAAGCATATATACATACATGCTTGTATATAGTTCGAACACTATGAATCTAAGGGTGCAGATTCTTCACCTCGGGAAGGATATATCAAGGAAGTGGTGAAGAAGAAAGTGAAGCTTGTGGCTTGGATCGAGTGTGATTGTTCATTTGTGAGCTAGGAGCTCAATTTCTTCACCATGGAGAGATGGTGTAGGGACTGCCTTCAAAGGATATAAAAGAAATGAGGTTCTTAGATAGGGAAAGGGGAAAAATGATATAGAACCTCACCTTCAACCGGACTAAGCTGTCGACTAGCCGAGAGAAATCGGCCTTGAGTTAGAGCTTGAGTGTAGAGAGAGTGTGTCTTCATGGGCGTTTGTTTTCTTCGTGTGGCTTCAAGCATGGAGATAGAAACATGAAGTGATAAGAAGAGAGTGGGAGTAGTGTTTCATTTCCTTAGTATAAGTGTGAGAGATGAAAGTTAGAGAGAGTTGGGGCTGGAATATCGTTTATGGTGTTGGGGAATGGGGGTCAATTGAACACTTGTAAGTTGCTAGTGTTGCTCCCTTGCCTTGTATACACTTGCACATGACACCACACACACAACACTCACACACACACACACACACACACCTCACAAACACATCACACATAATGCACATAAACATAATATGATATAATACTTATATATATATATATATATATATATATATTATGTCTTAGCTTGATTCCTACACATTTACACATATATCTTAGTTTACATGTTTGTAATTATAATTACAAATGTTATTAAATTAGAGTATACATAATTACTAAATTAATTGAGACAATTGAACTTAATAGAATCAATTTGATCCACTACTTTTAATGCGTATAGAATAAATTGTGGCGCGTCTTAATGCAATGATTGACAACAAATAACAAGAACCTAAATAGCTTAGTTGCTAAGTGTTCAATTAATTTCTTTCATCTTCTTATTCAATTGATAATAGATTCATGTAGCTATATATGCTTTATTATTATCATTAAATTATATAAATGCACTAAACACAATTAATCAAGTAGCGAAAATAATCTTCACTGATCATGATAATGCATGCTAATGAGAAACGATTCGAGCTCTTAATAAATTTTTAAGCGAAAAATTTTCCTTAGAAAAGAATATTATCATTATTAGCATCTCTTATTAGGACAGCTTTCAGTGAGACGACTCTTTGGGATATTACATAAGGTGTGGCGATTTTGATTACTCGCCGCCTAGGATTTTGGAAGGTAAATGATTCTTGAATTTTGGGTTATAATATGCGTAGCATGCTTCTAATCTGGCTTTTGGTGCAATTTTGTGTGTGATATTGGTGAAAATTTCAGGTCGTGCAAGCTATTATAAGTGAGTGGAATCACAAGGCATTGCCGAGGAGCAATTCGAGGGTTTCATCGCTTGCAACATCTTGTGGACCGGGAGGCAGAGAGATATAATATAACAAAATCGTATCTTAATAAGACACGTAAGCTTGCTAAACTACTACAAATCTCCACGAAGCAATTTAATATGATCACCCAGGTTAAAACTTAGATTTAACTTATTTGATAGTTAGAAGTGCTTGCTTGAGTGTTCAAGATCCATGGATGAAAGGTTAAAACTAGAGGTTATTTGCAACTAGCTTAACCATAGATAAAGAAATCTACAACATCTCAAATGCTCGAGAAATTTATTATTTCATATCATTATAAGAATCCACATAATACTTTGTTATCTCAAAATATATATGTTCCTCTGAGATGTTAGTCTAATAATATGTGGTTGAAGCTTGATGAATGAGGATACCGAAATGCAAGGCCTACACTAGCAACACCATACAAAGAAGAGTAAGAAGACTTACTTGGTGACATTATTAGTAGGATCTCCAATTGGAAAACCAAGATATTGCCCGAGGACCCCAAAATTTGGAACTTGTGAAGATTGAGTTGCATTTGCTTGCTCCTATAGCTTAAAAAACATAGTTTTACATAAGCTACCAAAAGAGTAATAATAGCGAGGCATTGGTAATTTCTATGACTACGAAAGAAGGATTCTTTAATGCACGTGGTTATCTCGTGGATAGAGAGTGATGAAAGGAACTTGAACTCTTGCATCCTTACACTACTATTAGTGTATAAAACAACTCTTATCTCTTTATCTTACGGAGTCTAAGCTGGCGGATATGCGGTCGAGTTAATCGAGCGGAGAGGCGAGGCAAGAAGCTTGGATACATTTCGGATCCAAAACCTACGGTGAATCACCAATTGATGTCGAATCTTATGGATTGGTCTCAACTTCACTAACTTTATTTGTTGCTCAAGTAGAAGCACAAAATGAGACATGGTTGAACTTAGAGCAAGAAAATGAATCTCCAACAATACTAATGCATACAAAAGCACTTCATGAAGCAACCCCAATCGATGACTACATCAATATAACTAAAACTTTGTAATATCAAACGAAGTCCAATATAGTTACACAATAATTAGCGTACAATCAAGTACAAAACCTTTTAAGTTTCTTTTTCATCCTAACCACCCTTTATCTCTTCTACCCTTCATGTTGCACGAGATAGTTTGTTCAGAATAGAGTGCAGAGGGTATAGATTCACCTCTGTGGCCTTCTCCGATAGGAATCCCATACTGTAAAGATAATTTGGAAACAAATTGGAAAAAGAAAAGCAATCAAGATGTGATACTAACTTATCAATGTTTCTTGCACACCTTCTTGTCATCAAGATGTAATAAACACTCCTCGAGGTTATGGAAGCCAAAAGTCTCTATTTCTTGACCATTTCTAGTTAACTATATAACTAAAAATGCGAGAAAGACGGCAAATTTTTATTTTTTCTCGCACAAAATATTAAAGTTTGATGTTTTTTGGACAAAATAACAATGAAAACAACGTAACTAGCTTTCTTGATCCTGCCACCACTGATAATTTGTGACTCTTTCCTTAATAAATGAAACTAAACATGTTGAGACTAAAGGGAATAATGATGCAACTTTATTTTTGAATATGTAATTATCTTATGAATTTGGCGGTATTGACATATTGATAGTTTGATCTGATTGGGAGGATAAGAGGTGCATTACATATTTTGAAGTAACCAGCATGTTAAATTTAAGTCGTGAATTATGATTTATAAACTTTGTAAAGTATCCTGCTTGTTTCTCATAAAATTGCTTCGGTTGAATCTGCATAAGGTATTCCCTGGACTTAGAACTTGTTCTTTTGGCCTTTTACTTGCTTAGGTTGGATCTAGGCAGTACATTGTATTCCCTGGACGGTATATCTACACGCAGAGGCTTAAAGGCGCAAGTGTACACGACAAGGTAAGTTTTACCTCTTTAGTAAAGATATTTTTCAGAATCTTATGATGGTCAATAAGTATTTGTCTTTCTAGTTTCCATTATGTCAATAGTGATTGATTTGCTGAATAAAACTTCATATGCTTGATTTGGGGTGATAAGTTCACCAAGTTATGTGTTAGAATATAAAATTTAATTTTGGTTGGTAGAAGAGATGATAATGAAGTGAATTTGCTAAATTTATGTTTCTTTGGTACTATTAGGTTGTGAATTTTGATTGTTCAAGATGGACAAAGCATGGATGTCGATGAATAGATTATCACGTGAATACGAGCATGGGGTAGAATCTTTCTTACAATTTGCATTGCAAATGCGAGAGATTCTAACCAAATACCATGTCCTTGTGCAAAATGTGGTAATTTAAAAAGAAAATGTATCGACAATAAGGCGCACTTGTGTTGTCATGGTATGGATCTAACATACCAAGAATGGACATTTCATGGGGAAAATCGATGCCCAAGCGTAGACAATGAAAAAGATAGAATATGGGAAGATGGTCAATATCGAAGAATGAAGATCCTATTGATATGATACATGATGCGTATGAGACTTATCGTAATAATCCAAATGAATTTAGGAAGTTACTTGAGGATCCGAAAACCTTTGTATCCGTGTCATATAAAGTTCTCAAAGTTATCGACAATTGTGAAGTTGTACAATTTGAAGGCAAAGTATAGGTGGTGCGATACCGCTTCAATGAACTATTAGATTTATTAAGGAAGTGCTTCCAAATTGCAATGAGATGCCTCATCTCTATACAATGCAAAAAATCTTAAGTACCTGGGCATGAGTTATGAGAAAATCCATGTCTTGCCCAAATGATTGCATCTTATATAGAAAGATATATAAACCGTGATGAGTGTTCTACATGTGGATTGTCAAGATGGAAGAAGAGTGGAAGACAACTAATTTACATATTGGCGTTCTGCAAAGCTATTGTGGTACTTTCCACCAATACCAAGATTTTGAGAATGTTTGAAATAAGGAAACATCTAAACACTTAACCCGGCATGCTAATGAAAGATGTTCGAGACGGTATCTCTGACATCCTGCGATGCACCGCTTGAGATTAGTGGATGAAAAATGGCGGTTTGCTTCAGAGAATCGGAATCTTAGGTTAGCTCTATCCGCAGATGGTGTCAATCCACACACCTAATGAATTCTACGATATAGTTGTTGGCGGTGTTACTTGTCACGTCTAATCTACCTCCTTGGTTATGCATGAAGAGAAAATTCATGATGCTGACGTTATTAATATCTGGTCCAAAACAACCGGGGAACGACATTGATGTGTATTTGTCACCTTTAATTGATGACTTAAAGGAGTTATGGGATGTGGGTATCAAAGCATATGATGCATACCGAGAAGAAAGTTTCTTGCTCAAAGTCGTTACATTGTGGACAATCAATGATTTTCCGCCTATGGAAACCTATCGGGTGCTCGTAAAGGATATCAAGCATGTCCAGTATGTGGAGAAGAAACATATGCGAAGATGTTGAAACATTCTAGAAAAATGTCATATACGAGGCATAGAAGATTCCTACCTGCACATCATCCTTATCGACGACAAAAGAAGGCTTTTGATGGTCAACAAGAGTTTGACTTTGCCCCTAATCCGTTGAGTGGCCACGAGGTAATTGAAAGAGTTAAGAACATCACTTGTTCTTGGGGAAAAAAGGATGTAAATAAGTCAAATTATGATGATGGCCAGTCAAGCAGAAAAAGAAAGGCAAAAAGAAAACCAAAGACACAAGAACCACCACAAATGGATAAAGGCAAAACATGTTGGAAAAAAAGTCGATATTCTTTGATCTTGCGTATTGGGAACATCTACATGTGCGACATGTTCTTGATGTGATGCATATTGAGAAAAATGTGTGAAAGTTTGATTGGCACATTACTAAACATTAGGAAAGACGAAGGATGGAATTGCAACAGACAAGATTTGATGGAGTTGGGTGTCCGACTTGAGTTGGCACCAAGTGATTGGATCTAGAACACTTTACCTCCTACCGTCATACATTAAGTAAAGAAGAAAAGAAAATTATGCGGTTCTTTGCATGGAACGAAGGTGCTATGGGCTATTCATCTAATGTTTCGACTTGGTGTCCATGAAGGATTTGAAACTAGTTGGACTCAAGTCCCATGATTGCCATACTTTAATGCAACAATTGCTTCGGTTGCCATCCGTGGTGTTTTACCAAAACATGTGAGGTATACCATCACTAGGTTGTGTTTCTTCTTCAATGTGTTGTGTGAGAGAGTTATTGATGTGTCAAAGTTAGAGCAAATTCAAAGAGATATTGTGACGACTTTGTGCTTGCTTGAAAAGGAATTTCTCCGTCATTCTTTGATATAATGATTCATTTAGTGGTCCATCTTGTGCGAGAGGTGGAATTATGTGGGCCAGTTTGGTATAGATGGATGTATCCGTTTGAAAGATTTATGAAAATCCTTAAAGGATATGTGCGCCATCGTAATCGGCCTGAAGGTTGTATTGTCAAATGCTATATTGTCAAGAGGCGGTGGAATTTTTGCGATTACTTATCTAATGTCCACACGATTGGAATCCGTCATTACTCGCAAGCCATCCGAACAAGGCCTTTAACAAGTGCTCAACACCACACAATCAGTGTTGAGGAGTGGAAGCAGGCACATCGATATGTATTGAACAATGATATTGAGGTCGACCCATATATTGAGTATGTCCTCAACATATGCCCGACTTAATGATAGCCTTCATTTTAAATAATTATGCACTAATTTTTATGGATGTATCTTTTGGACGAGAGAACATCCGAACTTGTGAAGAAAACATATCCTACCAAAACTTTAACTTGGCAACAAGCTGAACATAACAAAACTTTCATCGATTGGTTTCGTGAACGTGTAAGTGTTATAGTTTTAAAAAATATTAAACAATTAGAACAACAAATCCTTTTGTATTAATTTTAGTTTCTTCTGAAGGTTGGAGTGACATCAGCACATTCATCAAATCAAGCACATTCATTAGAATCAAGCACATTCATTAGTCAAATCTCAACAAAGCTGAAGTGGATGGCGCATGGACCTAGCAAAAGTGTTCTAAAATATCAAAGCTATTTGATTAATGGTGTTACTTACAATACAAAAGAACGCGATAATCTACGAGTTGTTCAAAATTCTGGAGTCAGCTTAGTTGCAAAGACAATGCAGGTTTCAAGTGGCAAGGATAAAAACCCAATTGTCACAGATATGACGTTCTATGGGTAATTCGAAATTTGGGAGCTTGATTATCAAGCATTTCGGATGGTAGTGTTTAAGTGTGATTGGGTTGAGAATAATGGTGGCGTGAGAGTAGATGATCTTCGTTTTACCTTAGTGAACTTGAAAAGAATTGGGTTCAAACTGGATTCATTTATATTAGGATGTCAAGCTAAACAAGTGTTCTACGTTGAAGACCCTCAAGATCCTATATGGTCTGTGGTACTCTCATGTCCCAATAAAGAGTACCGTGAAATGATTAGTGGTGCAGAGTTGGAAGATATTGCTCTTAGTTACCAAGCTTTCAATAATGAGCTTCCACAAATGAATTTGAATGATGACCGTGATGAAAATGAACCATCATGTGTTCGTCAAGATTGTGATGGAATTTGGGTTAACAATCTGAACTCTTAAATTGGTACAAGCCCATGTTTGTGTGTTTTTGCATTGTACATTGCTTATTTTATTTATGGTAAGCTAATTATTTGTATTGATATTATTTTCAATAGGTCTTGTGGTTACTATGGTTACCGGTGATGCTGATAACAGTGGATTGGACTCCAAAGAAACACAATCAACAAGAGGAAATGTGTGTTTGACTGAGCTTGCAAAGCGGAAGGCGAAAGGGATAAAAGAAGTTGTTGAATTTAATGCGAGGACAACCAATCGGTCAAGTTGCAGCGAAATGCAAAGCTATATTGGTCTTCTTGCTCGACAAGAGGTGAAGATACGTTATAAGACTTGGAAAATGGTGCCAAAAGAAGTGAAAGACATTATTTGGGAGCATGTGAATGTAAGTATGCTTGTTTAAATTATTCTTGTCGATCATATATAAATTCAAATAATTGTAGCCTTAATATTTATGCATATTTATTTAATATTGCACGATTTTTATGGAATAACTTGAGCAAATTCTCTTTTGGTTTATTAGGTAGCATATGTAGTTCAAACTGTGCAAAGGATTGTAAGATGTTCCATGCTTTTTTTTATAATACATGCATTATAAAATTTTCTTGCTATTATGATGATGATATACTGTAATAATCTTGCTATTATTATAACATAAATTTTTTTATAACATAAATTTTTTTATAATACATGCATATACTAACTGCCTTGAACTTAACTGTTCTGAATCTTCATTTGTATACTAAAGGATGATTGCATACGCCTAAAGGAAGAAGGTGAATTGAAGACTAATACTTTGGGAGAAGATTTGCTTACGTGTGCATTACAAAAGCGCGAACACCCTGAGCATGTGCGGGAGTAGTAGTTATGTTACTCCTACTACTTTCTTCAAAAATCCAAGGAGCATAGACAAGGTAAGTTGAAGGTGAGATAAGAAAATCGAGAACAACAAGAAATGATGATATGTCACCTACACGATAGAGTGAAAAACTTGAAGTAGAATTACAAAATTTGAAAGACCGAAAGATTATGAAGAAAAGGGAAGTTGTTCGATCAAACAAGTGAATTTTGAGGTGGATGAAGACCTCGAGGAGAAAGTGAAGGAGAATGAGAAGGAAGATGATTGCCAAGTGATCTTGATTGAGAAAGTTGATACGTTCTGTATTATTTTTTAGTTTAACATGATTATTTGTTATTATTATTATTACTTCATAAACTTATGCTTCTTTGTTATTATTATTTGGTGTTCATTGTCTTCATAAAGTTTTGCAAGAACAATGTCTCAGCATTAATACACCGCTAGAATTGTCTAAGTTAGCACTCACATTTTCCTTTTGGACCCAAAGAAGACTAGGGTCGAATAATTGCTCATAGGATCATGTCCCATCCACATATTCCTACCGTGAAAATGGCCTTCCTTGCATCCGGACCGAGCTCTCAGAAGATTTGTAAGAGAAGCCAAGTATAGATCAAGAAAGGAGATGATACATAACTAAGATCTAGTACACCATCCCTAAGCATGGGCGACTCAAGTAAGATTAAGAACTGAATTATCATTACATCAACAGTCAAAGATAATTCACTTTCCGATGAGGTAAACATATAAAATAGGACGACTTTTCTCGGGCAATATGAAGACTTCATAGACAATCACAGACAACTCGTGGCAAAATTAACTTACTCTTTTGAAGATTGTGATCCGAGATAATCCACACGATATGAGCACCACCAACTGCTTTCCCATTCATTGTTTTCAAGGTTCGAGTAGCATCTTCCAAAGGCAACATAATCAACATAAGCGAGAGCATCTTCCACGACTACAGTCGCTTTAGAAAGTTCTTACACAATAACTTCATAAAGAGGATATTCACCTAGACATTGTTCTTGCAACATTTACGTAATCAATAACTTACCTTTTTGATTTTACACAATACAAAGTTATCGAGCAACACCATTTCACATTCCATAATTAGGCCATACAAAACACACCTTACGCAGTTAAAACTTGCAAGTTTACTGAATATATCATGAGACAATTAGATGTAAACTAGCAGCAACATTTCTTTCTTCCATTTCCAACCTTAGTTTGATATATGTACATGTTTGTGACCCGTGGACAAAGCACATTGATTAACAAACTAGAATTTTGAACTCGTTAGTCATAGTGATTTATTTGTTCTAGTCGATATATTTAGTCGACTTAGAACCGTGTGTGAACGTATTGATTGACAATGATGATTATTTGTTATTATTATTATTTACATTTATGCTTATGCAAATTAGGGTGTCTTTTCGAAGAAAACAAAAGTACGGCAAAGAGTTGTTAAGGAGAGAAATGTGAAGTGTTTTGACACTTTGCATTCGTCCATGAAAGTGTCAGATTTACATGTTGAAAAACTTTGACGGATGGGAAAGGGATATTAATTCCATTTGAAGATGAAATCTTTGGTAAGCCCTTTGAGATTTTCGTACATCTTGAAGACATCATCCAGTTTTGTGATTTAGAGCCAATTCCAGGAAATTGCATTGTGGTTTATATGTGGTAAGAATTTACTCTTTCAAAATTTATTTTGCAATGTTAAGTATATGTTTATTTAATACATTTTATTTATTTGTTAGTCACTTATTCCAAGAGTTCAAGGAGAGTACAACTACACTTGGTCGACTGCGGTTTGTGAATCCATTTGAGATATCATATGTTCCCAAGGGCGATCAAGATGCACGAACACGTGCTTTGGCTGATAGGTTTAAGGGTGTATCTCCAAATCAATTAGTGATAGTACCGCAATGTAGGTAAGTCTTAAATCTTAGTTCATCACCATTATCTTCTTTTTCTCAACATATCTAATATTATATGTTTTCTATTGATTAGGGAACATTGGATTCTTACAGAGTTGATCCTCATGGAGAAACGATTTATCTTCGCCCTCTTAGTCATCGTGATTCGTGATGATAATCGAAATATATTGTCAACACGTAAGATCACTCCTTTAATTCCTTCTTTTCTTTTCGTGAATTGGAAATTATTTGTCGGGTTTGGATGACTATTTGCTAGATTAGGGCTCCCAAATCGAAAACCTAGTATCCGGATATTTTATAGACTTTGATTGTCTCTTCACTTTGAAGCATCAATATGATATTATCTCGCCTCATGTGCGCATTCCTTAGATTTTAAACTTGAATTGCGGGATACAAGTTTGGTTGGTCATTGAATGGTACATCTAAACCGAGATCGCTTGTTGATGATAGATAGAGCTTAGTTATTTTATTAATTTTGTGATTAAAAGCGAGATTAGTGAATAAACAGTTGTTATTAGTGTAGTCCGTAGCATTGTTTGTCATTATCGGATGTTACGATTAGTGGTTGAGGGTGATGATGTTGGGAAACAACAAATGCGAAGGAGATTCACATATATAGCATGGCATTAGTTAATTTATGCTTTAAATCATAGCGTAAAATAGAATGTGCGAAAGAAAATCCTTGTTTTTTGTGACCATTATATTTTAATTTGATAGAGAAATGTAGGAGTATGTCTAATTCGAAAAGATATATTAAAAGCAAGGGGTTACTTTTCCTCTTAAAGTGAATGCAATGAGTCATGTAGGTGGACCTTTGGGCATAATATTATCGATGAAATATGAGATGTATTTGTGGAGAAGAGTCCCACAAAACAAAAAATCTAGTCCCTTTAGATCTTTATGTGGGTGTGAGGATACTTTCCAGAGATTATGTGGGTGTGAGGATACTTTCCGAATGCGATCGATGTCTCGCCACATATTATTGTGTGTAGCGAGCAAATTTGTTCACCAATTAAGGCAACCGCTTTAGGGTCAGAATCCCATTTGTTTGAACTTTGAACTGTATGAGATAAATGGTCGAACATCCAATGGGAAAGTTTCTGGCACCATTAATGTCTTTGCTCCTAGTTTAATCGGATCCCATTACATTATTTGGTCATATATATACATATATATACTATTTTATCATATATATATATGCGTATATATTATTTTCATTTTAATATAAAGTGTGGTGATTTTGAAACCATTTGAGGGCATTTGGTCGATGGATGGATGGGATAGATAATATTAATGGATAAAGTAGGATTTGACTATTTTGTAGGTTCCGGGAGTTGGTTGCTTCATCGCTTGCTCCCTAGTCCACACGAGAGACAAAGTCGTTAAATCATTAGAGATTTGGGGGCTAGCGGAGGAGCCATAAGCTCTTCCTATGCTTTTGTAATACCCGAATTTTCGGGTTTAAAATTTCGAAAATAAAGAAGGAGCAATCGATAGAAACGAGTAAGAAAGTGAGCGTCGGTGGCATCGATTTTGAATAAATAAAATTTCTCTTGAAAATTTGAGCGAAATAATTTTAAATATGTTTTTAAGTATATTTAGGATATTATTTGCACTAAGGAAGGAAAAGAAATATTTTCCTTATTTAATAGTGATTTTCAAAATTTAAAGTATAAGGAATTAATTTGTGATTTATTATGTGATCACTTGATTTTATGTGATGAGTTGTCATGTTTATCTTATATTACATGATAAGATAATTATCTTTAACACCAAGCATGAGGTGTAAGTGATAAGGTTGAAAATGACATTAGAGATAAGATAAGCTTGTTAAGATATTTTATTAAAAGATAAGATAAGATCATGATGGATTAAGAGATAATGTTTATCTCTTAGAAATGACTAAGCTTAAATATGATAAGTATCATAGGAAATAATATCTAAGCTCTAGAAGCATACAATTTTCAAATAATGGGTATGATTTTATGTGATTTTTTGAAAATCACAATTTAATGTGATAATTGTATTAAATAATTTATTTAATTATATACTTGATATATATCATGATTCTAAATCAATCTTATCTCACAAAAATTATAGAAATTTCGAAATTAATAAAAATAGGGTAAGAATGGAATTTTGTGAAATTTAATTCCTAGAAACCCTAGTTTTCGAAATAAATTGGGAAAATACTAAGAATTGTTTCAAAAATTTATTTTATGATATAATATCATTATATTTATATAATTACTCATGAAAATAATATTTTTATGAAAAGAATCATAGTTTGATAATTTATCCTTAGCTTTAAAATTATTTGCCGATAACTTTACATTAGTATATGAAATTGATCTTAATTAATTTTCCTATGATATAAATTATTATCTAAGATCAATATTATGTCACATAGCTATTAATTGAAAGAAAATAAAATATTTAGCATATAAAACATGAGGTGACCGAAAATTAGGGTTTCAAAGTATGATATTTAATTTAATTCTTATCCAATTGATGATGTATCATAAATATTATACTAATATGATATTATTAAGGATAAGATAAGGTGTTATGTCAACTTTCACAAGTTGGGTGACAAGTGCATAGCAAGTGGCGAAAATATGCTTGATTTAATAAGATTTAATTAATAAATATCATGCTATAATTAATGAAAGGATAAGATTGTGATCTTATCATGTTATTAGGTGTAAAGTAGAGTTAGAATTCAATTAAAACAAGTAACCTATGGTTTTGTCTCCTAATGGCCGAAAATTGCCACAAATATATTATAAAATTTGTAATTTAATTATCTTAGGACAAGTGTAATGCAAGTTGTATGAATGATTCAATGTACCTATTAAAAGATAAGATATGATAAGGATTATGATAAGATTTGATAAGGATAAAGATAAGATTTTATACAAGTGGACATTAGATATTTTAAAGTGTAATAATTAATATCATCTCATAAATCCTATAAATAGGAGATCACCCCTCCCATAAGCTCATGACCGAAAATAGGAAAGAAATAGGAGAGAAAATAGAGAGAAAAAAAAATAAGAGAGTGTTCTTTGAAGTGTTCTTCGATCGTAGATCAAATAAACGTTAGCCGATCAATTCTACTCGATTAAGAGGTTAGAATTCTTACAAGCTTCGTATATACATTAGAATTTATGTTATAAGCTTAGTTTATATGTGTGTTTTTCAAAATCATGAGACTTGTGCCAATATGATTAGAAATTGTATTTATATGATGTTATTAAGCATGTAGTATAATTATATCACAAAATCAAGCATGATATTAAATTTTATATGTCAATCAAAACTTAAGGGTATGTTATGTTGATTAGTATGATTTTTAATAGTTGATTTAAGCATGAAATCATGATCTAGGTATTAACTATGCTTGTATGATTTTATGTAGAATTTTTGGAACACTTTAGTACCTAAGTCGATGAATTTCGAAATTTTAGAACATGATATTATGTTGAGATATAATCCATGTTTGAGTGTTATCATAACATATTGAAAGTGTAGAATCATAATATAGTGGTTGTATGAATTTATTGAATTGTTAAGAATTTATTGGACCTAAGTCCAAATTTTCAAAAGTGACTTAGGAAGATTAAATTCAATAGTTCACAATAAATAAAAATTATATTATAGTAAGGATGCTTATAGATAAGTATGTGTTATGTGATTTTATTGGAATTTTTGAAATTGTTTGCTTAGTTTAATTAAGTGTTTTCAAAACTATGAGTTATGTGTATTAATATTATAAATTTATTTTATAAGATATAATTTCATAATATAAACCAAAATAATGTTTTAGACATATTATGATTTTATAGGAATTTTCGAACAAGAATTGTACGTCAAAATCAAAATTACATAAGAAATTGAAAAGTCAAAATGTTGACTCTTGTTTGACCAAAGTCAAAATTGTTGACTAATGGTTGACCAAGTCAAAATCGTTGACCAAAAACGTTGACCAAGGTCAAAGGCACGAAATTCAATATCGAGATCTATGTGACGTAGATTATGAAAGATCAAGCAATATATATGGAAATTTGGTTCAGATATGTGAATATATTAAGACGTATAGTTGTTTATGTGAAAGATCAAGAATAACAAGGATATGGTTGGGAATCGATAGAAAAGGGCATACATGTGTAAAATAGTAGTTGTGCTTAAGAATACATGAAATGGCGTTGAGAAAAGTTGATTTAAAGTATAACAATACAGTATGTTGATCGATAGTTAAATAATAACGTTAGTGATAGAGTTGATATTAGTACGATCGTTGGTTCGGATCGATGATTCTTGTGAAGCATAATAATATGCTAAAACTCGTTTCTTCGTTGATAAGGTCGACTCGAAGGAGAACGGAAAACCGAGAATAAAACTAGTGACTTAAGAAACCTTAAGTCCTCGAGGCGGGCTTTCTTACCTAAACCCTTTGATGGCTTTCTTACTAAAACCTTTTATGAGCCTTTTTGAAAATGTTTATCGTTATTCTTGTCTTGTTTTTTTAAAAATTTTGAGATACGATATTATCTCGCCGTAAATGTTTTATGTTTTGTATATGTCCATTCGGGTTGCACAGGCAACAGGAAAAGTATTACAATTCGGATCCTAAGTCTGGAGGTGAAGGGAATCACGGCTTAGGGTTGTGTACACTTCACCACAACCAAGTTACGGTCATTGTTTGACCTCCGAACTGTTCGCGGTCGATCGTGCGTCCGGGTGAAGGAGGCCTCCTCCGTGCGTTAATCCATATGACTTGGAATATCGTTGTGATGTAAAATGTCTCACAAGCAGACACCTTTGAGAAAATGAAAATGTATTTAGTAAGCACAAGGCCTTTTCAACTAAAACCCTTGTGTCTTACTGTGAAGTAGGCAGCACAATATTTCGTAAAGTAAAATGTTTTGGCATATGTCCACCGGGTGCATTATTTGTACTCACCGCATGTTTGTTTTAAATGTGCGGTTGAGCGGTGATGGAGCAGGCGGGAGTTGGCGGAATCTTTTGAAGTATGAAGTATTTTGGTTCACCTTGAGAATGCATCTTCACATGCATGTCTCACACGCTTGTTCATTGCCAAGCTCTTGAGACTACATTACGTTTTGTTACTATGTTAAGTTTTGAAAAAGCTACTGTTTTGTTGAAACCTTGAAACCATCATATATATATATAAGCTATCTTTGATTCATCATGATTCTTGTTTCTGTTTGGAACATCTACAATTCTTCGTAGATGAAATGAGTTGGAAACCTTATTCGTTTCATATTCACTTAACCCGAACCCGAGTCACGATCCGGTAAGGTGGTAGCCGAACCGGGCTGTGACAGATGGTATCAGAGCAGTTCGTTTGCTTTGAACCAAAGATATTCTTTCTATCCAAAGTCTAGCTTGAATCACTAGACTTTCTATGAAGCAGTCATCACCGCTCAACGCTCCTGTTCATCACGCTCAACCAGCAAGGAAAAGTGAGTTTTGATAAAAGGTATGTGTTAAAAGTTTTTGAAAAGTATGTTACAGTTTTGAGAAAGTATTTGTGAAAAATGTTTTTAAAAAGTGGACATGTCGTTAAATGAGTAGTTTTGAATTGTGATAATTCATGAGACAAACTAGTGGTTTGTCTGAAGAAGTTTGAGTTCATACCCGGTTGGTATGTGATTTTGTTATGATAAAATTAAAAGAAATTAAAGCTTATACCCGGTTGGTATAAATGATGGACATATATAGAGTTATATGTCAGTGAAGTATGTTTATGAAACAAGGTTGAAATATGAAATTGTTTTGATTTTCAAAAAGAACATAGATAAGCTCTAAGTTTCACGAAGAACTTAGACTGAACGAAAGCATAAGAAATTCTCTTCTATGTATTACATAGTGTTTGATGAAACACAAGAACTTGAGAACCTAGAACGCTTTTAGAATCGATTTGACGAACGTAAATTGGAAAGCTACAAAGGAATGAAGGCTTCAACGAATCGAATGTCACTCACAACGTAGCGCATAGTTTCTTCACTTGAGAATTCTACGCGACGTAACCGACTGTTGCTTACGCAAATTAATCTAGAGTGATAGATGCACTTGGGGATTAGAATGATAAGTAATAAGTGTTTACGAGCTTATGTTAAAGAATGTTCACAAACTTTGTGTTTTGTGAAGTTTAGAAATCCTTATGATTTAAGTTTCTTTCCCCCTATTGCTTGTAAGTTTAAAGATAAACTTACTTAGAACTATCTGTCTTCAGATAACGGGAAATGGGGATGATAAGGGTAAGAACAAGAGCACATATGTTTCGAACTTAGAACATCATGTTATAAGAACAATCGGCATATATGGAAAATCCTCATTGAAGCATTTTGATGATACATGATGTTACATGACTTGTTGTGAAAAATATCTGGCGTGTGCCATGAGCCATGATCTATAAAGAAGTTATATGTTAGAAATTAATTTAGAAGTTGACATATGTTTTGTTTAAAAAACATTAAGAATGCCTCCTAGAAGAGAGTTGGGACGAGGGAGAGAAGGAAACTCCGAACGAATTCCAACAACCACCACCGCCGTAAAATAGAGACACTATTTCTCAAGCAAAACCCGCCCACATTTAATGGGACTGGAACTCCCAGTGAAGCTGAACTTTGGGTAAGATCAATCGAGCGAATCTTCAACTTCCTGCATTGTACGGATCATGAAAGAATTTCTTGCGTTACCTTTCAATTAACGGGTTCAGCAGACTTCTGGTGGGAGACTAGAAGGAAAGTTATGACTGAAGAACAAATGGAGGAATTCACTTGGGAAGATTTTAAGACTGTACTATATGATAAGTATATTCCCAAGAGTTATAGGAAGAAACAGGAAAATGAGTTCTACAGTCTCAAACAAGGGGATAAGTCAGTAACAGAATATGATCGTATATTCTGTGACATGTCAAGGTTTGCCCAAAATATGGTAGATACCGACGAAAGGATGGCTGACAAGTTTAGATCTGGATTACGGCCTGAGATTAGAATATCTCTCTTGATCATGGAGCAATGACCTATCTTCAAGCTCTAGGACGAGCTTTGGACATAGAAGAGGCATTCTTGGGAAAATAAGCCGACTTTAGCCCAAGAAGACAAGGGAAAGAGAAATGGGAGGAAGGTCATAACAAAGAAAGGGCAATTACTATGGCTGACCGAAAGGAGGCCATGGCAAGGCAATCAAAAGCCCCAATGGAACCAAGGCAAGGGCAAGGCCGTCCCATGACTTTTGGACAAGGCAGAAACAACCAGCAACAACTGACAAGCCCTCAATGCCCACGATGCCGTAAGTATCACTCAGGCACTTGTCTAGCTGGGCGTTTTAACTGTTTTAGGTGTGGACAACAAGGGCATTTCGCCAATAACTGTCCACAACAAGAACAAGTAGATAAGCCTAACCCGCCACGACAAATTCAATCGCAAAGGGGAATGCAGCAACCACGACAGGCAAGGGCTTATGCTCTCAACCAACAACTCGAAAATGACCAGAACAACCCGACAGGTACGAATACGCTTTCAACATACTTGTGATTATATTATTGCTATGGAAACTTCGAGACCACGATAATATACGCAAGTATTTTAGAACTTAGTACGAAAAAGATAAAGAATACAATCTTCTTTATCAAAGGCGAGATACTGACGTTAGCATAAGTTCGCAAACTTAGATTCGAACATAGGATTCACCGCCTATAAAAATCGATAGATGAGTGAATACGAATAAAAGTTAAGGTCATACGACGATCAAATGGGTACAAAGTACCAATGTTGGAAATTGAGAATGCAATAATGGAGAAGGAGTCAAGAACGTATTGAGCATACGAAAATTTCGAGGACGAAATTTCTTTAAGGGGGGTAGAATGTAATACCCCGAATTTTCGGGTTTAAAAATTTCGAAAATAAAGAAGGAACAGTACGATAGAAACGAGTAAGAAAGTGAACGTCGGTAACTGTCGATTTTGAATAAATAAAAATTTCTCTTGAAAATTTGAACGAAATAATTTTTAAATATGTTTTTAAGTATATTTAGGATATTATTTGCACTAAGGAAGGAAAAGAAATATTTTTCCTTATTTAATAGTGATTTTCGAAAATTTAAAGTATAAGGAATTAATTTGTGATTTATTATGTGATCACTTGATTTTATGTGATGAGTTGTCATGTTTATCTTATATTACATGATAAGATAATTATCTTTAACACCCAAGCATGAGGTGTAAGTGATAAGGTTGAAAATGACATTAGAGATAAGATAAGCTTGTTAAGATATTTTATTAAAAGATAAGATAAGATCATGATGGATTAAGAGATAATGTTTATCTCTTAGAAATGTGTAGAAATGTGATAAGTATCATAGGAAATAATATCTAAGCTCTGAAGCATACAATTTTCAAATAATGGGTATGATTTTATGTGATTTTTTCAAAATCACAATTTAATGTGATAATTGTATTAAATAATTTATTTAATTATATACTTGATATATATCATGATTCTAAATCAATCTTATCTCACAAAAATTATAGAAATTTCGAAATTAATAAAATAGGGTAAGAATGGAATTTTGTGAAATTTAATTCCTAGAAACCCTAGTTTTCAAATAAATTGGGAAAATACTAAGAATTGTTTCAAAATTTATTTTATGATATAATATCATTATATTTATATAATTACTCATGAAAATAATATTTTTATGAAAAGAATCATAGTTTGATAATTTATCCTTAGCTTTAAAATTATTTGCCGATAACTTTACATTAGTATATGAAATTGATCTTAATTAATTTTCCTATGATCTAAATTATTATCTAAGATCAATATTATGTCACATAGCTATTAATTGAAAGAAAATAAAATATTTAGCATATAAAACATGAGGTGACCGAAAATTAGGGTTTTCAAAGTATGATATTTAATTTAATTCTTATCCAATTGATGATGTATCATAAATATTATATTAATATGATATTATTAAGGATAAGATAAGGTGTTATGTCAACTTGCACAAGTTGGGTGACATGTGCATAGCAAGTGGCAAAAATATGCTTGATTTAATAAGATTTAATTAATAAATATCATGCTATAATTAATGAAAGGATAAGATTGTGATCTTATCATGTTATTAGGTGTAAAGTAGAGTTAGAATTCAATTAAAACAAGTAACCTATGGTTTTGTCTCCTAATGGCCGAAAATTGCCACAAATATATTATAAAATTTGTAATTTAATTATCTTAGGACAAGTGTAATGCAAGTTGTATGAATGATTCAATGTACCTATTAAAAGATAAGATATGATAAGGAATATGATAAGATTTGATAAGGATAAAGATAAGATTTTATACAAGTGGACATTAGATATTTTAAAGTGTAATAATTAATATCATCTCATAAATCCTATAAATAGGAGATCACCCTCCCATAAGCTCATGATCGAAAATAGGAAAGAAATAGGAGAAAATAGAGAGAAAAAATAAGAGAGTGTTCTTTGAAGTGTTCTTCGATCGAGATCAAATAAACGTCACGATCAATTCTACTCCGATTAAGAGGTTAGAATTCTCACAAGCTTCAGATATACATTAGAATTTATGTTATGTTTAGTTTATATGTGTGTTTTTCAAAATCATGAGACTTGTGCCAATATGATTAGAAATTGTATTTATATGATGTTATTAAGCATGTAGTATAATTATATCACAAAATCAAGCATGATATTAAATTTTATATGTTGACCGAAAACTTAAGGGTATGTTATGTTGATTAGTATGATTTTTAATAGTTGATTTAAGCATGAAATCATGATCTAGGGTATTAACTATGCTTGTATGATTTTATGTAGAATTTTTGGAACACTTTAGTACCTAAGTCTATGAATTTCGAGAATTTTAGAACATGATATTATGTTGAGATATAATCCATGTTTGAGTGTTATCATAACATATTGAAAGTGTAGAATCATAATATATGGTTGTATGAATTTATTGAATTGTTAAGAATTTATCGGACTAAGTCCAAATTTTCAAAAGTGACTTAGGAAGATTAAATTGAATAGTTCACAATAAATAAAAATTATATTATAGTAAGGATGCTTATAGATAAGTATGTGTTATGTGATTTTATCGAATTTTGGAAATTGTTTGCTTAGTTTAATTAAGGTTTTCAAAACTATGAGTTATGTGTATTAATATTATAAATTTATTTTATAAGATATAATTTCATAATATAAACCAAAATAATGTTTTAGACATATTATGATTTTATAGGAATTTTCGGAACAAGAATTGTACGTCAAAATCAAAAATTACATAAGAAATTGAAAAAGTCAAAATGTTGACCTTGTGTTGACCAAAGTCAAAATTGTTGACTAATGGTTGACCAAGTCAAAATCGTTGACCAAAAACGTTGACCAAGGTCAAAGGGCACGAAATTCAATAATACGAGATCTATGTGACGTAGGATTATGAAAGACGAAGCAATATATATGGAAATTGGTTCGTATATGTGAATATATTAAGTACGTATAGTTGTTTATGTGAAAGATCAAGAATAACAAGGATATGGTTGGGAATCGATAGAAAAAGGGCATACATGTGTAAAATAGTAGTTGTACTTAAGAATACATGAAATGACGTTGAGAAAAGTTGATTTAAAGTATAACAATACGAAGTATGTTGATACGATAGTTCGTAATAACGTTAGTGATAGAGTTGATATTAGTACGATCGTTGGTTCGGATCGATGATTCTTGTGAAGCATAATAATATGCTAAAAACTCGTTTCTTACGTTGATAAGGTCTGACTCGAAGGAGAACGGAAAACCGAGAATAGAAACTAGTGACTTAAGAAACCTTAAGTCCTCGAGGTGGGCTTTCTTACCTAAACCCTTTGTGGGCTTTCTTACTAAAACCTTTTATGAGCCTTTTTGAAAAATGTTTATCGTTATTCTTGTCTCGCTTTTTGAAAAATTTTGAGATACGATATTGTCTGCCAGAAAATGTTTTATGTTTTGTATATGTCCATTCGGGTTGCCTGGGGCAACAGGAAAAGTATTACGAATTCGGATCCTGTCGGAGGTGAAGGGAATCACGGCTAGGGTTGTGTACACTTCAGCTTCTGAACCAAGTTACGGTCAGTTGTTTCAGCCTCTGAACCGTTCGCGGTCAGTCGTGCGTCCGGGTGAAGGGAGGCCTCCCTCCCGGCGCGTTAATCCATATGCCGACTTGGAATATACGTTGTGATGTAAAAATGTCTGCGCAGACACCTTTGAGAAAATGAAAATGTATTTAGTAAGCACAAGGCCTTTTCAACTAAAACCCTTGTGTCTTACTGTGAAGTAGGCAGCACAATATTTCGTAAAGTAAAATGTTTTCGGCATATGTCCACTGGGTGCATTATTTGTACTCAGCCCTGCATGTTTGTTTTTAAATGTGCAGGTTGAGCGGATGATGGAACAGGCGGAGTTGAGCGGAATCTTTTGAAGTATGAAGTATTTTTGGTTCACCTTGAGAATGCATCTTCACATGCATGTCTCACACGTTTGTTCCGCTGCCAAGCTCTTGAGACTCTGTTACGTTTTGTTACTATGTTAAGTTTTGAAAAAGCTACTATTTTGTTGAAACCTTGAAACCATCATATATATATATAAGCTATCTTTGATTCATCATGATTCTTGTTTCTGTTTGGAACATCTACAATTCTTCGAGATGAAATGAGTTGAAACCTTATTCGCTTCATATTCACTTAACCCGAACCCGAGTCACGATCCGTAAGGTGGTAGCCGAACCGGCCGTGATGTTTTAGTATTTTCATCCAAACCTTTCCCACCTCTCGCAATATGCAGCTTTTATTCTTCTATCAATCGAGCTCGAGTTGCAATAAAAAGCGCACTATTTTCACAAAATCTACATATGGTTCGAACTTACCTCTGCGCCTACTCCCGAGTTGTTCTCCAACCTAGTGTTGTAGTGATTGTTCAAGAAAGCTTATCATCCGCTTATTTACCGACACTGTATCAGACTTTGAAATTTGTGTATTTGTGGTAGTATCTAATTACTATTAATTGCTTGAAGGCAATTTTATGTTTAATGCAAAATTGGAGAAAAGAGGGAAGAAGAACCAAGTTGGGAAATTGTAAAGGTATTTTCATTTATCAAATCACATTTGTTTTATGTCGATTTCATATACATCTACATGTTGCTAATATTTGATATTTTAAAAGTGTCCAAGACAACCCGATTCCAAGCAATGCGGGTTCATTGTACCACGCTCATGAAAGATATAATTGAAGAAGTTATGAAGATCGGTTCCATTTCTTTACGCTCACATGTAAGATAATTCCATTTCAATTTTTAATATAATCATTTTTTCATACAAGAGTGCTAATATTCTATTTTTGAATTGTTAATAGTTTCAAAATCGGTCTTACTCTCAAGAGGACATTGATGAAGTTCGCGTTGAACGGGCAAATTTCATGCTTCTTCACATATAGTCTTGTGATGTTTTAGTTGTAAGTTATCGATATTTTCAATTATTTTGTATCGTGATATGGGGATACGGTCTTATTGTTTTGTTATGCGATGTGCATAGTATTTTCAGATATAGTGATTTTGTAATCGTAATGAAAATGATTGTATATTTTGTATAGTGATTTTGTAGTGTAATGAAAACATATTGTATATTTTGAATAGTGATTTTGAACGTAGTCGCAAGTATATTTTAATCTCATTTGCTTGTGCTTTATTAATTGTATGTGTTTAATAAAGAAATTAACTACGGTTGAAATTGAAAATCAGAGTTGTTCTTAAATCGACTACGGGTTGTAATAGAAAAAGCGAGTAAATTTGGCATTAAAACCGTAGTAAATAAACTCAAAACCGTAGTTAATACATATAGACTACGACAAAAAGCGAGAGTATGTGCGAATTTTTTGTGTAGTATGTCGGCATAGACTATGCGTAAAAGCGTAGTCTATATGCAAAAAGCCGAGTCTATAGTGGGTATAGACTACGACAAAACGCGTAGTGTATGAGCTTAACCATTGTGTAGTTCAGGTATAGACCACGCGTGGCGTAGTCTATGTGCGAAAAGCGTAGTCTATAGGGTATAGACTACGACAAAAAGCGAGTGTATGAGCCAACTATCGTAGTTCAGTGTATAGACTACGCCAGAAAAACGTAGTCTATGTGCGAAAAGCGTAGTCTATAGTGGGTATAGACCACGACAAAAGCGAGTGTACGCGCCGCCTTTTCTCAGAAGTTCAGGGTATAGACTACGTGTAAAAAGCGTAGTCTATGTCGAAAAACGTAGTCTATAGTGGTATAGACTATGCTTAAAAGCGAGTGTGCGCGCCTTTTTCTCAGTAGTTCGGATTATGACTACGTAAAAAGCCGTAGTCTATGTCGCATGCGTAGTCTATAAGTATAGACTACGCTAAAAAGCGTAGTGTATGCGCCGCCTACTTTTCTCACACCACTTTTCTCACACTACGAGATGCACATACACTACACATAAACGTAGTCTATAATCGCTTTTTGTAGTAGGAACCCTATGATAACACGGTACTTATATGTGTATACCGGTTTATGATGAAAATGATGTGATTATAGTATGTTAAATGAACGAAATGGAAAATTTTGCAAACATGTTAAAGAGGTGTCAAAATTTTGGGTGTAAAAGAACCAGACGCTTGAATCGGGCCGGCTCAATAGACCGAATTCTAGTAATTAATGTATAAAAAGTCCTCATTGAGGCATTTTGGTATAATATTATATGGTCTTTATAGAATGGTATCCAAATACGAAAACGAATGGTTCCGAATGAGATATGGATACTATGAGATAATAATTAAGCCATTCGGACTGACAAATGCACCAGCCCTGATCATGAACCTCAAAAATCGAGTGTTCCACACGTACTTAGATAATTTTTATCTCAATTTATGGATGATGTTCTTATCGCTTCAAAGGACGAAAGAACATAAAGAACATCAAAGGACTGCCTTTACGACTTTTAAGAGCCGGAAAATTTTGCAAGTACAAGATATGAATTTCAAGAAGGAGAAATATTCCTCGTGAACATAGTATCTTTAAAAGAAATCGCAGATCCGCAAAGGACAAAGCAATTAAGAATGAAAGTCGCCGATGACCTAAAATGAGATCAGAATTTTTAGATAAATTGATTACTACCAAAGAGCCATTGAGAACTCTCTAAAGTAGCAAGACCAATAACATAACTACCCCAAAAAGGAATGAAATTTACGTGAGTAATAAAAGAGAGGCTATGTATTAATCGGAGAAAGATGACAACTTACAATCACAATGACTTAGGCCACATGAATAGAATTTCCCAACTCACGACTCAAATAGTGATGAGTATAAATACCAAAGTCTTGAAGACATCACTCCTATGACAATAAGTTAAGAACCTTCTCAATTTGCAAAAGTTTGAATTTATTCTTCGAGCAAAGAAATGTGGATACAGAATGAGAAAGATGCCTCGAATTAGTAAAAGATTATAATTGTAATAGATGATCACCTATGGACGTTAATGTAGAATCTAATACCTAAGTTATAAAATTCAGCCTAAATCATAGTATGTCCTTACGTAAAAGGAAAACTCATTGGGAAGTTTAAGAAAATGAGAGCGTAAATAGTCGGGCATTTAGTGATGAACGAAGTTGTACTCTCACACCAAGGTGACATATGACTAAAAGAGAGAATGAGGATGGAATAGAATGCTAATTAAGATAAGGAACTAAGAGTCAAGGATTTTAAGGAATACCGACCATGTTATATCGCTCTAAGGAAGGATTATATATATATATATATATATATATATATATATATATATATATATATATAACACAACCCTCTAATCCAAAGGACGATTAGAGAAACTGAGCTTGAACAAGTGATTACCAAACATTGAATAAGAATAATTAAAGACTTCAAACTAATACGTGATCGAACTTCGATAATCAACCCTATTTACAAGGCAAAAGTAATGTACGAGATATAAGGCTATAAGTCCTTAAATGTAGGTTTCGATAATTCGATGCACTCAATCACAACATTAACATACAATACTATTCGTAATATGCAATGAAAGCACGTGAATGCATATATGACGATATGCATCCAAGGGTTCTATCTTTCAAACATAATAAATATTCAAAAGACTTCGACTACTCAACACTCGCTCCATCATCATCACTAAATTAATCGCACATTTAAAACAATATGCGGGTCGAGTACAAATAATGCACTCAAGGGCTCATGCCAAAATAATTTATCAAGTTTAAATTACTCGCCCCATCACAAGAATAATACGAGGTTTTAATTTGAAAATACTCGTGTTTACTAAATATTTTCTCGTCATTTTCCATAAATATCGCCACAAACATTTTCCACGTATGTATGATCCACATCCACCACAATAATTCATCCAACACACTCTCTACTGGAGAGAGGCTCCTCTCACCGCCACGACCGCCGAAAACCACTTTCAAAGACACAAATATTAATAATCACACAAAATCCGTGCCATCTCGGACAGATACTTAATTCTCCATCATCCTTGGGGTACTTCCAAGAATACGAATTCAAGCATGTCATAAAGTGTGAGCTACCCAACATTATGCATCAACAATCATGGATTGGATCATACATAAAACATAAACATTTTAAGTGTAATTAAATAAATCCGCTCATAATTATTTGCTTGCAATAAAGCATCATAAATAAATTATTTGGTAAAATTCTACCGCTTGAGTATAGTAAAGCCCACCTTACTTCGAACTCGAATTTCACTATGCGTGCTCTTCTCCTCGTTATGAGTGAACTTCACGTCCCACCTTACGCAAAATGTACGCTTAGTACGTCACACGCTGAGATTTTCAAAGTTCATTCAACTTTGATAGTTAAATTAATAATTCAAGTTTGATGATTCTTTATACGCCTTAATACGCTGAACGACGCGATATCAATAAAATAATTTTCAGATATCGAGAGACGAATATGATCTACGCCTCATTTTAACCTTTAGTTAAACAATTAACGATAATAACGTTATTCAATAAAGTGATTTCATTTATGAAATCTTTTCACAATTGAGATATTCTTATAAAAGTAATACGCTTTTCACGATTAACGTATTTAACTAACGATTTCAGACGTTAATTTCAAAAGTCAACCATTTTGACTTTTCTTAATAAATTTTCAATAATTCATATTTTAATGAATAAAATCAATATAAATCATTTTCAATCGATTTATTTTAATAAAACTTTAATCCTTGAATTTTCACGTAAATCGATAAACTTAATTAATATTTTCTTCAATATTAATCTTTAATGCATTAAGCATTATTTACGCTTTTAACGTTATTTAATATAACGTCATTATAAACATAATATTCTATGTTTAATAATTTCGAAAATTTTTAATATGTCTAAATTAATTTCTAGACATATATTATATTATTTTCTTAATTAAAAAGGAATTAAAATTCCTTATTCTATTTAATATAGCTCACGGCTATAACAAGAAATAAATGCCCAAAATTTGATTTCATGCTATTTATACATATATATATCATAATATATGTTTTAGATGATAAATTATATCATAGGAAAAATTATTAGAATTAATCCATAGATAGAAAACCCTAATTCTCGATTTAGGGTTTTCGAGAATCATTAATAATCAAAAAATATCATTCCAAAATTTTCTAGCATTATTTCAATGCTAAATAATATTCTAATTATATAAAATAATCATAGGAATTTAAATATCATAATTCCTTGATCGTTAGACTTGATTCTCAAGTCATCTCTAAACGTTAACGTTTGAAACGCCTCAAAACGTTAAATATCGACTCATCTCAAAATGGTCGTAATAAAGTCGTAATCACTTTATTAATTTATTCCAATAATAATGGAATTAAATTCTAAGCTTAAAACTTAGAAAATATCACGAGCATTTAATTATCGATACGTAATCGACGTTAAAATATACCGCTGAAATACGCTACACATTCGTATTTTCAATTCATATTCATTCGTGAATTGTACATAGGAATTTATTATTCCGTAAATATCTAAATCGTTATTCGATAATTTAAATAATCAAATTATTATAATAACGCTCTAATTTACTAAATTAATATCGTAATTAGGCGTTTAAATAATCGGGTATTACATTCCACCCCTTAAAGAAATTTCGTCCCAAATTTACATACCCTTTAAAAGATCGGGTATTTTTCTTTCATTGCGCCCTCAAGCTCCCACGTGGCTTCCTCTCGTCTATGATGCTTCCACAAAGACTTCGACTAGTGGAATAGATTTGTTTCTCAATTTCTCGAACCTCGTGGTCTAGAATAGCCATAGGTTCCTCATTATAGCTCATATCCGGATTGAGGATCACGTCATCTTGATGGATCACATGCTCGGATCGCACACGCATTTTCTCGAGTCAGGATACATGAAAACATTGTGTACGCTTTTCCGCATTTGGCGAAGAGCCAACCTATAGGCAATCGGGCCTATTCTTTCAGATTTCATAAGGTCCAATAAAACGGGTCTTAACTTTCCTTTTCTCCAAACCTTATTATCCCTTCGACGGAGAGACCTTTAAAAAGACTTTGTCTCCATCCTCGAAATGTAGCTCGATCTTCGCCAGTCGTAGTAAGACTTTTGTCTATCTTGAGCTTCCTTTATTCTTTGCCTAATTTGGCGACGATCTCAATCATTTCGCTTATAGCGTCAGCCCTGTGATTCTTCTTTCACCCACTTCATCCCAAAGAAAGCGTGATCGGCATTTTCTTCCATATAAGGCTTCATACGGGCCATATCGATCGTCGCTGATAGCTATTGTTGTAGGCAAATTCGATGAGAGGTAAAACCTCTTCCTATTTTGCACCTCGATCCAAAACTACGCTCTCAACATGTCTTCGAGTGTTTGATCGCCCTTCCGATTGTCCATCGGCTTGAGGTGAAAAGTCAGGTCAAATTTAACCGCGCCCAATTCTTTTGTAAGCTAGTCCGTAATCTTGAAGTAAATTTTGAATCTTATCGATGTGATAGTTTTCGTACTCCATGCAAAGCGCATAATTTCCTTTACGCATACCGGGCTAGCTTATCGCACTCGTGGTAATCAATCGCGTAAAATGTGCACATTTGGTGAGTCTGCCCACTACTACCCATATAGCGTTGTTCCTCTTTAGACCTTGGTAAACCCGTAACAAAGTCCATAGCTATATCTTCCCATTTCCATTCGGTATTGCCAAAGGTCAGTAGCTCGTAGGACGCTGGTGTAATGCTTTTACTTGTCGACAAGCAAGACAGCTTCTACAAAAGAGGCTATGTCTCTTTTCATACCTTCCCACCGTAACTTTTTCTTCAAGTCTTGGTACATTTTGTACTTCCGGATGGGTCAGATAAGGTGTGTCATGAGCTTCACTCATGATTTCATTCAAGATCGTTGTTGTCCGGGATACACAATCTTCCTTCAAATAATAAAGCATTGTCTCGGTGCTTGAAAATTTTTCATTCTTCCGTCCTTACTTTGTCTCTTGCTTTTTTCCAACTTTTCCTCCATCCTTTGCCTTCAATGATTCTTTTTCTCAAGTCGACGCCAATGCGAGTGTAGCAATACAATTCGTGATCGCCTCGGTTGTTTAACCAATTCAATCTTCATCATTTCAAACTCTTCAATGAGTTTTTCTTCATTTATGAGGAGACATCCCAATTTGCTTTGACTCTTCGACTCAAGGCATCGGCTACAACATTCGCTTTGCGGGGTGATAATTTATACCACAATCGTAGTCTTTACCAACTCGAGCCATCTTCTTTGTCTCATGTTTAGATCTCTCTCGAAAAGTATTTTAAACTTTTATGATCGGTAAAGATTTCACATCCGACCAGAGACGATGTCTCCATATCTTTAAAGCATGCACCATCGCCGCTAGTTCCGCATCATGTGTCGATAATTTAATTCATGCGGTCTCGGTTGTCGAGACGCATAGGCTATCACTTTTCCACTTTGCATTAACACACAAATTAATCCATTTTGGAAGCATCCAGATAGACCACATATTCTTTATCCGCTCGAACCGCTAATACAAAGGCAATAGTTAACTTTTCCTCGAGCGTCCGAAATTCGCCTCACATTCATCACCCATGTGAATTTAATTCCTTTTCGAGTAGTTGGGTTATTGGTCTTGCTATCTTCGAAAATCCTTCGATGAATCTCCGATAGTAACCGCCAATCCCAAGAAACTTCTAATTTCATTTTGTGTCCTCGGCGATTTCCATTCTCGATCGCTTCTACTTTGGCCGGATCAACTTTAATCCTTCTACCGACACAATGTGTCCAAGGAACATTACTTCCTTTAGCCAAATTCACATTTGCTAAATTTAGCAAAAGTTGTTCGCTTTCAAAGTTTGCAGATCGTCCGAGGTGTTCCTTGTGTTCTTCTTCATCCTTTGAATAGATGAGGATGTCATCTATGAAGACTAAGACAAATTTATCTAAAATGGTGGAACACCTATTCATGAGATCCATGAATACCGCCAAGATTGTCAATCCGAACGGCACAACTATAAATTCATAGTGGCCGATCTCGCTCGAAAGCGCTTTGATACATCTTCAAACCGACTTTAAGTTGGCGATAGCCCGACTTGAGGTCGATTTTCGAGAACACGCTAGCTCCTTTTAGCTGATCAAACAAGTCATCTATCCTGAAGTGGATACTTGTTTTTGAGCCATTTTGTTCAGCCTCTCGGTAATCTATACACATTCTCAAGGAACCATCTTTTTCTTCACAAACAACACCGGTGTTCCTCAAGGCGAGACACTAGGTCCGATAAAACCTAGGTCTAACAGCTCTGGATTTGAATTTTCAACTCTTCCGCTTCTTTTGGAGCCATTCAGACGGTGCTTTTGACATCGAGCCGATCCGGTTCCGTGTCAATGGTAAACTCCATTGTTCATCGTGAGGTAATCCCGGTAGATTTTCGAAAACATCCGAAAATTCTCACAATCTCTACATCTTCAACTTTATCGTTGTTTGATCTTCTCCGCTCAAATAAACAAGAAATGCATGGCATCCCTTCTTGTTTATCATACCCGGCCTTCAGCCAGCAGATATAATCGGAATTTTCTTTCCCATACCGATTCCGAAAAGTCAGTAGCTTCTTTCCGTGAAAATGGAATGAAATTTTCCTTTCTTTACACAGATTGTAGCATGATTTTCAGCCAACCAATCCATTCCCAAAATTATATCTACGCCACCCATGGGTATTATGTTTGTTATTCGTCGAACCTTAAGTGATCCTATGTTCAACTCTAGGTTTGAGCAAAAATGAGTAATACCATAATCCTCCTATGGGTGAAGAGATGTTCATATCCTGGTTTGCTTTCTCGCATCTAAGTTCCAATAGATCTACACATGTTCTTGCTACAAAAGAATGTGATGCTCCCGTGATCGAACAAAAGTATAACAGTACGCTGAGAAGTGTTCCCATACCGCTGTGTTTCCTGGTTTTGTTCATTCTCCTCCGCCTGCAGCATATGCTCGCTTGAGCCTACCGAGGCCGACGGGCGCCTGTCTCTGTTGATTCTCATAAAATCTTCGTCAGGCTTCCCACCAAAAGTCGCAGTGTCCCGCTCACTGAAAGGTAATACAGACAGCTGCTCGTGGCTGTGCATCAAGAAAATCAAATATTCTTTCCATAGCCCTTATCCATTGCTCGGCATTATCTGGCTCCTTTTCCATCAAAGGATGGTGGGTTTTGTCTAAGAAATAATTCCTCGATCCCACGATCGGGTGGAGGTGGTGGTGGTTGGGGTATATTCGCAGTGTTCGCATGTGAATTCTTCCTCCGCCTACCTCTTCCCCCTTCCCTACCTCTTGTGTGCAGATCCCGCTTGGCGGCATTCTCGTTGTTTAAACATACAATAAATATTGAAAATCATTTTCATAATTAACAAATATAATATCATCATACAATTTCTTTTGTAAAGCAATTTAATTCAAGCTATTCATTCTTATCACACAATCATTTCAGAAAAGCCCGCCTGGGTTATCATATATACATCAGAAATTTGTGCCTCAAGGAGGACTATTTTGTACAAAGAATACAAAAAGAGATAATGTACAATAGATGTCCTTTCAAAAGCTTAACCCGTATTGAAACAACATACGGAGTTACATGATAATACAAAATACAAGTGTTCACTTTCCTTTTTCAAAAAAAAAAAAAAAAATACATAAGCAACCTACACACATACTGGACTATATACATACGCACTAAAGTCTAACAAGGGTGGTCAACAGTGCTTCACTCGTCGTCGATCGATCCTCCTCGTGATCCTCCTCATCATCTCGAATCATCATCATCCGAATCATCATCGTCCGAGTCGCCCTCACGGCGGCGCACTGACGGTCCCGCCCATCATCCCCAACCATAGGAATGTCGCGATCGGATCAAGTCATCGCGATCATCGAGACCTCATCCCGGCCGTCTGTCGGTACGGCTCAACCGGCGGTGCCTTACCGCCATAGGCGGTAAGATAGGGAGCGCTGGGTGTATGGGTGTCCAATCGACAAGGGAAACACCGGCATCCCCAATGCTCGGGCCGAGATGCCTCGTCACATGAGCAGTGCCGGTCGCCGCTTCAAAATCTCGGGAATCACGGATCAACCACTGAGGAACCTCCAAGTAGAGCCACCCGTGACTCGTCACGCCACGTATATTCCTCTGAGGAGGTACGGTCCTCTGGCTACCCCAGAGATACTAAAGACGAGGTCGTGGCTCACAAATCTCGGTAGATCTCGCTATCGTCAGAGTCACCACCATATCGAAGATGTAATTCCGATATCTCCGCATAGTCTTCCCAACAATCGGTAGCCGCATCGTAAGACGCCACGCCATCGGTCCGCCACCCATGCTCGCGCGCCCCTCCAATGACGAAGGTAAGGTATGAGGAACTCTCCGAGATCATCTCCCAAAGACATCCGATACTCATGTACCTATGAATGATCTCGCAGGGTGGCACTCGGTCCAAGCCTCCGCTCTAGTGGTGTGTCGAGTCCCGCCATCCGCCATGCATAAACGAGCATAAGACAACTAAATAAAGATAACCGATGCATAGATAAAATAAACTTAACGCATCTAAGCAACAGATAACCGACGTGTCTATAAAGCGTATAAACAATCCAAACACATCTCGATAAACAGATAATTGTTATATGGAAATTGTTCTCATATACAACGACGTTGTAGCTTCCTACCATACTAGGAAACATACTATCTAGCAAAGATAAAAAAAATCTTATCATATAACTAAATTCTAGTTCTATAAAACTATGAGCTAGCTTCTGCTGGCTCTCGTGATTTCTGGAGAAGGAAACAGGGGATCTTCCCTTCATAAGAAATATAGTACAGTCCGTTAGAAGTACGTAGGAGAAAACCATACGCAAATCGGAGTCCAAACGAAGGAGAACGGACCAAAACAAAATCACTGCACGAAGCAGTTTGTCTATGCCGAGGTAAACTGTCCGGGGTGGACTGTACTGATTCTCGTGAATTTTGGAGAAGGAATCAGGGGTTCTATCCGTCATAACAAATAAAGTAAATTGCGTTAGGAGTACGTAGGCAAAAACCGTTCGTAAATCGGAGTTCAAACGAAGGAGAACGGGCCAAAATAAAATCACTGCGCGAAGCAGTTCGCCCTTGCCGAGGTGACGAGGTAAACTCTGGGTTGACTTCAAACGAGGTGGAAAGCCTTAGCTTTTCAATTTTGAGATCGATTCTTTTGTTCTCGAAAAAAAAAAAGGAGAAGAGTTCGTACATTTGTCCGTCTATGTTCATTTCAAAGAGGGATCATACATCTTATTTCATCTATGTTCCATTCGGGATGACATAGGCATTAATCAAAATCAACATTGAGAAATGATAAATAAATATTCGAATATGACGAACATAGTTTGTTTTAAACATACGCATTTGTTGCGAAAAATTTTCAATCAATAATCAATAAATAATCATGGTTATTTACAACCTTTCTCATTTCATTTGTCGATAATGTTCTATCAACACAAATCATTTGTCGATAATGTTCTATCGATAACAAATCAAATTCATAAATCTCAAACCTTTCTTTTCAAGGATGAGAAAATAATTTACCTTTTTCCGGTTGAAATGGATGTGATGGAGGTCGAGAGTAGTCGATGATTTCTAGAAGTCTAGTGACTCAATCTAGACTGACTTTGAAAGAAAATTTAGGTTCAGAGCAATAGCTCGATACCACTCTGTCACCCCTCTAATCCAAAGGATGATTAGAGAGAATCTGGAGCTGGAAATTTGATTACCAAACATTGAATAAGAATAATTAAAGACTTCAAACTAATACGATCGAACTTCGATAATCAACCCTATTTACAAGGCAAAAGTAATGTATGATATAAGGCTATAAGTCCTTAAACGAGGTTTCGATAATTGCATGCACTCAATCACAACATTAACATACAATACTATTTAGAATATGCAATGAAAGCATGTGAATGCATATATGACGATATGCATCCAAGTGGTTCTATCTTTCAAACATAATAAATATTCAAAAGACTTCGACTACTCAATGCCTCCGCTCCATCATCATCACCACTCAATCTGCACATTTAAAAACAATATGCGTATCGAGTACAAATAATGCACTCAAGGGCTCATGCCAAAATAATTTATCAAGTTTAAATTACTCGCCCATCACAAGAATAACACGAGGTTTTAATTTGAAAATACTCGTGTTTACTAAATATTTTCTCATTTTTCCATAAATATCGCCGGCAAGCATTTTCCACGTATGTATGATCCACATCCACCACAATAATTCATCCAATACTCCTCTGTTGAGAGGAGGCCTCTCACAACCGCCACGACCGTCGAGTACCCTTCAAAGACACAAATAAATAATCACAGCACAAAATCCGTGCCATCTCGGCACAGATACTAATTCTCCATCATCCTTGGGGTACTTCCAAGAATACGAATTCAAGCATGTCATAAAGTGGGAGCTACCCAACATTATGCATCAACAATCATGGATCGATCATACATAAAACATAAACATTTTCAAGGTGTAATTAAATAAATCGCTCATAATTATTTGCTTGCAATAAAGCATCATAAATAAATTATTTGCAAAATTCTACCGCTTTGAGTATAGTAAAGCCCACCTTTACTTGAACTTCAATTTCACTATGCGTGCTCTTCTCCTCGCTATGAGTGAACTTCACGTCCCACCTTTACGCAAAAATGTACGCTTAGACGTTGGCACGCTTTTCGAGATTTTCAAAGTTCATTCAACTTTGATAGTTAAATTAATAATCAAGTTTCGATGATTCTTTATACGCCTTAATACGCTGAACGACGCGTATATCAATAAAATAATTTTCAGATATCGAGAGACGTAATATGATCTACGCCTCATTTTAACCTTTTAGTTAAACAATTAACGATAATAACGTTATTCAATAAAGTGATTTCATTTATGAAATCTTTTCTCACAATTGAGATATTCTTATAAAAGTAATACGTTTTTCACGCATTAACGTATTTAACGAACGTATTTCGTACGTTAATTTCAAAAGTCAACCATTTTGACTTTTCTTAATAAATTTTCAATAATTTTATTTTAATGAATAAAATCAATATAAATCGATTTTCAATCGATTTATTTTAATAAAACTTTAATCCTTGAATTTTCACGTAAATCGATAAACTTAATTAATATTTTCTTTCAATATTAATCTTTTAATGCATTAAGCATTATTTACGCTTTTAACGTTATTTAATATAACGTCATCATAAACATAATATTCTATGTTTAATAATTTCGAAATTTTTAATATGTCTAAATTAATTTCTAGACATATATTATATTATTTTCTTAATTAAAAAGGAATTAAAATTCCTTATTCTATTTAATATAGCTCACGGCTATAACAAGAAATAAATGCCCAAAATTTGATTTCATGCTATTTATACATATATATATCATAATATATGTTTTAGATGATAAATTATATCATAGGAAAATTATTAGAATTAATCCATAGATAGAAAACCCTAATTCTCGATTTAGGGTTTTCGAGAATCATTAATAATCAAAAATATCATTCCAAAATTTTCTAGCATTATTTCAATGCTAAATAATATTCTAATTATATAAAATAATCATAGGAATTTAAATATCATAATTCCTTGATCGTTAGACTTGATTCTCAAGTCATCTCTAAACGTTAACGCTTGAAACGCCTCAAACGTTAAATATCGACTCATCTCAAAATGGTCGAATAAAGTCAGTAATCACTTTATTAATTTATTCCAATAATAATGGAATTAAATTCTAAGCTTAAAAACTTAGAAAATATCACGAGCATTTAATTATCGATACGTAATCGACGTTAAAATATATCGTTGAAATACGTTACACATCTGTATTTCTCAATTCATATTCATTCGTGAATTGTACATAGAATTTATTATTCCGTAAATATCGAAATCGTTATTCGATAATTTAAATAATCAAATTATTATAATAACGCTCTAATTTACGAAATTAATATCGAATTAGCGCTTAAATAATCTAGATATAATATATCTCCAAGCAATAACAAGCTTAGAGATGAAACCAAGAATGAAGTTCATGACCTTCTCATACCGCCCACCTAGGCGACTTTTAAGATATGTTATGATATACGAGAAAAGTTAGATAGTAAGGAATGAATCGAGACGTAACCATGATTGTCGAGTCGTGTCTCTATTACTAACAAGTGAAGGCATCAGATCAAAGGCCTTATAAGAGGTTATAACTCTAGAGCTACACGAATGAAAATGGAATGATATAGCAATGAATCTTATGATGTGTTCCGCTAAAGTCATAAAGAAGTCGCACTACTATATGGGTAGTAGTGGATCGACCGCCAATCGTGTTTTGTCTTATGCCTATTCGTATGACTCGAGTCCGATAAGTTAGCTCGCACGCACAAAAAGGAAATTGTATATTTACAAGAAGTACCAAACCTATCGCTTCTAATAGGGACTTCAAGAGTAACCCTAGATTTTGAACTAACTCACAAAAGGAGTTTGACACAAGATTGAGCCTTAACATAGATGTCCACCACAAACGATAGACAATCGTAAAGACAACCCAAACGCTTAAGCATACGATAGAACATTAATATTAGATCAAAGTGTAAGGGGAACGATAGTACCACTTGGTAAGTTTATGTACGACCGTAGCTGTTAAACAACGATCAATATAGCCTTATGAGGCATTGTGCAGAAAGAAGTATCGACCACCACTTTTTGTAATAAAGTAGAAGAGAGAGAAAGTGTAAGGTCCTGACGTCGTAAGTGAAACGACTAAGATATCTCGCCCAATAAGGCAAAGAATAAGAAAAGCTATGACGCATAAAAGTCTTACCGACACGCAAACCGAAATGCATTTTTAAATGTGGAATTAAAGTTTCTTAAGATTTCTCCATCTAGAGAAATTACAAAATCAGATACAATAATGCTGAGACCACGCTTTATGTAGAACTCACGAGATCCTAATAATGGTAGGCCTAGTAGCCTATAGCTTAGTACTTCCAAATTTGGGAAAGTACGAAATGTTTTCCACGTGTCACAATTAAGGAAATAAGAAATGACCCAATTCACGAAACCAACATGACGACGTGACCTTTCGACTCGTATAAGTTATGATGAAAATATACGACTAATTTGATCGACGATTCAACGATTAAAGAATCAAGTTTGAGTCTTTAATGAAAATCCAATGAATGAACCATGGACAAAAAGAAAGCACGTGGAAAGTTATGATGTTATGACGTTAAGATACCCACACTTTATGAGGTATGCAAATTTCGGACTAAATTTCTTTTATGGGGTAGATGTAATATCCCGCAGACTATGCCTAATTACGGTATTTAAAACCCGTAAATTAGGAATTCGCTAAGATGAATCAATCAAGAAGATATCGAATAATGATTTCGATTATTTACGAAGGAATGAATTCTATTTTATATTCACCGAGAATTGTGAATTAAGGAATGAAGTTTACAAGGTATCACGGTGATTATTTTAACGCTCGATCACAGATCGATAGTTATAATTTCATGAAATTTTCTAAGCAATTAAGTTTAGAATTAAATTCCATTATTAATGGAATAATTTAATAAAGTGATTACGACTTTATTATGACCATTTCGAGATGAGTCGATAATTAACGTTAAACGCTTCAAACGTTAACGCTTAGAGATGAAATGAAAGACGAGTTAAATGATCGTGAATTATAGTAATTAATTTCCTATGATTATTATATGTAACTACAGTATTATTTAGCATGAAATCAATGCTAGATAATTAAGGTTTGATAGTGATCAATTTTTCAAACGCTTGAAAACCCTAACTTTCGAACTAAGTTTTTATCACATAAAATGATGCCATTAATTTATCATATGATATTATTTATCATCTAAACTATATGTTACAACATATATGAATGTTTGGCATGGAAAATAAAATTGGACCTATGGTTTATGTGTAATAGCCGAAAACTCTTGAATGTGTAACAAAGTGTCTTGTTGATTTTTCCCACTATTACATATATCTATTAAGTGACAATTGGATTAATTATATAGCCTAACTAAATAATTAAATACATGTATAAATATATATATATATATGTGAACCGTGTGTGTGTGTATGCATGGAGAGAGTGTGTGAGTGGTGCATGTGTGTGACAATTGTAGATATGCATGGAAGTGTAGTGACAAGTGTAGACATACATGGGTATGTAGAGACATTTGTCACCCAACACCACCCCATACCTCTCTCACCACCCAACACACCCCATACCTCCCCCCCATTCTCATTCAGCCGTCCCCCTCCCCTCCTCTCCTCTCCTCACTCCACTTCTTGCAATGGAGACCCATTTCCACCATGTAAGAGAGAGCTCAAGCTCCATCTCTCTCGTTTTTCTTCAATTCGTGGCTGAGGTAACTACATCCTATGATTCTTGGACATGGCTAAATCATACTTGCATGCTTAGATTGATGATCTTGGTGGTGATTTGGGGTGATGAATTCACTATTTTCGTTTGTTATACGAAATGCTTACAAGAGGAATAAGCTTAAATGAAAACTGGAAGTTGGCTGCACGAACAGTAAATTTTGGAATTTATTTGACTAAGTTACAATGGTCCGATGAATGTGAAATTTATCTATGTTGAAATTAAACATGTCTATCACGTCTCTGTAAAATTTCAAGTCAATCCAACTTGATTTACTATTTTAATTGTATTTTTAAAAAACACTGCACAAATCTGTAAAATTTTCCATGTTCATCACCCATGGTTCATGGTTTTCGTTTCGAGTTTGGCTAATGATAAAACTCTAAAATTTTTATAATCATAATTTAGCATGTCTAGAAGATTTATGTAAATTTTCAGAATTTTATAAAAAAATTTTCTATTTATTCCATATTTTACAAACGAACTGCACAAAACTGTCACTGTAGCGATAACTTGTAGTAAAATATTTTTATCTCCCAATGTATTTTGAATCATTGAGTGAGGCTTTTTCTGAATTAAACTAGACTTAAGTGGCTTTTCAATATGATGGGTTGAATTTCCAGATTCTTTATAATAAGCTCTCTGTGAATTTTTAAAATTAACGATTACAGTTGGTCTTTTGTCAAAACCGCCTTAGCCTAATTTCTATGTTAATAAACTCTACAAGTCCGACTTTTCGTGAGATGTTCAAGCCGCTTGTAGTCCGACTTCGACTTGGGTTTCTTCATAAGAAACGTTCTTTACCATGTCTAGTTTTAATCTGGAAAGTTTGATCCCAAACCAAGTCTTATAGGTATACCTTTCATCGACCCAAATTCACCTACTTGAAATTTGTCCATTCCAACTAGTCAACTTTGAACTTATGTATTTCTCGATGTCGATATCTTCCAGTATGTTCTTCATGAAACATGTAGTTCTTGTTACAAGGTTTCAAAATGGTATCCTGCAGTCATTTTGGTATTGTGAGTCAAAAGTTACGAGCCTCGCAAAATCCCTCGTTGTTAAGCTAAATCTGAAATCCTGAAAATATTCTAAGTATAGAAGTCGCTGAGTTGCCCACTTTACACCCTATATCTCTAGAACCACGACTCTTTTGGATCTAATTCCTTCTTAAAATTGTAGTACATGTTTAGAGGTTTCTAGAATGTGTCTTTGTGCGCCATACGTATTTTGAATCGAGTGTTATGAATCGTCAAAGTATGTCACTTGGGCTGTTTCAAGCTGTTTTGCTGAAAATAAACACTGAAATTTAACTAAGTGTTGAACTCCCCTATGTGAAATATGCCTTATGTGACTAACATGCTATTAATTGATGCATTCATTATGTCATGTCGCAAGGTACGATAGAGCATTAATAAGATGCACCTAATTATGATAAAACGACACAATATGATATTTTACCAAGCACGCCTTAATGTGAAATATTCGACTAGACGCTACTACACGATCAATCGATCAGATATCATACCATGATATATACACTAAAGTAGAATATGGGTTCTAAGACCGATGGATATTTCAACCCCAAAACCTCAAGGCCGTGAATAGATAGGCTAGACGCATTCCAAGAAATCGAGGACGTGCATTCCAAGAAATCGAAATGCTATAAGACACTCTACAACTCTGATAAATTGTTTACAAGATTACCAAAAATGGGCTTTACTCTACTAAAAATGAAATGTATTTGATCCTAGGTATATCAGAAGGACACCACGGTGACTCACGGCGTCACTCTGAGAGGAAGTCTCATTCACGACGCTCGACTATGATGTTATGTTGAATGGATGTTAAGGATATGGATCATACACACCGTAAAAAATGCCCGCCAAAGCGATGATTTTGAGAAATGATGAAAATGATTTTAGTAAGCACAAGGCATTTCAACTAAAACCTCAGGTCTTACCACGACGTGGCAGCAGTAATCTAAAATGATAAAATGTTTTGGCATGAGTCCACTAAGTGCATTCTTGTACCGGCCGCATGTTTGTTTTAAATATGCATTGAGTCGATGATGGATGCAGCAAGTGTTGAGCAATAAGAATGTTGTCATTAAAAGTTTATACCTTGGTAGTACATCATCATATGTACATATTACATGTTTTCCGCTGCAAGAACTTAAGTTATGTATTAAAGTCCAAGAACATACTGACATTTGTATTACGGTTTATTGTTAAAGAGTGTCTCCTCGCTTATTTATCCTCGTTAGAGTTACAACCCCTACTAAATCGCACTTAGATTTAGGGTCAGACAGAGGGGTATCGAGCTGTTCGCTCTTGAACCCAAAATCTCCTTTAAGGTTAGGTCTAGATTGAGTCACTAGACTTCTAAAGGTCACCGACAATGCTCAACACTCCATCACATCAAGCTCAACCAAATGAGGTAAACGACTTTTTCCAAAGTTTTGAAAATTAGCCCGCCGCATTTAATGTTTATAAAATGATTTTTTTCAAATAAAATGAAAAGTTTGAAGGTGAAAAAGGATGGAAATGTTTTTCTTCGCCAAAGCTTTGAAATAAAAGAGATTCCCACAATATGCAGGTATGAGACTGCATATTTAAGGAAAGCTCAAAGGATTCCAACAATATGCAGGAATGTGACTGCATATTTAAGGAAAACTTAAAGTATTTGATTTATGATAGATAAATGATTTTCTCGGTTTTGAAATCGAAAAGTTTGAAGTGAAGGATGATTGAAATGATCTTTCAAAAGAAATGAAAGCTATGAGAAAGGTTGAGAATGAATGTTATGACAAATGATTTGGCAAGAAAAATATGAAAAGAATGAAGATATAAGAAAGATGATGACAATGATGTGAGAAAGTTTCGGCATGATATGTCTAAGATGAAATGTTTGAATTCCTGAAATTTAATAAGGGTTCATTGTTATGAACAAAGTTATGTTATTCATGTTTTAAAATGATTGAGATTGACATTGATTTGTCAAAATGATAAGTTGAATTTTGAAATTACCAAGCACATGCGCATGATTTAGCTACGTATTTAATATTTAAAGTTTTACTTAAAACCTCAAAGTTGATTATGATGATGAGCATGCTAGCTCAACGTAACGTAGACTTTTTAAGAAGCATGATCACTCTTTTCGAAAGAACATAGAAGTAAGAACTTCATTCCTTTACAAGAACAAGAGTAACGATGGATTTGAGAACTACATTCCATCTCGAGTATCGAAAAGCAAAAGATTTATAAGAAATTGTACGACCGACTTCGACCTCGGCATGTGCGATCGCCGACTTTGACTTCGGAATTTGTAACATCGACTTTGACATGTCGACTTTGGTAGCTTGTACGACCTGGCGCCGGCATCGCTATGACCTCGCACGAGCGCCAGAAATTTTTCCTCGCACTGCGTAGTGATTTTGTTTTAACTAGTTCTCGATCGTGTGAACTTCCGATTTACGTATGGTTTTCGCCTATGTGCCCCTAATGCACTGTATTTCATTTCTTATGAAGGACCAAATTCTCGATTCCTACCCGAATTCACGAGGATCAGTTGAAGTTAGATTTAGGATCCAGATAGCGAAGAACGTTAATCGCAACACGTAGGGGTTTTCTCGTGTTTACCTGTGAATCTGTCTGGGTAGAACGGATCAAGACTCGTGCTTTGATCTTCTGGACTGTATCCCGTTTGCCTAAACTGCAATGCCGAGTGAGGACAATCTATGGAGAGTGCTTTAGAAATTCGCCTTCTTCCTTCTTACCCAGTTTTCGAAAATTATCACTATATCACTATAGTAATTCTCGAAAATATGGTTAAGCATTAACCTTGATTTTCTCTCTCACCTTATATTTATAATGCAACCCTAAACCCTATCAAGATAGAATTTATGCATATCTAATGAATATAATCTTATCACTTAAGATAGAGAGGATCAAGCTGAGTCCCAGTGGGACTCTATAAGGAGGAGGGCAAAAATCACTAAGCTCCAGGCCTGGATGGGCCAGCCAGGGATCAAATGCAAGGAATAAAGACGGGCTTCAAATAAATTAATTATCTTATGTTCAATTTCTAAAACATAAATTAATTCATAAACATTTATTCATGCCACTAGAGAATAAATGCCGACTTACCCCTTTATTACCGGGCGTGAGTCGGCTTGCACTTAGACTTTACTTAATCCTCGTATTTAAGATATCAGACGTCCATTAATTATTTACGCTGCTCGATCGCTTAAAATAATTAATATCTTTAATTCCTTAAGTAGTACCACTCAACCTTATTATTGTACTTGAGATAACTCAACCTCGCAGGTTTAGTACAATAAACATTTTGAGCTCCTTAAGGGACGCCATCATCCTAAACGGATACGGTGACTGACACGATAACTAGCATGACATACAAGACCGCCACCACCCAAGATGCAGAGTCTGGTTATCTCATGTAACCTCACCCATAGCAAGTCAAAGTGATGGTCAAGAACTCATACTCACCTAATACCTTATCGAGATTTAGATCAACGTAAGTCTCCGAGATCTAGGTTCTTCACGACGGTCGATAGAAGAACTCATCTCACCGTGATCCATTAATACGCCGTAGACGCATCAAAGATAGACAAGCAACCAAGTCAAGTCACTTCTTATCTATACATAGCTTATACCGACAACTTGTCCTCAAGTTGTCTCACCAGGATACTTTTTATATCTCATTGCTCGACCAATCATACGCACTTCGTGATCTACAACACAATCGTATGATCTAACTTATAAATGAGATAAATGGACATACATATGCAATCAAGTAAACAATTCAGATAGAGATTGTAATAGTGGTAATGTGAAACATTGTATACAAGCTCAACCAAACCGCTTTCAAGATACAACCAACAATCTCCCACTTATACTAAAGCAAAACTTTAGTATACAATGTGTCTCTACTAGCTATTACAAACAACACCATCAATTTACTCTCCCACTTATACAAAAGTTTCGCTTCTAAGTGGTGCCATCTCATGCAATCCAAGTTTTTGAATATGCTCTTCGTAGACTTTTGGGCAGCTCTTCGTGAATGGATCAGCTAGGTTATCCGTAGTACCAATCTTCTCAATCAGCACATCCCCTGCCTAACAATTTCGTATGACATGGTACTTTCTCTCTATGTGTTTCGCTGTCTTGTGGGTCCGTGGTTCCTTCGAGTTTGCCACCGCACCGAGTTATTACAAGAACTATGATACTCTGGGCAAACCAGTACCACATCTAGATCCATGAGGTAGTTCTCAACCATACATCCTCTTTAGCGCCTCCGAATCGCCACATATTCGGCTTCCATGGTGGAGTCCGCAATGCATCGCTGCTTGCACTCCGCCAGATACGGCCCTACTCCCAAGGTAAACACATAGCCCGAGGTAGACTTCTTCTCATCATGGTCACTGAAACCGAAAGTCCTAATAACCCAAAGGCATTAGACTATCTCGCATGGTAAACCAAATTATAATCTCGAGTCCTTTTCGTGTACTTGAGTATATGCTTTACCGCAATTCAATGAGCTTGTCCGTGGTTAGATCGATATCTAGCTACTATGCTCACCGATAGCGTATATCGGGTCTCGCACATAGATTACAGATATGAGACTTCCACGGCGGAAGCGTAGGAACTTGTCTCATTTCCTCTATCTCATTTGCAACATATGTGATCGCCTTAGATAAAGGAACGCCATGTCCGAAAGGTAGCAATCCTTTCTCGGGCGGTCTCGCATACTAAAACGAGTAAACACAGATCAATGTAAGACGCCCGAGATAAGCTCAATATTTTCCTCTCGCGATCTCTAAAACCTTGATCACAAGAATGTACGCCGATCTCCCAAGTCTTTCATTTGAAACCGATCGATAACCAACTCTTTACGCCCGATAACAACTTCACATTGTTTCCAAGTAGAAGGAGGTCATCTACGTAAGTGAAAGAAATACCACATCACCGCTGACATCTAAACGATACACACAACTTTCGCTAGGTAACTGGATAAATCCATAGACTTTACCACCTCCAAAACGAAGTTCTGTGATCGTGAAGCTTGCTTAAGTCCATAAATCGACTTCTTAAGCTTCCAAACTAGATGATCTTCACCCTTCACCACATAACCTTCGGGTTGCGATATAGATGTCTCTACCTTCGCCAAGGTAACCGCTAAGAAAAGCGGTTTTACATCCATTTGCCAAACCTCGAGGTTTAAGGGCTACTATGGCTGTAAGAATTCGATGGACTTGAGCATTGCTACAGCGAAAAGGTCTCATCGAAATCGATGCCCTCAACTGAGTGTACCCTTTCGCCACAAGCTCGGTTTTAAAAGCCGAAACCCTCCATCCGAATCTCTTCCTCTCAGATACCCACTTGCTACCTACGGCTTCCTCGCCATCCGGTAGAGGTGTCTTTTCAGATACATCCATAGCCGTGATGGACTCAATTTCTAAGTCCATAGCGGTGCCATGATCTTGCATCAATGTCTTCAGACGTCAGATGTCCATGGGTCGATTATTGCCGCCGCTTCCTCGACTAAACCAAGATTCACCCACTAACATAAATCACTGGTCGACGAACAACCTCCCACTACGACGAGGCGCCATCGGCACAATGGCAACGGTGGGCAATAACTTGTGGTTCTCTATCTTGCACAACTTGTTTAATAGGAGCCACTTGTACGGGCCGGTATCTCCAAAGGGAACTCGACCCACTTCAATTTCAAGTATTTGGTGCCGATCCTCCCACTGTATACATGACATCTCGCACTTTCGCTTAATCGGTGGTGGAATACGATCATCTTCTAATTTTCAAGAATGATTTCAACTTTAGATTTATTGTTTTCATATAATCCTCTTCTAAGAATCGGCATTAGTGCTAATAATGACCTTCCGATCTTTAGACTATAGAATAAACCACCTTCGTCCTCTAGGATAGCCAATAAACAGCCTTTGATCGGATCTAGCCTCCAACTTGTCGCCTTCTTGTTCAAAGACATGTGCCGGATCGCCCATATCCTTATGTGGCTTAAACTAGTCTTACCCAAACCACAACTCGAAGCGGGTCTTTTCGACCGACTTGATGGTACTAGATTTAGCAAGTATGCCGCTTCCAAGGCATACCCTAGAACTAAATAGGCAATGTTGCATAACTCATCATCGATCTAACCATTTCTAAAAGAGTTATATTTCTTCGCCTCCGACACACCATTTTGTTGTGGTGTGCCTTGCAGTAGTGAGCCGAGGTAATCCCACACCGCACCAAGTAGTCCATAAACCCGTTATCGAGGTATTCGCCACCGCGATCAGCATCCGCAGTGACTTGATACTTTTACCAAGCTTCGCTCCACTTCCGCCTTAAACTCTTTGAATTTCTCAAAGCATTCGTGCTTGCAATGAAGGTATATGTATCCGCACTCGAGTAATCGCCAATGAAAGTGACAAAATACTCATACCCTCCACGAGCTTGTGTCGACATAGGTCCACACAGTCGAATGGACTAGCTCCAACACTTCTTCGTCTTTATAACCCTTCGCTTTGAAGGGTCCGGTCGACATCTTTCCTTCTATATAGATTCGCATCGAACGGAGTAACCGTGAGATCACCCAACGCCCATTCTTAGCCGCCTGGATCCTATTTAGATTGATGTGACCTAATCCAAGACGCCAGAGAAATGTGGTGTCATCTCACAAGAAAACTTTCTTTTATGGTTTGAAGAAGATGCAACATAGTTATAGGTATTATGTTTGGCGTAAATAGTATAGAGCTTAATTATATAGAGTGCCACCACGATAACTTCGCCATTTCTTATGATAGAAACACCACTATCAAAAACAACTAAATATCCATGAATAAATAGTTTCAAATCGAACAAGGTTTCACGAAACTCCGCACATATAAAACGCCTTTCAAAACTAAAACTATCATATCAAAACATAAAGTAACATCTCCGATCGCAAAGGCCTCAACTTTCACGCCGCCTTGGAGATCGTTATCTCGCCATCACACAACTCCCTTGTCCGCAGGAACCCCTCGCAAGGTGTAACAAACATGACTCAGCACTCGTGTTCACTACCCAAGAATGGGTAGAACAAGTCGCTAAACATGTTTCACATTAAAGCAATGGCGCACTGAGCCTTGAGCTGGGGCACTTAGCCTTCCAATGCCCGGCCTCACCGCACTCAAGCATTTGCCCTTCTCCTTTAGCTTTTTCAAACCATTGGTAGAGCCCTCAGACACTCCCACTCTTTCTTTAGCCTTAGCATCTCTTGAATTCCACTTTCCTTTTCATCTTCGATGAAGCGTTGGTTTTCTTTGAGGTGCGATTAAAGATCACAGGCACCTTGCCCATTTTATGCTCTTCCGCTATTAGATCCTCTTGCAATGAATCTATAGTATAACTCTTATCATAAAGGACTACTTTATAACGGAAGTCATCAAAAGACTTGGGCAAAGTGTTGAGGATCATATCAATTCGACTATGTCATCAATGTATCCTCCAACCAATTCGAGCTCTCAAGAGATTGATCATTTGCTTCACATGGTCACGCATCGAATCGCTTTCCTTTATCGAACTCGACATTATTGATTTTTTCAAATTATGATAAGTGATTCGTCCGACTCTCATACGATTTCATAAGACTTAGCCATATAGTGGTCGATCTTCCATCTCGATGCCGGAGTTGCGGTGGACTCGCACATGGTGACCAAAAGAACGCACTTTGCCATTCTATTTGATTTGTCCCATTTTTCGCGCTCCTCGCGCCTCCTCATCGAGATGAATCGCCTAGAGGCTCGGGACGGGGTGTAGTGAGTATAAATAAATTTTCTTCCGCTGTAAGAACATTCTCAATGTTTCGCTTCCACTCGATAAAATTCGCACCGGATAAAGGATTTAAAGCAGCATATTGATAATCTGTAAGAGACATATCCGAAAAGTAATGTAAACACATAAGCATACGATCACACATAATTGTAACAATAATATTGTAACCTTTGATAAAACAATATTAATTGAAACCTCCAATCGCCCAAAGAATCCCACATGCAAGCCACGCTGTGGATCGCCATACGAACCCCTCGACTAGACTAAAATAAACCTTTAGTCGCTTAATTTCAATCCATGTCAACTTATCCTTATGACAAATGAAATTAATGATCGACCTTACTGCACCACATCACTATCGCAAGAAGGACTTCGAGGGAAGTTGTACTTGAGGTGATGTCTAAGCAATGACCACAATTTTAACAAATAGAAATGAATTCTTAGAATCGCATACTCACTACGACCATACCGCCCAATCCAAATTCTTTTGTTATCTCATTTTAAACCATCTCTAGAGAACTTATGAAAATCTGATATGCAAGCCATGCGCGTGGACGCTTTACACATGAAACTCCCACTTCTCAATAGATTAAAATGTTTTATTTAGAAATCTCATCTAACAAACTTATGACAAACAAGGTAAGCAAGCCACGCTGTGGACGCCACTCACAAAGCGTATCACTTTGTTTAGAGATCAAAAGTGGAGGTCTTGACATTTTAATTTTTAAAATTAATATGTCGGGTTACTTGCTTAGTCTTTTGTTTCAAAAGGTTTGTCCATACAGATCACGTAATCCTAGCATGCTTTTCTATAGAACTCAACATATAAAACATGCTCGTAGAATTCTAAAATATGCTTGAAAAACGCGATATATCTAGCATGCGTACTATGCTCATCCAAACACGAAAACATATAACATGTTTATCTACGTAATTAAACATACATAGCATGCTTCGATAATTTAAACATCCACGACATGCTTTGAACGATAAAAATAAAATAAAATCGCTCATCGCGCTCAATCGTGGACCCCAGATTTCCCCGCCTAATTTATTACATAAATTTGCAAAGTATGATCTTGAAACTCGAAAACGGCCACGCAGTACACCGGCACGGACCGATTCGCCAAAATTGGATTTGGGCCAAAAATCGAAAACGGGCCGATCATCGAAAGGGCGAACTGGTCGAAAACTGAACCGGGTCAAAATTTCGATCCGGGACGAAAATTGGGTCGTACGAACCGGTGGTCGGCCCAAAACAAACGGGCCGGGTCAAGATATAGCACCGGGCTGTCCGCTAGGCACAACCCATGCGCGCGCCAAAGCCCACCACCCGCACAACGCCGCCACGCCGCCGAGAGGTCGCCGAGCAGGCGGACATCCGCACGCTGAAACGCGCGCCCGCCTTACCCGCACCGCCGAAATCCGGCGCTGAGGTTTCCGCGACGAGAATCACGCCCTCGCTGCCGCCCGATGCATCCGAGCCGCCTACGCGCGGCTCGCCGAGGTGCTCGCGCAGACGCACATCTCGCTGGCCGCCGCCGCGCGACCCGCCGAGGTCGCCGAGACGCCAGGCACCGCCGAGCGCCCGCCGAGGTTTCCACGCCCAATCTCACGCCGAGGCCGCCGAGAATCCCGCCGCACGATGCGCGACCACGGCCGAGCGCTCGCGCGCCGCCGGCGCAACTGCAACGCTGGCGCGCTGCGCCGCCGCGCCGCGCCGCCACGATCACGTGAGCACCGCGAGCGCCGCTCGAGGTTTCGCACCCGCCGAGGCGTGCCGAGGCCTTACGCGATGTTCGCGTGCCCGCACGCCGGGCCGCCGAGCTTACGACCCCGCGCGCCTGTAACCCGCCACGCACACGCCGACGCCCCGCCCGCCGATGCCACCGAACGCGCGCACGCGCCGAAAGGCCGCGCCGCACCGCGCATCGATTTTCCGGTGAACTCCGCCGCCTCATTCTTCGTGCTTGCTTTCGTTTTTTTACGTATAAGATTTACCGAAAAATCTAATCTAACCACGGATTTTCTCGTGGTGCAAAACAAAATCCGACAAAATAAAACAAGCCACGATGAACGACGTATTCAAAATTAATTAATTGCGCACGTTATAATCAAACGTGAATTAATCCAATGAGCTAAGATAATCGATCCCGTGCTCGATACCAATTGTTGGGAAATCGATTTTAACCTCTCCCGAGGATCTATCTCGATGTTTAATTCACCACACATCGATTATACGCCTAGCATGCACGCAGGGTTTTCAACACGTGTTTACCGTGAATCCCGTGAATCTGTGGTAGAACGGATCAAGACTCGTGCTTTGATATTCGGACTGATCCCATTTGCCTAAACTCCAATGCCGAGTGAGGACAATCTATGGAGAGTGCTTTAGAAATTCGCCTTCTTCCTTCTTACACAGTTTTCGAAAATTCTCACTATATCACTATAGTAATTCTCGAAAATTATGGTTAAGCATTAACCTTGATTTTCTCTCTAACCTTATATTTATAATGCAACCCTAAACCCTATCAAGATAGGATTTATGCATATTGATAACTTTTATTAAAGAGTTATTATATGACCTTTTTGATGATAATATCCTTGAGTTTATCGGGTTCTGTTCGTTGGTTTGCTGTTTTGTTATATGTTTATGTTATGTTTGCGTGTGTATGTGTGAAGGATTGAGTCAGGAGAATTTAAAGGGTTTTTAATTGCATTTATGCATTATTTAATTAGTTATGGCATGTAGCAGGAAGAGCGGCAGAAAAGACAAGGCTGAAGTCCGCTGAGTCAAAGTCAAGCTCCAAGTTGAACGCGCAAGCAAGGCCGAACTCGTGAGTGAACCTGACTTCGATGTACGAGGAAGGATTGAACGGAAAATGCTGAAAAATGCGGGAGCAGAGTCGAACTACAAGGACTAAGTCAAAGCTCAGGAAAAGTGAAAACCGAAGAGGCTGGAGCGAAGTCTGGAAGCCGAGCTCAAGACTACCGAGCTCAAGACTCAAGCTCTTCGAGCTCATGAGCGTAACCGAACTCGTGAAAGAAAGAGAATGAGCCGAGCTCACAATAAGCCGAGCTCAATGATTGAAAAGTTCGCAGTGTGAAGACGACCGACACTAAAACTCGTAAGAGAGGTCGGACTCGTAGTAAGATCGACTCTTAGTCGAGCTCGAGAATGATGACCGCAACTGAGATCGGATTTGTGAACGAAGTCATCAAAGGTCGAGCTCGGAAGAAAGGAAAGAAAAGCAGGCGATGTCACGACGCCGAGCTCATAGACGTGAGGACTGACCTTTATTTGAGGTCGAGTTTGTAAGGGTTGAGTTCGGATGCGAGGTCTTCATCAGGAGGGACGAGCTCGGGCCTGTGCAAACTGAGTAGAGGAGCTCGTATTAGCAGATGAAGCCGCTTATGAAAGAAACGAAGAAGAGATTTGCAGGACCACAGCCACGTGGCGGCTGGCCACGACAGCATAAAGGACGCGCGTCTTGCCAGAGCCAACGGAAAAAGAAAGGATCAGTGGATGAAGGGTTTGCAGGTGCCTAGTCTGTACACCTAAAAAGTGTCAGAGTTGGTTATTAAAAGGGAGGCGACAATCAGGAGATTATTCATTATTCAGTATCTGGAAGAGGGAATCAGAGGGCAACGCCTTGGAGAAGAAGCTATCGGAAGAGGCGACGATCCAAGGAGGAGCACGTGATTCCGACGAGTATTAACTTTGAATCTCGAATTCTTTTTACTTTGCTATGGCATTTGTGTATTTGAATTCTGTTGCATAGCTCGCTATGAGCTAAATTTGTAGGACTTGATCTTATGATGAAACCCATGCTCGTGTGACGAGCTCCGTTTTCTGCTTATCTTGTTAAGTTATTATCGTTTTCTTGGCGATTATTTATCTTGCTTGTGATTGATCACCATGGGTGAGATTTTAGCTCTATGATTTCTGGGAAGCTCTCATAGAGTGGAAAACAAGAAAGTGACGCAAGAACATGATTTAAATATTATGTGTGTGAATAGCATAGAATATGTGTTTGCTTTATGTGACATTAATGAATGGAATGGTAGAGATACTCTTAAAGTGCTTCGTATAGGAATATGTTGACGAGCTTAAAGGGTTTAATCTTAGATTTGGAAAATGCTAAGAATCGGATGATTTCATATCATAATAACGAGGCAAAGATAAATGTCAAGCGTGGCGAGTACGAGCATGGGTGGAATCAAGTGATCAAGTCCATTTTCCTCTTAATATCAGCTTTGTTAATCATAAATTGTCTCGAAATTTCACCTTGTCTCGTGTAAAAGTTCTCTTTAATTGTTTCTCTCATAATCACAAACAAATTGTATTCGACGTGGTTTAAAAAGTGCGCTCCTCGTGGATTCGATCTCGAATATTTCCGATATTACTTGTTGATTACGTGCACTTGCGTAATATTGTGTTGCATACATTTAATAGCTTAACAACAAGTTTTTGCGCGCTGTCGGGAACGCTAATTATAAATTACGCTGATATTTCAACTTTGTTTTGTGTTTATTTCTATTAGTGGTTAACTCATATTTCTCTCAGGTGAATCGTGTTTCGACCGTGGTATATGCGTAAAACCAAGGCGCAAGTATTGTACCCGCTAGATCCGTAGATTGAACGCACCTTCCGCCGAGAAAGACGACATCAAACATCCGTAGAGCGCAAGCCAAATGGCCGCACTAAGCGGTAATGGGAATAATGGAGGAATGCCATAGTCATCGCCGATGACCGGAAAGGGTATACGTGATCACGCTAACCCCTGCATTTAATGAGCTAAACCGAATAACCGCACCGAGGTGCAAGCGAACCGCTCGAAATGGGCCGCTTATGTTCCGTATGCTCCAAACAAGGGGTAGTTCAGTGGGCAAGCCACGAGGATCCACATCTCCACCTTCGGTCGCTCCCGGAGGTCACCGACTCATTCAAGTTGCCGGTGTTTCGGCCGGTTACCGAGACTTCGGTGCTCCCTTTCTCGCCACGAGATCGTGCAAAAGCATGGTTGAATAATATTCCATTCCATCACTGACTCTATCACTTCATGGAACGAGCTCGATGAAAATTCTTGATGAAGTATTTCCGCCACGAAGAATGCAAGATTCGAAATGACATCATGTCGCTCCAACAGTAATGATGATGAATCAGATGCGAGGCATGGAACATTATAAGGAGATGCTACGGAAATGCCCTCACCACGACATTCCGCATCGCATTCAACTTGAGACCTTCTATAATGGGCTAAATGCGCCCACACGCTTGTTGCTCGACGCCCCGCAAATGGAGCTATTCTCTAAATCCTACAATGAGGCATATGAGATATTGGAAAGGATCGCTAATAACAATTGTCAATGGTCCAATTCTCGAGTTCCAATGGGAAGAAATATGTTGCGGTGTTTTGAAGTTGATGCCTCGACGGCACTAACTGCTCAAGTGACGCCTATGAGCAATATGTCGAAAGGCTTGCAAATAGCCAATCCAAATGCTCGCTTACAAGTGTTCCAAAGGTCGCACCCACAATGCAAGTAAACGAAGTGTCGTGTGTTTACTGTGGGAAGGGACATACTTTTGATAGTTGTCCATCAAATCCAGCTTCGGTATGCTACATGGGAAACCAGAATGGCCAACGGAATAATCCGTATTCACAATCATATAATCCTGGGTGGAGACAACATCCTAATTTTTCGTGGAGAGGACAAGGAGTCGAAACAAGTGGTGGTGGAAATTTTGAGAAAACACATATCCACAAAATTTCCAACCGGCAAAGATCAAGCCGCCCACACCCCAAGTCTATCAAACTTTGATGAAGGAGTATATGGCTAAGACAGATGCAGAATCCAAGGGCACCCACTTCGCCACGGAATTTGGAAGTTCAGATCGACAATTAGCCACCGAGATGAGAAATAGGCCACTGGTAATCTCGCCAAGTGACACGGAAACCCTTGAAAGATAAAGAACATGTCAAGGCCGTTACTCACGTAAGTGGAAAGAAATGCACGAAACCGAATCACGAACCAAGAAGAAGGCGAGTCCTCAAACACTAAAAGCAACTGGTAGAAGTGGAAGCTCCAAAGAAACCCTTGATGCCGAGAAGCCTTCCGAGGTGAAACCACCGCCGAGTCAATGGACGAGGTGGTTTATCGACCACCACCACCTTTCCCGAAGGTTGAAAAGAAACAAAGATACTCGCCGAGATTTCTAGATATCTTGAAATAGCTGCACATTAATATTCCATTGGTGGAAGCACTAGAAGAAATGCCAAATTATGTGAAGTTCTCAAGGATATCCTAACAAAGAAGAGACGCCTGGGAGTTCAAAAAGGGCAATCGATCGAGAGCAAGAGTACCATGTTAAAAAGCAAGATTCCATCCAAGTTGAAAGATCCGTGGAGTTTCACAATTCCATGCTCAATTGGAGGTCGCGACGCTGGTCGTGTTTCATGTGATCCGGGAGCGAGTATAAACTTAATGCCGCCTCAATATTTAGGAAGCTCGATAGAGAAGCTCGCCCACAACAAAGGACCCCGCAATTGGAAGATCGGTTCATGGCTCATCCCAAGGAAAAATTGAAGATGTGCTAGTAAAGGTTGATACATTCATTTTTCCCGTGGACTTCATCATATCGATTATGAAGCGCACCACGTTGCCTATTATTTTGGGACGCCCTTTCCTCGCAACAGAAGAACTCGATTGATGTCCAAAAAGGCGAACTCACAATGAGAGTAAATGATCAAGGTTACTTTCAATGTTTTCAATGCTATGAAGACTCGACGAAGTGGAGGAATGCTCTGTAATACAAGTATTAGAGCAGTCGTCGTCGAAAAGATGCTAGAACACTCGGCTCGATTCAAGACAAGGAGAATGAATATGCCGACCTCCCGGAGTTAGAGCAAGAAACGGGCTACCTCAAGATCCTCTAATAAGAGATCCGTCAAGTGCCACCGCAGACGCCCGAGCTCCGAGTCACTGGGCTCGCAGATCGGCCCGTCTGTATCCAAACCTTCGATAGACGAACCTCCAATACTTAGTCTCGAAAACTTTGCCCAACCACCTGAAATATGCTTATCCGGGCGAGGGACAAACTCTTCCAAGAATCATTTCAACAAGGCCGAGCTCGACAAAGAAGAATCTCTCATTACAGTGCCGCAAAATACAAGAGAGCTATTGATGGTTAATTGCCGACATCATGGATCAACCGGCTCTATGTATGCACAAGATATTGTTGGAAGATTGCCGAGCACTTCCATAGAACACCAACGCCGCCTTAATCCAAACCATGAAAGAGGTGTTGAAAAGGAAGTTATTAAATGGCTAGATGTCAAATCATTTATCCGATCTCGACAGCTTCTTGGGCGAGCCCTGCAAGTGTGTTCCTAAAAAGGAGGAGTTACGTTGATTTCTAATGATCGGCAGAGTTAATTCCAACTCGGTGATAACGGGATGGCGGTTTGTGTGGATTACGTAAAATTAAACACGGCTACTAGGAAAGACCATTTTCCTCCGCCATTCATGGATCAAATGCTTGATAAACTCACCGCAAGCGAGTTCTTCTGCTTCCTAGACGGGTATTCTCGTTATCATCGATCGCCATTGCACCCGATGATCAACACAAAACCACCTTCACTTGTCCCTACGGCACTTTTGCCTTTAGAAGGATGCCTTTTGACTCAGAATGCCCCAATGACATTCCAACGCTGCATGATGGCCATCTTCTCGATATGGTGGAGAAGTCACTGAAATCTTCATGGATGACTTCTCCGTATTTGGGGATACTTTGAGGTATGCCCGGTAACTTGGGAAGGTCTTGAGCGTCATGAGGCAACGACTTGGTCTCAATTGGGAAAATGCCATTTCATGGTACAAGAGGCATAGTGCTAGCCATCACATATCCAAGAAGGGATCAAGTGGACATAGCCAAGATCGGTGATAGATAAACTTCCACCCCTACCACCGTAGGGGGTGCGTAGTTTCTTGGGACATGCAGGATTTTACAGAAGGTTTATAAAGGATTTTTCAAAAATTTCTAAGCCACTGTGTGCCTTGCTGGAGAAAAATAGCCACTTCGAGCTCACCCCTAATGTCCGCGCTTGACGCTTTGAAACAAGCTCTAGTGACAGCCCAAGAATCATTGGACCGAACTGGTCATTACCTTTCGAGGTTATGTGCGACGCTAGTGACTTCGCAGCAATGGGGGCGTGGCCGGGTCAAAGAAAGGAGAAGATATTCCACTCCATCTATTATGCTAGCAAAACGCTGGTGGAAGCTCAAATAAATTACACCACTACGGAGAAGGAGTCGCTAGCGAGTGTTCGCCAGGAAAATTTAGAGCCTACCTGTGGGTTCAAGGTGATTGTTTACACGATCACGCGCGATAAGATATCTTTTCGCCAAGAAAGATGCCAAGCCACGGTTAATCCGTGGATCTTGCCGCTACAAGAATTTGATCCGAGATTAGAGATGTAAATGGACCGAGAATCAAGTAGTCGACCATTTATCTCGATTGCCTACAACATCGGGCGATGAAACTCATGCCCAAATTCGTGACGCTTCCTCGATGAACAATTGATGAGCATGCGGCACAGTAGTACACCTTAGTATGCAGACTTTGTCAACTTGTTGGTCTGTGGAATGCTGCAGCCCGAACTCTCATTTCAACAGAGGAAAAGGTTCCTCTCTGAGGTCAGACATTACTTTTGGGATGAACCATTCTTGTATAAACGCTGTGCCGATGGGTTGATGAGACGATGCGTACCACATGAAGAGATGGAATCAATTCTAGAGGGATGCCATGCTACTCCATATGGCGGTCATTTTACGGGACAAAGAACGGCGGCCAAGGTTTTACAATCAAAGTTATTTCGCCAACCTCGCTTAAAGACGCCCACACCTTCGCAAAGACGTGATGATGTCAAAGAGTGGGAATATATCTTCCTAATGAGATGCCAATGAATTTCATTCTAGAAATTGAACTCTTCGACGTGGGGCCTCGATTTCATGGACCGCTCCCACCTCATTTGCAACCTCTACATCCCGGTGGCGGTTGATTATGTATCTAAATGGGTAGAGGCGTGGCTAGCCCCACCAATGACGCGAAGGTTGTTATCAAATTCTTGCAAAAGAACATCTTCACGCGGTTTGGTACTCCTCGCGCGATTATTAGTGATGAGGGCACATATTTTGTCAACAGGGCTGTGTCAGGGTGCTGTTCTAGCAAAGTACAATGTCAGACACAAGGTGGCTAATGCATATCATCCTCAAACAAATGGTCAAGCCGAGCTTTCAAATAGAGAGATAAAAAGTATACTGGAGAAGGTGGTGAACCCAGGTCGAAAGGATTGGTCCATATGCTTGGACGATGTCAGATGGGCCTACTGTAATGCCTTTCAAGACACCTTTAGGGATGTCTCCGTATCGGATGGTTTATGGAAAGCTTGTCATCTCCCTTCGAACTTGAACATCGAGCCTATCACGCGATAAAGAAACCGAATTTTGAGCATAAGGTCACGGAGAGGCCCGCTTGTTACAAATAAGTGAAATGGATGAATTCTGTGGTTTGCTTATGAGAATGCCAAGTTGTACAAGGAAAACCAAGAGATGGCATGATAACAATATCTTGCGCCGTGAGTTCTCGCGGGTCGCAAGTGCTATTGTTCAATTCAAGGTCGAGGCTTTTCCCCGAAAGTCAAGTCACGATGGTCGGGTCCCTTCACACCTCCCGGTAGCACCCCACGGTGCTATCACATTACAAGAAGGAACATCAGCCGTGAATTCATGGTGAATGGACAGCGTGTCAAGACTATTGGGGTGGCGAGGTCGCTCGTGAGAAGACCTCGATGACCTCAAGGACGCTGACCGAGGTATCTCGGGTCGCCATGGCGAGCGTGCGCTTGCAGCCCTCGTTGTTTTGTTTGTAAATATTTGTTTTATTTCTCGCTTTGTCTCGTTGTTTGTGTGTGATAATAAATTGCCTTAGCTTTGTTAAAAAAAGATGCAGAGTTTGTTCTAAAATGGTATGTGACATTTGATCGCAGTGTGGTACATACGCATCGGGCGTAAATTCGAGCATGGTGCTAGTTGTTGTTCCAAGAATGGGCTTGCAGAAAGAGCAAAAGTGAAATAGGAGTGCTATTTTGGTAAAAGAGCGGGAAAAATTTGGTTGACATTTGGGTTTGGAAGACCGCGCCTTTTTCCCTCCTTCTTTATATTCTGTCAATTTTCTTATTTCCAATTTTGCTTCACCTTTGCTCTCACTTCTCACGCCCACCTTCTCGCTTCCTCAAAACTTTGATCTCTAAATTTAGTTGTTTTCATCTCCTCTCGCTAAATTTGCATTATGCGGAGATTTAGCAATAGGGTCGGGAGGCAGTGGCACGTATAAGCAATGACTTTGCCACGCCTATCGTCATATCAGACGCCGAGTTGTCATCGGAAGATTCACCGGTTCTCCACAAGATGTCGTGCCTTCTTCATCGAAAAGAAAAATTAGTCGTAGCGACAAGGGTAAGGCCAAGATAGTGGAAGCAGATGAGCCGAGGATATTCAAGGCAAGAAGGCGAGGGTGGACAAACCCCCCTCAGCAAAGGCAGGACGTTCAATCGACGCCATCCCCAAATTTTGAGCTCATGGTGGGTTTGAGAGTTTTAAGCGCCACCAAACCTAGGCATCTTTGGATATAAAAAGGTTTTCAGAAATCAAAGGAAACCCCGATGTTCGTGATAGAGCCGATTTCATTAAATGGACGGGCAACATGTGCAAGAATTCCACCTCCACCCATTACACCCTTGGTTAAAGAGTTTTATGCAAATATCACGCCTTTGCCAAATAAGGAAGGTTTGTCTGTCAGGTAGGGTAAGTTGGTGGTTTTATCTCCAAAACCATTAATGATTTTTATGAATTGGAGAACGAGGTGGATGATGCTTTCTCCGCCATGAAGAGGGCCCTTCACCGATGATTTAGAAGAGGCACTTAGATCGACGTCTGTCAAGGCACGTAACGGGCGGTTTCCACACGGGTGTCGCCCATTAAAGTTGCATCATTAAAATTTGAGGCTCATGTCCGCTCCACTTCATTAAAAGTCGGATTTTGCCCACCACCCATGATACCACCGTGTCGGAAGAACGGATGTTATCTCGCATTTTCACCGAAGGTCCAGAAATGTGGGCGCCCAAATCGCGCGAGGTGGACGAATGTCGAACAAGGAAGAAGGGCCGATCGCTCTTCCCTTCTCTCGACACTCAATTGTGCATAAAGGCCGGGTGCCTTTCGGGATGATGAGGATCGCCTCGCTGAGAAAGCTTTCATAGATATCAAGACTTTGATGCATCGTCATGGTACGCTCAAGACCCAACCTCCCGCCCGCAAGTTGGTCTACTCCGCCCATACCGACCTCATCCGAGCTCATCGTTCTGACATGCGTATGCATCCGCTGCAAGTCCAAGCCCTCATGCTTCGATCCGCCGCAGAGAAGACGCCTAAGCATTTTTGGTCGCATCGTCGTAAACGAGATCGATATCGGAGGATAGCCTCGTGTCATTATTCACGGTAAATCTACCACCTTCCCTAATTCCCACATCGGGTATTCCAAGCTCGGCCTCTACCTTCGGATTTTGATTCTATCACCGGGCCGAGAAAGAGAAAACACAAGGCCGACCCGAGCTCGGTTCAGAAAGAATGTGGCCCAAGTCGACTCACCAACCGACCGACCGCCGCCTAAGCGAGGCTCGGCACCAAATGCCCCATCTCGATGAAGTCGCACTCGACCGAGGCCGAGCTGGTCGTGTCTCCCGAAACCGGCTATTTCGCCGCTACCACCCCATCTACACACGCCTCCTACTCCTTCGGTTCTCCCAGGTGTAGGCTAGGGCGCTTTCTAACTCAATCCTTGTGTTTTGTGTTGCGCTTTGTTTGTGTTCGCTTTTTAAATTTCGGTCGGTGTTTTGTGATGTTTGTTCTGCTTGTTCAATAAAAGCATGTGATTATGTTTTCGATGATTTCTAAGGATGATGTTCGGTGGCAAGGGATAGCTTTATGATGTCAACTGCTTTGTTTATATTGTGATCTTTGGTACGACTTATTGCTTGTCCGGTTTTTACCCTTATTTTATGGGTGTACTCTATTAATTCGGTATTAGCATATTAGTTCCTATAGGATTAACCATCGATCGGTGAATCTTAATCGCTTACGATTTTGTATGAGTGTCTGCTTTTATATTGGGTCAGACTCCCTGAGACAATATACATGAGTGTGTCAACATGGATAGGATGTAGGCCCTTTTGGATCAATTGTGCCTTTCTAGCCTTCCCTAATATGATATTTTCCTAGGTCCCCTTGAGCTTACAAGCTTTTTCTTTCTTGCATCCGCTAAATATTCTCCTGATACCCGCATACATTACTCCTTACCCTTCACTTTGGGCATGCCTATTTGTGGTTCAGCCTCATATTTATAATAGTGCCCGTAGTAATCTCTATGTTAAGATAACATTGTCTCACCCTCATTTTGTATAAGTCTCAACATTGGGGACAATGTTATGTTCTAAGTTTGGGGTGGGCGAGGTAAAGTAACCTCGGAGTCGAGGGTGAAAGTAAAATTACCTCGAGTCGAGGGTGAAAGTAAAATTACCTCGAAGTTGAAAAAAAAAGTAAAAAGTAAAGGAAAAATAAGTATATAGCGGAGAGGATAAGACTAAAAAGGTGAAGATCGCGGGTCTCTCAGAAAAGAAAAGAGAAATGGCAGGATAGTTGGAACCAAGAACGAGTTAGGTGCCCAGTGTTTTGAGCCACATTATCCCAAACAATCCTACCACACCCAAGCCTAACATTATAAGTCGTTAAAGACCCACCGATCCAAAGATTGATGACACTCATGTTAGTGGAGAGGGGGTTGACCGAACTGAATTGTGGAGACATTTGTGCACTTGATAATCAAAGCATGGTCATATTAAGAAGAACTAAGTTATGGGAAGATTCATGTAGTGGCTAATGTGTTATATACCTGTTGATATCTGAAGGGCGACATCCTTGCAATACGAGGTGATTGACCAGACTTGCAATGAGAAGAACTGAATGATTCATTTTCTTTGAAAGAACCATGACTGAAAGCGACATCCTTAGCTGATTAAGTCATCATCTTCGCTATCGCCGAGAGCATTTTCAACATCGCTTGTTTTTGTGGGTGTGTTTTTGTTGTGTAATGTAACATCACCGAGGAAGAGAAATGAGCTAAGTTTAGGGTGTGATAACTCTTATTAAAGAGTTATTATATGACCTTTTTTATGATAATATCCTTGAGTTTATCGGGTTCTGTTCGTTGGTTTGCTGTTTTGTTATATGTTTATGTTATGTTTGCGTGTGTATGTGTGAAGGATTGAGTCAGGAGAATTTAAAGGGTTTTTAATTGCATTTATGTGTTATTTAATTAGTTATGGCATGTAGCAGGAAGAGCGGCAGAAAAGACAAGGCTGAAGTCCGCTGAGTCAAAGTCAAGCTCCAAGTTGAACGCGCAAGCAAGGCCGAACTCGTGAGTGAACCTGACTTCGATGTACGAGGAAGGATTGAATAGAAAATGCGGAAAAATGCGAAAGCAGAGTTGAACTACAAGGACTAAGTCAAAGCTCAGGAAAAGTGAAAACCTAAGAGGCTGGAGCTAAGTCTGGAAGCCGAGCTCAAGACTATCGAGCTCAAGACTTTTGAGCTCATGAGCAGAACCGAACTCAGGAAAGAAAGAGAACAGAGCCGAGCTCAATGATTGAAAAGTTCGCAAAGTGTGAAGACGACCTCGACACTAAAACTCGTAAGCGAGGTCGGACTCGTAAGTAAGATCGGACTCTTAGCTGAGCTCGAGAATGATTACCGCAACTGAGATCGGATTTGTGAACGAAGTCATCAAAGGTCGAGCTCGGAAGAAAGGAAAGAAAAGCAGGCGATGTCACGACGCCGAGCTCAGACGTGAGGACGGACCTTTATGTGAGGTCGAGTTTGTAAGGGGTTGAGTTCGATCGCGAGGTCTTCATCGAGAGGACGAGCTCGGGCCCGCAAACTTAGTAGAGGAGCTCAGATAGCGCCTGCCGCCGCTTATGAAAGAAATGAAGAAGAGATTTGCAGGACCACAACCACGTGGCGGCTGGCCACGACAGCATAAAGGACGCGTCTTGCCAGAGCCAACGGAAAAAGAAAGGATCAGTGGATGAAGGGTTTGCAGGTGCCTAGTCTGTACACCTAAAAAGTGTCAGAGTTGGTTATTAAAAGGGAGGTGACAATCAGGAGATTATTCATTATTCAGTATCTGGAAGAGGGAATCAGAGGGCAACGCCTGGAGAAGAAGTTATCTCAAGAGGCGACGATCCAGGAGGGGCACGTGATTCCGGCGATTGAGTATTAACTTTGAATCTCAAATTTTTTTACTTTGCTATGGCATTTGTGTATTTGAATTACATTGCATGACTCGCTATGAGCTAAATTTGTAGGACTTGATCTTTGATGAAACCCATGCTCATGTGACGAGCTCAGTTTCACGCTTATCTTGTTAAGTTATTATCGCTTTCTTGGCGATTATTTATCTTGCTTGTGATTGATCACCATGGGTGAGATTTTAGCCTATGATTTCGGAAGCTCTCATAGAGTGGAAAACAAGAAAGTGACGCAAGAACATGATTTAAATATTATGTGTGAATAGCATAGAATATGTGTTTACCTTATGTGACATTAATGAATGGAATGGTAGAGATACTCTTAAAGCCCTTCTAATAGGAATATGTTGACGAGCTTAAAGGGTATAATCTTAGATTTGGAAAAATGCTAAGAATTGGATGATTTCATGTCATAATAACGAGGAAAGATAAATGTTGAAGCGTGGCGAGTACGGAGCATGGGTGGAATCAAGTGATCAAGTCCATTTTCCCTCTTAATATCAGTTTTGTTAATCATAAATTGTCTGAAATTTCACCCCGTCTCGGTGTAAAAGTTCTCTTTAATTGTTTCTCTCTCATAATCACAAACAAATTGTATTCGACGTGGTTTAAAAAAGTGTGTTCCCTATGGATTCGATCTCGGAATATTTTCTTATATTACTTGTTGATTACGTGCACTTGCGTAATATTGTGTTGCATACATTTATATCCAACAACACATATCTAATAAATATAATCTTATCACTTAAGATAGAGAGATCGTCGAGTCCCTGGGACTCTATAAGGAGGGGCGAAAATCACTAAGCTCCAGCCCTGGACGGGCCAAACCAGGGATCAAATGCAAGGAATAAAGATGGCCTCAAATAAATTAATTATCTTATGTTCAAATTTGTAACATAAATTAATTCATAAACATTTATTCATGCCACTAGAGAATAAATGTCGACTTACCCTTTATTACCGAAGGTGAGTCGGACTTGCACTTAGACTTTACGAATCCCGTATTTAAGATATCTTCGTCCATTAATTATTTACGCTGCTCGATCGCTTAAAATAATTAATATCTTTAATTCCTTAAGTAGTATCACTCAACCTTATTATTGTACTTGAGATAACTCAACCCGCAGGTTTAGTACAATAAACCTTTGAGCTCCTTAAGGGACGCCATCATCCTAAACGGATACGGTGACTGATACGTATAACTAGCATGACATACAAGCACCGCCACCACCCAATTTGCAGAGAGTCTGGGTTATCTCATGTAACCTTCACCCATAGCAAGTCAAAGTGATGGTCAACAACTCATACTCACCTAATACCTTATCGAGATTTAGATCAACGTAAGTCTCCGAGATCTGTGTTCTTAACGACGGTCGATAGAAGAACTCATCTCATCGTGATCCATCAATACGCCGAGACGCATCAAAGATAGACAAGCAACCAAGTCAAGTCACTTCTTATCTATACAAGAGCTTATACCGACAACTCGTCCTCAAGTTGTCTCGGCCAGATACTTTTATATCTCATTAAGCTCGACCAATCATATGTACTCGTGATCTACAACACAATCGTATGATCTAACTTATATACGAGATAAAGGGACATACATATGCAATCAAGTAAACAATTCGTAGAGGAGATTGTAATAGTGGTAACAGAAATATTGTATACAAGCTCAACCAAACCGCTTTCAAGATACAAATCCAACAGTAATATGATCTACGGTCTCATTTTAACCATTTAGGTTAAATGTCGAACTTATACTAACGTCTTTCGATAAAATGATTTCAATTATGAAATCGTTTCTCACAATTGAGATATTCTTATAAATTTAATACGTTTTACACGTATTAGTGTATTTATTCAACGTATTTCATACTTTTAGACTTAAGTCAACGTTTTTGACTTTTCTTAACACATTTTCGAATTATTCACATATTTGATAACTAATTTCCATATAAATCGATTTCCAATCGATTTCTTATCATAAAACCCTAATTCTCGATTTTCACGTTAATCAATAAACATGATCAATATTTTACTTTAATAACACCGACTTATACATTACATATTATTTTCACCTCTAACGTTATTTAATATAACGTTTAGTAAATAAACATAGTATACTATACTTCTAAAATCCCATAAATTCTTAGTAGGTCTACAATATTTCCTAAGCATATAATATATGATTTTCTTGATAACATTAATTTAAAACCTCTAATTCTACACTTTAAGCTCTCGCCTTTATACAATTAATTCTCAAACTTCTTCCAAAATTCTTCAATTCATATAATACACTATATTATCATATGATCATTAATATGTATTAACATTAGCTTTAGGAAAATTGGACATCACCTTTCTATACCTTATAGCTCACGGTTTTTTTACACAAATATACCCAAACATTTTTCTAAAATTTCAATAAAATTCCACAATACCTAATTATCATCCTATATCATTAATACATCATAATATCCAAACATTACAACCTACATATCAATATACCCAAACATATACCTCTCGAAATTTTTTAAATACATGAACATGCATTTTCTAAAAATTCTATTAAATTCACATATCACTAAATCAAGGCTCTAGATCAATAATATACTATAATATCACTTAAACATAATTTGTACATTAACATATGAATTCCAAGAATTTTTGGTAATCATAAAATTTTTGCATACAATTTCTAAAAATTTCCAATAATTCACAAAGAGCTCCTTTACTATCATATATCATAAATCCATCATCGATTGAACCTTATCGATTTTCGATCACTATCATAAAAATTATAACATAATTAACTTGTAATTTAAATCACCAATATGAATCATATACATCATGCTAAACATAATTAATGAACAACTAACATGATAGCATAATTTATCCTATTTTTCTCATTAAGAACCTAAGCATATATATTAAAATCTAACGGTTGGAAATCGAAAATTTTAACGTATAAAAATAGTTCGTTCGATTCCTAACCTTTTCACCGGCTTTGATTTTTGATGCAAAGGATTTTGTATCAAGGCTTTGGTGAATTAAAAATGAAGAAAACACTCTTTTTCTCTCAAGAAGCTCACGGCAGTGTTGGTTTGGAAAGAGAAAGTGTGTTGTTTTGATTTAATAACTTTACTTAAGTACCAAAGAAAAAGAATAAACACTTAACACCTATTTTCTCTATACTCCCGGTTCACTCATGAAAATTGCAAGCCTTTTAGTTGATGACTCACTCATAATACATCATCACTAGAGTGGGTCATCACTTAGCAAAGTAAATACATCTTACACAATTTTTGAATGAAACAAAATAATCCTACTTTTGATCACACATAGAGACATCGGCTCTCTCTCTTAAGCACACAAGGATGAGTTATTAATTTTGTCTTATACTAGATAAATAATATCTACACATTACCAAATGCAAATACATCATCAAACAAGAATTTAGAAAATCTTCCAACCTATTTAGTCAAATATATATGGCTATCACTCTTCACAAAGTGCCTCCACTGATTCATCTAGTTAATTATCTTGGTTAGTGTGTAATTATCCCACTATTACATAACATGTTGGAAGATAGCAAAATTCATTCATGTTAATACTATTGTACAATTGTTCACGCACTTTGAGTATTAAGTGTCCAACATTTGATTTTCTTGCTATTTATAGATATATAGTACAATATATGTCTTAGATGATAAATTAAATCATAGGAAAATTATTAAAAGATTCATGTGTCAAAACCCTAATTTTGAAATTAGGGTTTTGAAAATTACACATTTTATTCCATAATTATTCCTTAATTCTCTAGCATTGTTTTAATGATAAATAATGCTCTTATAATAAAAAATAATCATAGGAAATTAAATATTATAATTCCTTGATCATTAGACTAAATTTTCTAATCGCTCTAAACGCCGACGTCAAACGCCTCAAAACGCTCATAATCGAACCATCTCAAAAGTTCAAAATAAAGTCGTAATGACTTTATTAATTCATTTTATTAATAAAGGAATTTAATTCTAAGCTTCACACTTAGAAAATTTACGTAATATTAACAATCGATATTAAATTGCCGAAAGAATTTATATAAACTATATCCCTTAATTCACCATCATAAGTGAATATGATATAAGAATTGCTATATCATAAATAGTCGAAATCATTATTCGATAAATTACTAATTCAATTATCGCGACGAAACCCTAATTTACTTAATTTTAATTATCGTAATTAGCCTTTAAAACGCCGGGATATTACATTCTACCCCTTAAAAGAAATTTCGTCCCAAAATTTGCATACCTTAGAAAAATTTGGGGTATCGTTCTTTCATGGCATCTTCAAGCTCTCATGTGGCTTCCTCTTGTCCATGGTGTCTCCACAACACTTTTACTGAGAAATGGACTTGTTTAATCATAAACTTTACGGTCTAGAATAGCCGTAGTTCTTCTTCATAACTCATATCCGGGTTGAGGATCACGTCGTCATGATGGATTACGTGTTTTGGATCGTACACGTACTTTCTTAGTTGTGACACGTGAAATACATTGTGTACATTTCCCAAACTTGGCGGAAGAGCCAATCTATAGGAAACTGGGCCTATTCTTTCTAGGATCTCATAAGGTCCTATAAAACGTGGTCTCAATTTGCCTTTACTCCAAACCTTATAATTCCTTTCGATGGAGAGATTTTAAGAAAGACTTTATCTCCACATTCAAAATGTAGCTCGATCTACGCAGACGTCGGTAAGACTTCGCTCATCTTGAGCTTCTTTATTCTTTACCTAATTTGACTGACGATTTCAATCATCTCACTTCATCGTGTCGTGCCCTAAAATTCTTCTCTCACCTACTTCATCCCAAAGAAAGCGGTGATCGATATTTCTTTCCATATAAGGCTTCATATGGGGCCATATCAATCGTTGCTTGATAACTATTATCGTAGGCAAACTCAATGAGTGGTAAAATATATTCACAACTTGCACCTCGATCCAACACTATCGTTTCAAAGATATCTTCAAGTGTTTGAATCGTCCTTTCGATTTCCCATCGGTCTGTGGATGAAACACTGTGCTAAAATTCAACTTTGTGCCCAATTCTTTTGTAAGCTAACCCAAAATCTCAAGTGAATTTGGAATCTTTATCGACGTGATAGATTTTGGTACCCCATGTATGCATAATTTCTTTTACGCATAACCGGGCTAACTTATCATATCCATGAGTAATTTGAATTGCGTAAAATGTGCACACTTGGTGAGTCTATCCACTACTACCCATATAACAAGTGTTTCTCTTTTCGACTTTGGCAAACCCGTAACAAAATCCATCGCTATTTCATCCCATTTCCATTCGGTATTTCCAAAGGTTGTAACTTCCCATAGGGTCGCTGGTGCAATGCCTTCACTTGTCGACAAACAAGACAAGGTTTCACAAAAGAGGGTATGTCTCGTTTCATGCCTTCCCACCAAAACTTTTCTCGTAAGTCTTGATACATTTTAGTGCTGCCTGGGTGGGCGGTATAAGGAGTATCATGAGCTTCACTCATGACTTCGTTTCGAAGCTCGATATTGTTTGGAATGCATAATCTTTCCTCAAACAATAAGGCATTGTCTGACGCTTCTCTAAAATCTTTCAGCCCTTCAGTTCTTATCTTGACCCTTGTTCTTTCTAACTTTTCATCCTTCCTTTGCTCGTCTATTATCCTTTTTCTCAAATCAGACGTCAATGTGAGTGTAGCAATACGACTCATGATTGTCTCTGGTTGTTCAACCATTTTATTTCCATTCTTTCAAGCTCCTCAACGAGTTTTTCTTCCTTTGTAAAGAGACATCCTAATTTGGATCGATTTTTACGACTCAAGGCATCATCTACCACATTTGCCTTTCCTGGGTGATAATTTATACCACAGTCGTAATCCTTTACCAATTCGAGCCATCTTCTTTGCCTCATGTTTAAGTCTCTTTGCTCGAAGAAGTATTTCAAGCTCTTATGATCTGTAAAGATCTCACACCTCACTCCATAGAGGTGATGTCTCCATATCTTTAGTGCATGTACTACTGCTGCTAGTTCCAAGTCATGAGTTGGATAATTCAGTTCATGTGGTCTAAGTTGTCGTGGTGCATAAGCTATCACTTTTCCCTCTTGTATCAACACACAACCTAGTCCGTTCTTAGAAGCATCAGTATAGATTACATACTTTTTGTCTGCTTCTGGAACTGCTAGTACAGGGGCACTAGTTAACTTTTCTTTGAGCTTTTGAAATTACCACATTCCTCACCAAGTAAATTTGATTCCCTTCGAGTAGCGTGTTATTGGCCTTGCTATCTTTGAGAATCCTTCAATGAATCTCCGATAGTAACCACCTAATCCCAAGAAACTTCGATTTCGCTTTAGGTTCTCGGCGATTTCCATCCCTCGCATCGCTTCTACTTTTGCCGATCCACCTTAATTCCTTCTCACGACACAATGTGTCCAAGGAACGCACTTCCTTAAGCCAAAATTCACATTTGCTAAATTTAGCGAAAAGTCGTTCGGACCTTAAGATTTGCAAAACCGCTCTCAAGTTTTCCTTATGTTCTTCTTCATTCTTCTAATAGATGAGAATATCATCTATGAAACTAAGACAAATTTGTCTAAGTATGGTGGAACACTCTATTCATGAGATCCATGAATACGGCTTGGTGCATTTGTCAATCCGAATGGCACAACTATAAATTCATAGTGGCCGATCTTGTTTGGAATGCGCTTAGATACGCCTTCGCCGCACCTTGAGTTGATGATAACTCGACTTGAGATTGATCTTGAGAACATACTTGCTCCTCGAATCGATCAAACAAGTCATCTATCCTCGCAAGTGGATACTTATTCTTGAGTGTCAGTTTATTCAGTTCACGATAATCTATGTACATCCTCAAGGAACCATCTTTCTTCTTGACAAATAAGACAGGTGTTCTCCACCGCGACACACTAGGTCTGATAAAACCTAGATCCAATAGTTCTTGGATTTGGATTTTCAATTTTTCAAGTTCCTTTGGAGCCATTCGATAAGGCACTTTTGACACAAGGGCTGATCCTGGTTCCAAGTCGATGGTGAATTCCAACTGTCTATCAGGGGGTAATCCTGGTAAATTTTCGGGGAAAACATCTGGAAATTCTTGAACAATCTCCACATCTTCAACTTTTATCTCCGTTTTATCTTCTCCATTCAGGTAAACAAGAAATGCGCGACATCCCTTCTTGTTTATCATTATTCTTGCCTTCAGCGCTGATATAATCGGGATCTTCTTTCCCATGTTGATTCTGTGAAAGCTCGTAGCTTCTTGTCCAGGAAAATGGAACGGAATTTTCCTCTCCTTACATAGAATCGTGGAATGGTTTTCAGCTAACCAATCCATTCCTAAGATTATATCTACATCGCCCATAGGTATTATGTTCAAGTTATTCGCTAGAACCTTAAGTGATCCTAGGTTCAACTCTAGGTTCAAGCAAACATGCGTAACAGTCATAATCCCTCCTATGGGTGAAGAGATTCTCATTTCCTGATTCGCTTGTTCAAATCTAAGCTCCAACATATCGACACATGCTCTTGCTATGAAAGAATGTGAAGCACCCGTATCGAACAACAGTATAATAGGTATGTTGAGAAGTTTTCCCATACCTGCCAGGTTTCCCTGGTTCTGTTCATTCTGCCTCCGGCGCAGAGCATAAGCTCTAGCTCGCGCGGTTGAGGCGACATGGTGCTTGCCATTGCTGATTTTGTTGTTGTTGCCGTGGTGCCGCCACGTCGACGTTCTTTGCTGCGGGTTGTTGCCGCTGTCGTTGTTCTGCCGCCGAGGTTGGGGCTGATATTGAATAGCCCTGAGTGGTTGGGCATGGCCTGGCTGGTTCGGCCTTCCCGTTACTCCCGGGCGTATCCCTGGGCAATCATTAACATAGTGGCCCTTCACACCACACTTAAAACAACTGCCACTGCCCGCTAAGCACATTCCTTTGTGAATTTTTTGGCATTTTGGGCAAGGAAGAGCCCTCATCTGCTCTTGTGGACCTCCCATTGGAGGGGAAAAGACTGGCCTTTTCCATCCTTGCCCTTGAGGTGCCACGTTCCCTTGCCATGGCCGCTTGTTGTTAACGTTTCCAAAATTTCCTCGGTTATTGGTATTAAAATTCCCTCCCATTTCCTCTTACCCTTGTCCACTGTATTATGTGTCTGAGCTTGTGCTGGCTTATCCTCTGGCATAGCTACCTCAATATCCAAAGCCCGACCAAGAGCTTCAGTGTATGTCAAATCTCCATGACTGGCGAGAGACATCCTTGTCCCCGGCCTTAGACCAGATCTAAACTTTTCCGACATTTTCATGTCCGTGCTCACTTGATCAGGAGCATATCTTGACATATCGCAAAAGGTGCGATCATACTCCGTCACATACATCTTTTCCTGTTTCAAATTGAAGAATTCATGTTCCTTCCTCTTCCTATAACTTTTTGGGATGTATTTCTCATACATCTCCCTTTTGAAATCATCCCAAGTAAAATCATCCATCTGTTCTGGTGTTAAAGTTTTCCTTCTAGCTTCCCACCAGAAGTCAGCAGGTCCAGTGAGTTGGAAAGTAATACATGATAGTCGCTCTTGCGCTGTACATCGTAGAAAATCGAAAATTCTTTCCATTGTTCTTATCCATTGTTCTACATCGTCCGGACTTCCCTTTCCATTAAAAGAAGGTGGATTCTGCCTAAGGAAAAGCTCTTCTATCCTACGATCAGGTGGAGGTGGGGGTGGTAGTGGTATATCCTCATTTTCCTGTACTGGAATTCTACCCCTTCCTCTACCTCTTCCTCTTCCTCTTCCCCTAACTCCCTGCTCAGGATCTCGTCTCGGCGGCATTCTGTTATTTAAAACATACAATCAACATCGCATATTACTATCACAATTTAAACATATATATAACATCCTATATAATCTTATCATAAAACAGCTTTAATAAAACCATTCATCCTTGTCATACTCATTTTTGTCGCAAAAGCCCATCTAGGGTCATCATGCATATATAGGAAAATTTGCCTCAAAGAGGACTATTATGTACAAGTCGTCAACACGAAATAAAGTCACGTACATACTGTGGCACTTCTTCTAGCTTCACCATCGTCAACTAACATACTAGATTACATAGCGTTACAAAAATACTATGTTTCTTTCCACTACCTTAACATTACTAAACACGCTACACACATACCATACTATACATATCTACACAATTTACATTTACTATCGTCCAAAACTTCTACCACTCATCAAACCTTCCCTCGTTATCATCATCCATGTTCACATGCGCATTCCTATCATCCTCTGGATTATCCTCCTGGTGCTCATCCTCGTTTGGGTCTTCTTCTTCGGGATCCTCTTCTTCCTCAGAGTCCTCGTCAGAGTCTTTCTCACGTGCTCGTACACGAGATGGTCCTGCTCCATCATCCTCGATGGCATGTATATCATGTACTGGACTATAGTCATCTCGAGGATCAGACACCCTCATGCGCGCCGTCTGAGAATATGGCACTGCTGGAGGCGGTGGTGTCATCATCGGTGGCAGGATTAGAAGTGGTGGTCGCGATGGATGTCCCACTGATAGCGGTGGAAAGACTGGCGTCCCTAGAGTTCTTGGTCGTGATGCCCTAGTCACATGTGTAGGTCGGTCTCCCGCTTCCAGATATCTCGGTACCACGGGATCGACCACTCGAGGAACCTCCGTATACAGCCACTCTGGCGAGTCGTCGCGCCAAGTATACTCTCTTGGAGGAAGATAAGGTCCTCTCGGTGCAACTCTATACACACTGTAGACATAACTCAAATGACTGATGAACCTTGGCAGATCTGCTACCAAATTGTAATTACCGTCCACGCGGTAGATATAGTCACCCGATACTTCCCTGGCATAATCTTCCCAATCGCAAGGTAGCAGAGCCAAGAGACGCTTCACACCATCAAAATCCGTCACACCATACTCATGTGCATCCATCCAGTGTCGGAGATAATGCATCAAGAACTCTCCCAAGCTGTCGCCCAAGCACATTCCATAAGTACGGTATGCTCGAATCACTTCCTCTAGTGTAGCTCTCGGCCCTAATCTTCTCCTTGCTGTGCGACGAGTCCTCGCCATCTGCCATAGACAATACTAGCATAAGTCAATCTCGATATATCTAATAAACAGATAAGGTAAACTTAAACACATCTCATAGCGGATAGATAAACCGACATATCTATAAAGCGATAAAATAATCCAAACACATCTGATAAATAGATAAATGTTATCGAAAGGTTATCATGTACAACACATGTCATAGCTTTCTTTACACTCTTTGGAAACTTACTATCTTGTAGCCTTCTAAGATTCTTATCATACTATAAAGTTTTTATTCTTTGTAAATCATAGAACTGACTTTAACTAATTCTCGTAAATTCTGAAGAAGGAATCAGGGATTTGGTCCTTCATAAGAAATAAATTACATTGCGTTAGGAGTACGTAGGCGAAAACCGTTTGTAAATCGGAGTTCAAACGAAAGAGAACGGGCCAAAACAAAAACACTGCACAAGGCAGTTTTCGCCTGATGCCGAGGCCGAGGTGCCGATGCCGAAGTCGTAGATGCCGAAGCCGAAGTCGTAGATGCCAAAGTCGAAGTCGTAGATGATGAAGTCGAAGTCGAAGATGACGAAGTCAAAGATGCCGAAGTAGAAGATGACGAAGTCGAAGATGACGAAGTCATAGGCGCCGAGGTCATAGACGACGAAGTCATAAACGCCGAGGTCATGGATGACGAAGTCATAGGCGCCGAGGTCATGGACGACGAAGTCATAGGCACCGAGGTCATAGACGACGAAGTCATAGGCGCCAAGCTCATGGATGACGAAGTCATAGGCGCCGAGGTCATGGATGACGAAGTCATAGGTGCTGAGGTCATGGACGACGAAGTCATAGAAAATGACCATTTTTTTTTTTTGCAAAAGTGGTCATGCTTCTTATAGCATCTATGTTCTCTTGGGATAATATATTCATTTATCATAATTAACTTGAAACTTGAATGGATTTGGTTATGAAAACTTGAAAGTTTTATTCAAGATTCATAACATATCTTATTGTAAGCATGCATTACTTGAATTTTGCAAATTCAACATTTCATCCTCGCACATTATACCCATTATCAATCATAGGTATTCATTTCTAACTTTAATTACTTTACATAGCTTCCATTCCCAACATTATTCATAACTTCCCTTTCAAATCATTTGCATAACTTTTATTGATTGAAAGCATGATTTGAAAATAGAATTTTGAAATTTCTTTTCAATCCTTTTTCATAACTTTCGTTTCAATCAAACTTCATAACATTTCTTCACTTTTGCTTTCAAAACATGATTTCAATCTTTTTCATCATTGAACTTTTCATTTCAAAACTTGAGAAGAAATCATTTATCTCATCCCGGTTGAGCTTGATGTGATGGAGTATTGAGCATAGTCAGCTGATTTCTAGAAGTCTAGTGACTCAATCTAGACTCGACTTTGAAAGAAGGTTTTGGATTCAAAGAGCGAACTGCTCTGATACCACTTTGTAACAGCCCTCTAATCCTAAGGACGGATTAACGAGGACTAATACTTGGAACAGTAATCAAGGAACATGAAAGACAATTAAACATAGGCTTGTGGGACATAATTCAATTAAACTAAGAAACTTCAACCATTATGTACAAGACACACATAATTTACATGTAAAAAGAGACCTACAAATCCTTAACAAAAGATTCAATGATCTGAAGGAATTTAACTGTCAACATCAAAACATAAACTTAGGGTTCTATCGCAGCGGAAAAGCATGTGAATACACATAAGACGATGTGTAGTCAAGGTTTCTAACATATCATTATCAAAAGGGGTCCGACTACTCAACACACCTCCATCCATCATCTACTCAACCTGCACATTCAAAAACAAACATGCAGGGCTGAGTACAAGAATGCACTCAGTGAACTCATGCCAAAACATTTTATCAACTTTAAATTACACTGCCCCATCACAGTAAGATACAAGGGTTTTATTTGAAAAGGCCTTGTACTTACGAAACATTTTCATCATTTCATAAATAATTGTCTGGCCAGACGTATTTTCCTTGTATGTATGATCCATATCCTTTCTCATATAACATCTCATAAACTCATCTCGCGCCGTAGAAGGAGGCCTCCTCCCACGGACGCTGTGACCGGCCGAGAACTCTTTCAGCACACAGTCACCTCTTGTGCACCAAAAATCCTTGCCACTCCGGCATAAGATACGAATTCTCAATCATCCTTGCGAGTTCTAACAAGGATACGAATTCACTCATTTCATAAGTTGGGAGCTACCCAACAACATTCATCATTCATTCATGGATAGGATACATACATAAAACATAAACATTTGGGCAAGTAATTAAGTAAACATTTCATCTTCATTTCATCATCATTTCTCATAAGAGAGCACCATAAATAAATACTTTTCATTTCGAAAAAAGCATCATAAATAAAGCATTTTATCCTTGAGGATAAGAAAAGAAGTCCACCTGGATTGTCGATCTCTCAAAATACGATTTCTTTCTACGTCGCTTGATCACGTCCACGTCCCACCTTTACGTAAAAACTAATTTAGTACGTTGGTCACGTTTTCGAGATTTTCCAAAGTTTAATAAACTTTGATAACTTTTTAATATAATGCCTCGTATCCCTTAACTAACTTAGTACGTCTTTTCATCGTATATCTTAACTAATAATTTCTCGTACTTCGATAGAGACGTAATATGATCTACGGTCTCATTTTAACCATTTAGGTTAAACGTCGAACTTATACTAACGTCTTTCGATAAAATGATTTCAATTATGAAATCGTTTCTCACAATTGAGATATTCTTATAAATTTAATACGTTTTACACGTATTAGTGTATTTATTCAACGTATTTCATACGTTTAGACTTAAGTCAACGTTTTTGACTTTTCTTAACACATTTTCGAATTATTCACATATTTGATAACTAATTTCAATATAAATCGATTTTCAATCGATTTCTTATCATAAAACCCTAATTCTCGATTTTTCACGTTAATCAATAAACATGATCAATATTTTACTTTAATAACACCTAACTTATACATTACATATTATTTTCACCTCTAACGTTATTTAATATAATGTTTCGTCGTAAACATAGTATACTATGCTTCTAAAATCCCATAAATTCTTAGTAGGTCTACAATATTTCCTAAGCATATAATATATGATTTTTCTTGATAACATTAATTTAAAACCCCTAATTCTGCACTTCAAGCTCTTGGCTCTTATACAATTAATTCTCAAACTTCTTCCAAAAATTCTTCTAATTCATATAAATGTAATATCCCGAAGTTTTAAAGCTAATTTGCGATAATAAAAATCGCTAATTAAGGTTTTGTTTCGATAATCGAAATAGTGAATTATCAAAGCTTGACTTCGACTATCCTTTATACGAGGATTATTATATCATATTCACTAATGATTAGTGAATTAAAGATATAGTTATATTACTTATTCGAAAGTATAATTTCAACGTCGTTTAAATTCGATAGTTAGTCTTACGATATTTTCTAAGTGACGAAGCTTAGAATTAAATTCCTTATTAATGAAAGGAATGAATAAAGTGAGTGAGACCTTATTACGAACATTTTGGGAGATGATACGATTAGTGTCGGTTTGAGACGTTTTGAACGTCAACGTTTTGAGACAATTCGAAAACTTAGTCTAATGATCATGGAATTATAATATTTAAATTCCTATGATTATTTTATCACATAAGAACATTATTTTTATATAATGAAGCATTAAAATAATGCTAGAGAATTAAGGAGCAATTATTGGATAATTGTTCTATTTTCAAAATGTGATTCAAAATAATGGGTTTGTGACTTAGAATTATTTTAATAATTTTTCCTACGATTTAATTCATCATCTAGGAGTTATATTATGTCACATAGCTATTAATTGGAGGGAAATAAAATATGTAGCATATATTTATATGTGATTGCCGAAAATTACACTATTATGTGTAAAGTGAATTAAATCCTTACCTTTTGATGATGCTATGAATTAATTATTATAGTGAGACATTATTAATTTATAAGATAAGGTATATTATGATTTATACAAGTGGGAGGCCACTTGTAGGCAAAAGTGCCAAAAATATTGACTTTAGAAGCTAATATTATGATCCTATTAATGAGATGATATAATTATAATTCTAGGATATTTTTAAGTGATAAGATAGAGTATGTATTCAATTTGAACAACTAACTATGGTCCTTGGAAGCTAGTAGCCGAATTGTTTGAAAAAAATATGAGGAAAGAAGAAAAAATTAAACTGTTGATAATGACATATATCATAGTGTAAAATTTTGACTTTTCAAATATGATATTATCCTAAAGTAATATTATAGTATATGATAGTATAAAAATAGAATTTATTCCTCTACATGTTGTAATGACCGAAAATGATAGTATAAGTATATAGTATTGTAGTTAATTGATGAAGTTGAAATTGTTGACCTTGAATAAGATATTTTCACTAAAGCTAATTAAAGTGTATTATCATCAAGGGAATAAATAAAAATCAATCCCTTACATTACAACTTGAAGTTGACGTGAATTATGACAAAAAGAAAGCAACTAGGATATGATGCATTTAAGGAATTATAATGAAAGTTGATAAGGATAAGTAATGAATTAAAGATATACTATGTTATCAAAAGAAACAAAAGCATTTCTTTAACCTTTTTAGAAGTGCCGTGAGTATAAGGATGATTGGAATGAAAATTTTTCCCTTTTATTACATGTAGTTGCCGTGAACTTTAATAAAAAGAAAGAAAAATAAAATTTGTTCTTAGCAATCACCAAGTGGACTAATATAATATGATAAGGTTCTACATTAAATGATGACATGATAAAGATTAAAATCTTTTCCTTAGTAATACAAGTTGGACGAAAATGTGCAAGTTGTACAATTGTGATAATTTATCATTCTATGTAATAATTATACATAAGTGGACAAAGTCTATAAATAATAGCATAAGATCACTTTGCTTCCATTTTGATCCCTTAACCACCGAAAATGGAGAGAAAAATTTGAGGGAGAGTTTATCCATTTCTTTCCCAAATCTTAGATAGAAAAACGTTGTCGTTGATAATCGACACCGATTAACAGGTTAGAAACGTTACAAGCTTTGTATACATGCAATAATTTTTGAATTCTATCCATAAAATCTTAGGATATGAGCTTATGTTATTTATGATGGAATTTTAGGAAAATATGTTCATATGCTAAGTTGCTTGGAAATTATGTTTATATGATGTTTCTAAGCATATATTATGAATTTAGAACAAAGTTAAGCATGCTATATGAACTTTTGTGTGATGACCGAAAATATGTGAACATCATATGTTGATGAACATGATTTTTAATTGTTGTTTTGAGCATGAATTAATCATAGTTAGTGATGATTAAGCTTCTATGATTTTATGTGGAATTTTTGGGAAAACTTTGTACATGTTCTTTAAAATTTTGAAAATTATAGCATGATCATATGTTGAGATATAATTCATGTTTGAATGTTATTATAGCATAAAATGATGTAGATTCATAATATAGTGTTGTATGAAATTATTGGAAGTTTAGAAAATTAATTTGACCTAAGTCATATTTTCGAAAATATGGGTCTAAGACATCTTGATGAATAATTCATATATGATGAAAATTATGTTATAGTGATGATATATGGTGATGATTATGTGTTATGTGATTTAATTGGAATTTTTGAAAAATGTTTATTATATTTTTTCAAAAGTACCGAAAACTATATAGTAAGATTTAGTGATGTATAATTTTTCTATGATAAATATTATTACATATTATTGATCCCATGATAATATAGTATGATGTGTGAATTTATGCGAATTTATGCACAAGTCTTGATTAATGAACTAAAAATACCGAAAATGGTATATTATAGGTCTTAATGTTTTAAATTTATTTTATCAAGTATAATCACATAATATGTTCTAAAAATATGTTTTAGACATACTATGAATTTATGTGATTTTTAAAAATAAGGTATGTTATGTTTACGTCAAAATATTTTACTAATTGACGCAAAGTTGAAAAATAAAGTGCTATGTGTAAATTAAATCATACTTGTGCGTATTATTGAGCATGATTATTGAATAACGTGAAAAATCGATACTTATGATAATATGATTAGAAATCGATTGAAAACGATTTATATGAAAGCTTTGATATATAAAATAAATCGAAAAATATATGACGTTGACTAAAGTCTAAACGTATGAAATACGTTAGTACGTGATCAAAGTGATGTGGTACGTCTACTAGGAATACGGTTTACGATGAGTAGACATGCTAAGACGTGTAAGACGTTTTGAATTGATTAGAGAGATCCCTAAATCTTTAGGACTTTGACGTTTTAAAAAGACGTGACCAACATACTAAAATAAGTTTCTTACGTAGAGATAGAACGCGACGTGATTGTTGACGTTAGAAAGGAACTTTGTTGAAAAGCTACGTAACAGGTGGGCTTTACTCGAAACTGTTTTATTTATTATGCTTTCTTCGAAATGAAAAGTATTTATTTACAAAACTTTCAGTTGAGAAATGATTATGAACTGTTATTCAATTACCTGCCCAAAAGTTTATGCTTTATGTATGGATCCTATCAAGCAGTTGTGCAAGCCAACTATGAAAGATATACAGTTGTTGGGTCGCTCCCAACTTTATAGAAAATCGATATCGGATCCTATGCCGGAAGGATTATACCTGGCTAGGATTAACGTGTACACTATAAGTGACTGTGTGCTGAAAGCAACATCTTTGGCCGGTCACAGCGTCCGTGGAAGGAGGCCTCCTTCTACGGCGTGAATAGAATTATGTGTAATACCACGCAGAATTAAATGCCTAATTACGGTATTTAAAACCCGTAAATCAAAGTTTTCGCTGAGATATTCAATCAGAATGATATCGAATAATGACTTCGATTAATTTCGAAGGAATGAATTCCTATGTTATATTCACCGAGATTTGTGAATCAAAGAATAGAATATTATAAAGTGTATCGGCAGTATTATTTTAACGTCGATCGCGTATCGATAGTTAAAATTTCATGATATTTTCTAAGCAAATAAGCTTAGAATTAAATTCCATTATTAATGGAATAATTTAATAAAGTGATTACGACTTCATTACAACCATTTCGAGATGAGTCGATAATGAACGTTTTCAAACGTTAACGTTTAGTGACGAAATGAAAAGTGAATTTATTGATCAAGGAAATATAGGAATTAATTTCCTATGATTATTATATGTAATTAAAACATTATTTAGCATTAAATCAATGCTAGATCATCAAGATTTAATAGTGACCAATTTTTCAAAAATTCGAAAACCCTAATTTTCGAACTCGGTTTTTATCACATAAAATGATGCCATTAATTTATCCTACGATATTATTTATCATCTAAACTATATGAGTATAAGATATATCAATATTTGGCATGTAAAATAAAATTGGACCCATTGGTAATGTAATAGCCGAAAACTATACACTTATGTGTACAAGTTTATCTTGTTGATTTTTCCTATTACATGTATCTAAGTGACATTGGATTAATTATAACCTAACTACACTATTAAAATATGATATATATACATATATATGTGTACAATTTCGTGCATATGTGTGTGGGTGTATAGTATAATAGGTGTATGTGCATGTAAAGACAAGTGTCACCTATGCAAGGCCATGGGACAACACTTGTCACCCCTAAGCAACCACCCCACCTCTCTACCACCACACAACCTCCCCCAAATTCAGATTGCAGTCGTCCCTTCCCCTCTCCTCTCCTCACTCCATCTCCTACAATGGAGACCCTTTTCCACTATAGCTAAACTGAAAGCGGAAGTTCTTGCATGAACAGTAGATTATGGAATTTATTTGACTAAGTTGCAGTGGTCAGATGAATGTAAAATTTAAGTATGTTTATATTAAGCATGAATAGTATATATTTATTAAATTTCAAGTCGATCTGATGTGTTTTACTATTTTATTTGTATTTTTCAAAACCACTGCACAAGACGGTGAAATTTGCCATGTTCATCACCCACGGTTAATAATCTTTGTTCCGAGTTTGGCTAATGGTAAAACTATAAAATTTGGCATAAGAATAATTAAGCATGTCTAGAAGATTTATGTAAATTTTCAGAATTTCGTAAAATGTTTACTATTTATTCCAGATTTTACAAGTTAATCGCACAAACTGTCATCAGTAGCGACAGCTTGTGGTAAAATATTTTAGCTCCCAATCTATTGTGAATCATTGAGTGAGGTTTTTGGATTAAACTAGACTTAAGTGGCTTCAATATAATTCAGTCACCTAAAAGTTTCAGATCAGTAAAGTGATAGACATCAAGAAATTATGATGTAAAGAAAATCTCGATGAGACGAGATATTCTTCCTATGGCACACGGATGTGATGACCTTTGATGAGCTTTACAAAGATTGATGACAGTGAAGTTATGCCTTCATATGACTGTTATGATAACAAGGTTATGAATAAGATATCCTTTAGCATTGAATGCAAGAATAAAAGCAAAGAAAAGTATAAGATATCTGTGGGATATGAATTTTCCTTATTATGTCATGACGAGAGCGATTATAACTTATCTTTAAGATAGTTGGATATCCTTGAAACCTCGCTAGTAGGTTAGACACGTTTAAAAGAATAAAGATGCATGCAAGATATTCTTTTCAAAGAATATATATATGAAGAAATGATAGTATCTCAGGAAATAAATCTCTCGCCTTATACCTAAGTTAATGAGATTATGCTTGAGCATAATCGATTCCAAGTAATTGAAACTTAGTTAAACATATGATAATGAGATTGAGAAATCATAACCCCGAGATTGTGTGAGCGACTAGGATAGCCCTAGAATGTAAGCCAAGTATGGAGAAAATGTCTCCAAGGCGAGACATGGAAATAAGATGCTTAGAATTTAAGTTATAGAGTGCGAATGTACTACCCTACCAAGCCATATGACGATGATAACGGTTCTAGTCCTAAAAGTGGGAACCAAGTATAACGAAGTAAGATTACTTTCAGATACCATGCTCAAGAAAATGGACAAAAGTCAAAACAATGAGAAGAAATTACGAACTATACAAGTAGATAGTTCATGATATGACATAAGCTTCAGAAATGTTATGACTTCGATGAGTAAGGTAATTCCTTTGAAGTAAAGAAATAGATTCATTATTTTGAAATAAATCTTAATACCCTAAGTTATGATCACCCAAAAAGCTTGTCTTGTGTAACTTAATAGTTAACAAGCAAGATAACTTCTATACATCTTGCAAAGGAAATACATCCAAGAGAACACATGAAGAGATTCACATTAAGGGACTTTAAGGTGAATCCAATTGGACGATTATCCCTCATACTTTTGGGACGATCAATAAAATGGGATATTAAGTATCTCTAACATGGGAATGAAGCATTCATTGAATGTCGAAAAAAATGGTAAAGATATTTGACGTCAAGGCAAAAGTATAATACATCCCCAGTGGACAAAGGATTTTATCTTATGCAAAATTTCATGATGAATCAATAAAAGATTAAGAAGAAATGACGTATTTCCAAAAAGGGATATTACGAATGATGGCACTAAATGCCAGTATAAGGATTTCTCTAGAAAAGAGTTCAAAGTAAGGATATATGAGAAATATATTTCTAAGATCGATAAAGTGAAAAAGGGAATAAAATCATTCATACTGGATTAGGAATGAATGATAGTAATAGAGACATGACGATCTCTACGATAAGATTTAATAATCGAAATATCAATATCAAAGGATAGGTTGATGTAGACCTAACCACGAATGCTGTTGGTAAAAGCATAACGACACTAATACCGAGTAGTATAGGGTGAATGAGGCAAAAGAAGACCATAGCAAGGGAACATAATGTCCCAATGGAAAGGACAATGACATATGAAATAGACATTTACTTGAATAAACGGGAACACCGGCCGTAGACCAAAGCCTATACCTCACATCGAAAACAGAACAAACAGAACCAAAAGACAGAATAGGTATGAGGAAAAATTTCTCAGAATACCCATAAGATTTTGTTCAATTTAGGTGCTTCGCTTTTTGACATCGCACAAGTATGCGTAGAAGCGATAGAACCCAACTCAGGGTAAGTGAATCAAGAAATGAAAATCTCCTTACCTATACGGGAATTATGACCATCGCAAGTGTTACTTAAGCTCAGAATTGAACCTAGAATCGCCTCAAGTTCTATCCAATGATTTGGATCATTATATCTATGTGGAATGTAGATAAAATCTTAGAGACAAGAAGTTTCGGAAATGGCTGTCATTCACATGATTAGTGACCTGGGCCTAATCTTTTCGTTAAAAGGTTTTACGCGACGGGATATCAGTACCCACTATTCGCATATGCGAATAAATTTAGAACGCTATACGACCGAAGGTGAAATCGTAAAATGAATATTAAGATAAGAATCATGAGTCGTGTCATAAGTAGTCTACGGGTTATATATGTCTTAAAGTGTATAATTCTTTAAGAGATCCTTCTTGTTTAAAAATTCCCTCCATTGCTTAATTCAGGTCAGACTTATCTAGAACTATCTGTTTACAGATGTCGAGAAAAAGGGAGTCTGACGAGTAAAAAGTTAACCCTAAGTCCTACAAGTTCATAACTCACACGAGCGTATCGGCTCTTTTATTATGAACTAGGCATGAATTTAGGACAGTTTTGGAGAAGTTCCTACATCTTTGGAAGGATGCTCGTAATTATAGAGTGACAAATGAGGATGGTATCCAACGACTTATCACTCATTTACCAATGATCGGCGAAATTTTTGCAAAGGAATATCAAGAGAATATTTTCTCCATGATAAAATTCCAAAGCTCAAGCGGACTTACCAGATTTGTCAATGTGCTCAAGTATACCTATAACGCGTAGGGAACGACACCTACGAGTACTTTTCCTGTACCTCGGCAAGTTACACAGCACGACATAAAGGAATGGTTGTACCTTGATGTTCCAAACCCCGCCCCGCGTCCTATGCCGACAATGGTACCAGTAAGAGACGAAAATGGCAAAAGGGCAGGATCTTATCGCCCTCGCGGATTAGGAGAATTACCGCTACCAAACCAGCCATACTTTCTGATAAAAGTAACACCAACTTATGGTATTGAAGAAGAAACGGGGAGCAGCTGGACCCCTGGCTCTTTGAAAGAGAATAATCATCGAAATATGAAACAAAAACGTACTTGGAGAAAGACAAGTTTCCAAGGGAGGAGTACGACTCCGACGAAGGTCACTCAGAGACCTAGAATCCTAGGATCCTATAAGACTTATATGTAGATAATGGTTTATGATGATAATGGTGTGATTATAATATGTAAAATAAACATAGTTTGGAAAATTTTGTGAATATGTTCAAGAGGTGTCAAAATTTTGTGCCTAAAAGAACTAGACGCCTTGTAATCAGTCGACTCGATAGACCGACCCTAGTAATTAATGTGTAAAAGGTCCACCCTAAGGTATGTTGATGAAGTATTATATGGTCTGTATAGAATGATATCCGAAATACGAAAACAAATCGTTCCAAACAAGATATGGTTACTATGAGATAATAGTTACGCCATTCGGACTAACCAATGCACCAGCCCTGTTCATGAACCTCAAAAAAATCGAGTGTTTCACACATACCTAGATAATTTTTATTTCTATCTTCATGGATGATGTTCTTATCTATTCAAAGGACGAGAAAGAACATAAAGAAAATCGAAGGGCTGTCTTACGACTTTTAAGAGCCGGGCAAAGTTTTGCCAAGTACAGTTTTGTAAAATTCGGCGTAAAAGAGAAATATTCCTCAGGCACATAGTGTCTTTAGAAGAAAACAATGTAGATCTGACAAAGGACAAAACAATTAAAGATGAAAGACGTCAATGACCTAAAATAAGATCAGGAATTTTATAGATTGATTAACTACTATTAGAGATCCATTAAGAACTCTCTAAGGTAACAAGACCAATAAGATAGTTACCCCAAAATAGAATCAAAATTACATGGATTAATGAAAGAAAGGCTATGTATTAATATGAGGAAGATAACAGCTTACAATCACAATGACTTAGGCCACATGAATATAATTTCCCAACTCATGACTTGAAATAGTAATAGTGGTATAAATACCGAAGTCTTGGAAATTTTACTCCTATAACAATAAATTAAGAACCCTTCACAATTTACAGAAGTTTGAACTTATTCTTCGAGCAAAGAAATGTGGATACAGAATGAGAAAGATGGCTCGAATTAGTAAAAGATTATAATTGTGATAGATGATCACCTGAGGATGGTAAATGTAGAATCTAATGCCTAAGATATAAAATTCAGTCTAAATCATGGTATGTCCTTATAGAAAAGGAAAAATCATCGAAAGGTTAAGAAAACGAGAATGTAAATAGTCGGAAATCAAGGACTAACGTAAGTGGTACCCTCACAACCATGGTGAAATATGACTAAAAGAGAAATGAAGATGGAATAGAATACAAATTAAAATAAGAAATAAAGAGCTAAAGGATATTTTAAGGAGTACTGGATGTTGTTATATTGCCTAAGAGAGATACAAATATATTTCCAAGCAATAATAAGCTTAGAAATGAAACCAAGAATGAATTTCATGATCCTTCTCATACCGCCAACCGTGCATTATTAAGATGTATTATGATTTACGAGAAAAGTTAGATAGCAAGGAATGAAATGAGATATAACCATATCGTCGAGCAAAGGTCTCGGTTACCAATAAGTAAAGACATTGTATCAAAGGCCTTATAAGAGAGTATAATCTCTAGAACTACACGAATGAAAATAGAATGCTATAGAAATAGATTTTATGATGATTTTACCAAAGTCATAAAGAAGTCGCACTACTATATGGCTAGTAGTGGATCGACTCGCCAATTATGTTTTGTCTCGCTCATTCATATGACTCATAGATCCGATAAGTTAGCTCGATCACATAAAAGGAAATCGATATTTACAAGGAGTACCAAACCTATCGCTCGATAGAGACTTCAAGAGTACCCTAGATTTTGAACTAACTCACAAAAGGAGTTAGATACGAGGTTAAGCCTTAACATAGATGTCCACCACGCACAATCGAAGGACAAGATGAACGCTTAAGGATACGATAGAACATAAGTGTTAAACCAAGATGCAAGTGAGAACGATTGTACCACTTGGTAAGTTTACGCACGACCATAGCTACCAAATAACGATCAATGTAGCCTTATGAGGCGATTGAAAAGAAGTATTGACCACCACTTTATTGTAACAAAGTAAGTGAGCAAAGGTATAAAGTCCTGATGTTGTAAATGAAACGATTAAGATATCTGCCAACGAGGCAAAGAATAAGAAAAGCTCAGGATAGACAAAAGTCTTACGCTGGTACGCGTAAACCCGAACTGCATTCTTGAATGCGGAATTAAAGTTTCTTAAGATTTCTCCATCTAGAGGAATTATAAGTTTAGATACAAGAATGTTGAGATCACGTTTTATAGGACCTTACGAGCTCCTAGCAATGATAGGCCTAGTAGCTTATAGCTTGGTACTTCCACCACATTTGGGGGAAAGTACGAAATGTTTTTCCACGTGTCGCAGTTAAGGAAATACGAAAATGACCCAATTCTCGTAAACCAACATGATGACGTGACCTTTGACTCAGATGAGTTATGATGAAAATCTACGACTAATTTGATCGTACGATGCAACGATTAAAGAAGCAAGTTTGGGTTTTTAATGAAAGTCCAATGGAAGAACCATGGACGAAAGAAAAGCACATGGAAAGTTATGATGTTATGATGTTAAGATACCATACTTTATGAGGTATGCAAATTTCGGGACGAAATTTCTTTTAAGGGGGGTAGGATGTAATACCCCGCAGAATTAAATGCCTAATTACGGTATTTAAAACCCGTAAATAAAAGTTTTCGCTGAGATATTCAATCAGAATGATATCGAATAATGACTTCGATTAATTACGAAGGAATGAATTCCTATGTTATATTCACCGAGATTTGTGAATCAAAGAATAGAATATTATAAAGTGTATCGGCAGTATTATTTTAACGTCGATCGCGTATCGATAGTTAAAATTTCATGATATTTTATAAGCAAATAAGCTTAGAATTAAATTCCATTATTAATGGAATAATTTAATAAAGTGATTAAGACTTCATTACGACCATTTCGAGATGAGTCGATAATGAACGTTTTCAAACGTTAACGTTTAGTGACGAAATGAAAAGTGAATTTATTGATCAAGGAAATACAGGAATTAATTTCCTATGATTATTATATGTAATTACAATATTATTTAGCATTAAATCAATGCTAGATCATCAAGATTTAATAGTGACAAATTTTTCAAACGTTCGAAAACCCTAATTTTCGAACTCGGTTTTTATCACATAAAATGATGCCATTAATTTATCCTACGATATTATTTATCATCTAAACTATATGAGTATAACATATATCAATATTTGGCATGTAAAATAAAATTGGACCCATTGGTAATGTAATAGCCGAAAACTATACACTTATGAGTACAAGTTTATATTGTTGATTTTTCCTATTACATGTATCTAAGTGACATTGGATTAATTATAACCTAACTACACTATTAAAATCTGATATATATACATATATATGTGTACAATTTCGTGCATATGTGTGTGGGTGTATAGTATAATAGGTGTGTGTGCATGTAAAGACAAGTGTCACCTATGCAAGGCCATGGGACAACACTTGTCACCCCTAAGCCACCACCCCACCTCTCTACCACCACACAACCTCCCCCCAAATTCAGATTGCAGTCGTCCCCTTCCTCCTCTCCTCTCCTCACTCCATCTCCTACAATGGAGACCCTTTTCCACTATAGCTAAACTGAAAACTGGAAGTTGCTGCATGAACAGTAGATTGTGGAATTTATTTGACTAAGTTTCAGTGGTCAGATGAAGGTGAAATTTAAGTATGTTTATATTAAGCATGAATAGTATATATGTATAAAATTTCAAGTTGATCTGATGTGTTTTACTATTTTATTTGTATTTTTGAAAACCACTGCACAAGACTGTGAAATTTGCCATGTTCATCACCCACTGTTCATAATCTTTGTTCGAGTTTGGCTAATGGTAAAACTATAAAATTTGGCATAAGAATAATTAAGCATGTCTAGGAGATGTATGTAAATTTTCAGAATTTTCTAAAAATTTTTACTATTTATTCCAGATTTTACAAGTTAACTGCACAAAACTGTCACTGTAGCGACAGCTTGTGGTAAAATATTTTTAGCTCCCAATCTATTGTGAATCATTGAGTGAGGTTTTTTCTGGATTAAACTAGAGTTAAGTGGATTTTCAATATGAATGGTTGCATTCCCAGATTCCTTATAATGAACTCACGGTGAATTTTTAAAGTTGATACATTACAGTAAGCTTTTTGGACAAACTGCCTTAGTGAATTTTTTCATGTAATAGGCTGTTCGAGTATGACTTTTACGTGAGATGTTCAAGCCGTTTGTAGTCCGATTTGGACTTGGGTTTCTTCATAAGAAATGTTCCTCACCATGTCTAGTTATGATCTAGAAAGTTTGATCCCAAACCAAGTTTTATAGGTATACCTTTCATCAACCCAAAGTCACCTACTGGAAACTGTCCATTTCCAACTAATCAACTTTGGGCTTATGTATTTCTCGATGCGTCAGATATTTTCCAGTATGGTCTTCATGAAATATGTAGTTCATGTTACAAGGTTTCGAAATTGGTAGCCTGCAGCCATTTTGGCATTGTGAGTCAAAAGTTACGGGCCTCGCAAAACCCCTCGTCGTTAAGCTAAAACTGGAAATTCTGAAAAAATTTCTAAGTATAGAAGTCAGTTTGAGTTGCCCACTTTGAGACCCTATATCTCCAGAACCACGACTCTTTTGGATTTAATTCCTTCTTAGAACTTGTAGTATATGTTTAGAGGTTTCCAGAATGTATCTTTGTGCGACCATACGTATTCTGAATCGAGAGTTATGAATCGTCAAAGTACGTCACTTGGGTTGTTTCAAACTGTTTTGCTGAAATTAAACACTTGAAAATTTGACTAAGTGTTGGAACTCCCCTAGGTGAATTATGCCTTATGTGAATAGGGTGATGGTCGATTGTTATATGGATGATATTAATACATATTAATGATCATAAGTGTATAATAATACACTATATGAATTTAGAAAGAATTTTGGAAATCATTTGGTAATTTTAAGAATTTCCGAGAGCATTAATGAAATTATAAGGATTTTAATTCCTTTCTAATTAAGAGTAATAATATATTATATGTCTAAATATTATTTTGGACATATTTGGGATTTATAAAATTTTATAAACGAGATCACTATGTTTATAACGAAACGTTATATTTAATAACGTTATAAATGAATAATAAGGATTTATGGATAAATGGATTAATATTTAAGAAAATATTAATAAAGTTCATCGATTTACGTGACAAATCGAGAATTAAGACTTTATAAAAGAAATCGATTGAAATCGATTTATAACATGAATTAGTAAGAAATTACAATTGAAAGTCAAAATTGTTAACTTTAAAGTCAACGTCGAAATACGCTCGATAAATACGCTAATATGCGTAAGGTGTACTAATTAGGTAAGAAACCTCATTAGTAAGAAAAGATTTCATAATTGAAATCCTTATATCGAGAAACGATAACACGTCGAACGTTTAAACCAGAAAGGTTAAAACGATACGGTTGAACGTGTCTCGAAGAACGAGAACTATTCAATTGAAATACGTAATTGAAAAGCGTATCGAATTCATTAAGGAATTCAGTTTATACCGATATAGAATATCAAAATTATTCTAGACTTTGAGAGTCTCGAGAAGCGAACCACGCATCAAAACATCGCTTTTACGTAGGTGTGGACGCGGACACGACGGCCGGACGTTGACGAATACTCAAGTTTAAGACGAACAATAGTCCATGTGGGCTTTACTCTACTCAAAATATAATGCTTCTGAAATATTTAATTACGATGCTTATTTCAACTGTTGATAAAATGTTTACAAGATTACCTGCCAAAAATGTTTATGTTTTGTGATGTTATGAAATGTTATGAATGTTTTTGGGTCGCTCCCAACTTATGAATGAAAATCGATATCGGATCCTATGCCGGAAGGACAATACCTGGCTAGGATTAACGTGTACACCTAGGTGACTGTGTGCTGTAAGGACAATTCACGGCCGGTCACGGCGTCGTAGAGGGAGGCCTCCTTCACGACGTTCGACTATGATGTTACGATGAAAGGATGTTAAGGGATATGGATCATACACACCAGAAAAATGCCTGGCCAGGCGATGATTTTTGAGAAATGATGAAAATGAGGCATTTAAACTAAAACCCTTGTGTCTTACCATGATGTGGCAGTGTAATCTTCAAATGATAAAATATTTTTGGCATGAGTCCGCCGAGTGCATTCTTGTACTCACCGCTTGTTTGTTTTAAATGTGCAGTTGAGCGATGATGGATGGAGCGGTGTTGAGCAATAGGATTATTGTCGTTGAAAAGTTTATACCTTGATAGTACATCGTCATATGTACTTATCACATGTCTTCATTGCAAGAACCTAAATTTATGTACTAAAGTCCAAGAATATACTTGACATATGTTTTACAGCTTATTGTTAAAGAATCTCCCAGTATAATTATCCTCGCTTAGAGTTACAATCCTTTAAATCGTACTTAGGATTTAGGGGCTGTGACATTATGAGAAATTATTACAGAGGATACGGATCATACATACCAGAAAATGCCTGGCCATGCGATGTTTTTGAGAAAATGAGAAAATGTTTTAGTAAGCGCAAGGCCTTTTCAATAAAACCCTTGTGTCTTACCATGATGAGGCAGCGTAATTTAAAGTTGATAAAATGTTTTGGCAATGAGTCCACTGAGTGTATTATTTGTACTCAACCCTGCATGTTTGTTTTTAAATGTGCAGGTTGAGCTGATTGATTGGATGGAGCAGTGTTGAGCAGTTGGATCCTTTGTTGCTAACAGTAGAACCTTGAGTATACATCGTCACATGTATACTTCACATGTTTTTCGCTGCTAGATTATGAAGTCTTATGTATATCATGTATTTGTCAAACCCTAAACTCTTGAAGTTCCAGAAATATTCCCGATACATGTCACACATTCCGTGTTCTATGTTATTATTCGTTACTTAATCCCGTTCCAAGTAACAGTCCCTGCTAATCCGTACTTTGGGTTGGCGGGCTGTTACAATAATACACTAGATTATCATATGATCATTAATATGTATTAACATTAGCTATAGGAAAATTGGACATCACCTTTCTATACCTTATAGCTCACGGTTTTTTTACACAAATATACCCAAACATTTTTCTAAAATTTCAATAAAATTCCACAATACCTAATTATCATCCTATATCATTAATACATCATAATATCCAAACATTACAACCTACATATCAATATACCCAAACATATACCTCTCAAAAAAATTTAAATACATGAACATACATTTTCTAAAAATTCTAATAAATTCACATTGCACTAAATCAAGGCTCTAGATCAATAATATGCTATAATATCACTTAAACATAATTTGTACATTAACATATGAATTCCAAGAATTTTCGGTAATCATAAAATTTTGCATACAATTTCTAAAAATTCCCAATAATTCACAAAGAGCTCTTTACTATCATATATCATAAATCCATCATCAATTAAACCTTATCATTTTTCGATCACTATCATAAAAATTATAACATAATTAACTTGTAATTTAAATCACCAATATGAATAATAATTAATGAACAACTAACATGATAGCATAATTTATCCTATTTTCTCATTAAGAACCTAAGCATATATATTAAAATCTAACGGTTGGAAATCGAAAATTTTAACGTATAAAAATAGTTCGTTCGATTCCTAACCTTTTTACCGACTTTGATTTTTGATGCAAAGGATTTTGTATCAAGGCTTTGGTGAATTAAAAATGAAGAACAAACTCTTTTTCTCTCAAGAAGCTCACGGCAGTGTTGGTTTGGAAAGAGAAAGTGTGTTGTTTTGATTTAATAACTTTACTTAAGTACCAAAGCAAAAGAATAAACACTTAACACATATTTTCTCTATACTCTCGGTTCACTCATAAAAATTGCAAGCCTTTTAGTTGATGACTTACTCATAATACATCATCTCTAGATTAGGTCATCACTTAGCAAAGTAAATACATCTTACACAATTTTTGAATGAAACAAAATAATCCTACTTTTGATCACACATAGAGACGTCGGCTCTCTCTCTTAAGAACACAAGGATAAGTTATTAATTCTTGTCTTATACTAGATAAATAATATCTACACATTACCAAATGCAAATACATCATCAAACAAGAATTTAGAAAAATCTTCCAACCTATTTAGTCAAATATATACGACTATCACGCTTCACAAAGTGCCTCCACTTGATTCATCTAGTTAATGATCTTGGTTAGTGTATAATTATCCCACTATTACATAACATGTTGGAAGATAGCAAAAATTCATTCATGTTAATACTATTGTACAACTATTCACGGCACTTTGAGTATTAAGTGTCCAACATTTGATTTTCTTGCTATTTATAGATATATAGCACAATATATGTCTTAGATGATAAATTAAATCATAGGAAAAATTATTAAAAAGATTCATGTGTCAAAACCCTAATTTTCGAAATTAGGGTTTTCGAAAATTACACATTTTATTCCATAATTATTCCTTAATTCTCTAGCATTGTTTTAATGATAAATAATGCTCTTATAATATAAAATAATCATAGGAATTTAAATATTATAATTTCTTGATCATTAGACTAAATTTTCTAATCGTCTCTAAACGTTGACGTTCGAAACGTCTCAAAACGTTCATAATCGAACCATCTCAAAAAAGTTCGAAATAAAGTCGCAATGACTTTATTAATTCATTTTATTAATAAGGGAATTTAATTCTAAGGTTCGTCACTTAGAAAAATTTACGTAATATTAACAATCGATATTCAATTGACGTTAAAATATCACTGCCGAAAGAATTTATATAAACTATATCCCTTAATTCACCATCATAACTGAATATGATATAAGAATTCGTTATATCATAAATAGTCGAAATCATTATTCGATAAATTACTAATTCAATTATCGCGACGAAACCCTAATTTACGAATTTTAATTATTGTAATTAGGCCTTTAAAACGTCGGGATATTACAAGATAAATATAAAATAGAACTTGGGCTCAACAAAATAATATTCTACAAAGCCCAATTTGAGAATAAATAATACTTTGATATTCATATAAGCTCAAAACTTATTTTATTACTTAGCCCATATTTTATATATTATTATTTTATCTTAGTAAAGTAATATTTGATGGCCCTAAAATAAATTATGAAGTTCGTTTCCTAGCTAGGGGCGCAACTACGAACTCCCTCAAGTCTAACACAAAATCGAGCACGACAAATATTCACAAATCCATCATAAATTATTTAAAATTTAAAGCAAATTAAATCAAGCAAAAGTGGGTTATACACTATAGCCTTCATTTGTGGCACTTGTTTTAGCGGAAGTTGACTTTCTTTCACTTTCCGATAATCTTTGTCCGATTGGGCGCTTTTAGCATAATGACCTACTTGGCCACAATTGTAACAACTATTGATACCACATCTACAAACCCAACATGAGCTTTGTTACATCTTGAGCACAAATGCATTCTAGGAGGATTTGGGATTATTTGTGGTTGATTTTTAAAGGGTGGTCGGAAAGAACTCGAAACAGTCGATTTGGTCTTTGCCAGGTTTCTTATTTGAAAGTCTCTTGTCTCCCATATTCGCTTCCCTTTAAATCGTTGATTTTGGGGCATCATCTTTTATGGGGTTTGGATTTGGGATGGAGTTGGATTTGATTCAGGGGCCATGTTTTCCGACTGCATTTCTAATTCCATGTCTAAAGCCCTATTCAACGTTTCAGCATATGATAGGGCAGGTTGGCTTGCCAAAATGATTCTTATTTCTTGACGTAAACCCGAGCGGAACAGATCAGCCATCTTCTCGTCTGTTTCTATCTTGTACGGAGCATAACGAGATAGATTGCAAAATACTCTATCATATTCTACCACTGTTTTCTTCACTTGCTTTAAATTCATAAACTCGATTTCCTTTTGTTTCTTATAACTCCGAGGAATATATTTGGCAAACAACTCTTCTTTAAATTGTGGGGAAAACATATGTTAACCCTCGCCCCGAGGATCCATCTTGGGTGTTTAATTCACCATATATTGATTATAAACCTAGCATGCGTCTATATAATTAAAGTGCAACACGTAGGGGTTTTCACGTGTTTACCTTTGGATCTGTCGAGGTGGATCGAACGGGATGAATGGATCGAACGGATCGGACTCGTGCTTTGACCTTCTGGACTGTATCCCGGTTGCCCAATCTCCAACGTCGAGTGAGGACGATCTATGGAGAATGCTTCGGAAAATCACCCAATGCTCTCTCCAACTTAAAACTCACGAAAATTTTTCTCTCTCACAACAATGAGATGACCGAAAATTGTGTTGTCAATATGTGAGCATTAACCTAGACATTATCTCATACCATATATTTATAATGCACTACCTTAATCCTATATGGAATATTACCATAATCCTATATGGAATATTACCATACTCTTAGGATTATTTCCATACTCTCAAGATTATTACCATAATCTTATATGGAAAGGATCTATGCATATACCATAAATATAATTATATCCATGTGGATAAAGAGAATAAAATCTTGCCAATTGGGAGCATGAGGGGCGCCGATTTTCCTTGGCTACGGGCCTGGATGGGCCAGCCCAGGGATCAAATGCAAGGAATAAAGATGGGCCTCAAATAAATTAATTATCTTATGCTCGACCCGAACATAAATTAATTTATAAACATTCGATCATTCCACTAGAGAAAGAATGTTGACTTACCCTTTATTACCGAGTTGAGTCGGGCTTGCACTTAGACATTACGAATCCCGTATTTAAGATATCGAACGTCCATTAATCATTTATAGCAATCGTGACAACTTAAAACGATTAATAACTTTATTTCCTTAAGTAGTACCACTCAACCTTATTATTGTACTTGAGCTAACTCAACTGCGGGGTTTAGTACAATAAACCTTTTGAGCTCCTTAAGGGACGCCATCATCCTAAACGGATACGGTGACTCGTCTGAGATAACTAGCGTGACATACAAGATCGCCACCACCCAAGATGCGGAGAATCTGGGGTTAGAACATATAACCCTCACTCATAACAAGTCAAAGTGATGGTCAAGAACTCATACTCACCTAATACCTTATCGAGGTTTAGATCATCGTAAGTCACCGAGATCTTGGTTCTTCACGACGGTCGAAAGAAGAACTCATCTCATCGTGATCCTTCAATACGTCGAGACGTACCAAAGATAGACAAGCAACTAAGTCAAGTCACTTCTTATCTATCTGCAGCCTAAACCGACGACTCGTCCTTAAGTCGTCTCACCGTGAAACTTTTTATATCTCATTAAGCTTGACCAATCATACAGACTTCTGTGATCTTCTACACACTGTATGATCTAACTTATATATGAGATAAGGGGACACATATATATGCAATCAAGTATTCAAATCGATAGGAGATTGTAATAGTGGTAACGAGAAACATTGTATACAAGCTCAACCAAACGCTTTCGATACAAATCCAACAATCTCCCACTTATACTAAAGCAAACTTTTAGTATACAATGTGTCTTTCTACTAGCTATTACAAACAACCATCACTTTGCTTCTCCCACTTATACAAAAGTTTCCTTTCTAAGTGGGTGCCATCAAGCGCAATCCAAGTCCTCTAACGTGTCCATCGTAGACTTTTTGCGGTGCTCTTCGTGAATGGATCGCTAGATTTTCCGTCGTATCAATCTTTTCAATCAGCACGTCCACCTCGTCTAACGATTTCTCGTATGACATGGTACTTTCTCTATGTGTTTAGTCGCCTTGTGGGTCCGTGGTTCCTTCGAGTTTGCCATCGCACCGAGTTATCACGATGGCTATGATACTCTTAGGCAAACCAGTACCACACCTAGATCCATGAGGTAGTTCTTGAACCATCTGCCCTCCTTAGAAGCCTCCGGGCGGCTACATATTCGGCTTCCATGGTAGAGTCCGCAATGCATCGCCGCTTTGCACTCCGCCAGATACGGCTCCACCTCCCAAGGTAAACACATAGCCCGAGGTTGACTTTTTCTCATCACGGTCGACTTGGAAATCCAGTCAGATAACCCAAAGGCATTAGACTATCTCGCATGGTAAACCAGCCTATAATCTCGAGTCCTTTCGGTGCTTGAGTATATGCTTTTCGCAATTCAATGAGCTTGTCGTGGTTAGGCGATATCTAGCTACTATGCCTACCGCATAGCAGATATCGGACCTCGTGCATAGCATTGCGTACATGAGACTTCCTACGGTGGAAGCGTAAGGAACTTGTCTCATTTCCTCTATCTCCTTTGCGATCATAGGTGATCGCATTTTAGATAAAGGAACGCCATGTCCGAAGGTAGCAATCCTTTCTTGGCGGTTCGCATACTAAAACAGTAATCACGGTATCAATGTAAGGCGCCCGAGATAAGCTCAACATTTTCTTCTTGCGATCTCGGTAAACCTTGATCCCAAGAATGTACGCTGCATCTCCTAAGTCTTTCATTTGAAACTGATCGGATAGCCAACTCTTTACGCCCGATAATGACTTCACGTTGTTGCCAACTAGAAGGATGTCATCTACATAAAGTGCAAGAAATACCACATCACCGTTGACATCTAACCGATACACACAACTCTCGCTAGGCAACCGGGTAAATCCATAGGACTTTACCACCTCGTCAAAGCGTAAGTTCCATGATCGGAGGCTCGCTTAAGTCCATAAATGGACTTCTTAAGCTTCCATACTAGATGCTCTTCACCCTTTACCACATAACCTTCAAAGTTCTCGCATATAGATGTCTCTACCTTCCTCAAGGTAACCGTTAGAAAAGCGGTTTTAACATCCATTTGCCAAACCTCTAGGTTCAAGTGGGCTGCTATGGCTAGAAGAATTCGATGGACTTGAGCATTGCTACAGTGAAAAGGTCTCATCGAAATCGATGCCCTCAACTGAGTGTACCCTTTCGCCACAAGCACGGCTTTAAAAGCGAAACCTCTCCATCGGAATCTCTCTTCCTCTTGTATATCCACTTACTACCTATGGCTTCCTTGCCATCCGGTAGAGTGTCTTTCATATACATCCATAGCCGTTATGGACTCCATTTCTAAGTCCATAGCGGTGTGCCATGATCTTGCATCAATATCTTGTATCGCCTCTTTGTATGTCCATGGGTCGATTATTGCATGTTCGTCTGCCGGGACCAAATCCAAGATTCACCCACGAACATAAATCGCTCGGGTTGACGAACAACCCTCCCACTCTGACGAGGTTCTCTGAGCACAATGGCAACGGTGGGTGCAGATACTTGTGGTTCTCTAACTTGCACAACTTGCGTGTAGGTACCACTTGTGCGGTCGGTATCTCCAAGGAACTCGACCCACTTCAATTTCTTGAAGTATCGGTGTCGATCCTCCCACTAGACTCGACATCTCGCACCTTTGGCTGTCGGTGGTGGAATACGATCATCTTCTAATTCTTGAAGAATGATTTCAACTTTGGACTTATGATTTTCATGTAGTCCTCTTCTAAGAATCGAGCATTAGTGCTAATAATGACCTTCCGATCCTTGGACTATAGAATAAACCACCTTCGTTCCTCTAGGATAGCCAATAAACAGACCTTGCGTCGGATCTAGCCTCCAACTTCTCGCCTTCTTGTTCAAAGACATGTCTTTGGATCGCCCATATCTTTATGTGGCTTAAACGGGCTTGCGCCCAAACCACAACTCGAAAGGGGTCTTTTCGATGACTTGGGCGGTACTAGATTTAGCAAGTATGCCGCCTCTAAGGCATACCCCGTAATCGAAATAGGTAATGTAGCATAACTCATCATAGATCTAACCATTTCCAAAAGAGTCCTATTTCTTCGCTCGACACACCATTTTGTTTGTGGTGTGCCCGTTGAAGTCTTGTTGGGATGTAATCCCACACTTCACTAGATAGTTCATAAACTCGTTCTTGAGGTATTCGCCACCGCGATCGAGCGCATGACTTGATACTTTACCTAGCTTCGCTCCACTTCCGCCTTAAACTCTTTGAATTTCTCAAAGCATTCGGACTTGCGGTGAGCGGTATACGTACCCGTACCTTGAGTAATCGTCAATGAAAGTGACAAAATACTGCATACCCTCCACGAGCTTGTGTGGACATCGGTCCACACGGTCGAATGGACTAACTCCAACATTTCGTGGCTCTATAACCCTTCGCTTTGAAGGGTCGCGTCGACATCTTACCTTCTATACAGATTCGCAGACCGGGAACGGTAACCGTGAGATTACCCAACGCCCATTCTTAGCCGTCTTTGGATCCTATTTTGATTGATGTGACCTAATCTAAGATGCCGAGAAAAGTAGAGTCATCTTGCTAAGAAAACTTTCTCTTTTGGGTTTGATGAAGATGCAACATAGTTATAGGTATTGTGTTTTGCGTAAATAGTATAAAGCGAATTATATAAGGTGCCAACACGATAACTTCGTCATTTCTTATGATAGAAACACCACTATCAAAAATAACGAATATCCATGAGTAAATAATTTGAAACAAACAAGGTTCCACGAAAATCCGGCACATATAAAACGTCTTTCAAAACTAAAACTGTTGTCCCAAAACATAAAAAACATCTCCAACTGCAATGCTTCGACTTTCGCGCGTTGCCCATGGAGATCGTTATCTCGCCATCAAACAGACTCCCTTGTCGCGGGAACCCACGCAGGTGTAACAAACATGATCGATTATGCCAGTATCTACTACCCAAGAATGGGTAGAACAAGTCGCTAAACATGTTTCCGTTACTAAAGCAAACAGCGTACCTTGAGCCTTGAGCATAGGGCACTGGCCTTCCAATGCCCGATCTTACGCGACTTGAAGCACTTGTCCTTCTCCTTTGCTTCTTCAAGCCTCGGTGGCAACCATGTTCTTGCTCCCATTACTCCACTATTTCCTTGCCTTTACCACCTTTGGCACCCCTTTTCTATTTCCATTTTGCAACGAAAATTTTGGGCCCTTAGATGTGCTAGCAAGAGCATGTGCTCCTTTTCCCATAACTCCTTCCGCACAACGAGATCATTAAGCAACCGACTAAGAGTAAACTCGGTCTTGCTCATGATTGCATTCACGCGAAAGTTCTCAAAAGACTTGGGCGGTGTGTTGAGGATGATATCGACCTTAACCGCGTCAATACCTCCTCCCAACCGATCAAGACTATCCATGAGATGAGTCATGTGGAGACATGTTCATGGACCGAACTTCCTTCTTCCATCTTACACGCCAAGATTTCTCTCATTGTGTGGAAGCGATCGTCGATCCGACCGCCCAAACTTACTCTCGAGACTTGACCAAATATCGATCGCGTCGCCATCGATCGATGTCGGTACTGCAAGCCTTTGGACATTGTAGTCATCATATAGCATTTAGCCATATTGTTTGACTTATTCCAAAGTCCGCTTGACTCTGCCGCTCATTAGTCGATCGTCGATAAGGCATCGGGTTTAGAGTAGTGAGAACAAACATGTGTTCTTGATATAAGAACATATTCCATGTTTCGTTTCCACTCGATAAAATTTGGACCGGATAACGGTTTTGTGCGAGCATATTGATAATCGGCGTAGAGACATATCTGAAAACGATAATGTAAAACACATAAGCATACGATCGCAAATAATTCGTAACAATAATATTGTAACCTTTTGATAAAACAATATTAATTGAAACCTCCAATCGCCCAAGGAATTCCACATGCAAGCCACGTGTGGGCGTTACACATGAACCCCTCGACTGGACTAAAATATACCTTTTAGTCGTTTAATTTCAATCCATGTCAACTTATCCTTATGACAAATGAAATTAATGATTGGACCTTACTGAGACCACATCACTATCGCAAGAAGGGACTTGGCGGGAAGTTGTACTTGAGGTGATGTCTAAGCAATGACCACAATTTTAACGATGAAAATGAATTCTTAGAATTGGTATACTCACTCGGACCATACCGCTTCAATTCAAATTCTTTTGTTATCTCAATTTGTATCTATCTCTAGAGAACTTATGAAAATCGCACATGCAAGCCACGCGTGTGGGCGTTTACACATGAAACTCCCACTTCTCAATAGATTTAAAATGTTTTATTTAGAAATCTCGTCTAACAAACTTATGATAAGCAGTGCAAGCAAGCCACGCGCGTGTGGGCGTTTACTCACAGATCGTCTCACTTTGTTTAGAGATCAAAAAGTGGAGGTCTTGACATTTTAATTAGAAAAATAATATGTCGGGTTGCTTGCTTGGTCTTTTTATTCAAAAGGTTTGTCCATGCGGATCACGTAATCCTAGCATGCTTTTCTATAGAACTCGACATGTAAAACATGCTCGCGAAATTCTAAAATATGCTTGATAAACGCGATAAACCTAGCATGCTTACTATGCGCATCCAATTACGTAAAACACTTAAAGGTTTGTCAACGTAATATAAACATACATAACATACTACCGCATTATTTAAACATCCACGACATGCATATGAGCGATAAAAATAAAATAAAACGTTCATCGCGCCCAATCGTGAAACCCGCACATTTAAATCTAATCTATTACATAGATTTACAAAGTACAATTTAAACTTGAAAAAGGGCCTCGCGTGCAGGGCACGGACGGATTCAACAATTGGGCCTCGCGTGCGCGGGCACGGGCGGAAAATCTGGAAAACGGGTGCGGGTCGGGTCGGCCCAAATCTGTCTTGGGCAGCGCTAGGGCGAGCGGCCCACCGCGCCCAACCTCTTGTCGGCCGCCTTCTCGCGTGTCCTCGCGGGCCACCTCCGCGGTCGCTAAAGCGACGCGACCCGACAGCGGACATGCGTGGCCTTCCCCGGCGCCGAACGTCTGCGCGAGACGTCGTCGCCACGGCGAAACTTCGCGACCGCGAGTCTGCTCGCGAAGCGCCGGGTTTCTCGCGCGCGAACGCGCGCCCCGTCGCCCGCTAGCTCGCTCGCTCGCTTGCTTCGCGGCCGTACCTCGCGATCGCTCGCTCGCTCGCGTGGCGCCAGGGATCTCGTGCGCGCACGCCCGTCGCCCGCGCCCCTCGCGATCGCCCTCGCGACCGCGAGGCTTGCTCGCGAGATACCGTCCAGGGGACTGCCGAGCTACCTGTTTTTCCCGTCGTTTCGTTCTTCGTTCTTTCGTCTTCGTTCTTCTTTTACAGATAAGATTTACATAATAAAATCTAATCTAACCACGGATTTTCTCGTGGTGTAAAAACAAAACCAACAAAACAAACGAGCCACGATGAACGACAAATCCACAATTATAATAACGCACGTAATAATCAAACGTGAATTAATCCAGCAGAGCCAAGATTCGATCCGGGCTCGATACCAGTGTGGGAAAACATATGTTAACCCTCGCCCGAGGATCCATCTTGGGTGTTTAATTCACCATATATTGATTATAAACCTAGCATGCGTCTATATAATTAAAGTGCGACACGTAGGGGTTTTCACGTGTTTACCTTTGGATCCGCCGAGGTGGATCGAGCGGGATGAATGGATCGAGCGGATCGGACTCGTGCTTTGACCTTCGGATCTGTATCCCGGTTGCCCAATCTCCAGCGTCGGTGAGGACGATCTATGGAGAATGCTTCGGAAAATCACCCAATGCTCTCTCCAACTTAAAACTCACGAAAATTTTTCTCTCTCACAACAATGAGATGACCGAAAATTGTGTTGTCAATATGTGAGCATTAACCTAGACATTATCTCATACCTTATATTTATAATGCACTACCTTAATCCTATATGGAATATTACCATAATCCTATATGGAATATTACCATACTCTTAGGATTATTCCATACTCTCAAGATTATTACCATAATCTTATATGGAAAGGATCTATGCATATACCATAAATATAATTATATCCATGTGGATAAAGAGAATAAAATCTTGCCAATTGGGAGCATGAGGCGCCGATTTTCCTTGGCTACGGGCCGGATGGGCGGCCCGAGGATCAAATGCGAGGAATAAAGATGGGCCTCAAATAAATTAATTATCTTATGCTCGACCCGAACATAAATTAATTTATAAACATTCGATCATTCCACTAGAAAAGAATGTTGACTTACCCCTTTATTACCGGTTGAGTCGGGCTTGCACTTAGACATTCTGAATCCCGTATTTAAGATATCGAGCGTCCATTAATCATTTATAGCAATCGGCGACTTAAAGCGATTAATAACTTTATTTCAAGTAGTACCACTCAACCTTATTATTGTACTTGAGCTAACTCAACTGCGGGGTTTAGTACAATAAACCTTTGAGCTCCTTAAGGGGCGTCATCATCCTAAACGGATCGGTGACTCGACTGAGATAACTAGCGTGACATACAAACCGCCACCACCCAAGATGTGGAGAATCTTGGGTTAGAACATATAACCTCACTCATAACAAGTCAAAGTGATGGTCGACAACTCATACTCACCTAATACCTTATCGAGGTTTAGATCATCGTAAGTCACCGAGATCTTGGTTCTTCACGACGGTCGAAAGAAGAACTCATCTCACTGTGATCCTTCAATACGTCGAGGCGTACCGGCATGACAAGCAACTAAGTCAAGTCACTTCTTATCTATCTGCGGCTAAACCGACGACTCGTCCTTAAGTCGTCTCACCAGGAAACTTTTATATCTCATTAAGCTTGACCAATCATACGGACTTACGTGATCTTCTACACCTTCGTATGATCTAACTTATATATGAGATAAGGGGACACGATATATGCAATCAAGTATTCAAATCGGATAGGAGATTGTAATAGTGGTAACGAAACATTGTATACAAGCTCAACCAAACCGCTTTCATATACAAATCCAGCGGATATATCCTCCATATTTTCTTCGTCCGATACCTCCTCAATACATTTATCCTCTGGTGGAAGTTCTGAAGAACGGTTAGCCAAGGAGGTAGGATGAGAATAACTGATCTCAGTGTCTAGAAGAGAAGGATCCATGATAAATGGCATATCACTTAGCTGAAGGGGCTTCAATTTACTAATACCAATGGGTTGTAAAAATTTAGGTTCATATTTAAAAGATCGTGTGGTTCCAGCTGGTCTAGAGGATCCAGCCTCGGTTTCTTCGGAAAGAAATGTAGGTGGGTATTCAGGTGGAGACTCATATGGTACCGACTGAAGTGGGGAAACATTCTGACAACAAGTCGATCATACCATCCTAAGTCGATGACATCCATATCATAGTGCGGGTTGAAATATTCGGGTTCTTCAAAACTCTTCTTCAAGAAGAGTTAGATAATTATCGTGAACAATAGGCTAAGCTCGAAGGAGTAGTGGCATCAATAGAGGTCGGTGATGCGATGAGATACTAGTATCACCGGTAGCACTGGTACAATCTCGTCTTCATAAATAGAAGTATCGAGGTCTCTATCAAAGATTCAGAAACGGCCGAATCTACTATGACAGAAGTACTAGATTCGCCCACTTCAAACTGAGATTCATTCTTTTCAATAGAAATGTCTGTTGATAAGATATTATGGATAGCAAAAACAAAACCTTCCACCGGAGGGTAGTTACCAGGAGGTGGACTCTGGGTGGCATGATATTGTAATACCCCGGATGATTAAAATCAATTTTTGAATTATTGAAGGAATTTATTTACGATGAATTCAAGAGTAAATGAACGCCGATAATTTTCGATTTTGTGTGAATAGAAAATTCTATTAATTTTTCGCATATAATGGATCATAATAACAAACAATTATGTATTTAAATAAATATGAGATATTAATTAGATAAGTATTACACTAATAAAGAAAAATTATATCTTCTTTTGTATGTTCTATTATTTTCGAGAATTAGAGAAAGAAAAGGAAAAAGAAAAGAAAAATGATATGTACACATGGTTAATTTGTGATCAAGTGTGGGATCATATTATTATTAAATAGATGAGATATTATTTTGTTTGTATATGGAAGATATTTATGTTATGAGATAAGGTAAGATAATGACATTTTCTTTAAGATAAGATTTGCTAAAGATATTTAATTAAAGATAAGGTAAGGTAATTAATTATGTTGACCAAATAGATGATAATTATGCTTTAATAAAGTGATTACATCAAGTAGATAAAATTTTTGTCTTTATCTTTATAATTTTCGAAAATGTTGAATAAATGAGTAGATTTTTACCAAATAATTTATTTAATTGCACATGCTTTAATACTTGATAAATATCATGGAATCAATGTTAATCTTATCTCCTAAATACCATATGAATTTTGAAATTTAGTGTGAAATGGAAGAATAGAAGGAAAATTGTTATTTAATTTCTAAGCTTGTAAATTTCGAATAAAATGGGGAATTTTGCTAGATTGGTTCTAGAAATTTATTTTATGATACAAGAGCATTATTTTTATATAATCCTTCATTAAAATAATTTTAGTTCTTAAAGGAATGAAGTTTGATAATTTATTCTTAATTTCTAGTTTTAGTTCGAAAACTTCATTTTAGAATATAGAATTGTTCTTAATTATTTTTTCTATGATTTATTCTATTATCTAAGACTCATATTATGTCACATAGCTATTAAAAGGGAAAAAAATAATTTATGTAACATATTTATGCATAGTTGTAATACCCCGAGTTTTTAAAGCTAATTTGCGATAATAAAAATCGCTAATTAGGGTTTATACCGGTAATCGAACTAGTGAATTATCGAAACTTGATTTCGATTAAGCATAATATGATGATTCTTATATGATATTCACTGACGCTTAGTAAATTAAGGAATATAGTTTCTAATATTCCTTTGAACCTATTGTTCTAACATCGGTTAAATTCGACAGTTAAGTCTTACGATATTTTTAAGCATTGAAGCTTAAAATTTGAATTTCCTTATTATTATAAGGATGAATAAAGTTATTACAACTTTATTTTGGACATTTTAGAGATGATTCAATTATGAGAGTTTTGGGACGTTTTGAACGTCAACATTTAGAGATAGTTCGATAAATTAGTCAAATGATCATGGAATTATAATATTTAAATTCCTATGATTATTTTATGATATAAGAGAATTATTTATCATCAAAATAATTATAGAGAATTAAGGAATAGAAATTGAACAATTTAGCTAATTTCGAAAACCCTAATTTTCGAAATTAGGGTTTTGTGATCTAGAATTATTCTAAATATTTTTCTATGATGTAGTTCATCATCTAAGATTTATAATATGTCATATAGCTATATATTAGCTATTTATTACAAGAAAACAAAATATATAGCATTATTGCTATATATATCATTCTAGAAAATTTGTGTATGTGAGAAATTGGATTTAATTCTTATCCAATTGATGATATATGATAATTATTATATTAGTATGATATTATTAAGTATAATATGAGGTGTAGTACCAACTTGCACAAGTGGGATGTCAATTATCTTGAAAGTGCCGAAAATATGTCATTTTATGTGACATAATTAATAAATATCATACTTTAATTAATGTAAGGATAAGATTATGATATTATCATGATATTAGGTGTAAAGTAGAGATTGTATCCAATTTGAACAAGTAACCTATGGTCCTTGTTTGATATGGCCGAAAATTTTGACATTCTAAGTGTGAAATTGATAAATATCATGCTTTAAATTAATGAAAGGATATAATCATGATATTATCATCATACTAGGTGTAAAGTAGTGGTAGTATACAAATTGAACAAGTAATTTAAAGTTGTGGCATAGAGTGGCCGAAAATTTTAAAAAAATAAAGGTTGGAAGATTTATTTTCTAACTTTGAAAATGACATATGATCTTAGTTGAAATATTTGACTTTTCAAAGGTGATCATATTATATAATAATAATAATATAGTATATGATATAAAAAAAATTTATCCTAAGGAAAAGAAGATGGTCGAAAACTATACCTATGTCACATAATGTGATAATTTCTTATTTTATGACAACTATGATACCAAGTATTAATTAAAGGGTATAATGACATAATAAAGTATATAAGATAAGATCAAACATTTTGTATTACACCATGAGGAGGTGGCCGAAATGTTAGACTTTTAAAACAAGTGGTTAAATCATCATTTTATGTAATAATTACACACAAGTGGATTAATATTATAAATATAAGATAAGCTCCTCATTTCCCCATTTTTGCACCCTAAGAACCGAAAATGGAGGAGAAGAATAGAGAGAGTTCATCACCTATTCAATCCAAATCTTAGATCAATAAACCTTCGCCGATTAAAATCGACTCCGATTAAAAGGTTAGAATTCTTACGAGCTTCGTATAAATGCTAGAATTTTCGAATTTCATCCGTTAGATTTCATGTTATAAGCTTAGTCTAATTATGTTGATTTTCGAAAAATATGAGTTATATGCTAAGTGTTTAGAAATCATGTCTACATGATATCCTTAAGCTTATATTATGATTATGTTACAAAGTTAAGCATGTTATCAAATTCTACATGTTGACCGAAAATATGAGAGCATGATATGTTGATGATTAAGATTTTTAATTGTTGATTTGAGCATGAAATAATGATCTATGGTATTAAATATGCTTATATGATTTTATGTGAAATTTTTGGAAAAGTATAGTATATATATACATCATTACCGAAAATTTATAGAAAAATAAAATGATGAGATATAATTCATGTTTAAGTGTTATTATAGCATATTGATGATGTAGATTCATAATATGGTGTTGTATGAATTTATTGGAATTTATAAAAATTATTTTGACCTAAGTCATAAATTTCAAAACATGACCTTAGTGTTTTTTAACGAATAGTTCATAATTGATAAAAATTATGTTATAGTAATGATATATGATAGTGATTATGTGTTATGTGATTTAATTAGAATTTTTAAAAAATGTTTAATTGGTTTTTCAAAAGTACCGAAAATAAAATGTTGAAATTAAGTGATGTACAAATTTTATATGATCAATATGATTACATATCATTGATCCTATGTTAAAATAGAGTGTTATGTGAATTTATGAGAATTTATGCACAAGTTTTGCATAATTAAATCATAAATACCGAAAACTATATAATATAGGTATTTATGTTATAAATTTATTTTATAAGGTATAATCACATAATATGTTCTAAAATAATGTTTTAAACATACTATGATTTTATGTGATTTTTAGAACAAGAAATGTTATGTTTACGTTAAATATTTGATTAAGTGACGTAAGATTAGAAATAAAGTGCTATGTACGAATTTAATTATATTTATGCATTTATTAAGCATGATTGGTGGAAAACGTGAAAAATCGAGACTTATGATATTAAGATTGAAAATCGAATTAAGATTGAGAATTATATATGTATAATTTCGATATATATATATGTTTAATAAAAGTCAAAATGTTGACTAAAGTCAACATTGTTGACTACAAAGTCAAAATGTTGACTGAAAAGTCAAACATTGACTAAAAAGTCAAAATTACACGAAATACGAGAATACGTGATCAACGTGATGTAATACATCTAATAGGAAAAAGAATTATGTCAATTAGATACGCTAAGACGTATAAGACATACCGAATTGGTTAGAGAGAATTCTGAAAGTTGATAGACTTTGACGTTTTAGAAAAACGTGACCAACGTACTAAATTAGTTTCTTACGTAGAGATGGAACGCGACGTGATCGCTGACGTTAGAAAGGAAAGTTGTTAAAAGCTACGTACCAGGTGGACTTTACTCAAAAACCGTTTTATTTATTTTGCTTTCTGCAAATGAAAAGTATTTATTTAGAGTATTTCTGTTGAGAAATGATTATGAACTGTTGTTCAATTACCTGCCCAAAGTATTTATGTTTTATGTATGGATCCTATCATGAAATGGTTAGCGAACCATGAAAATTTATGAGATGGTTAGCGAACCATGAAAATTACTTAAGTTGTCGGGTCGCTCCCCAACTTATGAGAAAATCGATATCGGATCCTGTGCTAGATGCAGAATTCCTAGCCTGGATTAACGTGTACACCATAGGTGACTGTGTGCCGATAGCAACATCTTCGGCCGGTCACAGCGTCCGTGAAAGGAGGCCCTTTCACGGCGTGAGTTTATAGGTGGCTCGGTGCCGAAAGCAACATCTTCGGCCGATCACAGCGTCCGTAGAAGGAGGCCTCCTTCTACGGCGTTTAAAGAGAATGTTATATGAGAAAAGTTATGAGAAAGTGATATGTATCATACACACAAAGAGAAAATGCTTGCGCAAGCGATGTTTTGAGAAATGATAAAATGTTTTAGTAAGCGCAAGGCCATTTCAATAAAACCCTTGCGTCTTACTCAGAAGGGGCAGTGTAATTTAAAGTTAATAAAATGTTTTCGGTAATGAATGAGCCCACTGAGTGCATTATTTGTACTCAGCCCTGCTTGTTTGTTTTTAAATGTACAGGTTGAGCTGATCGATGGGATGGAGGTGTGTTGAGCAGTCAGGTCATTGTCGCTGATAGTAAAACCTTGGATTCACATCGTCATATGTGTATTCCACATGTTCCAGCTGTAAAGTTATATAAGTTATGTTTTGAGTTTGAACCTTATTACCTTCAGATCAGTTGAACCCTTTTGTTAAGAGTCTAAATGGTCCAGAGTCGTATGTACGATATGTGTGTTATATAAAATGGTATGAAGTATTGGGAGTTTGTCTATCATATGCCTCACAATTCCATAATTAGTTATTGTTCCTGTTGTTAATCCCCGTCATTAGTATCAGTCTCTGTTAATCCGTACTTTGGGTTGGCGGGCTGTTACAATAGTGGATGCAAATTTGAGTAATAGGTGTGAAAAGAAGAAAAATTCCATTTCTTATGATAGTGATGCATAATTATTATGATGTTGAGATATTATTAATGTTAAGATAAGATGAATTATTAATTAAACAAGTGGATGTGTTATTTGTTTGAATATGGCCGAAATTTTTGACTAAAATAAGTGGATGTGTTATTTGTTAAAGTATGATTAAAATATCTTATAACTTCTATAAATAGAGATCACACCTCTCTTATATCCATTATAACCAAAATTAAGAGAGAAAAAAATAGAGAGTGTGTTCTTCAAATTTCTCTTCAATCCTAAGTAGAAAAACGTTGTCGTCGACGATAGATTCCGATTAAAAGGTTAGAAATCGTACAACATTTTTATATATGCAAAAATATTAGAAATTCATCCATGAAATATTAAGTTATATGCTTTTGTTATTTCATATGATAATTGAGAAATTTTGTTAAATGTTTAAGTTGTTAATTAAATATGTTTATATGATGTTTATAAGCTTGTATTATGAATTTAGTACAAAGTTGAGCATGTTATAATTCTCTTCATGAAAACCGAAAATATGTGAGAAATATATGTTGATGAAAATGAATTTTAATGGTTGTTTTGAGCATGGATTGATGATAGTTAGTAATGTTTAAGTATGTATGATTTAAATCATAATTTTTGGAAAAATATGGATATTATTTCATGATAATTTCGAAAATCACAAAGTATGATTGTAACAGCCCTCTAATCCTAAGGACGAATTAACGAGGACTAATACTTGGAACAGTAATCAAGGAACATGAAAGACAATTAATCATAGAATTGTGGGACTAAATTCAAGTAAACTAAGAAGCTTTAACCATTATATACAAGTCATACATAATTTGCATGTGAAGAAAGATCTACAGATTCTTAACACAAGAATTCAAATGATCTGAAGGTAATCAACTGTCAACATCAAAAGCTAACTTAGAGTTCTATTGCAGCGGAAAGACGTGTGAATACACATATGACGATGTGTAGTCAAGGTTTCTAACATATCATTATCAAAAGGGTTAGGCGCTCAACATACCTCCATCCATCATCGCTCAACCCGCACATTTAAAACAAACATGCGGTGAGTACAAGAATGCACTCAGTGGACTCATGCCAAAACATTTTATCATCTTTAAATTACACTGCTCCATCATGGTAAGACACAAGGGTTTTATTTGAAAGGCCTTGTGATTACTAAAATATTTTCATCATTTTCATAAACGTCGCTTGGCCAAGCATTTTCCTTGTGTGTATGATCCATATCCATTTCCTTTCATTTCTAATATCTCATCTCATGAATCATCTCATAAATCATCTCATAAATCATCCCGCGCCGGAGAGGAGGCCTCCTCCCACGGACGCCGTGACCGGCCGAGCACCCTTTCAGCACACAGTCACAAAATAGTGAACAAAATCCTTGCCACTCCGGCACAGGATACGAATTCTCAATCATCCTTGCAGGTACTAACAAGGATACGAATTCAAACATTTCATAAGTTGGGAGCTACCCAACAATATGAATCATTCGATCATGGATAGGATACATACATAAAACATGAACATTTTGGGCAGGTAATTAAATAAATCATTTCATCATTATTTCTCGCAAATAAAGCATCGTAAATAAATCATTTGGTAAGAAATTTATCTTTTTGAGTATAATAAAGCCCACATGGATTGTAGATTTTCTCTAAACAATTTCTTTCTACGCCAACGATCACATCCGCGTCCCACCTTTACGTAAGAAACTAATTCAGTACGTCGGTCACGTATTTCGAGATTTTCAAAGTTCAACAAACTTTGATAACTTTCTAATATAATGCTTCGCATCTTTCAACTAAAATAGTACGTCACTTCATCGCATATCTTAGTTAATAACTTCTCATACTTCGATAGAGACATAATATAATCTACGGTCTCATATTAACCATTTAGGTTAAACGTCGAACTCATACCAACGTTTTTCGATAAGGTGATTCCAATTATGAAATCGTTTCTCACAAAAGAGATATTCTTATAAATTTAATACGTTTTACACGTATAAGTGTACTTATTCAACGTATTTCATACGTTTAGTCTTAAGTCAACGATTTTGACTTTTCTTAACATATTTTTCAAATTATTCACATATATGTTAATAAACTTTTATTTAAATCGATTTTCAATCGATTTCTTATCATATAACCATAAATCTCGATTTTTCACGTTATTCAACAACGTGATCAATACTTTACTCAAGTATGATCTAACTTGTACATTACATATTATTTTTCACATCTAACGTTATTTAACATAACGTTTCGCCGTAAACATAGTATACTATGTTTCAAAAATCCCATAAATTCTTAATAGGTCTAAAATATATTCTAAGAATATAATATGAAATTTTTCTTGAATAAATGAATTTAATACCCTTAGTCTCCATTCTTAATAACTCTCGGCCCTTATACAATAATTCTCAAACTTCTTCCAAAAATTCTTCTAAATTCATAATTTGTCAACATCCTAATTTACCAAAGTATTGTGCTGTAGGAGTTGAAGTTATGTATTTTACTTTGGAAAATAGGATGTTCGATTTGAGCTTAACTGATTTACTATCTGCTTCCTTTACTGTCCTCTATGCTTATATGGTTCATACTGATGCTTTGGCCGAGATGATATTTCTGCAGGTGAAGGACTATGGATAGTCCGTTGTTGACCGGAACACGTCGGGCTCACGACGTTAAACGGAGTACTACGTGGGAGTTTACCCACGGATTTTTATTTTCTTTTTCTTTTCTTTCTTTTTCGTTTTGTTTCGTTGTTCTTTGATCTATCTGTGCCGTTGAGTTTGTTTTGCTCAGATTTTGAACATTATAGCGGTGTGGTGAAGGCGTGGCACTCCAACTCATCGTGCGCTCATTCCAACCCTACCACCGCCATATTTTATCGAAGTCTCCTCCTCATCGGCTATTTTATGTTATTAATGTTTTGAGCCTTTGGGGACGATTGCTTGAATTAAATGTGGGGGAGTAGATAGTATTTGGTTTTGTGGGCGTGATATATAGTTTTGTATGCTTAATGATGTGTCCTTGTGCTTATTTTGATTGTTTGGACGTAAGCTTTGTCTATCTTGAGTAAGTTAGGATCTTGATTTGTCTGTTGAACTACGTGGTATTAGTCAAACCGATTTTGAATTTTGAAACTTTTGGTGATATATGATTTGAGTATAATGTGAATTGACGAGGCCGTGATTGATAGAAATTGAATAGGGAAATTGATGTGATTTGTCCGGCTAATGTTAGGGGTAGTGTTAACATTGTGGTTGCTATATACTTGTTTCATTTATATATATATATATATATATATATGTGTGTGTGTGTGTGAAAAGAAGAAGAAAATGAGGAGAATGAAAGCTCTAGTATTTTGTTAAGATTGTTGAAATGGAGGATGGGATTATGTCCCTCTTTCGTAATTTGAGAAATGGACATAGGAAACCACGTTAGGAGACTCGAGTTCATCGAGAGTTCACCTTCGAATATTATTCAAAATCATTAAAACATTCTTTGTGCTTTATAAAAGAAACTTGTTGCTAAAGGTGACCACATTAGTTAGTTCACCCTAATGGAGAGTTGGGTGCAGCGATTACCTTTTTATTTATTGGAAATCAATTGCCGTTCTTGATTTTTACATTATCTTTGAATTCATAAACACCAAGTGTGGGGGAAATGCAATAAGTTTTGATTGATTAGAATAAGAGTAAAATTGCATGAGTTATCTTTCGACTCTTATTAGTATAGACTTTGCTTGAGGACAAGCAAATTGATAAGTGTGGGGGAGTTGTTTGGTATGATTTTGTGATGATTCTTGGTTTTGTTTTACGTGTCATTTTCTATGGTTGTCCTATTTATGCCGTCGTTTTGATTAGTATATATCGATTCGGACTTACTTCGTTCGTCTCGATGTTTTGGAGGAAAATGGCAGAAAATAAGATGAATTGGATCTACCAAGGATCAGATATAATTAAAGAGCATCTCGACGAGGGTTCATAGGCGGCGGATCAAAATCGAGTTCAAACAAGGAAGAACGCACGCAAGCGTCGAAGTCGCGCCTGGCGCCCGAGCACCCGCACGCCCGCGCAGCGTCGAGCACCCTCGCGCCCATGCGCGCGCCCTCGCCCGACACTTTCGGCCACCCGGCCAGCGTGCGTTGAACCCAGCGTGCTCACCAATTTTGGCGCGCTCGGCTCGCGGCAGCGTTCACCGCGTCCGGCGCCCATACCTCCTCAACCGGCGTTGTTCACTCGGCACTTCGCGAGCTATCACGCGCCATACCCGCCACGCCCGTGCGCGTTAGCATCTCGGCGCCCAGCGCCAGCATCCCCAACACCGGCTTCGACTCCCGGCCTCGGCGCTTCGCGCCACGTCCCATCCGACGCTTCGCCCGCTTTCCTCGCCCGCGCCCGCATCCTTCCGGCCTTTCGGCGCTTCGCCTAACGCCCCGGCCTTCGCTCCGTCGGCGCCCTCTCCAGCGCCCCTCGCGTCGCCTCCGTCCGGCGCTGGGAAGCCAGCGCCGGTTTCGCCCGCTCCTCGCCAACACGCACAGCCGGCGCTCACTCCTCCGCGCGCGCGCGTTCCTTCTCCAGCTCTCACGTTCCCAACCGGCGACAGCCCGCGCTCTAACTCCAGCGCCCGCATACCTCTCAGCCGGCGCTGGGTCACCACGCTCGCTCATGCCTTTTCACCTCAACCGGCGTTCATTCCCAGCCAGCGTTCATTTTCTTGTCAGAATGTTTTCTGAGCGTGAGCTCATTATGAACCGGCGCTCACTCCTATTTTATATATATATGCGCGCATTAGGTCAAAAGGAGGGGGCCGTTCTCAGTTCCTCAGTTTCTCAGTTTTTGGTTTCTTCTCCACGCGGCCGCGGCTACTGTTCACCAAGCTTTGTTCCCAAATTTCTTCAGGCATCATTTCAGATACAATCATAGTTTAATTCCTGGTTTTATTTCTTTCAATTTATGCAATTCGTTTCTTAATTTCTGTTGAACATTTACAGGCTTTGCTTGAGATTATTGTTGGATTTATGTTCTAGATTTATCAGTTCTCTCCGATTAAATTTCATAGAATTATTGTTTGATGGTTTTTGTGGGATTCAATTCCATAGTGACAATGGATTGTTCTCGTATTTCTATCAATTTATATTGCTTTGATTTATCTTGCTTTGGTTTAATTCCTGTTCTTGGAGAATGATTGATGATTATGTTTTTATTTGCAATTAGATTTAGATTAGGGATTGACAAACCCTATTAATAATATGATTGCATATGTTTTTATTTACCGCTTTGATTTATCATGCTTTCATAGTTCAACTCGGGATTGACAACCCTCCAGCTTAGGATCGCTGTTTATTTTCCGTATTTCAATTCTTGCATGTTCAACCCGTTGTTATTAGAGTGTTTAGGATTTAATCGCTTTTACGTACAACACAAACAATGGCCCTGTTAAGTTTTCCTTGAGAGCGACTCTTGTTAACTTATCACGCTACGATTACCTCGTACGATTGCAAGTAATTTGAGTGTGTTTTTAGCTCGATCAGTGCTACCTTGAGAATTGTGAAGGGACCTGACCATCGTGATTTCAGCTTTCCGGGGAATAACTTCAACCTTGAATTGAATAGTAACACTTGCTGACCCGGCAAGAACTCACGGCGCAAGATGTTGTTTTCATGCCATCTCTTTGTCCTCTCCTTGTACAATTTTGCATTTTCATAGGCAAACCAACGGAATTCATCCATCTCACTTAGTTGCAACAAGCGAGCTTCTCCAGCGGCCTTATGCTCAAAATTCAATTTCTTTATCGCCCAATAGGCTTGATGCTCCAGTTCCAGTGGAAGGTGACAAGCTTTCCCATAGACCAACCGATAGGGGGACATCCCTAACGGAGTTTTGAAAGCTGTTCTGTAGGCCCATATTGCATCATCCAGTCGTATGGACCAATCTTTCCGACCTGGGTTTACCACCTTCTCCAGTATGCCTTTTATCTCTATTGGAGAGTTCGACATCCATTGGTTTGGGCGTGGTATGCCGTGGCGATATTGTGGCGAACATTATACTTGGCTAGGACAACACTTATCGCACATTGACAAAATGTGTGCCCTCAACACTAATAATCGTGAGCGGCATACCAAACCTTGTGAAGATTTTCTTTGCGAGAACTTGATGACAACCTTCGCGTCATTAGTGGGACTAGCCACGGCTTCTACCCATTTGGATACATAATCAAGCGCCACGGGATGTAGAGGTTGCCAAATGAGGGTGGGAACGGACCCGTGAAATCGAGACCCCACACGTCAAAGAGCTCAATTTCAAAATGAAATTCATTGGCATCTCATTCGGAAGATATGTTCCCAACCCTTTGACATCTGTCACATTTGTGCACGAAGGCGTGAGCATCTTTGAGCAGTCGGCGGAAATAACTTTTGTAATACCTTGGCCGCCGTCCTTTGTCTGCAAATGGCGCCATAAGGGTGGCATGACATCCCTCTAAATTGATTCCATCTCTTCATGTGGCGCATCGTCTCATCAAACCATCGACACGGTGTTTATCTGAAGAATGGTTCGTCCCGAGTAATGTCGACCTCGATAAGAACCTTTTCCTTTGTTGAAATGAGAGTTCGAACTGCGATTACTCCACATACCGGAAGTTGACAAAGTGCATACCACGGTGTACTCTTGTGCGCATGCTCGTCGAGTTGTTCATCGGGGAAGGCGTCTGAATTTGGGCATGCACTTCATCGCCTCGGCGATTGGCAATCGAGATAAATGGTCGGCCACTTGATTCTCGGTGCCCTTCCTATCTCGATGTCGGATCAATTCTTGTAGGAGCAAGATCCAGCGAATCAACCGAGGCTTTGCATCCTTCTTGGCAACTAGGTATCTAATGGCGCATGATCCGTATACACAATCACCTTCGAACCTACGGTATGCTCTAAACTTTTAAGCATCGAAGACCATCGCTAGCAGCTCCTTCTCCGTAGTAGTTTAGTTTATTTGAGCTTCCACGGTGTTTTGCTAGCATAGTAGATGGGTGGAAGATCTTCTCTTTTCGTTGACCGAGCACGGTGCTCTGGCGAAGTCACTTCGTCCGCACATCACCTCGAAAGGTAGCGTCCAGTTCGGACCAACGATTATCGGCGTCGTCACTAGAGCTCGTTTCAAGATGTCAAACGCCGACATTCGAGGTGAATTTGAGTGGCTATTTTTCTCCAACAAGGCACACGGTGGCTTAGAAATTTTAGAAAACCTTTATAAACCTTACAGAAAATCCTCCATGTCCCAAAAAGCTTGCACCCCTTTACGGTGGTGGGAGGTGGGAGTTTATCTATCACCTCGATCTTTGCTTTGTCCACTTGATCCCTTCTTGGATATGTGGTGGCTAGCACTATGCCTCTTGTACCATGAGTGGCATTTTCCCAATTTAGGACCAAGTCGTCGCCGCAACGCTCAAGACCTTTCCCAGTTACTCGAGCATACTCCAAAGTATCCCCAAAACCGAGAAGTCATCCATGAAGATCTCGTGACTTTTCCACCATATCCGAAAATATGGCCATCATGCAGCGTTGGAGCGTCGCGGGGGCATTCTGAAGTCAAATGGCATTCTTCTAAAAGCAAGCGTACCATAAGGACGGTGAAAGTGGTTTTATGTTGATCCTCGGGTGCAATGGCGATCGATGATAACCTCGAGTATCCATCTAGGAAGCAGAAGAACTCCTTTCCGTGAGTTTATCAAGCATTTGATCCATGAATGGCGGAGGAAAATGGTCTTTCCTAGTAGTCATGTTCAATTTCACGTAATCCATACAAACCGCCACCCGTTATCACCCGAGTTGGAATCAGCTCCTCGATCATTAGAAATCACCGTGACTCCTCTTTTTAGGAACACCTTTGCACCGGCTCACCCAAGAACTATCCGAGATCGGATAAATGATTCCGACATTCAACCATTTAATAATTTCCTTCCTCAACACTTCTTTCATCATTGGATTAAGGCGTCGCTGGTGCTCTATAGAAGTGATGTGGCCATCTTCCATCAATATCTTGTGCATGCATAGAGCCGGGCTGATCCCTTTGATGTCGACAATCGACCATCCAATAGCTTTCTTGTATTTACGCAGCACTTGTAATAGAGATTCCTCCTTGTCGAGCTCAAGATTAGCAGAAATGATTACTGGAAGAGTTTGTCCTTCGCCCAGATACACGTATTTCAAGTGGGTTTGCAAAGTTTTCAGACTAAGTATTGGAGGTTCTTCTATATAAGGTTTGGATACATGGACAGGCCGATCTGCGAGCTCGAGTGACTCCGAAGCTCGGGCGATCTGAGGTGGGACTTGACCGATCTCTTGTTAGGGAATTGCTTGGGTGGCTCCTTCCGATTCTAACTCCATGAGGTCGGAACTTCATTATCAACATCTTGAACCGAGGGCAGTGCTCCATCATCTTGTCCATAACGACCTGCTCTAATACTTGAATTATCGAGCACTCTCCACTTCGTCCGGATATTTCATAGCATTGAAGACATTGAAAGTAACCTTGGATCATTTACCCTCATTGTGAGTTCGCCTTTTGGACATCAATTAGAGTTCTTCCTGTTGCAAGGAAAGGACGTCCCAAAATTATAGGCACCTCATGATCCGCTTCGTAATCCGAAATGATGAAGTGCGGGAAAATGAATGTATCCACTTTTACTAGCTCATCTTCAATTTTTCCTTCGGGATGAGCCATGACCGATCACGCCATTGCGGGGTCATTGTTGTGGGCGAGCTTCTCCTATTCAAGCTTCACGAATATTGAGGCGGCATTAAGTTTATACTTGCTCCTAGATCACATAGAGCTCGACCAACGTCGCGACCTCAATTGAGCATGGAATTATGAAACTCCCTGGATCTTTCAACTTGGGTGGAATCTTGCTTTTTAACATAGTACTACTGCTCTCAGTTAGTGCCACTGTTTTGAACTCCCTAAGCGTCTCTTCTTTGTCGGGATGTCCTTGGGAACTTCACGTAGTTCGGCATTTGTTCCAATGCCTCCACCAATGGAATATTTATGTGCGATTGTTTGAAGACATCTAAAATCTTGGCGAGTGTCTTGTTGCTTCTTTTCGACCTTTCGGGAAAAGGTGGTGGTGGTCGATAAACTACCTCGTCCATTGACTTGACGATGGATTCACTTTGGTGGGCACCTCGACATCACACGGTTGCTTGGTCGTCCACTTCTACCAACTTGCTTTTAGTGTTTGAGGACTCCGCCTCTCTTCTTGGTTCGTGACTCGGTTTCTTGCATCTTTTTCCACTTCGTAGGGTGACAGCCTTGACATGTTCTTTATCCTTCCGGGTTCTCCGTATCACTTAGCAGTTACCAAGAGGTCGATTTCTCGGCTCGGTGGCTAATTGGCCGATCTAAACTTCTAAATTACATGGCGAAGTGGGCGCCCTTGGATTCTTGCATCTGTCTTGGCCATGTACTCCTTCATCAAGGTTTCAATAGACTTGGGGCGTGGGCGGCTTGTTCTTTGCTTGGTTGGAAATTTTGTGGATATGTGGTTTTCTCAAAATTTCCACCACCACTATTCGGATCCTTGCCTCCCCAAGAGAAATTAGGTGTTGTCTCCACCGGATTATATGATTGTGAGTAAGGATTATTCCTTTGGCGTTCGATTTCCCATGTAACATCTTGAAGTCGGGTTTGATGGACAACTCTCAAATGTGTGTCCTTCCCACAATATACACATGACACCTCGTTTACTTGCATCGTGGGTGCGACCACCGGAGGACTCGTTGGCTGCAATTTGGATTAGGCACTTGCAATCCTTTTAACATGTTACTCTTGGATGCTACAGGGCATTAATGCCGTGGGGCATCAACCTCAAAACACCGACAATCGATTTATTTCCTATTGAGACACGAGAATTTGACCATTGGCAATTGTTATCGCAATTCTTTCCAAATCTCATATACCTCATTATAGGATTTAGAGAATAGCCCGTTTGCGAGGCATCAAGCACCAAGCGTGTTGGCGCATTTAGACCATTGTAGAAGGTCTCGGTTGAATGCGGTGCGGAATGCCGTGATGAGGGCATTCCGTAGCATTTCATATATCGCTCCCAAGCCTCGCATTACGGACTCGTCATCATTCTGCTGGAGCGACATGATATCATTTCGAATCGTGCATTCTTGGTGGTGAAATACTTCATCAAAAAATTTCGCGAGCTCGTTCGAGAGTAATAGAGCACGATGGGAGACCGTTCAGCCATGCTTTGCACGATCTCGTAGCGAAAAGGGAATAGCCAAGTCTGGTGACTTGGTGGAACACTGGTAACTTAAATGAGTCGTGACCTTTAGGAGCGACCGAAGATGAAGATGTGGATCCTCGTGGTTTGCCTTTGAATCGCCCCCTTGTTTGGAGCATACGGAACATAACCGCGATTCGAATGGTTTGCTTGCACCTCGGGCTGGTTATTCCCGATTCGACTCATTAAATGCGGGGTTAGCGTGATCACGTATACCCTTTCCGGTCATCGGCGATGACTATGGCATTCCTCCATTATTGCCATCGCCTCCTTGTGCGGCCATTTTGGCTCGCTCTACTGGACGTTCGGCGTCGTCTTCGCTGACGGAAGGTGCGTTCAATCTCGGATCCAGCGGGTGTAGTACTTGCTCCTTGGTTTTGCACATATACCACGATCTGAATCTCGATTCACGCGAGAAGAAAATAGCGAGTTAACCTTTAGTACTAAATAAACACAAAACCGAAATATCAACGTAACTTATAATTAGCGCTCCCGGCAATGGTGCAAAAACTTGTTGTTTGTATTCTAGAGATATACTATTCTACGCAAGTGCGTAATCAACAAGTAATATCTGGAGTATTCGAGATCGAATCCACGAGGGCGATTTTAAACCATGTCGAATACAATTTGTTTGTGAATATGAGAGAAACAATTAAAGAGAACTTTTACATCGAGCCGAGGTGGAATTTGAGACAATAAGCGATTAACAAGCAGATATCGGGAGGGAAAATAGACTTGATCACTTGATTCCACTCATACCCGTACTCGCCATGCTTGACATTATCTTGCCTCGTTATTATGACATGAAATCTTCCAACTCTTGGTATTTTTCAAATCTAAGATTATACCCTCTAAGCTCGTCAATATATTCCTATCCGAGGTGCTTTAAGAGTATCTCTCTGTTCCATTCATTTATGTCATGCAAGGCGAACACATATTCTATGCTATTCACACATAATATTTAAATCATGTTCTTGCGTCGCTTTCTTGTTTTCCACTCTATGAGTTTCCAAAATCATAGAGCTAAGATCTCACCCAAGGTGATCAATCACAAGCGGATAAATAAACACCAAAGCGATAATAACTTGACAAGATAAGCGGAAAAGCGGGCTCGTCACACGAGCATGGGTTTCATCAAAGATCAAGTCATACAATTTAGCTCATGGCGAGCAGTGCAATGATGTCCAAAACACAAATGCCATAGCAAAATAAAAGGAATTAGAGATTCAAAGTTAACACTCGTCGCGGTATCGCGTGCTCCTCCTTGGATCGTCGCCTCTTTCGATAACTTCTTCTCCAGGCGTTACCCTCGATTCCTTCGGATACTCAATGATGAATAATCCATTCTCCGATTATCGCCTCCTTTTAATAACGAACTCGGCGCTTTTTAGGTGTGCGGAAAAAGCGCGCAAGCCCTTCATCCATGATCCTCTCTTTTCCGTTGGCTCAGCAAAGCAGCGTCCTTTATCTTTGTCGTGGCCAGCCGCCCGCGTGGTCGTGGTCTGCAAAACTCTTCTTTGTTTTTATAAGCGGCTTCATCAACGTCTGAGCTCCTCTACTCGGTTTGCCTGAGCACGAGCTCGCTCGCTTTCGAGGAAGATCTCGCCTCCGAACTCATAGGTCCGTCCTTGCTCGTGAGCTCGGCACCGTGGCATCGCCTGCTTTTCTTTCCTTTCTTCCGAGCTCGACCTTCTTGTGGGCCTGACCTTGCTTGTAATTTCGATCTCATTTGTGGTCATCAGTCTCGAGCTCGGCCAGAGTCCGACCTCGCTTACGAGTATCAGTCTCGAGGTCGTCTTCATACTTGTGAACTTTTCAATCTTTGAGCTCGGATGGTTGCGAGCTCGGCTCTGTCTCTTTCTCCCGGAGTTCGGTTCCACTCACGAGCTCGGCGGGTCTTGGCTTCAGCGGTCTTGAGCTCGGAAGTCTTGAGCTCGGAAGTCTTGAGCTCGGATTTCACTTTTCCTGAGCGTTGACTTCGTCTCTGTAGCTCGACTCTGTCCCCGCATTTCTTCAGCATTACTCGTTCAGTCCTTCCTCGTACATCGAAGTCAAGCTCGCTCACGAGTTCGGCCTTGTCTGTGCTGCCGTTCTTCCTGCTACATGCCATGATTATTTAAATAACGCTTAAAAGCAATTAAAAACCCTTTGATTTCATCTGACTCAATCCTACACACAAACACACGCAAACATAACAAAACGTACAACATAACATCGAAATAAACGAACAGAACCCGGATCACTCAAGGATTTTATCCTCAAAAAGGTCATATAATAACTCTTTTATAAGAGTTATCAGTTATTTCTTATTGAGCTAAAGTTAAGAAGAGATCTTAAGAAAAGACGGCAGAGTAACATGAGTATGTTTTTCTACAAGTATTTGAACATTCTTTTATCTAAGATAGTAAGGATTGTCCGAATAGCTCGGAAAAATACGACTCGTTTGTCACCATCGACAGGATCGAGAAACACTTCTATACTGCTTATGCCGGTGAGCGACTTACTTTGGCGAATTTTTGCTCAATTCCATCGCTTGTGGAGAGGTGGCATCCGAGCACGGCAGTGTCGGGACTAGAAGGAATACTCCGATTGATTTGTTTATTGCACGAAAAGTGGCAAGATTTGGCTATTCTTGTTGCCATTGATTACATTGAGCTTTGGTTTTGTAGCTTACGAGTAAGTGATTTTCGAACTCTAGCTACCATCGATTCTCGATATTTTGTGTACTTGAGTCTTCTTGGGTTCATTTCCCCACATTGTTGATTTTATTTGGTGTTCATCGATTCGAGTTGGGTGGTGTCCTTCTTTTCCTTTTAATGATAATGATGATGAGGATCTTGAACCCATTGATGTTGCTTCTTCTATTCACGAGTATGGCGTAGTACCTCTACTCTAGAAATAGAGTCATCTTTACTAGATACTCGGTTGTCATACTCGAGTCGATATAGATGATACAGGCTTGATTACTCTTATCTCGAGAATGAGATGTTTTCTATTGACCTAGATTGATATGGTCAGTCTTTCGCATCTCCTGAGATCTCTACAGTGAGTGAGTCTATTCCTTTCTCTCATGTTCCTGAGACTTCTTCTTTTAAGGTCCCAGAAGAGACTCGAAGCTAGTTTATCGAGACCTTGGTGTCTCAAGATCTTTATGTTTGAACACGAGTTTTACCAGGTTGTTGTACAAAGACATTCTGACCATTAGGTATTAGTCAAATGTCTTTTGTGACTGATCCTGATATCCTTTATCCTGGAGTAGTTCCCTTGTACTCATTTCTCGAGCGTGCTATTGACCCGCCATCTCCTGAGATTGAGAAAGATGTAGAGATGCCAGACTCCAATGAAGCCGTTGATGGTAGTGAGAATGGAGTAATGGAGATGGAAGAATGAAATGATGATGATAACAATGAATGCGACGCCTTCGTGGGCGGTGAAGCTAGTAGCGACAAGTGTGGAAGCGACGGTTTGTAGATAGTATGGATGCACATATGTATATATGTGTACACATAGACTAGTGATGCTAAGATATCTTATGATGCGGTGGCGTGCTTGAGAAGCCGTCTCGGATGTGTTTTACTGAGATACCAAAGCATCTATATGTTTGAAAACTTTCGATTTGCAAAGTTTTCCCGACTTTTGTAAATATCTTGAAGAGGAAAAACAAGAAGTGCAAATTCTCCTTAAGATTTACTGCACCTTCTCCGTCTCAAATAGATCGTGAATTGCGAGCTTTTTATCGTTAGAACCTCCATCTTTTAATGGGTTGGTAGTTCGGTGATCTTTGAAGAATAGGTTCGTTTTGAATAGCGAATTTTCAAGTTTTGGAGTACTCTGATCGAGAGTGTCTCTTATGCACATCCTTCCAGTTAAAAAGGGTCTGCAGATTCCTGGCGGGAATCACGTCAGAAAGTTCTTTCTCCTGAGCAATTGGAGAATTTTATGTGGGAACAATTCGAGAAATTGTATGAAAAGTATATATACCTCGAAGTTACCACAAACAAAAGGAGATTAAATTTTCGAACCTGAAGCAAGGCAGAAAGACTGTGGCAGAATATAATAGTGAATTCTGCAATCTAGCCGTCATGCTCCTTTAAAAGTTGAGACAGATAAGAAGATAGCGAAATTGTTTCGTGCTTGTTTACGCCAAGATCGAATCATTTGGCAAGCTAACCTCCAACGTCATATGCGAAGCGTTAAATCGTGCATTGAACATGGAGATGGAAATGCAACCAGACAAAGTGACGCCAGATCCAAATCCAGTACCTTTTTAGATTCAAGCCTCGCCAAGATTTCTTCTTACAGATCAGAAGTCAAAAAGGAAAAAGAATTAGGAGAATAAGACCTTCCCAAACAAGAGACGATGGCAGAAGCCGAATCAGTTTATGCAGAGACAATCTTTCCCAAGTCAGTAAAGAATGCAGAGGTGTCCCAGATGTGACAGAGTACATTCTGGAGTTTGCACATGGGGAAGTAATAGTTGATATGCATGTGGACAAATAGGCCACTATGAGGGTCAATGTCCGAACCGTCAGAGAACAACTAGTGACGGAAGAAAGCAGAATCATCCAATACAGACGCACTCAATGAAAGCCGTAAGTGGATATCCAAAGTATTCATTTCATCAGATCGAGATGCCGCTACATCAACCGCAACTACAACCGTCGTCGTCGCCACAACCGTCGCCGTCTCCACAACCGTCGCCGTCGCCACAGCCGCAACCACCGACACCTCGACCGCACCAACCTCTATATCAAAGCGCATACGTCCTCTCTCAAAAGTAACCTGAGAAGAACACCAAGCAACTTGGCAGATGTTCTTAAGCTCAACAGCGAACGTGACGCACCAGATTTCAATGTGCTTACCTCGTTGGGTGGAGCTACCGTTATCATGCATGTGCATTCTAACCTAGATTTCGAACTAGGATCCCTTAAGCTTAGAGCGAGATCGCTGCGGCTGTTGCACATGAAGGAATGAATTGGTTGACAGCGCATTATGCTACGATATGATGTGAGCAAAGAGAAATAGCGTTTCAACCACCAGGAAAAGAACCTACCTGTTTTTATGATATTGAGAATAGAAGAAGCCATGTTCCTATGATCTCAACCTTACAAACCGAGAAGCTGATGAAGAACGAGGAAGATTGTGCTTACCTTGTATATCTAAATGTCGATGTCAAGTCCGAGAAGAAGGTAGGAGGTTAGAGAATTTCAGAATGTTTTTCCTGAAACATTACCAGGGCTACCTTCGGACAGACAATTAGAGTTTCTCCATTGAGTTAGAACCAGGATAAGTATATGTTTCAAAAGCATCTTATCGAACAGCCCCAAAAGAATCGCAGGAGTTAAAGATCCAATTGTAAAAGCTTTTGGACCTAGGTTTTACTCAACCTAGTGTATCTCCTTGGGGAGCGCCAGTTCTATTTGTCAAAAGAAGGATGAAACTCTAAGGATGTGTCTTGATTGCAGAGAGTTGAACAAGTTAACCCAGAAAAATAGGTATCCTTTACCCAGGATCGATGACTTGTTCGATCAGCTGAAATGTGTCAATGTTTTCTCAAAGATTGACTTGAAGTCAGGGTATCATAAGTCAAAGATTCGTCATAAGGACATAGCGAGGCGCTTTTGAGCGTGGTATGGCCACTACGAGTTCGTAGTAATGCCATTTGGCTTGACAAATGCACCAGTGTGTTTATGGATTTGATGAATTGTGATTTCCACAATTACCTCGATAAATTTGTTTTGGTATTTATCGATGATATTCTCGTGTACTCGAAGAACGAGTAAGAACACAAAGAATAGTTGAGAATCGTTCTACAGGCGTTAAGAATAGAACGATTGTTTGCTAAGATTAGCAAATGTGAGTTTTAGCTAAGGAAGGTGAATTTTCTTGGACATATCATTACAGCAGACGGAATCGAGTCGACCAGCTAGAGTTTAAGCGGTATCGATTGGAAATCGTGATGACATAAACAGAGATTCAAATTTCTTGGGTTTAGCGAGATATTACCAAGGTTCATAGAAGGATTCTCCAAAATTGCGAGACCTATGACTCAATGCATTCGAAAAGGAATTAAGTCCTAATGAACCCAAGAATGTGAAGAAAGTTTTCAAGAGTTAAAGAACAGTTGACTACGGTGCGGTTTGGCAATACGAGAATCGAACAAAGGGTATACTACGTATATGCATCGTGAAGTAGACTAGGAATTATCACGATGCAAGAAGGAAGAGTGATAGCTTATGTTTCACGACGGTTGAAACTTCACGAGCTCATATACCTACACACGATCTAGAGTTAGCAAATGTTGTTCATGCTACGAAGAATTGGAGACATCTTTGTATGGATCCAGTGTGAGATCTTCTTGATCACAAGAGCTTGAAGTATTTCTTGAGTAGAAAGATTTGAGCGATCGCCAAAGAAGATGGCTTGAGATAGTAAAGATTATAATTGTGATATCAAGTATCTCCCCGAAAAGCGAAGCTTTGAGTGAAAAAGCCAAATCCACTAGGATTAGTCCTTACTTCGAGAGAAGGAGTTGATCGAAAGAGTTTGAAGAGATAAGTTTGTAAGTGGTGCTACCCCACGAATCTCTGAAGAGATTATAGCCGCTCTTGTCGCTACCCGGTTTGAGAGCAAGAATTGTGGCTCAAGACAAGATCAGAGATAGAAAAGCTACGAGTTAAGATCGAAGCGAAGGCGAAAGAATATCATGAAGTTAGGGATAGCGCAATCATGTTCGAAATGAGTTTGCGTGCCCAATAATGATGGTTTAAAGAGCGAGATTTTGAGTGAAGCTCATAACACGCCCTACACTTGCACCCGAAAGCACAAAGATGTATCAAGATCTAAAGCATAGTTCGTGTGGGTAGGAATGAGCGAGATATAGCCTCGTTTGTTGAGCGATGATTAGCATGTCAACAAATTAAAGCTTTGCCGGCGTATGGTGAGTTGCCACCACTAGAGATTCCTCAGTGGAAATGGGATCACATAGCCATGGATTTCGTGACTGGTTTACCCAAATCAAAGCGTGGTAATACAACTATTTGGGTGATAATCGATCGACTCACGAAGTGTGCTCATTTTATCCCGATCTCTATTACGTAGGGAGCTAACAAGTTAGCTCAGAGATACGTTCGAAAGATAAATGCGTTTGTGTAGAGTACCGTCTTAATCACCTGAGACAACTCCAGTTTACTTCTCATTTAGGACGAGTTTTCAACAAGAGATGGGTACAAGATTGAATTTGATTACAACATTTCATCCGCCAACATATGGTCGATGAGAAAAGACCATTTAGACACTAGAAGATATGATCGAGCGATAGTATTAGATCAAAGAGATCAATGGGGCGATTTCTACCATTGATTGAATTCGCGTTCAACAACAGATTACCAACAACGATTGATAAAGGCGCCTATGAAGCCCTTTATAGTAGAAAGTGTAGATCACGCTTTGTTGGGATGAAGTTGAAAACGAAAATCTCTTGGACGAGCGATTGAAGAAATGGTCGTAATCGTCTGACGGATAAAGAAAAGAATCCAAGAAGCTCAAGATCGTCAAAATTCCTACGCAGATAAAATAAATGCGGACTAAGCTTGAAGATTGGAGACAAAAATTCTTGAAAGTATCTCCTTCAAAGGAATACATCGCTTTGGAATCAAAAAATCTCGAATCAAGATTCATTGGACCGTCTGAGATTCTAGAGAAGATTTGGTCGATCGCCTCTTGATTAGCATTGCCTTGAGTTTCGGCAATGTCCACAATGTGTTCCATGTGTCATGATTAAGAAGATATGTCTTTGATCCAAAACACATCATACATCAAGAGAATATTGTTCTGAACAAGATCTAAGCTACAAAGAGAAGCCGTAGCGCATCTTAGATCGAAAAGAACAAAAACTAAGGAATAAATCAATTCCTTTAGTTAGAATCGATGGAAGCATCATAGTTTAGAAGAGCGACATGAGAACTATAAGATTAGATGAAAATAAGTACCACGAGCTTTTTGCAAAGGTACTAAATTTCGAGACAAAATTTTATGAGGGGTGAGAATGTAATACCCGCGTTCCTATAGCAAAGATTAGCTCGATTAAGAGCTTATAAGAAGGCATTGCATCCTTAAGAAAGAGTTGTTTAAGTTAAAAGCTTTTATGTTAAGCTTTGAATCGAGCGAGATAGAATCGAGATAGATTCGAGATAGAATCTTAGATAAGATTCTTAAGTCTTTATTAGCATGAGAAGATATAGATTTGAGAGTCTTGATATGATATGATATGTGTTCATAGAAGTCTTGATCCTAGAGTCATAGAATTTCAGAGTTTTTACCTTTTTGATATCTGTGTTTTCTGAATGAACTTGAATCAAGAGCAGATTTCCCAAAATGGTTTATGAGACAAAAAATGTTTTGAATAGTAAAAAAAAATGATGTTTATTTTAGAAAGGGAGATTTATGAAAATTTCCAACCTTCTAGCAATTTCTATATTTCTATTGAAATTATTTTGAGAATTCATTATATATATTTGAATGAGGACATAACGTCCCTAATAAATTGGGCCTAGCACTAATACGTTGTAATAAGCCCAAATGACCATCCAAGCTTATGAGAAAAGCTAAGGATAAGCTTCTAAGATAAGCTATGAATAAACATTAGATAAGCTATTAACAAGCTTATGGAATAAGCTAGAAATTTCTAGAAAAAGCTAAAGCTTCCTAAGCAAGCTTGTAATAGTAAAAGGATTTATATATATATGTTTAAGCTTCCAAAACACACATTTTCACCATTTCTTCCCATAATTCTCGAAAACACACACAAACACACACTGTAATGTGAAAAAAAATTCAAACTCATTTCTACGAAGATCTAACCGATGAATTCACGATCCGTCTTCGCACAAAGGTAGATCTACACCTCTAGAACATATTTATGGTTTAAAAATTTGAAAATCATGAACTTTTGATGCTCCAAACTTTCGGTCCTTTTGGCTTTGTTTGAAGGAGCATGTTTTTTTTTATTATCTCTTGATATTACGTTAGATCTAGCACCTATGAGTTGTTTAATGTTGAATTTTCAAGCATGAGTTCATTCCTTGGAATTTTTGGAATTTTCGAAAATGAGGAAGCCTAGATCTTGAACTTATGTTGTTGAAATGTAATATCCCGTAAATTTAATACTGAATTACGATAATAAATTCCGTAATTAGTATTATTAATTCAAATCTTAATTAGTCAACATTTGACTTTGACCAATCATAAGTTAATAATGTCTGTGTGACATTCACTGACGCGTAGTGAATTAAGGAATATAATTTCCGATATTCCTTCAAACGTAATATTCTAACGTCGGATAAATTCGACAGTTACGTCTTACAGTATTATGAAGTTGTTAAGCTTGATTTCGAAATTCCTATTATTATAGGAATAAGTAAAGTTGTTACAACTTTATTTTGATCGTTTTAGAGATAATTCACCTATAAGAATTTTGAGACGTTTCAAACGTCGGTTTTTAGAGATGAGTCGATAACTCGATTGAACGATCACGAAATTACAAAATTAAAATTCCTATGATTATTTTATGATATAAGAATATTATTTTTATATAATGTAGCATTAAAATAATGCTAGAGGAATTAAGGAACAATTGTTGAATAATTGTTTCCTATTTTCGAAAATAGGGATTCGAAAATAGTAATTTGTGACATAGGATAATTTTAATAATTTCCTATGATTTAATTTATTATCTAATACATATATTATATCATATAGCTATTAATTGGAGAAAAATAAAATGTGTAGCATTTTATTTATGAAAGTGCCGAAAATATGCACTTATGTGTACTAATGAATAAAATTATTATCCAATTGATAATGTATGATCATAATTATATTATTATAATATTATTATGAATAATGTTAGTTGTATTAGCAACTTGCACAAGTTGGAGGACAATTGTATGATAGTTGGCGAAAATTTCATGATTTCATATGATATTTTATGTGATTTCATGAACAAATATCTACCTATAATTAATGAAAGGATAAGATAGGATATTATCATGATATTATGAGATAAAGTAGAGGTAGTTGCAAATTAAAACAAGTAATCTATGAAATTTGTCTTCAAGTAGCCGAAAATTTTGAATTTTTAAAGGTAAGAAATTAATTCTTCTTACCTTATGATAATAACATATGTTATAGTTGAAAACTTTGACTTTTCAAAAATGATATTATCCTAAAGTAATGTTATAATATATGATAGTATAAAACAAAAGGAAATTCTCTTCAATCTTATGAAATAGCCGTAGCATATATATATACCATGAATAAGTGATTTTTGTTCTTTTTCGAAAAAGATAGGAAAAGAAATTGACTTGCATTAATTACTATCTAATATGATGTATTAATATATAATTAAGTAAATTTTTGTTTCTCTTGCACATAGTGACCGAGACATTTTGAGATAAAATAAGATTCTTGCAACTTGATTTGTAATAATAACAAAGGAGATATACATTAATAATGTGATAAGGTTCTACTTTAAGAAATGATGATAAAATAAAATCTTACCTTTAACAAGTTGTACAAGTGTGTTAAGATATTACCAAGTTGGACAAAAATAAGTGAACAAGTTTTGAGAGTGTTCATCAAAATTTAACCCAACCCTTAGATCAAATAAACCTTCACGATTAATTAGACAAAAGTTAGAAATCTTCCGATCTTCAGATACATGTTTTTCAAGTTTCGTATTATTTGTGCTTATGTAATAATTAGCCATGTACTAAGATGTTTAGATTAACACTATTAAAAGTTACATGTTGACCGAAAATGTGTAGGTATGGTATGTTGGTGATTTTGATTTTTAATTGATGATTTGAGCATGAAATAATAATCTAGGATATTAAATAAGCTTATATGAATTTATGTAGAATTTTTGGAGAACTTTAGTACCTAAGTTCAAGGATTTCAAAAATTATAATATATGATATGTTATTGAGATATGATCCATATTTAAGTGTTATCACATCATATTGATGATGTAGATTCATAATATATGGTTGTAGGAATTTATTGGAATTTATAAAAATTATTTTGACCTAAGTCAAAATTTTCGAAAGTGACTTAGGTAAATTAAATTCAATAATTCATAATAAATAACAATTATGTTATAGTAAGCATAGTTAAGGGTGATTAAGTATTATATGAATTTATTAGAATTTTTAAAAATTGTTTGTAGTGAATTATGAAAACCGAAAACCATATAATATAATTCTATGGTATATAATTTTATTTTACCAAAGTAATTACATAATATGATCTAAATTAATGTTTTAGACATAGTATGATTTTATAGGAATTTTTGGAACAAGAATTGTACATTAAAATCGAAAATTACATAAGAAATTGAAAAAGTCAAAATATTGACTTTGAGTTGACTAAAGTCAAAATTGTTGACTAAAGGTTGACTTGGTCAAAATTGTTGACCAAAAACGTTGACCAAGGTCAAAGGGCACGTAATTCGATAATACGTGAACTATGTGACATAGTACGTTTAGTAACAATGTAACTTACGTTACGTAAGTACATTAAAACGCGTATTATATATTAAAGGTAGAATATCTCTTATAAATTGAGAAAATTTATAATCGACATTAATTGATAAGGAAGCGTCGAAATAAGTCCCATTAGCCTTATTTGACACGTAGAACGTTATAGACTATGCTCGCCTCTCGAGCGTGATCAATGTACTAAAATAGTTCTTACGTTAAGGTGGGACGTGGACTTGAGCTTTCAACTTAGAAAGGAACGTTATTGAAAAGCTACGTGCCGGTGGGCTTTATTCGAAACCCTTTATTTATTTTGCCAAATGCAAAGTATTTATTTACAAGCTTTCGGTTGAGAAATGATGATTACCGCCCAAAGTGTTTATGTTTTATGTATGATCCTATCGAGTTGTTGGGCAAGCCAACTATGAGAAGCGATATTGGATCTGGCCAAGGATTATACCGCCAGGATTGATCCGATGTGATGATATTATTTGTGGTGATGGTTGGAATGATGATATTATTTGTGGTGATGGTTGGAATGATGATATTATTATTTGTGGTGATGGTTGGAATGATGATATTATTTGTGGTGATGGTTGGAATGATGATATTATTATTTGTGGTGATGGTTGGAATGATGATATTATTATCTGTGGTGATGGTTGGAATGATGAATTGAAATTTGTTGGTTCGCTACCAACGATGATGATCCCGATGTGATGTCATATTATATGTGGAGTTGGTGGCTAGGGTTATCGTGTACACCAAGTGTGTGATGTGAGCCGTTAGTAACATCATCGGCGGTCATGGATCTAGTCGGATCTGAAATCCCGACTATGTGATTGTGAGCCGTTAGCAACATCTTGCCGATCACGGCGTTGGTAGAAGGAGGCCTACTTCTACGGCGTGAGATCGATTATGAACAATTATGTAAATGATACGGATCATACGAATCAGAAAATGCCTGCGAAGGCGAATCTTTTGAGAAATGAGAAAATGTTTTAGTAAGCACAAAGCATTTTCAACTAAAACCCTCACTGTCTTACTTATGGGGCGGTGTAATTAAAGAAAATGTTTGGCATGAGCCCACTAGGTGCATTCTTGTACTTAGCCTGCATATTTGTTTTAAATGTGCGGTTGAGCGATTGATGTTGGATGTTGAAGTGTTGAGCGGTTGGAGTCTTCGTCATCGATAAGTATAGCCTTGATTACATATCGTCATATGTGTAATCACATGTCTTTCCGCGCATAGTTGTATAGGTTATGTATCGAGTTGAACCCTTTAGTCAAGAGTCCGAAAATCCAGCCATATGTACGATATATGTGTCACATTAAATAATATGAAGTTTAGAAATTTGTCTATTATATGTATATCACGCAGTCCCATAATTAGTGTTAGATTCTTGTTGTTAATCCCGTCATTAGTAACGGTTTACGCTAATCCGTACTTTGGGTTGGCGGTACTGTTACAGCTTGGTATCGAGCAGGTCGTACCTAAACCCAAAACTTCTTTCAAAAGTTGAGTCTAGATAGAGTCACTAGACTTCCGAGATCACCGACTATGCTCAACACTCCATCACATCAAGCTCAACCGGGAAAAAGGTAAATGATTTTCTCACAGTTTTGAGAATAAGGATAAGAAGTTGGAAAGTGAAAGTCATTAAAGTGAAATGAATTTTCAAGAAAATGAAAGTTAGAACTAGGAGAGATTCTAAGAATATGCAGGTATGGGACTGCATATTCAAGGAGGACTCAAAGGATTCCAAGGATATGTAGGTATGGGACTACATATTCATGGAAAACTTAAAAGATTTAATAAGCGTTAAGTAAATAATTTTCTCAGATTGAAATGAAAAGTTTGAAAGTACATGCCCTTTTTCAAAATTTTGAAATGAAAAGTTTAAACATGGAATATGATATTTCCAAAGAGATGAAAGTTATGAGAGATAATTGAGAATAAAAGTAGTGGATAATGATTGAAATGAATTTTCAAAGAAAAATGAAAGTTATGAGGATTGTTGAAGGTGAAAGTAATTGCAAGTGTTGCAATGATGTTATATGTTGTGAAGAGTTGAAAATGATATGAGAAAGTATTGACATTGAGATGTCGAAGGAGAAGTTTTGAATTTGTAGAATTCATGAGAGTGTATGTTATGAAAGTTGTTGGTTATTACCAACATATGATTATATTATGAATGTTTACGCTTACGAAATTTCCATTATTTTTGATGATGGATATGTTATCCCAAGGAACATAGATCGTTAAGTCGCATGATCCTTTTTATGAAAGAACATAGACGTGATAAGAAGCATGATCACTTATCGCGAGAATATAGAAGTAAGAATCGAGAACTTTAGTTCTTTTCGAATCTGAAGTAAGTATCGACATGAGAACGAGAACAAAGATCGCAAACATTACGAGTTTTCAAAGCGAGAAGAAGAGATATAAAGTGGACCACGTCGGCATTTTTATGCTCGACTTCAACATCGACTTTGCCAACTTCGACTTTAAGCGTCGACCTCTTTAATTTAGATCTTAGCAATTCAGTTCAACCTTGGCTGCCTGATTTCGGCGCCAGCAAAACTGTCTTTCGCAGTGTTTCGACTTTAGCTTGTTCTCCCTCGTTTGAATTCCGATTTACGAACGGTTTTCGCCTACGTACTCCTATCACAGGGTACTATATTTCTTATGAAGACCCAAATCCTTGATTCCTTCTTCAGAATTCGTAAGAACCAGTTAAAGACTAGTCCTATGATGTCCATGAAACGAAAACCTTACAGTATAGCAAGAATATTAGAATGCTGCTAGAAAATAAGATTCCCAGTAGTACAAGAAGAGATATGACGTACATGAGAACTTTTGTAGATGACCTATTATGAGCTGTATAAGGTTTCAAGTTCTACTCAATTTCTGTCATCGAGTTTAACTCTATGACCTAGTTTCTATTGAGAAACCACCTGCGTTTCTCATTTTCTTGGAAAGAAGTTTACAAAACAAAAATTGTATACAGTGTTCTTTGAAGCCAAGCCTTATGTGACTGAGAAAGTATTTGTGACGGGTCTGGCCACCCCATATGACCAAAGAAATCTCAGTAGTCGTCATTCTGGTCTTCGGACCCTATATCCCAATTATTCAGTTCAAAAAGTATATTGATTCAAATCTTCGAAATTGTCATCAGGAGTTGTAAACCAATACTTCTTTTAAATTGTCATGGCGAATTCTTCTTCAAAGCTTGAAACCAATAAGTATGAGACAAGATTGACTTATTCCGTCACCTAAGTTTTCAAATCAGTAAAGTGATAGACGTCAAGTTATGATGTAAAGAAGTTCTCAAAGGGACGAGATATATTCTCTTCTATGGTGCACATTGATGCAATGACCCTTAATGGGCTTACAGAGATTGAGGATAACAGTAAAGTTATACCTCCACGTGAGAGTATGATGATTAAGTCATGAACGAGATGCTTTATAGCATTGAGTGCTAGAGTAAAAGCAAAGAGAAGTATATTATATATCCTTGGGATATGCCCTCCTCTTATTATATCATAATAAGAAAGAATACAACTTATCTTTAAAATAGTTGATTGTCCCTAAAACCTCGTTAGAAGGTCGGACCTGTTAAAAGTATGGAGATGAATAAGACACAGTTGATGGATATAAAGGAATGAAAGCATCTCCATTAATAAGTCTCTCGCTTCATCCCTAAATCAATAAGATTATGTTTAAGTGGAATTGATTCCAAGAATTTGAGACTTTGGTTAAACCAAAGATAGTATGATCAACGGATCAAATAATAAGATATGTGAGTAGCTAGGCTATTCCTAGTTTTAAACCAAGAAAGAGAGAGATACCCGAAGTTGAGATTTGGCAATAGGACATTGGTACTTGGAATATAAGTTATGATGTACAAACATACTACCTTACCAGTCTAGATTGTAATGATGACGGTCTTGATCTTAAAAGTGAGAATTAAAGTATAAAAGTAATATAACTTTCGGATATCATGCTCAAGAAAAAGAGCAAGAGTTGAGAATAGCTGAGGAAATTACCAGCTATACAGTTATGATATAGCCAGAACATGAGATAAGTTTTGCAAACAGTTTAATTACGATAAGTAAAACAAATCCTTTGAAGGAAAAAATGGATCAAGAAGTAGACACATTATTTGAGATAAAACAGTCGTACCCTAAGTTTATAGAGACAAAACGCTCACCTTATGCATGATTTAGTAATTAATCAAGTGAGATAACTATTAAAGAAATTTGCGAAGAAAATATGCTCAAGCGAATAAAGGAAAGAAATCACAGGAAGGACCTTTAGGTGAATCTAATTGAAAAGAGTTTCCTCATATTTATGAGATGACCATAAGGTGAAATATTGGGTACCTTTGCATTGAAAGGAAATAAACATAGAATGTCGAGAAGATAGTAAAGATATATGACGCGGCAAAAGTATGACACGTTCCCAAACAATGTAACTGAAACCACTAGTCATGGAGATTAAGAGAAATGAATGAGCAAATACCTAATATAGGAATTCTTCTTGATAGAATTTTAAAAGAAAGAATGGTAGGTATGAGGAAACTTCTCGGTTTATCTAAAATACTTTGGTTATGAGAAAACTTCAAGAGACAAAATGCTTCACATTTCATTATCACAAGGATAGTAAGAGCATGCTTGGATACGTTAGAGCTCAAATCGAATAAGCAAATCAAAGGATGAGAATCTCTTCACTTAAAAGAAGGATCATGATCGCCATAATGTATTTACTCGAACTTAGAATTGAACTTAGAATCACTTAAGACTTTAGTAAAGAACTTGAACATAGTACCTATATAAGACATAGAGATAATCCTAAGAAAGAATTGATTAGTCGAAAACCATTCCACAATCTCAGCATAAGGAAAAGGAAATTTCGTTCCATTTCTCCGAATAAGAAGTTACAATTTCTATGGAATCCACATAGGGAAGGAAATTCCAACCATACCCACACTACAAATAAGGGGATTATTAAACAAGAAGGGATGTCGAGCATTCCCTGTTTATCTAAGCAAAGGATGGATAGCGGAAATGAAGGTAGAGGATGTGAAAATTTTTCGAGAATTTCTAGAGATACCCTGGAAACTTAGCAAAGATTACCCCTAATAAGCAGCTAGAATTCTACTATCAAGTTAGAACCATTATTAAACAAAGTTAAAAGTACCTTTATCAAATGGATTCAAGGAAAGTGAAAAGATAAAGACTCACGTTTGAAAGCTATAAAATCTAAGTTTCATCGAACCTAGTGTATCACCTTAAGAAACACCTGACTTGCTTGTCAAAGAAGAAAGATGACCATTAAGAAAGTATATAAATTATCGAGAGTAAATAATCCATTACCAAGGATAAACGAGTATTCGGTCGATGGAAAAGAACAAGAGTAGTCACGAGAACCGATCTCATTTGGACTATAATCAATTTAAGGCACGAGCTAACAATGTACCCAAAATGGCTTTCCGAACAAGATGTGGCTACTATGAGTTATAGTCATGCCATTCGGACCAACTAATGCGCCAGCCATGTTCATGAACCTCAAAATCGAGTGTTCCACGCGCATACTAAGACAAATTGTCTTAAATCATCATAGATGATATTCTTATCTATTTGAAGGGCAAGAAAGAGTATAGAGAGCTTTTGAGAACTATCTTGCAGACATCAAAGTCAAGCAATTCTCGCCCAGTTATTTAAGGCAGAAAGAATAATATTCCTTAGACACGTTGTGTCTTCCAAAGTAATCCAGGAGAACCTGGTAAAAGGTTGAAACAGTGCAAGGATAGAATTAGCTGACGACCCAAAACGAAATTCGGATTTCTTAGAATTTGCTGGTTACTATCACAAACTCATAAAAGGATTCTCTGACGTAGTAAGGCCAACGATATAGTTACCCCAAAAGGAATAAAGTCTTCTTGGATTGATAAATGCGAGGTGAGCCTCCCAAAGAATTGACTAGACTATATGATAATGCAAGAGAGAAAGGTGTTAGCCTATGCATTACAGCAACTTAGTTCACATGAATAAAACTACCTAACTCACGATTTAAAATTTGCAACAGAAATATCCGTATTAAAGTTTGATACATCACCCTTATGAAGTGAGGTGTGAGATCTTCATAGATCATAAGAATTTAAGATGCTTCTTCAAGCAAGAGACGTGGCTCGAATCAGTAAGAGATTATGAATGTAATATAAATTATCACATACAAAAGATGAATATAGTGGCGATATTCTATGTTGAAAATTCGGTTTAAGTAATGATAAATCCTTGCATAAAAGAAAAACTCGTCGAGAGTTAAGAAAAGGAAGATAGAAATTGTCAAACACCGTCTCAATTACCGTAAATAAAGACATAGTATTAATGATCCTATGGGATGACGTAACAATGGATTTTGAGATATGATTACCAAAGTCAAAAGTTAACACTGCTATATGGTAGCAGTAAAACGACTTACCAAGTATGTTCAGTTCATGGCTATTTAGGCAGCTTTCGGGTCTAATGAGTTAGCCCGATTAATTACAAAGGAAATTGTGCGTCTCACATCGTATAAGGATTTTAGGGTTACCCTTAGATTATGAATTGGCTTATAAAAAGAATTGAGGTATAAGTTGGAAACGTACTCTTCCACTTATTAAGTTTACCTACGACAATAACTGTCGAGCAACATAGCCCATGTAAGGTATAGTATAAAAGAAAGTATCGATCATCTCTTTATTGAGATAAAGTAAGTAAATAAGAGGAAAGGTTAAAGCCAATTCTGTGAAAGGAATGAATGAAATATTTGCCGAATTAGGCAATGAAAGAAAGAAGCTCATGATAGACAAAAGTCTTACGCTGATATGCGTAGATATGAGTTGCATCTTGAATGCAGAGACAAAGTATATTAAAGTTCTCCATTGAAAAAAATTTCAATGTGTGGAGAAAAAGAAAGTTGAGATTATGTTTTATAGGACCTTGCGAGATCCTAGAAAGGATAAGGCCTGCGACCCGTAGATTAGTACTTCCATCAAGTTGGGAAGTGCATGAAATTTTCCACGTGTTATAGTTAAGGAAAGTACGAATATGGTCCAAAATACATGACCATCATGATGACGTTATTCTTACATCAAGATATGAGATATGAGAAAGAGTCTGTGATTGTTTTAAACGTCAGATTCAACGGTTAATAAAGAAGTATACGCCGTTGGTGAAAGTCCAATGGAGAGACCATGGACAAAAGAAAGTTACGTGGAAACTTGAGGTTGTTATAGTGCAAAGATAACCGTACTTTCTACGGTATGCAAATTTCGAGGATGAAATTTATTTTAAGGGGGGTAGAATGTAATATCCCGTAAATTTAATACTGAATTACGATAATAAATTCTGTAATTAGTATTATTAATTCAAATCTTAATTAGTCAACATTTGACTTTGACCAATCATAAGTTAATAATGTCTGTGTGACATTCACTGACGCGTAGTGAATTAAGGAATATAATTTCCGATATTCCTTCAAACGTAATATTCTAACATCGGATAAATTCGACAGTTACGTCTTACAGTATTATGAAGTTGTTAAGCTTAATTTCGAAATTCCTATTATTATAGGAATAAGTAAAGTTGTTACAACTTTATTTTGATCGTTTTAGAGATAATTCGCCTATAAGAATTTTGAGACGTTTCAAACGTCGGTTTTTAGAGATGAGTCGATAACTCAGTCGAACGATCACGAAATTACAAAATTCAAATTCCTATGATTATTTTATGATATAAGAATATTATTTTTATATAATGTAGCATTAAAATAATGCTAGAGGAATTAAGGAACAATTGTTGAATAATTGTTTCCTATTTTCGAAAATAGGATTCAAAATGGTGATTTGTGACATAGGATAATTTTAATAATTTCCTATGATTTAATTTATTATCTAATACATATATTATATCATATAGCTATTAATTGGAGAAAAATAAAATGTGTAGCATTTTATTTATGAAAGTGCCGAAAATATGCACTTATGTGTACTAATGAATAAAATTATTATCCAATTGATAATGTATGATCATAATTATATTATTATAATATTATTATGAATAATGTTAGTTGTATTAGCAACTTGCACAAGTTGGAGGACAATTGTATGATAGTTGGCGAAAATCTCATGATTTCATGTGATATTTTATGTGATTTCATGAACAAATATCTACCTATAATTAATGAGAGGATAAGATAGGATATTATCATGATATTATGAGATAAAGTAGTGGTAGTTGCAAATTAAAACAAGTAATCTATGAAATTTGTCTTCAAGTAGCCGAAAATTTTGAATTTTTAAAGGTAAGAAATTAATTCTTCTTACCTTATGATAATAACATATGTTATAGTTGAAAACTTTGACTTTTCAAAAATGATATTATCCTAAAGTAATGTTATAATATATGATAGTATAAAACAAAAGGAAATTCTCTTCAATCTTATGAAATAGCCGTAGCATATATATATACCATGAATAAGTGATTTTGTTCTTTTCGAAAAGATAGGAAAAGAAATTGACTTGCATTAATTACTATCTAATATGATGTATTAATATATAATTAAGTAAATTTTTGTTTCTCTTGCACATAGTGACCGAGACATTTTGAGATAAAATAAGATTCTTGCAACTTGATTTGTAATAATAACAAAGGAGATATACATTAATAATGTGATAAGGTTCTACATTAAGAAATGATGATAAAATAAAAATCTTACCTTTAGCCTACCAAGTTGGACAAAAAAAAGTGAACAAGTTGTACAAGTGTGTTAAGATATTATTTCATGTAATAATTAGCATGCAAGTTGATTAACACTATAAATATAAGTTGAACACTCCATTCTCCCATTTAGCACCTATAACAACCAAAATTGAGAGGAGAAATTTGAGAGTGTTCATCAAAAATTTAACCCAACCCTTAGATCAAATAAACCTTCGCCGATTAATTCGACTCCGATTAAAAGGTTAGAAATCTTCCGATCTTCGTATACATGTTAGAATTTTCAAGTTTCGTCCGTTAAATTTTAAGTTATGTGCTTAGTTCATTTGTGATATTTTCGAAAATTATAAACCATGTACTAAGATGTTTAGAAATCATGTTTATATGATATTATTAAGCATGTACTATGATTATATTACAAAGATAAGTATAATATTAAAAGTTACATGTTGACCGAAAATGTGTAGGTATGGTATGTTGGTGATTTTGATTTTTAATTGATGATTTGAGCATGAAATAATAATCTAGGGTATTAAATAAGCTTATATGAATTTATGTAGAATTTTTGGAGAACTTTAGTACCTAAGTTCAAGGATTTCGAAAATTATAATATATGATATGATATTGAGATATGATCCATATTTAAGTGTTATCACATCATATTGATGATGTAGATTCATAATATATGGTTGTAGGAATTTATCGAATTTATAAAATTATTTTGACCTAAGTCAAAATTTTCGAAAGTGACTTAGGTAAATTAAATTCAATAATTCATAATAAATAACAATTATGTTATAGTAAGCATAGTTAAGGGTGATTAAGTATTATATGAATTTATTAGAATTTTTAAAAATTGTTTGCTTAGTGAATTATGAAAATCGAAAACCATATAATATAATTCTATGGTATATAATTTTTATTTTACCAAAGTAATTACATAATATGATCTAAATTAATGTTTTAGACATAGTATGATTTTATAGGAATTTTTGGAACAAGAATTGTACATTAAAATCGAAAATTACATAAGAAATTGAAAAAGTCAAAATATTGACTTTGAGTTGACTAAAGTCAAAATTGTTGACTAAAGGTTGACTTGGTCAAAATTGTTGACCAAAAACGTTGACCAAGGTCAAAGGGCATGTAATTCGATAATACGTGAACTATGTGACATAGTACGTTTAGTAACAATGTAACTTACGTTACGTAAGTACATTAAAACGTACATTATATATTAAAAGGTAGAATATCTCTTATAAATTGAGAAAATTTATAATCGACATTAATTGATAAGGAAACGTCAAAATAAGTCCGGCATTAGCCTTATTTGACACGTAGAACGTTATAGACTATGTTCGCCTCTCTCGAACGTGATCAACATACTAAAATAGTTCTTACGTTAAGGTGGGACGTGGACTTGAGCTTTCAACTTAGAAAGGAACGTTATTGAAAAGATACGTACCAGGTGGGCTTTATTCGAAAACCCTTTTATTTATTTTGCCAAATGCAAAGTATTTATTTACAAGCTTTCAGTTGAGAAATGATGATTACCTGCCCAAAGTGTTTATGTTTTTATGTATGATCCTATCAAGTTGTTGGGCAAGCCAACTATGAGAATCGATATCGATCCTAGTAGGAAGGATTATACCGCCAGATTGATCCGATGTGATGATATTATTTGTGGTGATGGTTGGAATGATGATATTATTTGTGGTGATGGTTGGAATGATGATATTATTATTTGTGGTGATGGTTGGAATGATGATATTATTTGTGGTGATGGTTGGAATGATGATATTATTATTTGTGGTGATGGTTGGAATGATGATATTATTATCTGTGATGGTTGGAATGATGAATTGAAATTTGTTGGTTCGCTACCAACGTATGATGATCCCGATGTGATGTCATATTATGTGTGAGTTGGTGGCTAGGGTTACCGTGTACACCAGTGTGTGACTGTGAGCCGTTAGTAACATCATCGGCCGGTCATGGATCCTAGTCAGATGCAGAATCCCTGACTATGTGATTGTGAGCCGTTAGCAACATCTTCGGCCGATCACGGCGTCGATAGAAGGAGGCCTACTTCTACGGCGTGAGATCAATTATGAACAGTTATGTAAATGATACGGATCATACGAATCGAGAAATGCTCACTTGAGCGACGCTTTTGAGAAATGAGAAAATGTTTTAGTAAGCACAAAGCATTTTCAACTAAAACCCTTGTGTCTTACTTATGGGGCAGTGTAATTAAAGAAAATGTTTTGGCATGAGCCCACTAGGTGCATTCTTGTACTTAGCCCTGCATATTTGTTTTTAAATGTGCAGGTTGAGCAGTTGATGTTGGATGTTGAAGTGTTGAGCAGTTGGAGTCTTCTGTCATCGATAAGTATAGCCTTGATTATATATCGTCATATGTGTAATCACATGTCTTTCCGCTGCATAGTTATATAGGTTATGTATCAAGTTGAACCCCTTAGTCAAGAGTCTGAAAAATCCAGTTTCATATGTACGATATATGTGTCACATTAAATAATATGAAGTTTCTGAGAATTTGTCTATTATATGTATATCACGCAGTCCCATAATTAGTGTTCGTTACTGTTGTTAATCCCCGTCATTAGTAACGGTTTCTGCTAATCCGTACTTTGGGTTGGCGGGCTGTTACAATATACTTGATATACCTTCATACATGTGTTATTGGGTAAATATAAGCATGTTTTGAGCAAGAAAAACGATTGAAATCGAACCTATGCGAAAACCCCTAAAAGGCCGAAACATATGTCTCACACAAAGATTGGATTTTGATTTTATTTGATCATTTTGACTTCATATTTGGATTCTATGATATGAATAAAGCTTAAAATGATTTATTCGGATTTTTCGGCCGACGTATTTCAAAGATGGAAAATTTTAGTTTGACGTAAAAGTGGATTTTCAATGATAAAGCTTTAATCTTTTGATTTTAATGATTGATTGATGGTCTTAGATGATAGTTGAGCATGTATAGAGGTTCGTTTATGTTAAATGACGTCTCACGTGATTTTTCACGTTGGTCATAAGCTATGTCGTTAAGAGTTGTTGTTTTTTTTAGATTACATGGCTTAAGTTGTTGTTGAGTCCTCTATGCTTGTCTAGTCATATGAGGCCTAGTTAAGTCTTGTTATATGTTTAGATGATAGAGGATGCAATGACCCAAGTGTTTATAGACCTTAGAGTCTTGAATATCAAGAAGTTATAGTAAGAAGTTAAAGTCGTGTTGACGACTTAGAAAAGATAAAGAGTTTATCTTCTTGGTTCCTGGTATGCTTACGATGCTCTATTTTGATGAAGGACTAAGTTCAAGGAAGAAAGAAGTGAAGGACAGAACATACAGTTCACCTGAGTGATGTTTGCCAGGTGGGTAAAATCCTTCTTAAAAAAGAAAAATGAGAAATGATATGTTTTTGCCTACAAAATGATATGATATGCATTTTTATGTAAAGTTGACTGACTTGCCAAGTTTTTGAGCCTGATGCATGATGTATGTTGCCTATCTACGAGGATGGACGATATCGCCCTATCTTTGGACGAGCTGCCGATGAGGTTTGTGTACACAGAGTGATCGTAAGCTAAATGGCGATCACGGTGTTTGAGAAGGAGGCTACTTCTCAACACAAGAGTGCGAGATATGGTTAATGAATGAGATAATGTCTGGCACGCATGTTTAATGTTGCATCTTGAATATATGAGCATGAAAGCAAGTAAGTTTATTTCAGAAGCATGCACGGGTTATTTAACTGAAAACTCCTGTGTGTTGCAATGTTATGGCAAGTCAGTCTTATGGCTCTAAGAGCAATGTTTTAAATGTTTTCGGCATATACCCACTGTGTGCATCTAGTACTCACGCCCTGCATATATTTCTAAATGTGCAGGATGAGCTCGAGAGGATGCTGGAATCGAATGTTGTGCGTAAGAGCTTCTAGAGGTTTTGTCTCATGACGATGTTATTAATTTGTTGATGGCATGTTTTGTTTGCCTGCAGTCTTATGTCATCATACATGATTCTCACCACACTTTGTTGCCGAACTTTGGCCTTTGTTTGTTTGTATCTAGATATTTGCCCTAGTGATAGTTTTATTCTGTTGTTGGGATCTCGACATTTCTGTTAAGATGTTGATTTGCTTCTATGACCAGGACTTATCAAAATGATTGTGTGAAAAAGGATTTCTTTTAAATACCCAGATTTGTTTATTGGATCCAATATTGTGTAAAATGTTCTGAAGTTATCGATGAGTCATGCTTTTGACCCTAGCTAACCAAAGATTTTATTTTGGTGAAAGCATGTTTGAGTTCTTACATTCATTGTAAAATTAGCTTAACCTGTGATATCAGATCAATGTCGCATTTGATCTTGATTATCTTATTTTGATTATTCATCCTCAGCCGTTGTTATCCTTGTTCGATTACTCTTTGTGGTTCGAGGACCTAAAATCATCCCTTGTCAGATTCCATTCTACCTCTTTTGACTATAAACATTTGATTCTTTCGTGATGAAAATTGATGCTGCTGATTGTTGTTAATAAGAATTATTGGTCAAAATTGTCGAAGTTCTTCTACCCCGTCACGCCCTAATTACTTAACTAATTACCTGGTTAAGTAAGTCGGGGTGTGATAGAATGGTATCAGAGCAGTTTTGAATTCTGAACCTATGAATCCTTGTAAATCCTTGTAAGTCTTGTGCAGCTTGTGCACCTTGAGCCTGTAAATTCTTTCGAATTGATTATGATTTTAGAATCTAAGTTTATAGAGTCAGTTGTTTGACTCTATTTTAGAATATGAATTTATGGAGTCGGTTGTTTGACTCTGTTTGAGAATCTGAGTATAGAGTCGCTTGTTCTCAAGAGAAGCTCATGATTCGATTCCATCATCTCTAGCTCACTGTAAGAGCTTATGATTATGATTATTATATATCATAATTGAGCATGTGCTTCATCGAATGAAGTGAGTTGATGTTGAGTATATGCCTATTAAAAGAATTGCTACATGTGAACGTATGCTTGAAATGAGTTATTGTTGTTTGTATTCTAGAGATATACTATTCTACGCAAGTGCACATAATCAACAAGTAATATACTGAAGTATTCCGAGATCGAATCCACAGGGAACGCGATTTTTAAACCACATCGAATACAATTTGTTTGTGAATATGAGAGAAACAATTAAAGAGAACTTTTACACTGAGCCGAGGTGGAATTTCCGACAATAAACGATTAACAAATGTGATATCGTGAGGAAAATATACTTCATCACTGATTCCACCCATGCCCGCATCGCCATGCTTCAACATTATCTTGCCTCGTTATTATGACATGAAATCTTCCAACTCTTAGTATTTTTCCAAATCTAAGATTATACCTCTAAGCTCGTCAATATATTCCTATACCGAGGTGCTTTAAGAGTATCTCTACTGCTCCATTCATTTATGTCACGCAAGGCAAACACATATTCCTATGCTATTCACACACATAATATTTAAATCATGTTCTTGCGTCACTTTCTTGTTTTCCACTCTATGAGAGCTTCCTAGAAATCATAGAGCTAAGATCTCACCCATGGTGATCAATCACAAGCCAGATAAATAAACACCAGGAAAGCGATAATAACTTGACAAGATAAGCAGGAAACGGGCTCGTCACACGAGCATGGGTTTCATCAAAAGATCAAGTCATACGAATTTAGCTCATAGCGAGCTGTGCAACAGTATCCAAAAACACAAATTCCATAGCAAAATAAAAAGGAATTGAGATTCAAAGTTAACACTGTCGCCGAATCGCTGCTCCTCCTCGATCGTCGCCTCTTCCGATAGCTTCTTCTCCAAGGCGTTGCCCTCTGATTCCCTTCCAGATACTCAATGATGAATAATCCATTCTCCTGATTGTCGCCTCCCTTTTAATAACCAACTCTGACACTTTTTTAGGTGTGCGAAAAAGGCCCGCAAGCCCTTCATCCACCGATCCTCTTTTTCGCTGGCTCGCAAACGCGTCCCTTTATGTTTGTCGTGGCCAGCCGCCACATGGCTGTGGTCCCGCAAAACTCTTCTTTGTTTTTATAAGCACGGCTTCATCCGCCGACACGAGCTCCTCTACTCGGTTGCCCGTGCACGAGCTCGCTCCTTTCGAGGAAGATCTCGCATCGTAACTCATAGGTCCGCCTTGCTCGTGAGCTCGCACCGTGGCATCGCATGCTTTCTTTCCTTTCTTCCGAGCTCGACCTTCTTGTGGGCCCCGACCTTGCTTGTAATTCCGATCTCATTTGTGGTCATCGGCCTCGAGCTCGGCCGTAGTCCGACTGCCACGAGTCCGACCTCGCCACGAGTACGCCTCGAGGTCGCCTTCATACTTGTGAACTTTTCAATCTTTGAGCTCGGATGGTTGCGAGCTCGGCTCATTCTTTTCTCCCGAGTTCGGTTCCACTCACGAGCTCTACTGCCTTGAGCTCGGAAGTCTTGAGCTCGATTTCACTTTTCCCGAGCATTGACTTCCTCTGCAGCTCGACTCTCCCCCGTATTTCTTGAAGATTACTGCCTCGCCCCTTCCTCGACATCGAGTCAAGCTCGCTCACGAGTTCGGCCTTGTCAGGCCGCCGCTCTTCCTGCTACATGTCATGATTATTTAAATAACGCTTAAAAGCAATTAAAAACCCTTTGATTTCATCTGACTTAATCCTACACACAAACACACGCAAACATAACAAAGCGTACAACATAACATCGAAATAAACGAACAGAACCCGGATCACTCAAGGATTTTATCCTCAAAAAGGTCATATAATAACTCTTTTATAAGAGTTATCACACCCCCAAACTTAGCTCATTACTCGTCCTCGAGTGATGCTCTGTTACACAGCAAAAACACACCCACAAAACAAGAAGCGATGTTAAAATGTTCGGACGATAACCAAGATGACGACTTAATCAGCTAGGGACGTCGCTTTCAGTCATGGTTCTTTACAAGAAAAAGGATCATTGAGTTCTTCTCGTTGCAAATCTGGTCAATCACCTCGTATTGCAAGGATGACGCCCTTCAGATATCAACAGGTATATAACACATTAGCCACTACATGAATCTTCCCATAACTTAGTTCTTCTTAATATGACCATGCTTTGATTATCAAGTGCACGATGTCTCCATATTTCAGCTCGTCAACCCTCTCCACTAACATGAGTGTCATCAATATCGGATCAAGAGGTCTTTAACAAACTTATAATGTTAGGCTTGGGTGTGGTAGGATTGTTTGGGAATTTGTAGCTCAAAGCACCTGGGCACCTAACTAATTCTTGGTTCCAACTATCCTGACATTTTTCTTCTTTTTTTTTTGTAGAGACCCCGCATCTTCACCTTTTTCATTTATCATCATTTTTTTTTTTTTGGAGCAATAAGCTCGTAATGACCATATTTTTTAACCACTTCACCCTCAACTTCCGAGGTTACTTTACCTCGCCACCCCAAAGTTAGAACATAACATTGTCCCCAATGTTGAAACTTATACAAAACCGAGGGGTGAGACATCATTATTTTGAGACATAGAGAATACTACGGCACTATTATAGCTATGAGAGAAACTAAACCACAATTAGGTATGCCCAGAGTGAAGGGTAAGGAATGATATATGGGTATACAGAGAGTATTTGGTGGGTGTAAGAAAGAAAAAGCTTGTAAGCTCAAAGGGGACCCTAGGAAAAATCATTTTAAGGAAGGCTAGAAAGTCACAATTGATCCAAAAGGGCCTACGTCCTATCCAACACACACTCATGTATTTCGCCTCAAGGGGAGTACCAACCAAATGTGAGAGATGACACTCATACAAAATCGTAGGCCAATTAAGATTCACCGATGCAATGGTCAATCCCTATAGGGCTAATATGCTAATACCGAACTAATAAGGTACATCCCACAAAATAAGGGTAAAGACCAGACGAGCAATAAGGCGCACTAAATATCACGGATAAACAAAACAAATTAACATCATAAAGCTATCCCTGCCAATCAAGCATCATCCTTAGAAATCATCGAAAAAGTAATCACATGCTTTTATTTAACAAAATGTAACAAACCCAACAAAACACCAACCACAGACACACAATAAAACACAAAACAAAACAAGGATTGAGTTAGAAAACGCCTAGCTTACACTTCGGGAGAACCCGAGGGAGTAGGAGAAGCTCGGTTAGATGGGGCGGTAGCCGCTAAACAACCGGCTTGGAGAGACACAACAAGACGGCTCCGGTCGAGTGCGATTGTCGAGATGGGTACTAGTACCCACCTCGCTGGGAACAGAGGTCGATTCGATTGGTCGAGCTCGGGTCGGCCTTGCATTTTTCTTTCTCGGCCCAGGTGATGTAATCAAAATCGAAGGTAGAGGCCGCTGAATACCGATGTGGGAATTCGGAAGGTCGGCAGATGTACTATACAAGGACACGAGACTATCGTCCACTACCCGATCTCGCTTCGACAAGACGCCCAAAATTGCTTAAGAGCGCCTTCTAGTGCAGCGGATCGAAGCATGAGAGCTTGACTTGCACGCAGCACTTCGCATGTCTGAACAAGAGGGCTCGGTTGAGGTCGGTATGGGCCGAGTGGATCCGCTCACCGCTTGCGAGATTGGGTCAGAGAAGTACTATGACGATGAGTCGAGTCTGATGTCTATAAAAGATTTTTCAACGAGGCGATCCTCATCATCCCTAACAGCACCCCGCCTTTATGCATAATCGAGTGATCGTAGAAGGAAAGAACAATCGACCGTCTTCCTTTTAGGCACCCTCTACTGCGTGCGATTGGGCGCCTACGTTGACGGACCTTCCAAAGAAGATGCAGAAGCATCAACATACGCTCTTCCGACACCGTGGTATCATGGGTTGTTGGAAAAATCCGCTTTTGATGAAATGGAGCTGGACATGAGCTCCATTTTAATGATGCACTTTAATGGGCGACACCCCGTGTGGAGATCTCCCATTCTCGTGCCTTCGACACCGTCAATCATAGCGCCTCCGAGGTCTTCACCGGAAGGGTTCTCTTCATGGTGGAGAAAGCATCCTCCACCTCATTCTCTAACTCATAAAGCATTAATGGTTTCCTGAGAGAAACCATTAATTTACCTCTAACCACAACGCACAACCCTTCCTTATTTGGCAAAGGCGTGATATTTGCATAGAACTCCTTAACGAGGGGTGTAATGGGGAAGGTGGTATCGCGCCGAATGTAGCCCAACCGCTCAAAGAAATTAATTCCACCACAAACACCGGGTTTTTTGACTTTGGAACCCTTTTCTATCCGTAGTCGCTTTGAACAAGCGCTTAAATCTTTCGAACCCACCGTGAGCTCGAATTTAGGGATAGCATCGATTGAAATCCTTGCCTTTTGTGACGAGGGATTGTCCACTCGCCTTCTTGCTTTGAGCATCTTCGATTCCTCGGCCTCCACTATCTTGGCCTTCCCTTTTACTAGGACTATTCTTTCTTTTGGAGGAAGGAGGCGAATGACTGTGGAGGAGTCGGTGAAGGTTCCCGGATACCTCTTCGTTCGAAATTACGAGGGTGTGGCAAAGATCATTGCTTGGAATAGATGATGGCCGCACCGCCTCGATCCCTGCTTCAATCTCCTCATAATATTGATTCGTAGATGGAAGAGATGGAGACTACAAATTTTGCACAATCGAGCACAGAGAAAATGAACGTGAAATGCGAGAGCAAAGATGCAGCAAAATTGGGAAGTAAAAATTAAAAAGACCTGAAAGGTGGAAAAGGAAAAGCGCGGTCTTTCAAATCCCAAAAGTCAACCAAATTTTTCCCTCTTTGGTTTTTACCAAATTGGCAACTTCAATTTCACTTTCTCTTAAACCTCTATAACTCCATTATTGGGCAAGAATTAGCACCATGCTCGAACTTCCCCGTAGTACGCACGCACTGCAATAAAAATCCCAAAATAATCCTCATCCTTTAGCAAGGCTAAAGTAATTTATTAACATACTAAAAACACCGAGACAAAACGAGAATTAAAACATATATTTACAAACAAAATAGAGGATCGCTTGGCTTGCTCGCCATGGCAGCCAAGTACCTCTGTCAGCGCCCTTAGGGGTGTTGAGGTCTTCTCATGAACGACTTCGCCTCACAATAGTGTTTGACACGTTGTCCATTCACCATGAATTCCGACCTGATGTCCCTTCTTGTAATGTGATAGCTCCGTGGGGTGCTTGTTTGGTATGATTTTTTGATGATTCTTTGTTTTGTTTTACGTGTCATTTTCTATGGTTTGTCCTATTTATGCCGTCGTTTTGATTAGTATATATCGATTCGGACTTACTTCGTTCGTCTCGATGTTTTGTAGGAAAATGGTAGAAAATAGGATGAATTGGATCTGCCAAGGATCAGATATAATTAAAGAGCATCTCGACAGGGGTTCATAGGCGAAAGCAGATCGAAAATCGGAGTTCAAACGAGGAAGAACGGAACGAAACGTCGAAGTCGCGCACGAGCGCCCGAGCACCCGCACGCCCCGCACGCGTACGAGCACCCTCGCGCCCATGCCGCGCGCCCTCACTCAGCACTCGGCCACCCAGCCAGCTGTTGAACCAGCGCGCGCACAGCTCGCGGCCGGCGTTCACCCGTCCAAAGGCCCATGCCTCCTCAACCAGCGCTGTCCACTCAACGCTCGCGCGCTATCACCGCGCTTATGCCCACACGCCTCGTGGCGTTGGCATCTCGGCGCCCGACACCCCAGCAGCGTCGCAGCATCCCAGCGCCGCGGCGCCGACTCCCGGCGCTCGCCGCTCGCGACGCGTCCATCCGACGCCGCCCGCTGCTCCTCGCCAGCGTGCGCATCCTTCCAAAGACGCACTCGGCGCCTAACGCCAAAGATTTCGCTCCGAAGCGCCTTCGAGCGTTCGCGTCGCCTCCGTCCGCGCTGGAAGCAGCGCCCGGTTTCATCCGCCTCGCCAACACGCACACCGGCGCCACTCCTCCGCGCGTTCTTCTCCAGCTCACGCCCCAACCGGCGACACCCGCGTGCTCTAACTCCAGCGCTCGCAGATACCTTTTCAGCCGACGCTGGGTCACCGCGCTCACTTATACCTTTTCACCTCAACCGGCGTTCATTCCCAGCCAGCGTTCATTTTCTTGTCAGAATGTTTTCTGAGCATGAGCTCATTATGAACCGGCGCTCACTCCTATTTTATATATATATGCGCGCAATAGGTCAAAAGGAGGGCCGTTCTCGCCTCGCCTCGCTTTTTGGTTTCTTCTCTACGCGACCGCGGCTACTGTTCACCAAGCTTTGTTCCCAAATTTCTTCAGGCATCATTTCAGATACAATCATAGTTTAATTCCTGGTTTTATTTCTTTCAATTTATGCAATTCGTTTCTTAATTTCTATTGAACATTTACAGGCTTTGCTTGAGATTATTGTTGGATTTATGTTCTGGATTTATCAGTTCTCTCCGATTAAATTTCATAGAATTATTGTTTGATGGTTTTTGTGGGATTCAATTCCATAGTGACAATGTATTGTTCTCGTATTTCTAACAATTTATATTGCTTTGATTTATCTTGCTTTGGTTTAATTCCTGTTCTTGGAGAATGATTGATGATTATGTTTTTATTTGCAATTAGATTTAGATTAGGGATCGACAAACCCTATGAATAATATGATTGCATATGTTTTATTTACCGCTTTGATTTATCATGCTTTTATAGTTCAACTCGGGATTGACAACCCCGCCTTAGGATCGCTGTTTATTTTCCGTATTTCAATTCTTGCATGTTCAACCCCGTTGTTATTAGAGTGTTTAGATTTAATTGCTAGGCACAACACAAACAATGGCCCCGTTAAGTTTTCCTTGAGACGACTGTGTTCACTTATCACGCCACGATTACCTCGCATTTATTGTGAGTAATTTGAGTGTGTTTTAGCTCGATCAATTTTGGCGCGTTCGGGAAAACTTTAGGCATATTGTTTGTGTTGTTTGTTTTCCGTGTTTCTTTTCTTTACTTTGCTATTTTCCCCACAGTGCAGTGATCTTGTTTTTGTTGTTGGTGTCTCAATGCGGTGGTTACCAACAAGATCGAATATGGTCAAGCAAGTTGGGGAGGAAAGTTCGTCGTATTGGAAAATTCTTCTTATGAAGAAGGAGCCCACCACCATTCCGAGGATATCCGCCAAGCCATGTGCAAGAACCCTATGATCCCTTCTGGGACCAACCACCTCCTCCGTTGTATGAACATCAAGCCTACAATCAATGCCGGGAGCAACCACCTCCACCTCAATATTCATACCCACAAAGAGCCTCAGCCTCCACAAAGAATAAAGGGTAACGACACCAAAGCAGAGTATTATTCACCACCACACGCATCACCACCTCGGAGGTCATCATTTGAGGATTCGCTCACCCCACCTAACGGATCTCATTTAACAAAATGGATGCCGCAAACACCTCATCTCGGTTGGAGACGCAAGCTGGGCATGTTCCACCCGCTTAAAGAGTCATAGCAATGGAGGAACTCCAATCCAACCGATCAGTCCAGCGGTCACCGTTTCAGAAAGTGACCTAATTATTGAGAATTGGGTGAAAAGACACCGTAAGAGTCGTTGCAACCACATGAGGTGGAAAACGAGAAACCGATCAAGTCATACCTTCCCACACCAACCGTATCAGACTCGCACGGTCACTTTCTCGAAAGTGACCCGATTTTGAGAATGGGATGGGAGAGACTCATGATGAGTTGCTGCAACTAGAGGAGGTGGAAAACGAGGAAGAGTGGCAAATGAAGTGAATAGCATGCCAACGCCCACCGGAGGTGAAAGAACAATCCCAACGCTGAGGAGGACGAAGAGAGGATGGAGAAAGTGGGCACTTGAAGATACTTGAATGCCAAAACCCACTGAAGTGAAAGAGCTGCCTCAACATGTGAAGTACGTGTTCCCAGGGGAGGACACAGTGATAACAAAGGTTGAGGTAACATCTATAATTTGTCAACATCCTAATTTACCAAAGTATTGTGCTGTAGGAGTTGAAGTTATGTATTTTACTTTGGAAAATAGGATGTTCGATTTGAGCTTAACTGATTTACTATCTGCTTCCTTTACTGTCCTCTATGCTTATATGGTTCATACTGATGCTTTGGCCGAGATGGTATTTCTGCAGGTGAAGGACTATGGATAGTCCGTTGTTGACCGTAACACATCGGGCTCGCGACGTTAAACGGAGTACTACGTGGGAGTTTACCCACGGATTTTTATTTTCTTTTTCTTTTCTTTCTTTTTCGTTTTGTTTCGTTGTTCTTTGATCTGTCTGTGCCGTTGAGTTTGTTTTGCTCAGATTTTGAACATTGTAAGCAGTGTGGTGAAGACGTGGCACTCCAACTCTGTCGTGCACGCTCACATTCCAACCCTACCACTGCCATATTTTATCAGGGAAGTCTCATACTCTATCGGCTATTTTTATGTTATTAATGTTTTGAGCACCGGGACAAGGTTTAATTATGTGGGGAGTAGATAGTATTTGGTTTTGTGGGCGTGATATATAGTTTTGTATGCTTAATGATGTGCCCTTGTGCTTATTTTGATTGTTTGGACGAAGCTTTGTCTATGCGAGTAAGTTAGATCTTGATTTGTGCAATTGAACTCGTGGGTTGAACTCGTGGTATTGGTCAAACCGATTAATTTTGAAATTTTGGTGATATATGATTCGAGTATAATGTGAATCGACGAGATTGTGATTGATAGAAATCAATAGGGAAAATTGATTTGATTTGTCCGCTAATGTTAGGGGTAGTGTTAACATTGTGGTTGCCTATATACTTGTTTCATTTTATATATATATAAAAAAATATATATATATGTGAAAAAGAAGAAGAAAATGAGGAGAATGAAAGCTCTAGTATTTTGTTGAGATTGTTGAAATGGAGGATGGCATTCTGTCCCTCTTTCTCGTAATTTGAGAAATGGACATGGGAAACCACGTTAGGAGACTCGAGTTCATCGAGAGTTCACCTTTCGAATATTATTCCAAAATCTGTTAAAACATTCTTTGTGCTTTATAAAAGAAACTTGTTGCTAAAGGTGACCACATTAGATAGTTCACCCCTAACTGAGAGTTGGGTCCGAGCAGATTATCTTTTATTTATTGGAAATCAATTGTCGTTCTTGATTTATTTCACATTATCTTTGAATTCGTAAACACCAAGTGTGGGGGAAATGCAATAAGGTTTTATTGATTAGAATAAGAGAAAAATTGCATGAGCTATCTTTCGACTCTTATTAGTATAGACTTTGCTTGAGGACAAGCAAATTGATAAGTGTGGGGGAGTTGTTTGGTATGATTTTGTGATGATTCTTGGTTTTGTTTTACGTGTCATTTTCTATGGTTTGTCCTATTTATGCCATCGTTTTGATTAGTATATATCGATTCGGACTTACTTCGTTCGTCTCGATGTTTTGTAGGAAAACGGCAGAAAATAGGATGAATTGGATCTACCAAGGATCAAATATAATTAAAGAGCATCTCGACAGGGGTTCATAGGCGAAAGCGGATCGAAAATCGGAGTTCAAACGAGGAAGAACGGAATGAAACGTCGGTCGCAGCACGAGCGCCCCGAGCACTGCACGCCCGCACGTCTGACGAGCACCCTCGCGCCCATGCCGCACGCCCTCGCCCAGCACTCAGCCACCCAGCCATGCGCGTTCGAACCCAGCGCGTGCTCACCAATTTCAAGCGCTTCGGCAGCTCAGCTGCTCACCCGCGTCCAGCCCATGCCTCCTCAACCATTGCCCATCAGCTGGCATATCACCGCGCCACGCCAAGACGCCGCCCCGACGCTGGCATCTCAAGACCACAGCACTCGCGCGCGCATCCCCCGCCGCCAGCGCTTAGCGCTCGCAAGACGTCCCATCCGGGCGCGCCAGCTGCCCGCCAGCGCCAGATCCTTCCAATACAGACTCGGCGCAGGGCCGCCGATGCTCGCTCCATGCGAGCGCCTTTCCAGACCCTCGCGTCCGCCTCCGTCGCTGGAAGCGCGCCGGTTTCGCCGCTTCCTCGCCAACACGCATAGCCGGCGCTCACTCCTCAGCTGCCTTTCTCCAGCTCACGTTTCCCAACCGGCGACAGTTTCATCGCTAACTTAACTCCAGCGCAGATACCTCTCGGCCGGCGCTGGTCACCGCCGCCATGCCTTTTCACCTCAACCGACGTTCATTTTCTTGTCAGAATGTTTTCTGAGCGTGAGCTCATTATGAACCGGTGCTCACTCCTATTTTATATATATATGCGCGCATTAGGTCAAAAGGAGGCGGTCGTTCTCGCCTCGCTGTTTTTTTTCTCCACGCGTCGCATGTTATCGCTCACCAAGCTTTGTTCCCAAATTTCTTCAGGCATCATTTCAGATACAATCATAGTTTAATTCCTGGTTTTATTTCTTTCAATTTATGCAATTCGTTTCTTAATTTCGCTGAACATTTACTGTGCTTTGCTTGAGATTATTGTTGGATTTATGTTCGATTTATCGCCTTCCGATTAAATTTCATAGAATTATTGTTTGATGGTTTTTGGGATTCAATTCCATAGTGACAATGGATTGTTCTCGTATTTCTATCAATTTATATTGCTTGATTTATCTTGCTTTGGTTTAATTCTGTTCTTGGAGAATGATTGATGATTATGTTTTTATCATGCCATCTCTTTGTCCTCTCCTTGTACAATTTTGCATTTTCATAGGCAAACCAACGTAATTCATCCATCTCACTTAGTTGCAAAAAGCGAGCTTCTCCAACGGCCTTATGCTCAAAATTAAATTTCTTTATCGCCCAATAGGCTTGATGCTCCAATTCCAGTGGAAGGTGACAAGCTTTCCCATAGACCAACCGATAGGGGGACATCCCTAACGGAGTTTTGAAAGCTGTTTTGTAGGCCCATATTGCATCATCCAGTCGTATGGATCAATCTTTCCGACCTGGGTTTACCACCTTCTCCAGTATGCCTTTTATCTCTCTATTGGAGAGTTCAGCTTGTCCATTGGTTTGGGCGTGGTATGCCATGGCGATCTTGTGGCGAACATTATACTTGGCTAGGACAGCACTTACTGCCCTGTTGACAAAATGTGTGCCCTCATCACTAATAATCGCGCGAGGCGCACTCAAACCTCATGAAGATGTTCTTTGAAGAACTTGATGACAACCTTCGTCATTAGTGGGACTAGCCACGGCTTCTACCCATTTGGATACATAATCAACTGGCCACCGGGATGTAGAGGTTGCCAAATGAGGGTGGAACGGACCCATGAAATCGAGACCCCACACGTCAAAGAGCTCAATTTCCAAAATGAAATTCATTGGCATCTCATTCCGGGAAGATATGTTCCCAACCCTTTGACATCTGTCACATTTGTGCACGAAGGCATGAGCATCTTTGAACAGTCGGCCGTAAATAACCCGATCAGAATACCTGGTCGCCGCCTTTGTCCCGCAAATGGCCGCCATAAGGAGTGGCATGACATCCTCTAGAATTGATTCCATCTCTTCATGTGGCACGCATCGCCTCATCAAACCATCGGCACAAGAGTTTATACAAGAATGGTTCGTCCCGAAGTAATGTCGACTTCGATAAGAACCTTTTCCTTTGTTGAAATGAGAGTTCGGGCCGCAGACTCACATACCGTAAGTTGACAAAGTCTGCATACCACAATGTACTACTGTGCCGCATGCTCATCAGTTGCTCATCAGGGAAGGCGTCCTGAATTTGGGCATGCACTTCATCGCCTCAAGAGTTGGCAACGAGATAAATGGTCGGCCACTTAATTCTCGCACTCTTCCTATCTCGATCTCCGATCGACTCTTGTAGGAGCAAGATCCAACGAATCAACCGAGGCTTTGCATCCTTCTTGGCAACTAGGTATCCGATGGCCGCATGATCCGTATACACAATCACCTTCGAACCTACGAGGTAGGCTCTAAACTTTTCGCATGCGAAGACCACTGCTAGCAGCTCCTTCTCCGTAGTAGTGTAGTTTATTTGAGCTTCCACCAGTGTTTTGCTAGCATAGTAGATGGAGTGGAAGATATTCTCTTTTCGCTGACCGAGCACAGGCGCCACGGCGGTCACTTGCGCAGCACATCACCTCGAAAGGTAACGCCTAGTTCGACCAACGATTATCAGCACCGTCACTAGAGCTCGCTTAAAGATGTCAAACGCCTTCAGACATTCCAAGGTGAATTCAAGTGGCTATTTTTCTCCAACAAGGCACACAAAGGGCTTAGAAATTTTAGAGAAACCTTTATAAACCTTCTCAGAAATCCTCGCATGTCCCAAGAAGCTTCGCACCCCTTTACAAGAAGTGGGAGGTGGGAGTTTATCTATCACCCGATCTTTGCTCGTCCACTTCGATCCCCTTCGATATGTGGTGGCTCAGCACTATGCCCTCTTGTACCATGAAGTGGCATTTTTCCCACCTTAGACCAAGCGCGTCCTCGCAATGCTCCAAGACCTTCCCAAGTTACTCAAGCATACCCAAAAGTATCCCTTAAAACCGAGAAGTCATCCATGAAGATCTCGCCGACTTTTCCACCATATCCAAAATATGGCCATCATGCAACGTTGAACGTCAGTAGGGCATTACAAAGTCCAAATGGCATTCTTCTAAAAGCAAACGCACTATAAGGATGCGTGAAAGTGGTTTTATGTTGATCCTCGTGCAATGGCGATCCGATGATATCCCGAGTATCCATCTAGGAAATGTAAGAACTCCTTTCCGTAGAGTTTATCAAGCATTTGATCCATGAATGGCGAGGAAAATGGTCTTCCTAGTAGTCATGTTCAATTTCTTGTAATCCATACAAACACGCCACCCCGTTATCACCCGAGTTGGAATCAGCTCCTCCCGATCATTATAAATCACTGTGACTCCTCCTTTATAGGAACACACTGCACCGGGCTCACCCAAGAACTATCCGAGATCGGATAAATGATTCCAGCATCCAACCATTTAATAATTTCCTTCCTCAACACTTCTTTCATCGCTGGATTAAGGCGTCGCTGGTGCTCTATAGAAGTGCTGTGGCCATCTTCCATCAATATCTTGTGCATGCATAGAGCCAGGCTGATCCCTTTGATGTCGGCAATCGACCATCCAATAGTTTTCTTGTATTTGCACAGCACTTGTAATAGAGATTCCTCCTGTCGAGCTCAAGATTAGCAGAAATGATTACTGGAAGAGTTTGTCCTTCGCCCAGATACACGTATTTCAAGTGGGTGTGCAAATTTTTCGACTAAGTATTGAGGTTCTTCTATAGAAGGTTTGATACCGACAGCCGATCCATGAGCTCGAGTGACTCCGTAGCTCGGCTGATACAAGGTGCGACTTCGGCCGATCTCTTGTTAGGGAATTGCTGAGGTCGCTCCCTTTCCGATTCTAACTCCATGAGGTCGGCAACTTCATTATCACCGCTTCGAACCGAGACGAGTGCTCCATCATCTTTTCCATAACGACCGCCTAATACTTGAATTATCGAGCACCCTCCACTTCGTCCGGATATTTCATAACATTGAAGACATTGAAAGTAACCTTCTCGATCATTTACCCTCATTGTGAGTTCGCCTTTTGGACATCAATCAGAGTTCTTCTTGTTGCAAGGAAAGGACGTCCCAAAATTATAGGCACCTCATGATCTGCTTCGTAATCCGTAATGATGAAGTCTCGCAGAAAATGAATGTATCCACTTTTACTAGCACATCTTCAATTTTTCCTTCGGATGAGCCATAGACCGATCTGCCACCATGTGGTCATCATAGGGCCGAGCCTCTATTCCAAGCTTCCTCGAATATTGAGAGCGCATTAAGTTTATACTTGCTCCTAGATCACATAGAGCTCGCCAACGTCGCGACCTCCAATTGAGCATGGAATTGTGAAACTCCCTGGATCTTTCAACTTGGGTGGAATGTTGCTTTTAACATAGTACTACCGCTTCTCGCTAGTGCCACCGCTTTTGAACTCCCGAGGCGCCTCTTCTTTGTCGATGTCCTTCAGAACTTCACGTGGTTCGGCATCTGCTCCAATGCCTCCACCAATGGAATATTTATGTGCAATTGTTTCAAGACATCTAAAATCTTCAAACCGAGTGTCTTGTCGCTTTTTTTCACCTTTCGGGAAAAGGTGGTGGTGGTCGATAAACCACCTCGCCCATCGACTTCGGTAGTGGATTCACTTTGGTGGGCACCTCGACATCACACGGTTGCTTCGGTGCATCCACTTCTACCAACTTGCTTTTAGTGTTTGAGGACTCGCCTTCTCTCTTGGTTCAAGAAATGATTTCTTGCATCTTTTTCCACTTCGCAGGTGACAGCCTTGACATGTTCTTTATCCTTCCGAGGGTTCTCCGTATCACTGGCGATTACCAAGAGGTCGATTTCTCACCGGTGGCTAATTGACCAATCTAAACTTCTAAATTCGTAGCGAAGTGGATCGCCTCGATTATCAGATCTGTCTTCGCCATGTACTCCTTCATCAAGGTTTCAATAGACTTGGGGCATGGAGTGGCTTGTTGTCGCTTCGTTGAAATTTTGTGGATATGTGGTTTTTCAAAATTTCCACCACCACTTATTCCGATCCTTGTCCTCCCCAAGAGATATTAGGTGTTGTTCCACCCGGATTACATGATTGTGAGTAAGGATTATTCCTTTGGCCGCTCGATTTCCCATGTAACATATCAAGCCGGGTTTGATGGACAACTCTCAAATGTGTGTCCTTCCCACAATATACACATAACACTCGCTTACTTGCATCGTGGGTGCGACCACGGAGCACTCGTTGGTCGCATAGTCGGATTAGGCACTTGCAATCCTTTTACCATGTTACTCATGGATGCTACCCGGCCGTTAATGCCGCCGTGGCATCAACCTCCAAAACACCAAAGAACTCGATTTCTTTCCTATTGAGCACGAGAATTTGACCATTGGCAATTGTTATCTGCAATTCTTTCTAAAATCTCATATGCCTCATTATAGGATTTAGAGAGATAGCCCGTTTGCGAGGCATCAAGCACCAAACGTGTTGACGATTTAGACCATTGTAGAAGGTCTCCGCTGAATGCAAAGCGGAATGCCGTGATGAGGGCATTTCCGTAGCATTTCCTTATATCGCCCCAAGCCTCGCACACGTACTCATCATCATTCGCCGAACGACATGATATCATTTCAATCGTGCGGTCTTGGTGGGCGGGAAATACTTCATCAAAAAATTTCACGAGCTCGCTCCGTGAAGTAATAGAGCCTCGATGGGAGACCGCTCAACCATACTTTTGCACGATCTCGTAGCGAGAGGGAATAGCCAAGTCTCGCCGCTTCGGCCGAACACCGGTAACTTAAATGAGTCACGACCTCCGTGAACGATCAAGATGGAGATGTGGATCCTCGTGGCTTGCCCACCGAATCGCCCCAATCGCTTGGAGCATCCGGAACATAATCGGCTTCGCTCAACTGGTTCGCTTGCACCTCGGCCCGGTTATTCTGGATTCACTCATTAAATCGGGGTTAGCGTAGTCACGTGATACCCTTTCCTGGCCATCGATGACTATGGCATTTCTCCATTATTGCCATCACCTCCCCAGCGCCATTTTGGCTCTTGCTCTACAATGTTTCGACGTCGCCTTCCTCGATTTGAAGGTGCGTTCAATCTGGATCCAACGGTGTAGTACTTGCTCCTGGTTTTATGCGATATACCACGCCCGTAATCCCGATTCACGCAGTAGAAAATAGAAGAGTTAACCTTAGTACTAAATACACACAAAACCCGAAATATCAACGTAACTTATAATTAGCGCTCCGCAACGCGCCAAAAACTTGTTGTTTGTACCTAGAGATATACTATTCTACGCAAGTGCACGTAATCAATAAGTAATATACTAAGTATTCCGAGATCGAATCCACAGTGAACATAATTTTTAAACCACGTCGAATACAATTTGTTTGTGAATATGAGAAAACAATTAAAGAGAACTTTACATCGAGCCGAGGTGGAATTTCGCATAATAAACGATTAACAAACAGATATCGGAGAGGAAAATAGACTTGATCACTTGATTCCACTCATGCCCGTATCGCCATGCTTCAACATTATCTCGCCTCGTTATAATGACATGAACTCTTCCAACTCTTAGTATTTTTCAAAATCTAAGAATATACCCTCTAAGCTCGTCAATATATTCAAATACCGAGGTGCTTTAAGAGTATCTCTACCGTTCCATTCATTTATGTCACGCAAGGCAAACACATATTCCTATGCTATTCACACACATAATATTTAAATCATGTTCTTGCGTCACTTTCTTGTTTTCCACTCTATGAGAGTTTCCCAGAAATCATAGAGCTAAGATCTCACCCATGGTGATCAATCACAAGCCAGATAAATAAACACCAAGAAAGCGATAATAACTTGACAAGATAAGCGGAACACGGGCTTGTCACACGAGCATGGGTTTCTTCAAAAGATCAAGTCATACGAATTTAGATCATAGCGAGCTGTGCAACAGTATCCAAAAACACAAATGCCATAGCAAAATAAAAGGAATTGAGATTCAAAGTTAACACTGTCGCCGAATCGCTGCTCCTCCTCGGATCGTCCGCCTCTTCCGATAGATTCTTCTCCAAGGCGTTGCCTCTCGATTCCTTCCGATACTAAATGATGAATAATCCATTCTCCGATTGTCGCCTCCCTTTAATAACCAACTCGACACTTTTTAGGTGTGCGTAAAGGCGATGCAAGCCCTTCATGCACCGATACTCTTTTTCCGCTGGCTCGCAAAACGCTGTCCTTTATGTCGTCGTGGCCAGCCACCACGTGGTCGTGGTCCCGCAAAACTCTTCTTTGTTTTTATAAGCGCGGCTTCATCTCGCCGATACGAGCTCCTCTACTCGGTTTGCATGTGCACGAGCTCGCTCCTTTCTCGAGGAAGATCTCGCCCGAACTCATAGGTCCGCCCTGCTTGTGAGCTCGCACCGTGGTATCGCCGCTTTTCTTTCCTTTCTTCCGAACTCGACCTTCTTGTGGGCCCGACCTGCTTGTACTTCGATCTCATTTGTGGTCATCAGCCTCGAGCTCGCCGAGTCCCACCGCCACGAGTCCCGACCTCGCCACGAGCACGCCTCGAGGTCGCTTTCATACTTGTGAACTTTTCAATCTTGAGCTCGGCTGGTTGCAGCTCGGCTCTATTCTCTTTCTCCCTGAGTTCGGTTCCACCCACGAGCTCGGCGCCTTGAGCTCGGCGCCTGAGCTCGGCGCCTTAAGTCTCAAGTCTTGAGCTCGGAAGTCTGAGCTCGATTTCACTTTTCCCGAGCGCGACTTCGCCTCAGAGCTCGACTGCCCCTCGCATTTCTTCAAGATACTGCTCGGCCCTTCCTCGACATCAAGTCAAGCTCGCCATGAGTTCGGCCTTGTCTGCCGCCGCTCTTCCCGCTACATGCCATGATTATTTAAATAACGCTAAAAGCAATTAAAACCCTTTGATTTCATCCGACTCAATCCTACACACAAACACACGCAAACATAACAAAACGCATAACATAACATCAAAATAAACGAATGTAACCCTGATCACTCATGATTTTATCCTCAAAGGTCATATAATAACTCTTTATAAGAGTTATCAGTTATTTCTTATTGAGCAAAAGTTAAGAAGAGATCTTAAGAAAAGACGGCAGAGTAACATGAGTATGTTTTTCACAAGTATTTGAACATTCTTTTTATCTAAGATAGTAAGGATCGTCCGAATAGCTCGAAAAATACGACTGCTTTGTCACCATCGCCAAGGATCGAGAGCACTTCTATCTGTTTATGCTAGGTGAGAAGCTTACTTTAGGTGAATTTTTCGCTCAACTCCATCGCCAGGAGAGAGGAGGCATCCGAGCACCGGAGTATCGGACCAGAAGGAATACTCCGATCGATTTGTTTATTGCCCAAAAGTGGCAAGATTTGGCTATCATTGCTGCCATCGATTACATTGAGCCCGGTTTTGTAGCTTCTCGAAGAAGTCGATTTTTCCACTCCTAGCTACCATCGCCTCAAGATTTTGTGTACTGAGTCTTCTTGCTAGTTCATTTCCCTCGATTTTATTCCACTGCTCATCGGCCCAGCTGGGTCGGTGTCCTTCTTTTCCTTTTAATGATAATGATGATGAGGATCTTGAACCCATTGATGTTGATTCTTCTATTCCCGAGTATGACGTAGTACTCTACTCTAGAAATAGAGTCATCTTTACTAGATACTCGCTGTTCATACCAAGTCCGATATAGAGGATACACGCTGATTACTCTTATCTCAAGATCGAGATGTTTTCTATCGACCCAGATTGATGTGGTCACCTTCAGATCTCCCGAGATCTCATGTTGATCGAGTCTATTCCTTTCTCTCATGTTCCTAAGACTTCTTCTTTAAAGGTCCCGTAAGAGACTCAAGCTAGTTTATCGAAACCTTCGTGTGTCTCAAGATCTTTTATGTTTGAACTCGAAGTTTTACCGCTTGTTGGCACAAAGACAATATATAACCCTTAGGTATCACCAAATGTCTTTATGACCGATCCCGATATCCTTTATCCCGAGTAGTTCCTTGTACTCATTTCTCGAAAAGGCATATCGACCCGCCATCTCCCGAGATTGAGAAAGATGTAGAGATGCCAGACTCCAATGAAGCCGTTGATGGTAGTGAGAATGGAGTAATGGAAATGGAAGAAGGAAATGATGATGATAACAACAATGACAGCCTTCGTGGGCAAAGTGAAGCTAGTAGCAGCAAGTGTGAAGTTTACGCTTTATAGATAGTATGGATGCACATATATGTATATATGTGTACACATAGACTAGTGATGCCTAAGATATCTTATGATGCGGTAGCGTGCTTGAGAAGCCGTACCGGATGTGTTTTTGCCTGATATACCAAAGCATCTATATGTTTGAAAACTTTCGATTTGCAAAGTTTTCCTAGCTTTTGTAAATATCTTGAAGAGGAAAAACAAGAAAGTGCAAATTCTCCTTAAGATTTACCCAGAATCTTCTCCTTCTCAAATAGATCGTAGAATTGCAAAGCTTTTATGCTAGAACCCTCCATCTTTTAATGGAGTTGGTAGTTCAGCTGATGCTGAAGAATAGGTTCGTTTTGAATAGCGAATTTTCAAGTTTTGGAGTGCTCTGATCGAGAGTGTCTCCTATGCACATCCTTCCAAGCTAAAGGGTCTGCAGATTCCCCGGCGGAATCACGCCGAAAGTTCTTTCTCCCGAGCAATTGGAGAATTTTACGTGGGAACAATTCAAGAGAGAATTGTATGAAAAGTATATATACCTCGAAGTTACCGCAAACAAAAGGAGATTAAATTTCAACCCAAGCAAAGCGTAAAGATCGTGGCGTAATATAATAGTGAATTTCGCAATCTAGCCGCCATGCTCCTTTAAAAGTTGAGATGATAAGAAGATAGCGTAATTGTTTCGGCCGGTTTACGCCAAGAGATCGTAATCATTTTGGCAAGCCAACCTCCAACGCCATATGCGTAAACGTTAAATCGCGCATTGAACATGGAGATGGAAATGCTACCGACAAAGTGACGCCAGATCCAATCCAAGACTTTTTAGATTCAAGCCTCGCCAAGATTTCTTCTTACGCATCGAAGTCAAAAGGAAAAGAATTAGGAGAATAAGACCTTCCCAAACAAGAGACGATGGCGTGTTTAATCGCTTTATGCAGACAATCTTTCCCAAGTCAAGAAGAATGCGACGTGTCCCGGATGTGACGAGTACATTCTCGAGTTTGCATATGGGAAGTAATAGTTGATATGCATGTGGACAACAGGCCACTATGAGGGTCAATGTCCCAACCGCCGAGAACAACTAGTGACGGAAGAAAGCGTAATCATCCAAGACAGACGCACTCAATGAAAGCCGTAAGTGGATACCCAAAGTTATCATTTCGTCAGATCGAGATGCCGCTACATCAAACGCAACTACAACCGTCGCCGTCGCCACAACCGTCACCGTCTCCACAACCATCGTCGTCGCCGCAGCCGCAACCACCGACACCTCGACCGCACCAACCTCTATATCAAAGCGCATACGTCCTCTCTCAAAAGTAACCTGAGAAGAACGCCAAGCAACTTGGCATATGTTCTTAAGCTCAACAATGAACGTGACGCACTGCATTTCAATATGCTTACCTCGTCAGCGGAGCTACCGTTATCATGCATGTGCATTCTAACCTAGATTTCAACTAGGATCCCTTAAGCTTAGAGCGAGATAGCTGCGGTCAGTTTACATGAAGGAATGAATTGGTTGACAACAGATTATGCTACGTATATGATGTGAGCAAAGAGAAATAGCGCTTCAACCACCGTGAAGAGAACCTACTGCTTTTATGATATTGAGAATAGAAGAAGCCATGTTCCTATGATCTCAACCTTACAAACCGAGAAGCTGATGAAGAACGAGGAAGATTGTGCTTACCTTGTATATCTAAATGTCGATGTCAAGTCCGAGAAGAAGGTAGGAGATGTACCGTGGTTAGAGAATTTCAGAATGTTATTCTTTAAACATTACCAGGGCTACCTTCGGACAGACAATTAGAGTTTCTCCATTCAGTTAGAACCAGGATCACTACATGTTTCAAAAGCATCTTATCGAACGGCCCCAAAAGAATCGCAGGAGTTAAAGATCCAATTGCAAAAGCTTTTGGACCTAGGTTTTACTCAACCTAGTGTGTATCTCCTTGGGGAGCGCCAGTTCTATTTGTCAAAAGAAGGATGAAACTCTAAGGATGTGTCTTGATTGCAGAGAGTTGAACAAGTTAACCCAGAAAAATAGGTATCCTTTACCCAGGATCGATGACTTGTTCGATCAGCTGAAATGTGTCAATGTTTTCTCAAAGATTGACTTGAAGTCAGGGTATCATCAGTCAAAGATTCGTCATAAGGACATAGCCAAGACTGCTTTTTGAACGTAGTATGGCCACTACGAGTTCGTAGTAATGCCATTCGGCTCGACAAATGCACCAAAGGTGTTTATGGATTTGATGAATTGTGATTTCACAATTACCTCGATAAATTTGTTTTGGTATTTATCGATGATATTCTCGTACCAAGAACCAGTAAGAACACAAAGAATAGTTGAGAATCGCTCTACAAAGCGCTGAGAATAGAACGATTGTTTGCTAAGATTAGCAAATGTGAGTTTTAGCTAAGGAAGGTGAATTTTCTTGACATATCATTATAATGCAGACGAATCGTAGCTCGACCCCGCTAGAGTTTAAGCGGTATACAATTGGAAATCGCCGATGACATAGACAGAGATTCAAATTTCTTGGGTTTAGCAGATATTACCAAGGTTCATAGAAGGATTCTCCAAAATTGCGAGACCTATGACTCAATGCCTTCAAAAGGAATTAAGTCCTAATGAACCCAAGAATGTGAAGAAAGTTTTCAAGAGTTAAAGAAGATTGACTACAAAGGCGCTTTGGCAATACCAGATCGACACAAAGGTATACTCAGATACCGATGCATCAAAGAGTAGACTAGAATTATCCCGATGCAAGAAGGAAGAGTGATAGCTTATGTTTCACGACAGCTTGAAACTTCACGAGCTCATATACCCACACACGATCTAGAGTCGCACTGTTGTTCATGCTCAAGAATTGGAGACATCTTTTGTATGGATCCGTGTGAGATCTTTATCGATCACAAGAGCTTGAAGTATTTCTTCGAGCGTAAAGATTTGAACGATACGTCAAAGAAGATGGCTTGAGATAGTAAAGATTATAATTGTGATATCAAGTATCTCCCAGAAAAGCTTAAGCTTTGAGTAGAAAAAGCCAACCAAATAGGATTCGCCCTTACTCGAGAAAGGAGTTGATCAAAGAGTTTGAAGAGATAAGTTTGTAAGTGGTGCTACCACCGAATCTACGAAAGAGATTATAGCCGCTCTTGTTGCTACCCGATTTGAGAGAAAGAATTGTGAAAGCTCAAGACAAGATCAACAGATAGAAAAGCTACGAGTTAAGATCGAAATGAAAGGCCAAAAGAATATCATGAAGTTAGGGATAACGCAATCATGTTCGTAAATGTGATTTATGCATCTAATAATGATGGTTTAAAGAACTAGATTTTGAGTGAAGCTCATTACACGCCCTACACCGCACACCCGTAAAGCACAAAGATGTATCAAAATCTAAAGCAAAGGTTCGTGTGGGTAGGAATGAAGCGAGATATAACCTCGCTTGTTGAACGATGATTAGCATGTCAACAAATTAAAGCTTTGCACCAACAAATGGATGAGAGTCACACCACTAGAGATTATGTCACGCCCCCAAATCCTAAGTACGATTTAGTAGGGATTGTAACTCTAAACATGTATAATTAAACAGGAGATTCTCCCAAACAAAAGTCGAATACATATGTCAAGTATGTTCTGGACTTTAGTACATAACTTAAGTTCTTGCAATGAAAACATGTGATATGAACATATGACGATGTACTATCAAGGTATAAATCTTTCAATGACAATATTCCTATTGCTCAACACCGCCCATCCATCATCTGCTCAACCTGCACATTTAAAAACAAACATGCAGGGCTGAGTACAAGAATGCACTCAGTGGACTCATGCCAAAAACATTTTATCGTAATTGAATTACACTGCCAATATCATGGTAAGACACAAAGGTTTTAGTCGAAAGGCCTTGTGCTTACTAAAACATTTTCATCATTTCTCAAAATCGTCGCCTGGCCAGGCATTTTTCTTGGTGTGTATGATCCGTATCCCATAGTCTCATCTCATCATAACATCAAAGATCAAACATCGCGAGGGAGGCCTCCCTCAACGATGCCGCGACCGCCGTGAATTGTCCATACAGACATAGTCACGCTCGTGTGTACACGCTAACCCCAGCCGTGCATAGTCTTCCCAAGATAGGATCCTATATCGATTTCATAAAAGGTTGGCGCAACCCAACAAAAGACATTTCATCATGTCATCCAACCTTCACACCATTCATGCATTTCATATCATATCGCTCCAACCTTCACACCATTCATTCCGGATAGGATCCATACACAAAATGTAACATTTTGGCGTGCAATATTGTAAACATTTATCAATAGAAAATGAGCATTGTAAATAAATTCATTTGGAAAATAGCAAAGTCACGCTTTGTTTGGAAAGAAAGCCCACCGACTATGGTTCGCCTTAATTTGAGTCCTAGGTTTGATTGCTCGTCAATGTTCAGTCGTCACGCTCAAGGCCCACACCTTTATGTAAAAGCGAGGGTTTAGTACGTCGTTCACGCTTTTTCGAGACTCTTAAAGTCTAAGATAAACTTCGATATTCTATATCGATATAAACCGAATTCCTTAACGAATTCAATACATTTTTCAATTACGTATTTCAATCGAATCGTTCTCGCTCTTCGAGATACGCTCAACTATTTCGCTTAACCTTCCGGCTTAAACGTTTCACGATTCATACATTTCTCGATATAAGGATTTCATTTACGAACCCCTTTTTTAATAATGAGGTATCTTGAATCAATTATTATATCTTACGCCAGATAGCGTATTTATCGAACACATTTTCCTATGTTGACTTTAAAAGTCAACAAAGTCAACACAGTCAACAAAGTCAACAATTTTGACTTTTAAATAGTAATTTCTTACTAATCTATTTTATAAATCGATTTTCATTGATTTTATTTCAGAAGTCTTAATTTCGATTTGTTACGTAAATCGATGGACTTATTAATATTTTTCTCAAATATTACTCTTTAAATCATTAACCATGTAATTCGCTTAATAAGTTATTAAATATAACTTTTCGTCTCAAAGATAGAATCTAAGTTTATAAAATCTTATAAATCCAAATATGTCCAAAACAATATTTAGACATATAATATATTATTATTTTATTTAAAAGGATTTAAAACCTTATAATTCCTTTAATGCTCTCGGAAATTTTAAAATTACCAAATGATTTCCAAGAATTTTCTATATTCATATAGTGTATTATTATACACTTATGGTCATTAATATGTATTAATATCATCCATATAGCAATCGATCATCACCCTATTCACATATGGTATATTTCACCTAGGGAGTTCCAACACTTAGTCAAATTTCAAGTGTTTAATTTTCAGCAAAACAGCTTAAAACACCCCAAGTGTCATACTTTGACGATTTATAACTCTCGACTCAAAATACGTATGACCGTACAAAGACACATTCTGAAAACCTCTAAACATGTACTATAAGTTCTAAGAAGGAAGTCGATCCAAAATAGTCGTGTTGCTGGAGATATAGGGTCTCAAAGTGGGCAACTCGAACTGACTTCTATACTTAGAATATTTTTCAGGATTTTCCAGATTTAGCTTAACGACGAGGGATTTTGCGAGGCTCGTAACTTTTGACTCACAATAATAAAATGACTGCAAGATACCATTTTCGAAACCTTGTAATAAGAACTACATGTTTCATGAAGACCATACTGGAAGATACTTGATGCATCGAGAAACACGTGGGTTCAAAGCTGCCTAGTTGAATGGAAAATTTCCAGAGGTGACTTTGGGTCAATGAAAAGTATACTTATAAGTCTTGGTTTGGGATCAAACTTTCCAGATCAAAACTAGACATGGTAAGGAACATTTCTTATGAAGAAACCCAAGTCAAAGTCAGACTACAAACGGCTTGAACAGCTCACGAAAAAGTCAGACTTGTAGAGTTCATTGACAAGGAATTAGACTTAGACATTTTGACCCAAAAGACCTACTGAAATGCGTCAATTTTAAAAATTCACTGAGGGCTTATTAAAACAAATCTGATAATGCAACCTATCAGATTGAAAAACCACTTAAGTCTAGTTTAATTCAGAAAAAGCCTCACTCAATGATTCAAAATAGATTGGGAGATAAAAATGTTTTACTACAAGCTATCGCTACAGTGACAGTTTTGTGCAGTTCGTTTGTAAAATCTGGAATAAATAGTAAACATTTTTAGAAAATTCTGAAAATTTACATAAATCTTCTAGACATGTTACATTATGTTTATACCGAACTTTAGAGTTTTACCATTAGCCAAACTCGAAACTAAAATCATGAACCGAGGGTGATGAACATGGAAAATTTCACAGTTTTGTGCAGTGGTTTTGAAAAATATGAATAAAATAGTAAAACACATCAGATCGACTTGAAATTTTATACATATATACTATTCATTCTTATTATAAACATACTTAAATTTCACCTTCATCGGACCACTGTAACTTAGTCAAATAAATTCCACAATATACTGTTCGTGCAGCAACTTCCAGTTTCAGTTTAGCTATGGTGAAAATTGGTCTCCATTGCAAGAATGGAGTGAGGAGAGGAGAGGAGAAGAGAGGGGGGGGGAGACGTCTGAAATTCTGAATGGGTAGAGAGAATGGCTGATCCAAAAGGGGGAGGGAGGTGTAGGGTGGTGTTGGGTGATATGCATGGGTGACACTTGTCACTACACTCACATGCATATCAACACTTGTCACACACCTCCTCTCTACTCACATGCACGTTTTTTACATATATATATATGTATATGTGTTTAATTAATTTAGTTAGTCTATATAATTAATCAAATTGTTACTTAATAGATGCATGTAATAGTGGATAGTCAACAATTAAATCCTTAGTGTGTGTATATATATATAGTTCTTGGCTATTACACATGTAATAGGTCCAATTTCATTTTTCATGCCATATATGTCATAACATATGGTTTAAATGATAAATAATATCATAGGATAAATTAACGGCATCAAATTATGCGATAAAACCCTAAAATTCGAAACTAGGGTTTTCGAAATTGAGGAATTTGATCAATATAAATCCTTAATGTTCTAGCATTGATTTAATGCTAAATAATACTGTATTTACATATAATAATCATAGGGAATTAATTTCTATAATTCCTTGATAAATAAACTCATTTTCCATTTCGCCTCTAAACGTTAACGCTTGAAAACGCTTTCAAAACGTTAATTATCGACTCATCTTGAAATGGTCGTAATAAAGTCGTAATCACTTTATTAAATTATTCCATTAATAATGGAATTTAATTCTAAGCTTAATTGCTTAGAAAATTTACGACGCTTTAACTATCGACACGAAATCGACGCTAAAGTAATACCGCCGACACGCTTTATAAACTTCTTTTCCTTAATTCAAGATTCTCAATGAATATGAAATAGAAATTTCACACCGCCTCTAATCCAAAGGATGATTAGAGAGAACGGAGCTTGGAATGTTGAATGCAAAACAATTGATAAAAATAATCAAAAGATTTCGTAATAACATTTATCGAATTTCAATAATCAAACCTTATTTACAAGACAAAAGCAATTCAACCCTTATTCACAAGGCAAAAGTCATATACAAATGTAAAGGCTACGAGTTCCTTTAATAGTAGGTTCGATAATTCGTATGTATACAATCGTCACAATAACATACAAAATATTCGTAATATGCAATGAAAACATGTGAATGCATATATGACGATATGCACTCCATGGTTCTTTCTTCAAACATAATAAATACCAAAAGACCCCGACTACTCAAAATCTCTCGCCCATCACCATCACTATTCAATCAGACATTTAAAACAATATGCGTGGTGAGTACAAATAATGCACTTTCGGGCTCATGCAAAAATAATTTATCAAGTTTGAATTACTCTACCCCATCACAAGAATACGAGGTTTTAATTTGAAATACTGTGCTTACTAAATATTTTCTCATTTTTCAATAAATATCGTTTGGCCAAGCATTTTCCACGATGTATGATCCACATCCACCACAACAATCATTCACAACACTTCTCATACTGGAGAGAGGCCTCCTCTCACGACGCCGCGATCGTCGAGCACCCTTTCAAAGACACAAATACAAATAATCGCACACAAAATCCGTGCCATCTCAAAGACAGGATACTAATTCTCCATCATTCTTCGGGTACTTCCAAGAATACAATTCAAGCATGTCATAAAGTGAGGCTACCCAACATTACGCATCAACAATCATGGATTGATCCATACATAAAACATAAACATTTTGGGTGTAATTAAATAAATCGCTTCATAATTATTTGCTTGCAATAAAGCATCATAAATAAATTATTTGGTAAAATTCTACCGCTTGAGTATAGTAAAGCCCACCTTTACTTTTGAACGCCGATTCTCGATACGTGTTTTCTTTTCTTGTTGCTTGTGAGCCACGTCCCACCTTTACTTAAAATATATGTTTAAGACGTTGACACGCTTTTCGAGATTTTCAAAGTTCATTCAACTTTGATAAATAAATTAATAATTGAAGTTTCGATGATTCTTTATACGCCTTAATACGCTGAAACGACGCCAGATATCAATAAAATAATTCTCGATACCGAGAGACGTAATATGATCTACGCCTCATTTTAACCTTTAGTTAAATAATTAACGATAATAACGTTATTCAATAAAATGATTTCAATTATGAAATCTTTTCTCACAATTGAGATATTCGATATAAGTAATCGCTTTTCATGTATTAGCGTATTTAACTAACATATTTCAGACGTTAATTTCGAAAGTCAACCATTTTGACTTTTCTTAATAAATTTTCAATAACTCATATTTTAATGAATAAATCAATATAAATCGATTTTCAATCGATTTATTTTCATAAACTTTAATCCTCGATTTTCACGCAAATCGATAAACTTAATTAATATTTTCTTTCAATATTAATCTTTAATACTTTAAGCATTATTTATGCTTTTAACGTTATTTAATATAACGCTTCATCGTAAACATAATATTCTATGTTTAATAATTCTCGAAAATTTTTAATATGTCTAAAATAATTTTTATATATAATATATTATTTTCGATTAAAAAGGATTTAAAATCCTTAATAAAAACACTATAGCTCACTACTATATGTTATAATTTCCAAACTTGTTCCAAAAATTTCTAAATTCATATAGTGTATTATTTTACACTATGATCATTAATATGTATTAATGTCACAATAGAAAATTTGAACTCACCTATATCACTATATAGGTCTCAAAATTCCCAATAATTATCAAATAACTTCCTAAAATTATAATTAAATTATAGAAGGCTCTAACCTTAATTTATAACATAATTATAACCTAAAGTCCAACATATTAAATTTTCTAAATTAAAGGTATAATGTTCATGGTTTCGGTTTTCATCAAACTATATACTAAACATTTTTATAAAATTCTAATTAATTTACACTTTACTTATATACTATAGTATAGCACTAATACATCAAAACATCAACTAAAAATAACTAAATCATGCCTTATCACAAGCTTATAGCTCTCGCCATTTCAAATATTTGAGTATAAATCCTTCAAAATTCTAGTAAATTCACAACTCACATAAACCATACTCTAGATCAACAATATGTTATAACATTTCTCAAATTAAAATTGTACAAAGAACTCTAGCATTTTTCATGCATTTTCGGTAATTTGAATAACTAAGCATAGGATTTTTATAAATTTCCTAAAATTCACAATAAGCTTCTACAATAACATATATCATTAATCCAACCCTAATTCCTCCATGATAATTTTCGACACATATGAAATAATTTCATAGCATTTTAATCATCACAATAAACATGCTACATGCTTATAAAATCATTCTAATATACTTATTAATGAACAAGTATCATGCTTAGATAATTCATGCTTAAGAACACATGCTTGAAAATTAAATCTAACCATTAGAAAATTAAAACTTAGGGTATAATCGAAGCTCGCTCGATTTCTAACCTCGTTAATCAGATCGATTTGTTATAGGATAGCTAGAGCTCAAGCTAATGAGAAGGAAAGAAGAAGAAAAGGTTTGGTTTCTCTTTGAAGTCTCTCAGTAGAGAAAGAAAGAGAGATGAGTTGTGTTATGTTGTGAAGTGTTTCAAGAGAATAAATACTTAGGCAAAATAAAACAAATTGAAGACCACTCACTGATACTCTCTCTTCCTCACAATTTCAAGACACAAATGAATCAAGTGTTAGTCAAAGTGATTATGTCATACTTGAAATATCCCTTACACATATTAACTTCTTGGATAGCTTTATCAAAGTAAATTTTGGGAGAAACAATTTAATTGTTTCTTGTAGCGGTCTCCATCGTGAAGGAGAAGAAAGAAATTTTCAGATTTTTGCTTGTTGTATCACACAAGTGTATTTGATACACTATATCCCAAAAATATAAGAATACATCATCAAAGGGTCTCTTAGTCAAGAAAATCGGCTATCTCACAATTATATATCCTACTTGCATGAATTAATCCACAACATAGCATTGAGCACACAAAAAAAACGTGAACTAGTGCTCCCAAATACTCGTGGCTATTTCATTTTTTTGTATGTTAATATTTGATTTTTCATGCCAATTACACATATATCATAATATATGTTTTAGATGATAAATTATATCATAGGAAAATTTACTAGTAGTATTTCATGTAAGAAAACCCTAATTTTCGAATTAGGTTTTCAAAATTAAGGCATTGTCCAATAATTAATCCTTAATGTTCTAGCATTATTTTAATGCTAAATAATACTCTAATTACATAAAATAATCGTAGGAATTTAAATACTATAATTCCTTGATCATTAGACTTGATTCTCAAGTCATCTCGAAACGTTAACGTTTGAAACGTCTCAAAACGTTAAATATCGACTCATTTCAAAATGGTCGAAATAAAGTTGTAACCACTTTATTAAATTATTCCAATAATAATGGAATTAAATTCTAAGCTTAAAAACTTAGAAAATATCTCGAGCATTTAATTATCGATACGTAATCGACGTTGAAATATACTGTTGAAATACGTTACACATTCGTATTTCTCAATTCACATTCATTCGTGAATTGTACATAGGAATTTATTATTCCAAAATAATCGAAATCGTTATTCGATAATTTTAATCAAATTATTATAATAATATTCTAATTTACGAAATTAATATCGTAATTAGCGCTTAAATAATCGGGTATTACAAATTCATTCCTTCAGAATAATTTAAATCATTATTTGATATCTTCATCGATTGAATCATCTCAATAATTTCAAATTTACGGGTTTTAAATACCGTAATTAGCATCTAATTCGAGAATATTACATCCTACCCCTAAAAGAAATTTCGTCCTAAATTTGCCTACCTCATAAAGTATGGGTATCTTAATGTCATAACATCATAACTTTCCACGTGCTTTCTTTTGTCCATGGTTCTTCCATTGATTTTCATTAAAAGACCGAACTTGATTCCTTAATCGTTGAATCGCACGGTGAACTAGTCGAGATTTTCATCATAACTCATTTGAGTCAAAGGTCACGCCATCATGTCGGGTTTACGTGATTTGGGTCATTTTCGTATTTCAAACTCGTGACACGAGGAAAACATTTCGCACTTTCCCGTATTTGGTGGAAGTACTAAGTCGTAGGCTACCAGCCTATCATTATTTGGATCTCGTAGGTTCTATAAAACGTGATCTAATCATTCTTTGTACGTAATTTTATAATCTCTCAGACGGGAAATCTTAAGAAATTTTGATTCCGCATTTAAAATGCGCTCAAATTTACGCAGATCAGTAAGAAGACTTTTGTCTCGTCCCGAGCTTTCTTATTCTTTGCCTTATTGGGCGATATCTCTGTCGCTTCGCCACGACGTCAGGACTTTATACCTTTGCTCACCCACTTTGTTACAATAAAGTGGTGGTCAATACTTCTTTCAGCCCAATGCCTCATAAGGCTATATTGATCGTTATTTGGTAGCTATGGTCGTACATAAACTTACCAAGTGGTACAATACGTTCCCACTTACACTTTGATCTAACATTAATGTTCTATCGTATGCTTAAACGTTTGGGTTGGCCTTTCTGATTGTCTATCTATCTGTGAGTGGACATCCATGGTAAGGTTCAATCTCGTGTCAAACTCCTTTTGTGAGTTAGTTCAAAATCTAGGGGTACTCTTGAAGTCTCTATCTGAAGCGATAGGTTTTGGTACTCCCGTAAATGTACAATTTCCTTTTTGTCGCCCGAGTTAACTTAACGTGTTCATGTGTCATCCGAATAGGCGTAGACAAAACATAATTGGTGAGTCAATCCACTACGACCCATATAGTAGTGCGACTTTTTACGACTTTGCAAAACCGCCATAAGATTCATTGCTATATCATTCAATTTTCATTCGTAGCTCTAGAGATTATAACCTCTTATAAGGCCTTTGATATAATGCCTTCACTTGTTGGTAACCGAGACGCGGCTCGACAATCATGGTTACATCTCATCTCCTTCCTTACTATCTAACTCTTCTCGTAAATCATAATATATCTTAAAGTTGCCTAGGTGGGCGGTATGAGAAGGGTCATGAACTTCATTCTTGGTTTCATCTCTAAGCTTATTATTGCTTGGAGATATATATATAATTCTTCCTTAGACGATGTAACATGGTCCAGCGCTCCTTAAAATCCTTCAGCCTTTCATTCCTTATCTTAATTTGTATTCAATTCCCATCTTCATTCTCTCTTTTTAGTCATATGTCACCTGTGTGTGAGAGTTCAACTTACGCCACTAAATGCCCGACTATTTCGCTTCTCATTTTCTTAAACTTTTCAATGAGTTTTCCTTTTCAGTAAGGACATACTATGATTTAGGTCAAGTTTATAACTTAGGTATTAGATTCTACATTTACCATCCTCGTGTGATCATCTATCACAATTATAATCCTTTACTAATTCGAGCCATCTTTCTCATTCTCAGATCCACATTTCTTTCCTCAAGAATAAATTCAAACTTTTGCAAATTGAGAAGGGTTCTTAACTTATTGTCATAGGAGTGATGTCTTCAAGACTTTGGTATTTATCCCATCGTCACTATTTCAAGTCATGAGTTGGGAAATTTCATTCATGTGGCCTAAGTCATTGTGATGCATAAGCTATTATCTTTCTCAGACACATACATAGCCTCTTTATTACTCCACGAAATTTCATTCCTTTTGGGGTAGCTATGTTATTGGTCTTGCTACTTTAGAGAGTTCTCAATGGCTCTTTGATAGCAAATAATTTATCTAAGAAATTCTCGATCTCATTTTAGGTCATCGACGACTTTCATTCTTAATTGCTTTGTCCTTTGCCGATCTACACCGATTTCTTCTAAAGATAATAAGTTCCCGAGAATATTTCTCCTTGTCGAAATTATAATATCAGTGCTTGCAAAATTTGCCCGGCTCTTAAAGGTCGTAAGACAACCTTTTCGATGTTCTTTATGTTCTTTCGTCCTTTGAATAGATAAGAACATCATCTATAAAATTGAGATAAAATTATCTAAGCACGTGTGGAACACTGATTTTGAGGTTCATGATCGTGGCTGGTGCATTTGTTAGTCCGAATGGCTTAATTATTATCTCATAGTAGCCATATCTTATTCTGGAACAATTCGTCAGATTTGGATACCATTCTACTAGGACCGATAATATTCTACCAAAATGCCTAAATGAGGACTTTTATACATTAATTACTAGGGTCGGTCTATCGAGCCGATCGATTACAAGACGCCTAGTTCTTTTACACCCAAAATTTTGACATCACATTTAACATATTCACGAAATATTCCAACCACGCTCTATTTAACATACTATAATCACATCATTTTCATCATAAACCAGCTCACATATAAGTCTCGTGTTATCATAGGTTCTATGTCTCCGAGTGGCCTTCGCCGAATCGCACTATCTGCTTAGAAACTTGTCTATTTCGATACATTTTACCTCATATATCCGACGATCTTTCTCTTCAAAGAACCGGGGTCACATCGCCCCTCGCTTCTTCTTTGGTACCGTAAGTGTGTTACTTTTATCGAAAGTATGGTCGAGTTGGTAGCGGTAATTCTCCTAATCCGCGAGGGCGATAAGATCCCGTCCTTTTGTCCTTCTCGCCTCTTCGGTACCATTGACGGCACAGACGGGGCGCTTGGAATATCGTGGTACAACCATTCCTTTATGCCGTGCGTGTAACTTGCCGAGGACTAGGACAAGTACTGTGAGGTGCCGCTCCATACGCATTATGAGTATACTTGAGCCTCGTTGACAAATCTGGTAAGTCTCGCTTGCATTGGGAATTTTTCTCATGGAGAAAATATTCTTTTGATACTTCTTTGCAAAACCCCGCTAATCTGTTGGCAAACGATGATAAGTCGTTGATACCATTCTCATTTGTCACTCTATAGTTACGAGTATCCATCCGGAGGTGCAAAAATTACTCCAAAACTGTTCTAAATTCATGCCTAGTTCATAATAAAAGAGCTGATACGCTGTGTGAGTTATAAACTTGTAGGCCTTGGGGTTAACTTCTTACCCGTTAAACTCCCTTTTCCTGCCATTTGTAAACGGATGTTTTTAGATAAGTCCGACTTAATTTAAGCAATGGAGGGAAATTTTAAACAAGAATGATCTCTTAAGGAAGTATACACTTTAAGACGTATATAACCTCAGAGGCTACTTATGTCACGACTCACGACACTTATCCTAATACTCATTTTACGCTTACATCTTCAACAGATGTCGCTTCACATTTATTCGCATATGCGAATAGTGGGTACTGATATCCTATCGCGTAAAAACTTTTTAACGAAAAGACTAGACCCAGGTCACTGATCACGTGAATGATAGCCATTTCCGAAACTTCTTGTCTCTAGAATTATATCTACGTTCCACATAGATATAATGATCCAAATCATTGGATAGCACTTTAGGCGATTCTAGGTTCAATTCTACGCTTGAGCAACTCTTGCGATGGCCATGATTTTCGTATAGGTAAGGAGATTCTAAATCTTGATTCCTTTCCCTAAATTGGGTTCTATCGCTTCTTTGCGTACTTGTGCGATGTCAAAACTCGAAGCACCTAAATTGAACAAAATCTTATAGGTATTCTGAGGAATTTTCCTCATACCTATCCCGCCTTTTGGGTTTTGTTTGTTCTGTTTTCGGTGCGAGGTATAGGCTCTGGTTAACGGTCTTCCCGTTTATTCGAGTAAACATCTATTTCATATGTCGTTCCATTGGGACATTATGTTCCCTTGCTATGGCCTTCTGTTGCCTCATTCACCCCATACTTCTCGGTATCAGTATCGTTATGCTTTTACCAATAGCATTTGTGATTAGGTCTACATCAACCTATCCTTTGATATTGATATTTCGATAATTAAGTCTTATCGTAGAGATCGCCATGTCTCTATCAACGCTATTCATTCCTAATCTAGTATGAATGACTCCATTCCTTTTTCACTTTATCGATCTTAGGAATATATTTCATATATCCTTACTTTAACTCTTTTCAAGGGAAATTCTTATTCATCAAGTCATATGTCTCTAAGCTTATATCATGTCGTAGACTATCTTATAATTGTATAGCTCATAGTTTCTTTAGCTATTTCCCACTTTTGTCCCTTTCTCTTGACATGGTATTTGAAAGTAATCTTACTTTCGTTATACTTTGTCCCACTTTCAAGACTAGAACCGTTAGCATTGTCGTATGGCTTGGTAGGGTAGTACATTCAGACACCATAACTTAAATTCCAAGCATCTTTCTTCCATGTCTCGCTTTGAAGATATTTTCTTCGCACTTGATTTACATACTAGGGCTATCCTCGCTGCTCACACAATCTCAAAGATTATGATTTCTCAATCTCATTATCATTTGTTTAACCAAGTTTCAATTACTTGAATCGGTTATGCTCAAGCATAATCTCGCTTGATCGAGGTATAAGGCGAGGGATCTATTTTCCGAGACGCTATCATTTCCTTATATATATATTCCTTGAAAAGAATATCTCAGATGCATCTTTATTTTTTAAACATGTCCAACCTACTAACGAGGTTCTAAGGACAACCAACTATCTTAAAGATAAGTTGTAATCTCTCTTGTTATGACATAAAAAGGGGAAGTCATATCCCACGGATATCATATACTTTTCTTTGCTTTTACTCTTGCATTCAATGTTAAAGAGTATCTTATTCATAACTTAATATCATAACAATCGTATGAAGGTATAACTTCACTGTTACCAATCTTGGTAAAGCCCATCAAGGGTCATCACATCCATGTGTATCATAAGAAAATATCTCGTCTCATCGAGATTTTCCTTACATTCTGATTTCTTGATGTCTATCACCCTACTGGTCTGAAATCTTTAGGTGACTGGAATATGTCAACCTATTTCATGTCTGATGTTTATCGCTTCACTCATTCGCACTTAGGTGACAAGGTAAGTCAACATTCATCATACTTGATGGTTTCAAGAATCGTGAAGAAATTATTACGACTACTTACCGTAGGTACTGTTTCACAAATCAAATGACATCTTTTCAATGATTGAATCGATATGCTTTTAGATTGAATAAATGGGGATCTAGGGTCCAAAATCGAATGACGACTCATCGAGATTTCTTTGGTCATATGGGCTGGCTGACCGTCACAAATATTTTCTCACCACGCAAGGATTTGGGTTCAAAAGACACTTTATGAATTTTCGGGTTGAAAATTTTCGGAAAAGTGAGAAACTCGAATGAATTCTCAATTGCAACTAGGTCATGTAGTTAAACTCAACGACAAAAATTGGGTAATGGATATAATTTGAAAATTTATATACTGTAATAGGTCATCAACAAGGGTTCTCATGTATATCGTGGCTCCACTAGTATTATCGGCAATCTTACTTTCTTAGTAACATTCTAAGATTCAGATCATACTATAACGCTCCTACGCTATACGCATCATAGGGTTCTAACTTCAACTGATTCTCGAGAATTCTGGAGTAAGAATTAGGGATTTGGTCCTTCATAAGAAATGAAGTACAGTGCATTAAGGGCACGTAGGCGAAAACCGTACATAGATCGGAGTTCACACGATCGAGAACTAATCAAAACAAAATTACTGCACACTGCAGGAAAAATTTACGCGCGCTCGCGCCGAGGGTATAAGCGATGCCGACGCCAAGGTCATGCACGCCGTTATCACTGCCAAGGTAGTACAGAGTCCTACCGATGCCGAGGTCGAAGCCTAGGTCGCATAATTTCGTAAAATCCTTTTGCTTTTCGATACTCAAGATGGAATGAAGTTCTCAAATCCATCGCTACTCTTGTTCTTGTAAGGAAAGGAAGTTCTCACTTCTATGTTCTTTCGTAAAAAGGGATCACGCTTCTTAAAAAGTCTATGTTCTGTTGAGCTAGCATGTTCATCATCATAATCAACTTTGAGGTTTGAAGTAAAACTTCCAATATTCATACGTAGCTCATCTGTACGCATGTACTTCGTCGAATTTTAAGAATTCAACATATCATTTTCGACAAATCATGTGATATGTACATATGACGATGTACTATCAAGGTATAAATCTTCAATGACAATATTCCTATTGCTCAACACCGCCCATCCATCATCTCGCTCAACCCGCACATTTAAAACAACATGCAGTGGTCGAGTACAAGAATGCACTCAAGGACTCATGCCAAAACATTTTATCGTAATTGAATTACACTGCCAATATCATGGTAAGACACAAGGGTTTTAGTCGAAAGGCCTTGTGCTTACTAAAACATTTTCATCATTTCAAAATCGCCGCCGCCGTGCATTTTTCTTGGTGTGTATGATCCGTATCCCATAGTCTCATCTCATCATAACATCAAAGATCAAACGTCATGGGAGGCCTCCTCAACGACGCCGTGACCGGCCGTGAATTGTCCATACAACAGACACAACACGCTCGTGTGTACACGTTAACCCTAGCTGTGCATAGTCTTCCCAAGATAGGATCCGATATCGATTTCATAAAAAGGTTGGGCGCGACCCAACAAAAGACATTTCATCATGTCATCCAACCTTCACACCATTCATGCATTTCATATCATATCGCTCCAACCTTCACACCATTCATTCCTGGATAGGATCCATACATAAAATGTAACATTTTGGCAGCAATATTGTAAACATTTATCAATAGAAATGAGCATTGTAAATAAATTCATTTGGAAAATAGCAAAGTCACGCTTTGTTTGGAAAGAAAGCCCACCGGACTATGGTTCGCCTTAATTTGAGTCCCAGGTTTGATTGCTCGTCAATCTCTAGTCGTCACGCTCGCTCACACCTTTACGTAAAAGCGAGGGTTTAGTACGCCGCTCACGCTTTTTCGAGACTCTCAAAGTCTAAGATAAACTTCGATATTCTATATCGATATAAACCGAATTCTTAACTAATTCAATACATTTTTAATTACGTATTTCAATCAATCGCTCGCTCTTCGAGATACGCTCAACTATTTCGGTTTAACCTTCCTGCTTAAACGTTCTCACGATTCATACGCTTCTCGATATAAGGATTTCATTTACTAACCCCTTTTTTTAATAATGAGGTATCTTGAATCAATTAGTATATCTTACGCAGACATTAGCGTATTTATCGAACGATTTTCCTATGTTGACTTTAAAAGTCAACAAAGTCAACACAGTCAAGAAAGTCAACAATTTTGACTTTTAAATAGTAATTTCTTACTAATCTATTTTATAAATCAATTTTCAATTGATTTTATTTCAGAAGTCTTAATTTCGATTTGTTACGTGAATCGACGGACTTATTAATATTTTTCTCAAATATTAATCTTTTAAATCATTAACCATGTAATTCGCTTAATACGCTATTAAATATAACTTTTCGCCTCAAACATAAAATCTATGTTTATAAAATCTTATAAATCCAAATATGTCCAAAACAATATTTAGACATATAATATATTATTACTCTTATTTAAAAGGATTTAAAATCCTTATAATTCCTTTAATGCTCTCGGAAATTCTTAAAATTACCAAATGATTTCCAAGAATTTTTCTATATTCATATAGTGTATTATTATACACTTATGGTCATTAATATGTGTTAATATCATCCATATAGCAATCGATCATCACCCTATTCACATATGGTATATTTCACCTAGGGGAGTTCCAACACTTAGTCGATTTCAAGTGTTTAATTTTCAAAGAAAATGCCTTAAAACACCCCAAGTGTCATACTTTGATGATTTATAACTCTCGACTCAAAAGAGTCGTGTTTCTGGAGATATAGGGTCTCAAAGTGGGCAACTCGAACTGACTTCTATACTTAGAATATTTTTCAGATTTTCCGTATTTAGCTTAACGACGAGGGATTTTGTGAGGCTCGTAACTTTGACTCACAATAATAAAATGACTGCAAGATACCATTTTCAAACCTTGTAATAAGAACTACATGTTTCATGAAGACCATACCGAAGATACTTGATGCATCGAGAAATACGAGGTTCAAAGTCGCCTAGTTGGAATGGACAAATTTCCAAGAGGTGACTTTGGGTCAATGAAAAGTATATTTATAAGTCTTGGTTTGGGATCAAACTTTCCAGATCAAAACTAGACATGGTAAGGAACATTTCTTATGAAGAAACCCAAGTCAAAGTCGGACTACAAACGGCTTGAACAGCTCACGGAAAAGTCAGACTTGTAAAGTTCATTGAAAAGGAATTAGACTTAGACATTTTGACCCAAAAGACCTACTGAAATGCGTCAATTTTAAAAATTCACTGAGGGCTTATTAAAACAAATCTGATAATGCAACCTATCAGATTGAAAAGCCACTTAAGTCTAATTTAAATACCGTAATTAGGCATCTAATTATGCGGGCTATTACAGATTCCTCAGTGGAAATGGGATCACATAGCCATGGATTTCGTGACTGGTTTACCCAAATCAAAGCGTGGTAATACAACTATTTGGGTGATGATCGATCGACTCACGAAGTGTGCTCATTTTATCCCGATCTCTATTACGTAGGGAGCTAACAAGTTAGCTCAGAGATACGTTCGAAAGATAGTACGTTTGTGTAGAGTACCCATCTTAATCACCCTAGACAGAGACTCCAAGTTTACTTCTCATTTTGGACGAGTTTTCAACAAGAGATGGGTACAAGATTGAATTTCAGTACAACATTTCATCCGCCAACATATGGTCAATGAGAAAAGACCATTTAGACACTAGAAGATATGATCAGAACGATAGTATTAGATCAAAGAGATCAATGGGAGCGATTTCTACCATTGATTGAATTCGCATTCAACAACAGTTACCAAGCAACGATTGATAAGGCGCTCTATGAAGCCCTTTGTAGTAGAAAGTGTAGATCACCGCTTTGTTGGGACGAAGTTAGAGAACGAAAATCTCTTGGACCAGAAGCAATTGAAGAAATGGTCGTAATCGTACGACAGATAAAGAAAAGAATCCAAGAAGCTCAAGATCGTCAAAAGTCCCACGCAGATAAAATACGACGAGCTAAGCTTCAAGATTGGAGACAAAAATTTTTGAAAGTATCTCCTTCCAAAGGAATACATCGCTTTGAATCAAAGGAAAGCTCAACCAAGATTCATTGGACCGCACGAGATTCTAGAGAAGATTTGGTCGATCGCTTCATCGATTAGCATTGCCTTCAAGTTTCGCAATGTCCACAATGTGTTCCATGTGTCGCAGTTAAGAAGATATGTGTTTGATCCAAAACACATCATACATCAAGAGAATATTGTTCCTAAACAAGATCTAAGCTACAAAGAGAAGCCATAGCGCATCTTAGATTGAAAAGAACAAAAACTAAGGAATAAATCAATTCCTTTAGTTAGAATCCAATGGAAGCATCATGGTTTAGAAGAAGCGACATGAGAACTATAAGATTAGATGAGAAATAAGTACCCTGAGCTTTTTGCAAAGGTACTAAATTTCGAGGACGAAATTTTTGTAAGGGGGTGAGAATGTAATACCCCGCATTCCTGTAGCAAAGATTAGCTCCTGATTAAGAGCTTATAAGAAGGGCATTGCATCCTTAAGAAAGAGTTGTTTAAGTTAAAAGCTTTTATGTTAAGCTTTGAATCGAGCAGATAGAATCTGAGATAGATTCGAGATAGAATCTTAGATAAGATTCTTAAGTCTTTATTAGCATGAGAAGATTTAGATTTCAAGAGTCTTGTTATGATATGATATGTGTTCATAGAAGTCTTGATCCTAGAGTCATAGAATTTCGTAGTTTTACCTTTTGATATCTCGTGTTTTCAATGAACTCAATCAAGAGCAAATTTCCCAAATGGTTTCGAGACAAAAAATGTTTTGAATAGTAAAAAATGATGTTTATTTTAGAAAGGAGATTTATGAAAATTTCCAACCTTCTAGCAATTTCTATATTTCTATTGAAATTATTTTGAGAATTCATTATATATATTTCGAATGAGGACATAACGTCCCTAATAAATTGGGCCTAGCACTAATACGTTGTAATAAGCCCAAATGACCATCCAAGCTTATGAGAAAAGCTAAGGATAAGCTTCTAAGATAAGCTATGAATAAGCTTATTATATAAGCTATTAACAAGCTTATGGAATAAGCTAGAAATTTCTAGAAAAAGCTAAAGCTTCCTAAGCAAGCTTGTAATAGTAAAAGGATTTATATATATATGTTTAAGCTTCCAAAACACACATTTTCACCATTTCTTCCCATAATTCTCGAAACACACACAAACATACACCGAAATGTGAAAAAATTCAAACTCATTTCTACGAAGATCTAACCGATGAGTTCACGATCCGCTTCGCACAAAGGTAGATCTACACCTCTAGAACATATTTATGGTTTAAAAATTTGAAAATCATGAACTTTGATGCTCCAAACTTTCGGTCCTTTTGGCTTTGTTTGAAGGAGCATGTTTTTTCGATTATCTCGATATTACGTTAGATCTAGCACCTATGAGTTGTTTAATGTTGAATTTTCAAGCATGAGTTCATTCCTTGAATTTTGGAATTTTCGAAATGAGGAAGCCTAGATCTTGAACTTATGTTGTTGATATACTTGATATACCTTCATACATGTGTTGTTGGGTAAATATAAGCATGTTTTGAGCAAGAAAACGATTGAAATCGAACCTATGCGAAACCCCTAAAAGGTCAAACATATGTCTCACACAAAGATTGGATTTTGATTTTATTTGATTATTTTGACTTCATATTTGATTCTATGATATGAATAAAGCTTAAAATGATTTATTCGGATTTTTCTACCGACGATTTCAAAGATGGAAAATTTTAGTTTGACGTCAAAGTGGATTTTCAATGATAAAGCTTTAATCTTTTGATTTTAATGATTGATTGATGGTCTTAGATGATAGTTGAGCATGTATAGAGGTTCGTTTATGTTAAATGATGTCTCACGTGATTTTCACGTTGGTCATAAGCTATTTCATTAAGAGTTGTTGTTTTTTTAGATTACATAGCTTGTTGTTGTTGAGTCCTCTATGCTTGTCTAGTCATATGAGGCCTAGTTAAGTCTTGTTATATGTTTAGATGATAGAGGATGCAATGACCCAAGTGTTTATAGACCTTAGAGTCTTGAATATCGAAGTTATAGTAAGAAGTTAAAGTCGTGTTGACGACTTAGAAAAGATAAAGAGTTTATCTTCTTGGTTCCCGTATGCTTACGATGCTCTATTTTGATGAAGGACTAAGTTCAAGGAAGAAAGAAGTGAAGGACGTAACATACAGCTTCACACGAGTGATGTTTGCAGTGGGTAAAATCCTTCTTAAAAAAAATGAGAAATGATATGTTTTGCATAAAAATGATATGATATGCATTTTATGTAAAGTCGATCGACTTGCCAAGTTTTTGAGCATGATGCATGATGTATGTTGCCTATCTACGAGATGGACGATATCGGCCCTATGCCGGACGAGCCGCCGAAGAGGTTTGTGTACACAGAGTGATCGAAGCTAAATGGCCGATCACGGTGTTTGAGAAGGAGGTCTACTTCTCAACACAAGAGTGCGTAGATATGGTTAATGAATGAGATAATGTCTGCAGACGCATGTTTAATGTTGCATCTTGAATATATGAGCATGAAAGCAAGTAAGTTTATTTCAGAAGCATGCACATGTTATTTAACTGAAAACTCCTGTGTGTTGCAATGTTAAGGCAAGTCAATCTTATAGCTCTAAGAGCAATGTTTTAAATGTTTTCGGCATATACCCACTGAGTGCATCTAGTACTCACGCCCTGCATACATTTCTAAATGTGCAGGATGAGCTCGAGAGGATGCTGGAATCGAATGTTGTGCAGAAGAGCTTCTCTAGAGGTTTTGTCTCATGACGATGTTGTTAATTTGTTGATGGCATGTTTTGTTTGCCCAGAGTCTTATGTCATCATACATTATTCTCAACCACACTTCTTGTTGCCGAACTTTGGCCTTTGTTTGTTTGTATCTAGATATTTGCCCTAGTGATAGTTTTATTCTGTTGTTGGGATCTCGACATTTATGTTAAGATGTCGATTTGCTTCTATGACCAGGACTTATCAAAATGATTGTGTGAAAAAGGATTTATTTTAAATACCCAGAATTGTTTATTGGATCCAATATTGTATAAAATGTTTTGAAGTTATCGATGTAATATCCCGTAGTTTTAATACCTAATTACGATAATTAAAATCGTAATTTAGAAATTAATCCCGATTATTAAAATCCTAATTAGGCAACGCTCAATTTTGACCAATCATAATTTGATAATTTCTTTAAGATATTCATCGATGCTCAAGAAATTAAGGAATATAGCTTATGCTATTCCTTCAGACGATAATTCTAACGCCGCTTAATCTCGACATTAGTAGTCTTATGAAATTTCTAAGTAATAAAATTAGAAATTTATTCCCAATTACAGAACTAATAATGTGCCTATGACATTATTACGAGTATTTTAGAGATGAATTAATTAGTTATCTTTCGAGACATTTTGAACGCTTGCTTTTGAGATGAGTCGATAACTCACTCAAACGATCATGAAATTATAAAATTAAAATTCTTATGATTATTTTATGATACAGGAGCATTATTTATCATAAAAATAATGATAGAGAATTATAGAATTTAAAAGTACCAAAAATTAGGGTTTCGAAAACCCTAATTTCCCAAAATTAGGGTTTTATGAATCTAAATTGTTTTAAATATTTTTCTATGACTAAATTCATCATTTAGAGATTATAATCTATCACATAGCTATGTGTTAGCTATTTATTGCAAGAAAATAAAATGTTTAGGATGTGTAACCCTAATTTTCGAAAAAGTGAGCTTATAGTGTTGATTAATTTTAATTGCTACCCAATTATGATCTTATGATAATTTTTATATTAAAATGATATTATTAAGGATAATATATAGTATTATATCAAGTGGCACAAGTGGGGGGGGCACTTGTCCACAAGTGGACGAAAATTTTAAAGATTTGATAAGATTTTATGTGATAAGGTTATCCTATAATTAATTAATGGCTATGAGTTGTACCTTATCATGTATTAGGTGTAAAGTAGTGTTAGTTAAAAATTTAACAAGTAATCTATGGAATTTTCTAGTGATGACCGAAAATAATGAATAAATTAGGTAGAAAATAATTTGATTTCACACTATATTATATGAACACATGTATAGTTGAAATTGTTGACTATTCAACCATGACCTTATTATATAATAATAAGATAGTATACTATATGAAAAAAATAAAAATCAATCCTAATCTAAAGAGATAAGGATCGAAAATTTCACATGTGTTATACTATGTCAAACTACATACTATGTGATAAGCATTATCCAATGCATTTATTAAGTGATAAGGTGATATAATAAAGTATTAAAAGGATAAGATAAGATTTTGTCTTCTTATACAAGTGGGGTTCTAAAATTACAAAAAGGGTAACAAGTAGCCTAAGTCTATAAATACCATATGAAGGTCTTCATTCTCCATATCCCAACCATAAATTTCGAAAACCATAGAGAAAAAAAATAGAGAGAGTCTGCGATTGTAATTTCAACATTCACATTCCCACAACCCGAAAAAGAAATACCACAACCACCCCCACCTCCACCTGATCATACGATTGAGGAACTTTTTCTAAGGCAAAGTCCTCCTACCTTTAATGGAAAGGAAGTCCCGAGGATGCTAAGCAATGGGTAAGAACAATAGAAAGGATATTTGATTTTCTTCAGTTTAAAGACAAGAAAGACTATCTTGTGTGACTTTCCAACTCACCGGACCACCGATTTACGGGAAGCCCAAGGAAAACCCTAACACCGTAACAAATAAATGAATTCACTGAAGATTTTAAGATGGAATGTATGAGAATACATTCCTAAAAGCTATAGAAAGAAGAAGGAAGTTGAGTTCTTCAATCTAAAGCAAGAACGTAAGTCCGTGATGTAATATGATCGCCTTTTGTGACATATCAAGGTATGTTCCTGATCATAAATACCGACATGAAAATGTCGAGAAATTTAGATCCGGTCTAAGGCATGAGATAAGAATGTCTCTTGCTAGTCACGGTAACTTAACATATAATCAAGCTCTTTGTTGGGCTTTAGATATTGAAGGCAATGCCGAAAATAAACCCAGACAAACTCGCTACATAAAACTAGTGATAAGGAAAGAATAAGTGGAAAGGAAACTATAACAACCACAACCAAGGAAATTTTGAAAATACAAGTAACAAGAGGGTACGGCAAGGAAACATAGTGCCACAAGGCAAGGATGGAAACGATCGATGTTTTCCACGCCAAGAAAGGGCCACAAGAGCAAAAGAGGACTCTTCCTCGCCCAAGATGTCATAAATTTCACAAAGGTGTGTGCTTAGCGTGCGCTTGTTTTAAATGCGGTTCGAAGGACCACTATGCAAATCATTGTCCTGAAATACACTCGGGAGGAATTTGCAAGGCAAAATCAGCAACACCATCAACAACAAAACAAACAAAACCATGGAAATCTGGTGTAGAATCATAATATAGTGTTGTATGAATTTATTGGATTTGTTAAAAATTTATCGACCTACGTCCAAATTTTTTAAAGTGACTTAGGAAGATTTAATTCAATAGTTTGCAATAAATAAAAATTATGTTATAGTAAGGATGCTTATAGATGAGTATGTGTTATGTGATTTTATCGAATTTTGGAAATTATTTGCTTAGTCTAATTAGTGGTTTTCAAAACTATAGTTAAATGTATTAATGTTATAAATTTATTTTATAAGATATAAATGCATAATATGATCCAAAATGATGTTTTAGACATATTATGATTTTATGGGAATTTTAGAACAAGAATTGCACATAAAATAATAGAATTACATAAAAGGAATTAAAAGTCAAATGTCGACTTTAGTCAAAATTATCGACTAAATGTCGACCAAGTCAAAATTGTTGACCAAAAACGTCAACCAAGGTTAAAAGGCATGAAAATCGATAATACGTGATCTATGTGACATATTACGCTTAGTAACAATGTAACTTACGCTACGTAAGTACATTAAAACGCATACTATGTGTTAAAGAGATGGAATATCTATTATATGATGAGTGAGTTCATAATCAACGCTATTTGATTAGGAAACATCAAAATAAGTTCGACGTTAGGCTTATTTGGTTCATAGGACGTTATAAACAATGCTCGCCTCTATCGAAACGCGACCAATGTACTAAAATAGTTCTTACGCTAAGGTGGGACGGGTTTTGAGCGAGACATAGAAAGGACTATAGAAAGACCGCATATACCGTGGGCTTTACTCGAAAACCCTTTTATTTACTCTGCTCTCTGCAAAATGAAAAGTGTTTATTTACAGTACTTCTGATGAGAAATGATATGATTACCTGCCCAAAGTGTTTATGTTTTGTGTATGAATCCTATCGAGTTGTTGGTCCGCCAACTAACTTCAGTTGCTGGGTTGTTCCCCAACTGATGAGAAAGAGATACAGTTGTTGGGTCGCTCCCAACTTATTATAGCGAATTCGTATCCTTGCTAGAACTCGCAGGATAATTGAGAATTCAACTCGCGCCGGAGTGGCAAGGATCGATGTGCACTATAGGTGATCGTGTCCGAAAGAGTTCTCGTCGATCACGGCGTCCCGTAGAAGGAGGCCTTCTTCTACTACGATAGATGAGATTATGATATCAAGAAGAGAAAGTGATACGGATCATACACACAAAGAGAAAATGCTTGTGCAAGCAATGTTTTGAGAAAATGAGAAAATGATTTAGTGAGCGCAAGGTCTTTTCAACAAAACCCTCAGGTTTTACCGTAGCGGCGATGTAATTTAAAGTTAATGAGATGTTTTGGCAACGAGCCCACTGAGTGCATTATTTGTACTCAGCCCTGCATATTTGTTTTTAAATGTGCAGGTTGAGCTGTTCGATGGGATGGAACAGTGTTGAGCAGTCAGGTCATTGTTGCTGATAATAGAACCTTGAATACACATCGTCACATGTGTACTTCACATGTTTTCCGCTGCTAGATTATGAAGTCTTATGTACGTTATGTTTTGTCAGACCTCAAACACTTGATGCTCTAGAAATATTCGCAATATATGTCACATCATTCGTAATTCCATGTCATTATTCATTACTTAAACTCATTAATCATTAATCCACCTCGCTAATCCGCATTTGGGTTGGCGGGTCGTTATTATCGATGAGTCATGCTTTTGACCCTAGCTAAACAAAGATTTTATTTTGGTGAAAGCATGTTTGAGTTCTTACATTCATTGTAAAATTAGCTTAACTCGTGATATCGATCAATGTCGATTTGATCTTGATTATCTTATTCGATTATTCGCCCTCACCGTTGTTATCCTTGTTCGATTACTCTTTGTGGTTCGAGGACCTAAAATCATCCCTTGTCGATTCCATTCTACCTCTTTCGACGATAAACATTTTATTCTTCGTGATGAAAGTTGATGCTACTGATTGTTGTTAATAAGAATTATTGGTCAAAATTGTCGAAGTTCTTCTACCCCATCGTCATGCCCTAATTACTTAACTAATTACCTGGTTAAGTAAGTCGGGGTGTGACAACTATATTCCTCGATTCACTAACTAATCATTAGTGAATATGATATAAGAATTCATTATATCATAAATAATCGAAATCAATATTCGATATGTTACTAATTCGATTATTGAGACGAAACCCTAATTTACGATTTTTATTATCGTAATTAAGCTTTAAATCTTCGGGATATTACATTCCACTCCTTAAAAGAAATTTCGTCCAAATTTGCATACCTCAAAAGTATGGGTATCTTGCATCATAACATCCCAAATCTTCCACGTGATTTCCTTTTGTCAATGGTTTCTCCATTGACTTTCATTAAAGACCCAAACTTGATTCTCAATCGTTGAATCTACGATCAAAATAGTCGAGATTTTCATCACAACTCATATTTGAGTTAAGGATCATATTCATATTCTCTTAATCGTGACACGTGAAAACGTTACGCACATTCCCAAATTTGGTGGAAGTACATATCTATAGGTTATCGGGCCTATCATTTCTAGGATCTCGTGATCTCAACATTCCTTGTACTTTAAACTTTATAATTTCCCTCGATGGAGAAATTTTAAGGAACTTTATTTTCGATTCAAATGCAGCTCGGATCTACGCACATCAACAGTAAGACTTTTGTCCGTCTCCGAGCTTCTCTTATTCTTTGCCTCATTTGGCAAATATCTTAATCATTTCGCTTACGTTGTCGACCTTATACTTTCTCTCACCTACTTTATTACAATAAAGTGGTGGTCGATACATCTTTCCACATAATGCCTCATATGGCTAGATTGATCGCTGCTTGACACCTATGGTCGACGTGAACTTAACAAGTGGTAAAACATATTTCCACTGCACCTCGATTTAACATTAATGTCATCATCATATCTTTAAGCGTTGGGCATTGTTCTTTCCGATCGTCCATCTATCTCATGAGTGAAAATTATGCTAAGGTTCAATCTTATGTCTAACTCCTTCTTGGTGAGCCGCTCAAAATCTAGGGAAAACTTGGAATCTCTATCCGAAATGATAAGTTTTGGTATCCCCTAGAATATACGATTTCCTTTATATACGATCGAGCTAACTCATCGATCCATGAGTCATCCGAATAGCGTAGACGAACATATTTGGTGAGTCAATCCACTACTACCCATATAGCGGTGTTATTTTTTACGACTTTGGCAAAACCCGTCATAAAATCCATCGCTATGTCATTCCATTTTCATTTGTATATCATTAGAGATTATAACCTCTTATAAGGTCATTGATACAATGCCTTCACTTGTTGGTAACCGAGACAATGCTCGACAATGTTGTTATATCTCGCTTCATTCCTTTCTATCTAACTTCTCTCAGAAATCATAATATACTTAATCGTCGCTGGTGGGCGGTATGAGGAATATCATGAGCTTCACTCATGATTTCATCTCTAAGCTCATTATTGCTTGAAATCTATATAACCTTTCCTCGGACAATATAACATTGTCCGGCCTTTCATTCTTCTCCTTAGCTCGTATTCTTTCATATCTTTCATCTTTCCTTTATTCGTCTATTATCCTTTTTCTTAAGTCAGACGTCAATGTGAGTGTAGCAATACAACTCATGATCGCCTCTCGTTGTTCAACCATTTCTATTTTCATTCCTTCAAACTCTTCATGAGTTTTCCTTTCTATAAGGATATACCATAACTTAGATGTAATTTTACAACTTAGGACATTTGATTCTACATTAACCTTCCGTAGGTGATAATTTATATCACAATTGGAATCTCTTACTGATTCGAGCCATCTTTTCTATCCCATATTTAAGTCTCTTTGCTCGAGGAAATATTTCAAACTTTTGTAATTTGTGAAGATCTCACAACTTATTCCATATAGGAAATGTCTCCAAAACTTTGGTACATAAACTATTGCTGCTAATTTCCAGTCATGAGTTGGGTAATTCTATTCATGTAGTCTAAGTTATCATGGTGCGTTGACTATCATCTTTCTTACTTTAATATACGGCCTCACATTCATTTGTCCATGTAAATTTGATTCCTTCGGATGACACCATGTGTATAAGGAATATTACTTATTTAGGCCGAAATTCACAATACTAAACTTGACAAAATTTGTTCGGCTCTAAATGTCCGCTAGACAGTCCTTCGATGTTCATTATGTTCTTTCTCGCTTTTCGTATGGATAAGAACATGATTCACAAAGATTAAGAGAAAATTTGTCTAAGTACGTGTGGAACACTCGATTTGAGGTTCATGAACATGGCTGGTACATTAGGTAGTCCGAATGTCATAACTATAATCTCATAGTAACCATATCTTATTCGGAACAATTCGTTTTCGTACCTCAGATACCATCCTACAAAAAGCATATAATATTTTTCATCAAAATGCCTCAGTGAGGACATTCCATACATTAATTACGAAGATCGGTCTATCGTCGATCGATTACATGGCGTCTAGTCCTTTTTACACCCAAAATTTTGACACCACTTCAACATATTTACAAAATATTCCAAACTATGTTTATTTTACACGTTCTAACCATACTATTTTCAACATGAATCACTACCTACATATAAGTCTCATATTATCAAAGTATTCTATGTCTCTGAGTGGCCTTTGTCGGAATAGTATTCCCCATTTGGAAATTTGCCTTTTTCCAGGTACGCTTTCGCTTCATATCCCCGACGATCTATCTCTTTCAAAGAGCCAGGAGTCACATTACTCCCTGCTTTTCTTCAGCACTGTAAGTGTGTTGCTTTATCGAAAGTAAGGTTGAGTTGGTAGTGGTAATTCCCTTAATCCTCGAGGGCGATAAGATCCCGCCCTTTTGCCATTCTCGCCTCTTTTCCGTATAATTGACGCACACACGACGTGGATGGCGTTGGGACATTAGGTACAACCATTCCTTTATACCGCCGTAACTTGCCGGGACCAGACAAGTGCTCGTGGGTGCCGCTCCATACGCATTATATGTATACTTGAGCCGATTGACAAACTCGTAAGTCTACCCAAACCTCGAATTTTCTACATGGAGAATATATTCTCGATACTTTTTGCCAAATCGCCAATCATATGGCAAGACGATAAGCCGTTGGATACCATCCTCATCCATCACTCCATGGTTACGAGCATCCATCCAAAGGTGCAAGATTTTCTCAAACAACTGCCCTAAACCCAAGCCCGCTTTATAATAAAAGAGTCGATACGCTCGTGTGAGTTCTAAGCTTGTAAGCCCTGTGATTAACTTTTTACCCGTAATACTCATTTTTCCTGCCATCTCTTATTTCTCATTTAGCATTTTACATCTTCATTCCTATATCGCTCTAAATTAATTCGTGAAAGCAATAGTGGATCCAAAAATCCCATTACGTAGAATCTCATACGAAGAGACTATATCCATGTCATTAATCATGTGAGTGACATCCATTTTCGAAACTTTTGTTTCTATAATTATTCTACGTTCTACATAGATATTATGATCCAAATCATTTGTTAGAACCTTAGCGATCCTAGGGCCAATTCTAAGCTTGAGCAACACCGCGATGTACCATAATTCTCATATAGGTGAAGAAATTTTCATTTCTTGATTCTTTTATTCTCGAATTGGTTCTATCGCTTCCACACATACTTGTGCGGTGTTAGAAATTGAAGCACCTATATCGATCAAAATATTATAGGTATTCGAGAAATTTTATCATACCCATCGCCTCTTGGTTTTTGTTCGCCTGCTTTCTGCAAGTATAGCTCTGGTCTACGGTGTTCTCGCCTCATTCAAGTAAACATATTTTCATATATCATTGTCCTTTCTCTTTGGGACATTTTGTTTCCTTGCTATAGCTTTCTGTTACCTCGTTCACCATATCCTTCTCAGGTATCAGTCTAATTATACTTTTATCAATAGCATTCTGTGGTTAGGTCTACATCCACCTATCTTTTGATATCGATATCTCGATAATTAAATCTTATCATAGAGATCGTGATGTCTCCATCACTATCATTCATTTCGATCCAAGATGAATGATTCAATTCCATTTTTCACTTATCGATCTTAGGAATATCTCTCATATATCCTTACTTTACACTCTTCCCAAGAGAAGATCCTTATACTGGCATTTAGCGCCATCATTTGTAATATCCTATTAGATATACACTATTTGTCTTTAGCTTCATTGATTTATCGTTGCTTTTTTTTGTATAGGATAAAACCTTTGTCCATCGAGGACGATATACTTTTGCCTTGACGCCAAATATCTTTACCATTTTCTCGACATTCAATGAATGCTTCATTTCCATGTCGAGATACTTAATATCTCACTTTATTGATCGTCACAAAAGTATAAGTGGATAAACTTTCCAATTGATTTACCTTAAGATCATTCCACGTGAATCTTTTCATTTGTTCTTTCGATGCATTTCCTTTGCAAAAGTCTATAGAAACTATCTTGCTTGTTAATTACTAAGATACACAAGACAAGCGTTTTGGTCAATATAACTTAGAGTAATAAGATTCATTTCAAATAATGAATCTATTTCTTAATCCGCTTCTTTATTTCAAGGAATTACCTTACTTATCAAGTCATAAAGCTTCTACAACTTATATCATATCGTGGCTATCTCATGATTATGATTATAACATGCTTAGCTTTAATTTAAACAAAAATATGAAACATATATTTCATGCTAAACATTATTAATGAACAACTTAGCATGCTAACATAATTTCTCATATTTTTTCATTTATAACATATGCATCTATATTAAAATCTAACGGTTGAGAATCGAAAACTTTAACGATAATTAAAGCTCGTTAAATTCCTAACCTTTAATCGACTGGATTTTGGTGCAAGGATTTTGTATCAAAGGATCGATTTAAAATGGAGAACACTCCTTACTATTTTCCTCTCAATGCTCACGTAATGTGAGTTTTGTAAGGAATGATGTTTTGCTATTATATTAACTTATCACTTATTACCAAAACAAAAGAAATAATAAAACTTAGTACTCAAATCATATACCTCTTGGTCACTCCTCTCACAAATGCAAGACAAATTTTTGGTGACTCATTCAACTTTAACACATCACCTCTTACACTATATTAACTACACTTACACAATTTTGAACAAAACAAAATGAATCCCACTGATCACTTAAAGTCATCGGTCATCTCTCATTTACACAAGGATGAGATTTTTATTTTGTCTTATACATGATATATAAATATCTACACACTACCATATGTAAGCAAATCAATTAAAAGAGTTTCAAGATTTCTTCTCACTTCATTCGAGTCAACATTCACTACCACACCCTTCACAATGCATCCCACTGATTTATCAATAAATCTTGGTTTGTGTGTAATAAATATCCTACTACACATTTATAATGCCACATGATATAAGATAGTACAATTTGTCTTCAATTAATTCTACCATCAAGCATACTCACACACTTTTGCTCTCAAATGTTAAATATTTCATTTTCTTGCTATTTATAGTTATATAGCATAATATATGTCTTAGATGATAAATTAAATCATAGAAAAATAATTGGAACAATTTTAGGTAGCAACCCTAATTTTCAAAACTAGGTTTTCAAAATCATCTCATTTTGTTCAATTATATTCTCAATCTTCTAGCATTATTTTAATGCTAAATAATGCTTTATTACCTAAAATAATCATAGGAATTTAAATAATATAATTCCTTGATCGTTTGACTAAAGTTTCTAATCGTCTCTAAACGTTGACGTTCGAAATGTCTCAAAACGCTCATAATCGACCCATTTCAAAATGGTCGTAATAAAGTCATAATCACTTTATTAATTCATTTCATTAATAATGAAATGTAATTCTAAGCTTCGTCACTTAGAAAAATTCACTTAATATTAACTTTCGATATTCAATCGATGTTAAAATATTACTGCCGAAAGAATAATATAACTATATTCCTTGATTCACTAATCATTAGTGAATATGATATAAGAATTCATTATATCATAAATAATCGAAATCAATATTCGATATGTTACTAATTCGATTATCGAGACGAAACCCTAATTTACGATTTTTATTATCGTAATTAAGCTTTAAATCTTCGGGATATTACAATGATATATTGATGTATGAGTTGTGTATGATGGATATTAAGGCATATTGTTGATATATGGTGATAATAATGTGTTGTGTGAATTAACTAGAATTTTTTGAAAATTGTTTAGTTAATTATTCAAGATTTTCGAAAACTATAGTATAAAGAGTTATAATGTTAAATTTTTCTATGACCAATGTTATTTGATATTATGGATCATATGTTAAATAGTATGATATGTGAAATTATAGGAATTTATGGATAAGTTTTGTAAATAATTTGAAAAGGACCGAAAATAAATAAAAAAGGAAAGTTGGAGTTCAAATTTATTTTATTACATGTGATCACATAATTAGGCCCAAAATTATGTTTAAGATATGCTATGAATTTATGTGAATTTTTAAATGAAGTATAAATATGTTCACATTGAAACGCTTTTGTTAAGTGACGTAAGACCTCAAATATAAAATGCTATGATTAGTTTCATGTATGTAAGTGGGCATGATCAATATTAAAGTGATTTATGAGATATATTGAAAGTATGTTAAATAATAAATTGAAATTAGAGATATTATGCAAGATTTATTGTTTATATGTTCTAAAGTGAATTATGAAAAATAAGTTAGTTCAAGTTCAAATAAATTGATTAGAGTATGAAAGCGTGAAATATGTTAGTACGTGAGCATAGCTATGTTATTTCCTTAGCTAAATGTGAGTTTCTCTGATAGAATGAATAAGACGTGTAAAGTGAGAAATGAAGTGAGGAAATATTACTAATAAACTAGAGTTGTTGGAATTTCATATTGAGAAAAGGCGTTAGTGCGCAACGAAGTTAGTTATGAAATTAAGGTTCGTAAGTTACGCGAAATGATGTGAACTGAAAAAAAGAATGTAAGGATGGAATATCATCTCTCTTCGAGACGCGACGAATATAATCAAATGTAATATAGTTGTTAAGTGTGATAAAAGAATCCTTTAACGTTAAAATGATTGATGTTAGTGAGTCCGTTGTTTCGATCGATGATTTTCTAAAAGCGTAGTGATATACTAAATCTCGCTTTACGCTGATAAGGTTCGCCTCAAAGGTGAAGGAAGACGACAAGTAATCACTAGTGACATAAGAACAATAAGTTCTTTATGTGGGCTTTCTTATCTAAACCAAATGTGGGCTTTCTTATTTAAACAAATGAAGGCATTCTTCTCGAAAATGGGATTTTACAAAAGTATTTATCGTTATTACTTTATCGCTTTATACCGCAAAGGTTTAAATACTATATATTATCTCGCCAAAATATTTTATGTTTTGTATATATCCATTCGGGTCATCGAGCCAATGTAAAATTACGAATTCGGATCCCACCGCGAGATGCTAGTTAGATTCTCAGACACTTAGCCTCCGAACTGCTCATGGTCGGTCCGTAAGGTCCGGTGAAGGAGGCCTCCTCCGCGATTTTATAGCTAACTTGAATATACGCTAGAGAAAACGCCGCCGTGCAATGTTTCAAAATGATGAAAATGTTTAGTAAGCACAAGGCCTTTTCAAATAAAACCCTCGTGTCTCATTGTGATGGTGGCGACAATATTTCGTGAATGAAATGAAAAATATTTTCGACATGTGTCCATTGAGTACTTTGTACTCACCGCATGTTTGTTTTAAATGTGCAGTTGAAATGGTGATGGAACCGAGCTGAGTTGAGCGAAAATCCTTTGTCAACGTAGTATGGAACATGTTTTGTTCGCTGAGAATGCATCTTCATATGCATGTCTCACACGCTTATTCCACGCAAACTCTCAAACTCTTTTGAAATTTATAACTATGTTAAGTCTCGATCGTCTTGTTGAAAGCTTTGTAAGAGCTACTGCTTTGTCCGAACCTTCAAACATTCCTTTATATAAATTACTTACTTCTATTCTTAATCTCGCTTATGGTTCTCAACATCTATGCTTCCTCATATGTAAAATGAGTTGAAAACCTCCTTTTTTTATATTTACTTAATCCAACCCCAAGTCGCGGTCTGATAAGGCAGTCCTTCGGGATTAGCCGAATCGGGTTGTGACAGATATTGTCTTCGGATAATATCTACAAATCCCAGAAATTCTGCGAAATTGTGATATTCAGCAAGGTAGTCTAGGGCAACCACAATGCCCAATCTTGTCATGTTGAGGGTAAAACTCGTACCAACTGCATGATGCCATCCAAGTCTGTCACTGCTACTCCCCTAACTTGTATCCATAATTCAACGAATCTATCCAAAATTTACTAGCTCGAGCTTCCTCGATTCGACACTCATAAAATTGATTCATTCGTCCAATCGTAAGGGGTCTTGGTGCTATACTCTTCCTCGTTGTAGATCTAGTCCTCGCCATCCTAAAATAAAACATAAATACTAACTAAAATGTCCTCATCTTAATGTGCTTAAATGCTCAAAGCTTACAATTTTTGCACTTAGTACATTTTAATATATACTTCACATCACTTATCATATACATAACTTATCAATCATATGGAGAACTTTATCAAATGCATGATTTTATAAAATGCACGACTTTGTCAAATGCATGGCTTTATCAAATAACTTTTAAAATGAAAACATTTTCAATACTCATAACAAAATTTCATCTTACTTACCTGGTTGAACTGGTGGAGATGGATTTGGAACAATGTGCTTTACTGCATCTAATTACATTAGGAATTGAAACAACTTCAAATATTAACAGATCCAGTAAAAACATTGCTCTGATACCAATCTCTCACATCTCAACTTCTTAATCAAGAGATTAGGCTATGACTAATCACTCTTGACAAACAATTAGGACGAATGACTATAGAAAGAGTTCACAATATGGCATAACAACATATATGAAGAGAAAATAATGGGTGACATCAAAGGATGTATTGATTCCAAATAGAACTAAGTGATTCGCTTCCATGAAGTCAAATGAATAAATGGAATAACGGAGATAGATAATCAACGCCAATAGACTTTTGTCCGGTGGGGTTTTCCTTCCACAATTACGATAATCACATAACAATAATTCAAGTTAGAGTGTGCAATGAAGGTAGTTGAGTTATATGTATGAGGACATATAACTCGGGCAACCACTTATAACAAGAAGCACCAAAGTTTCACCAACAACAAAACAAAGTAGCATCAACATAGGTTCAAATAAACTTCCAACAACATAATATCATAACAAGTTCGACTCTAACATTCTCAAACATCCACTACTACAAAACCACTTTTCTCACCTTATAGACTACGCTTTTATCAAAAGCGTAGTCTATGTGCTAATTAGTATAGACTACGCTAACAAAAGCGTGGTGTATGTGCGTAGTCTATAGTGGGTATAGACTACGCGAAAAGCGTAGTGTATGTGCGTTTTTAATAAAAAGCGTAGTCTATGTCATAAATTAAAAAAAAAAAAGCGATACCAAATGGCTCAAATCCTCCCCTTCTCGCCTCAAGACCTCCCATCGCCACCCTCCTCACCCTCCACGCCACCCCGCCGCCAACCAAAGGCTCACCTCCTCTCCTCCTCCTCCCTTCACGCCTCCACCCCATCACCTCCTCCAATGGCCTCCTCACCTCCGGCCTCCTCCCACACCTCCCAACCCCTCAAAATTTCCAAAAGCCCTCGTCAGATGCAACCCCTCATCGGTCGCTACAAAACCCTACCCAGCCGGCTCCGCTTGGTCCCGCCACGGTGCCGCCTTAGCCGGCTCCCACGTCCGTTCTCGCCCTCACCGAGCTTGCCGTTCTCTTTTACTCCGACGACGGAAACCCTAAAGATGACGATTTCACCCCCAATTTGAGTAATTGGCATATACCATATACCATAGAATGTTTGCTCGACGAAGATCCGGCGCCACCGGCACAGATGCGTTAACGCCACGCAGAAGCTCCACACCGTCGCTTTGCGATCGCGGCTCGCTGCTCCTTCTCTCGGTCCTTGCTCATGGACACAAAATTGAAGAGGTTCCAATTTCCGCCGTTGTTTCCGATTCTCACGAGGTCAGAGAAAACAAGCGCTGCTCAAAATCTCAAGCAAATTGAGCTTGGCCGACGCCGGAAGGCGGGCGATAGCCAAGGTATCCGTGCCGGAAAGGGAAAATGCGCAATCGCCGATACATTTCGAGGAAAGGACCGTTGATTGTCTATGGAAACGGCGATCCAAGCTTGTGAAGGCTTTCCGCAATATTCCCGGCGAGACGCTGCTCATGTTTCGGCCTCAATTTGTCAAGCTCGCCTCTGAGGCCATCTTGGAGGTTTATTGTCTCGACTAAATCGCTTCGAGAAGCTTGATGAGGTTTATGGCACTTCCGACAAGCCTTCTGAGAAGAAGAGTGGGTATGTACGCCTGTACAAGATAGTGAATGCCGATCTTGCTAGATTATTAACTCACGAGTTGTAACTGTGGGTGAGGCCGACAGAAGGAGGTGAAAAGAGCTACAATCAAGAAGAACTTTCAAGAATCAATGTTATGTTGAAGCTCAACCCGTATGCCAAGGTCGCTAGGAGAATGGCGCCCGGCCGAGGCGCAGGGTTAAGGCTAAGCGAGAAGCTTGAAAGAAAAGGAAACCAATCACCAAGGTATCAATATCTATGCTCATGCGCTTTCAATTTTATTCCGGTCGCTTGCTTGGCGTTATCTCGATTCTCGATTCCCATTCTATTAACGCTTGCTCGTATGTATTCTTGTATAATTGTTGTTCATATTATTTTATTATTAAACGCAGCAGCGATGTATCGCCTTCATTTAATGTTAATCGCTTTTTTCTTCTTTTTTTTTGTCGAAAGGATTTCTCTCTAATCTTGCTTTCTTCAATTAACCGAAATCAAGTATCATAGATTTTCATCGCCTTTATGGTTAACTAAATTTGGTACCTTCCGCTCGATTACCATCGCTTTTTCATGGTGACTTTTACATATACTTTGAGTGCTTAGCTCTTGTATTAGTAAATTGCTTTTGTTTGCTATTATCTATCCATGGAGCCCATGGGTTTGAGTTTTATCGGTATATGCCATCAGATTCTCAATATTGCTTTGTAATCAATATATTCCCGAAAGCTATGATCAAGATTATGAGAACTGCTTTTTCAGATCGTATGATTCCTTGCATCTATGTATAGACCCTATTTTGATATAGAGAATTTTTCCAAAGGAGAGATGATATGGACCGATCCGCAATGGGTAGAATAATTTAGTACCAGATACACCGACATAGTTCATAAGCTTGTATACTATAGTGATATCAGATTGTGGGTTAGGGACCTAGGGTGAGTAAACTCAACAGATTATTGAATCTGCCTTCTTCACCGATCGTGTCCATGTTCATACGGTATCACAGTCAAGTAATCATTCAAGGATAGTTCTAGAAGGTCGGCCTTTTTCTCGCCAAGTCAATGTAGTGGGAAGAATATCATTCAAGGATAGTTGGTATGGAGCCTAGTCATATTTCTAAATGCTCATTAATTTACCCGGATTTTGTGTGCATAGTACTTGTGACCTAGATCTTTCCTTCCATTTTATAAATATGAATTCTTTCTCGCACGTATTTCGGTCTCTCGAGGCATCGTCGTGACCTAAAGTTTGCGGTGTCCCGCTTTTATCCAAAGGTTACTCTTAATAGGAAAATTTTGTTTGTCTGGTCACACATGGATTACTTAGCCTTTGGGATCGAAAAGCTTTACTCTGGGACGAAGACGAGACAATGAGTTTGGGACCGCTAACTGTCGTACTTCCTATGTGTATTTTCTCGCTTGTTTTATTTAGATTCTCTACATTGTTCTTGTTTGCATTCGCAAATATTGGGGACAATTCGATTCAGAATAAATAATTTGAAGTCCTAAAATTCCATCTATTTTATTCCCAACCAAAATTGTTATGGATTAGTCTAATGGGTATAATAAAAGTCGAGATTTTCTATGCTAAACTTTGGCGTTGAAACGGTATTCTTTGCATTGCAAAGCAATCATGATTAAATTTAATCTCAATTACATCTAGAAATTTAAACTTGAACTTGTGAAGTTCATACATAAGCGTTTAATGAAGGCTATTCACAAAACTTTAGTCAAGTCGACTCATACAATTTAGAGCACTAGAGCTCAAATTTGAATTTACCTATACTTTAGATACTATTATCTTACATCTGATCAATGTAAATCATTTTACTATAACTTCTTTTGTTTTTTGTATTCCAATTTTTTTTTTGTGGTAATAAGAACATGATATTTTGATTTATTATGATAGTAGAAATTTATCATTATGCGACTTTTATGTCATTATTTCTATTGTTTTAAAAATACAAGTTTTATATATTTTATCAATATTATCATTAGTTATATTATGGTAGGCAAGCTGCACCTATTAGTACTATTAGATAAATCATTAACTAAATGATGATACGTAAATGAAATACAAAAGAAAAGTTAAAGGTAAAACTCATGAGTTTCAAACCGCTATGATAAAGCTCAAGTTTTTTGAGAGCGTGAAATTGAGCTCGTAAATTTTTCATTTATGCTTTTGGGCTATGAACATTTTTTGAGCTCGGCTATGAACTTTTTGTTGCCCATCTAGTCGTAATGGTTAAAATTTAAGTTGCTTTGTCGCCTAATCGCTTTTATAACAAATGGCGTGCTTAGTGAATATGGGATGTTCAAATGTCAGTATGCTTAGTGAAAGTCCATGGGTATTCGTGGTTTGATAAATCATGTCAAGGTAAGACAAAGAATAAACAGTAGCCTCTTTTTCGCCATCGACATGCGTTTCATTGATCAATCACTTTGTCATTTAGGTAGACGATAAAACTTACTTTGTATATTTTCAACTGTGAATTCTTTGATAGTAAATGAATATGGAATCATGAAACTATATAATCTCCACCATTGGTATTTACTTTGTGATATGTGCGTTATATATCTTTTACTTAGATGCAACCCGTTGACATCCCATCCGCTTCGCACCTTACTAGGTGCTATTGTTCGACTAAGATAAGAAGAGTCAGATTGGTAGGCCATGGTTCGACTACCACGTAATAGCCGATCGACTAGTGCAAGGATGCTTTGCCTTTACGCTTTTGGTAGAAGATAGGGTAGTAAGTGAGGATTCCAAAGGCTAGTATTATTCGACAAGAGTCTTTGGGGGACGGGACAGTTGGCTAAGAATGCGAGAGCAGGTTTGTGAAATTCAGATAGCTCACGATTGTGCTCGAATCGACTTGAAATTTGGTGGAGGTGTACCTAAAGATCTTATTTACATATAATAAATTTATATGATAATAATCGCATCATAGCTATCATCATCACTCTTGACACTCGAAATGAGCAATTTTCGTAATTCAACAGTATAAGAAACTTATTTGATTTTTGAAAATAGTAAAGGGACTCAGATTTAGCTGAAATTCGTGGACTATTCCCAACATATTAAAGTTAATATGGTCAAGTTTTGGTTGCTATAGAATTACCAAAACTCTCGTGGTTTACCTATGGTCGAGGTGACCTTAGTAGCTTTGTTCAATGTTTTAATCCCATTAGCCTATTGCTTTCCTTTCCTACGCCTTATACTAATATGTGATAATTGTCGACAACTTGGGAGATAACGCTTGTTGGTGATCGCCACTATCATAGTTATTACACGGTGGTTTTGGACTCAATATTCGCGTTGTTAATGTTTGTTTTGGTGTGATTTTGTCTACTCTTTTTAAGTTAAAGTCTTATTGCAAAAATCTTGATATGAAGTCTTGCCGCAACTATGCATCAGATTGCATTCTATTTGCGAATTGTTTCGAATGTGTACATTCACGGTAAGAAATGCACTTTGTTGATTTTGTTGATAGTACCACGCTTATATTATCCGTCTGCTGAGTTGGTTTTGATGTGAACCCAGCTACGCTAAGAAATGGACTTTGTTGATTTTGTTTGTAAACGAGAAGTCGCCTGCTTCTACTTTCAAATAAGCATTGTAAATAGTCCGTATGAATGAAATCAATTATTTAGGCATAGACCCCGAACCTCAAATTGAGGCATAAACATGAATACCCAAATCCGCCTGTGATAGATAGGATTATTAAGAGAAATTAGGTTGTAAATAGTCCAGGTACATGAAACATGATTTAGTTTGTTGCCTTCTATACGACATAGCTCGATTCCCGACTTTGGGATAAGAATCAAAGATATCCCGTTGATGTTGTTATCGCATTGCCATGAACATAATGTTTGAGCATTTACCGACACTGTATCAGACTTTGAAATGTGTGTATTTGTGGTAGTATCTAATTACTATTAATCGCTTAAAGGGCAATTTTATGTTTAATGCAAAATTGATGGAAGAAGCGACCTATTTGGGAAATTTCCAATAAATACTATTGAAATTGCTTGAAAAGAGGGAAGAAGAACCTACTGGGAAATTGTAAAGGTATTTTCATTTATCAAATCACATTTGTTTTATGTCGATTTCATATACATCTACATCTTGCTAATATTTGATATTTTAAAAGTGATCAAGACAACCCGATTCCAAGCAATGCGGGTTCTTTGTACTACGCTCATGAAAGATATAATTGAAGAAGTTATGAAGAGTGGTTCCATTTCTTTACGCTCACATGTAAGATAAACATTTCATTTCTTTAATATAATCATTTTTTTGTTACAAGAGTGCTAATATTCTACTTTTGAATTGTTAATAGTTTCAAAATCGGTCTTACTCTCAAGAGGACGCTGATGAAGTTCGCATTGAATGGGCAAATTTCACGCTTCTTCACATATAGTCTTGTGATGTTTTAGTTGTAAGTTATCGATCTTTCAATTATTTTGTACCGTGATATGGGGATACGGTCTTATTGTTTTGTTATGTGACGTGCATAGTATTTTGTATAAGATTTTCAGATAGTGATTTTGTAGTCAGAATGAAAACAGATTGTATATTTTTGTATAGTGATTCTCAGAATGTAATGAAAATGATTGTATATTTTGAATAGTGATTTCAACGTAATGCATGTATATTTTAATCTCATTTGCTTGCTATTAATCATGCAGTTTAAATAAAGAAATTAACTACTATTGAAATTGAAAACCAGAGTTGTTATTAAATCGACTACGGGTCAGTAATAGAAAAGCGTAGTAAATTTGGCATTAAAGCGGTATAGACCACGCCAGAAAAGCGAGTCTATGAGAGAAAAGCGTAGTCTATATAGGTATAGACTACGACAAAAAGCGTAGTCTATGTGCGAAATTTTGTGTAGTTCTGTCAAGATAGACTACGCCGAAAAAGCGTAGTCTATGAGAGAAAAGCGTAGTCTATATGGGAATAGACTACGATAAAAGCGTAGTCTATGTGCGAAATTTTGTGTAGTTCTGTTTATAGACTACGCCAGAAAAGCGTAGTCTAAGTGAGAAAAGCGTAGTCTATAGTGGGTATAGACTACGACAAAAAGCGTAGTCTATGCGCCGCCTAGTTTTCTACACCACTTTTGTCTACACTCCAACACGCATTATGACTACACATATTATGTGTAGTCTATAATCGCTTTTCTAGTAGGATCTTACAATAACAATCAAACCATTTCCTATTCGAATAACAAAGACATTAAGGAGTTCGACCCAATTCACAATTACCCACCAATACCAAAATTACTTCCAATATCAAATGATTTCAAGGAGTTCAATCTCAACAACCACAACCAAACATATGAAACAAACTAATGATAATAAACATTTCTAACATATATGTCGATCCCCTCAATCCTAAGTAGATTTAGAAGGATCAGAACTCTAAACAGTATAATTAAACAGGGAATTCTCCTTAACAAAAGCCGTAATTCATATGACAAGCATGTTCTCGACTTTAGTACATAACTTAAGTTCTTGCAATGAAAACATGTGATATGTACATACGACGATGTACTATCAAGTATAAATCTTTCAATGACAATTCCTATCGCTCAACACCGCCCATCCATCATCCGCTCAACCCGCACATTTAAAACAACATGGAGGGTCGAGTACAAGAATGCACTCAGTGGACTCATGCCAAAACATTTTTATCATTTTGAATTACATCGCTAATATCATGGTAAGACACGCGGTTTTAGTTGAAACGCCAGGCTTACTAAAGTATTTTCATCAGAAAGTCGTCACAAGAATTTTCGTGTGTATGATCCGTATCCCATAGTCACAATTCATAACAATATCAAAGATCCAACGCGAGAGTGAGGCCTCCTTCTACGACGCCGTGACCGGCCGTAATCCCGCATAAAGACACAATACTCACAAGCATATGTTAACAAAGCATATAGTTCCAACCTTCACGCCAATCCTAGCTGACATTTATCATCCCAAGACAGACCCGACATTAAAAGGTTACGCGACCCAACAAATGACATAACATGTCATAATATAGTTCCAACCATCGCCACGCACCTACCCGGCATAACAGATAGATCCATACACAAAATGTAATATTTTTCGTGTAATGCAAGAAACATTTGTCAACAAATAGAATAAGATTGTAAATAAACTCATTTTTGAATAACAAGAAAGTCACATCTTGTTTGAAAAGTAAGCCCACATTAGCGAGGTAAGAAAAGGACCCACCGGACTATGGTTCGCCCTAACTCGAGTTCTTAAGTTCGATTTCGTCAACGCCTCGTCGGCGTCCGGCCCACACCTTTACGTAAAAGCGATGTTTTAGTACGCCGCTCTCGTTTTTGAGACTCTCAAATTCTAGAATAAACTTCGATATTCTATATCGATATAAACTGAATTCCTTAACGAATTCAATACGCTTTTCAATTACGTATTTCAATTTAACCGCTCGCTCTTCGAGACACGCTCAATTATATCGCTTTAACCTTTCCGTTTAAACGCTCAACGATTTATACGCTTCTACATACGATTTTTAATAGTAATTTCTTACTAATTATGTTATAAATCGATTTCCAATCGATTTCTTTTCAGAAAGTCCTATTTCTCGATTTGTCACGTAAATCGATGAACTTTATTAATATTTTCTTAAACATTAATCCATTTATCCATAATCCTTATTATTCAATTATAACGCTTATTAAATAAAACGCTTCGCTATAACATAGTGATCCATGTTTATAAAATTTTAGATTCCCAATATGTCTAAAATAATATTTAGACATATAATATTTTATTATTACTCCTAATTAAAAAGGATTTAAAACTTATAGTTCCTTTAATGCTTTCGAAATTTTTGAAATTACCAATGATTTCCAAGAGTTTTTCTAAATCATATAGTGTATTATTATACACTTATGGTCATTAATATGTATTAATATCATCCATGTATCAATCGATCATCACCATATTCACATAAGGCATATTTCACCTAGGGGAGTTCCAACACTTAGTCAAATTTCAAGTATTTATTTTTTTTAGCAAAACAGCTTAAACAACTCAAGTGTCATACTTTGACGATTTATAACTCTCGACTCAAAATACGATGACCGTATAAAGACACATTCTGAAAACCTCTAAACATGTACTATAAGTTCTAAGAAGGAAGTCGATCCAAAAGAGTCGTGGTTCTAGAGATATACGGTCTCAAAGTGAGCAACTCAAACTGACTTCTATACTTATGAAAAATTTCGTGGATTTCCAGATTTAGCTTAACGACGAGGGATATTGCGAGGCTCGTAACTTTTGACTCACAATACCAAAATGACTGAAAGATACCATTTTAGAAACCTTGTAATAAGAACTACATGTTTCATGAAGACCATACTGGAAGATACTTTATGCATCGAGAAATACGTAAGTTCAAAGTTGACTAGTTGGAAAGGACAACATTCAAGTAGGTGACTTTGGGTCAGTGAAAGGTATACCTATAAAACTTGGTTTGAGATCAAACTTTCCAGATCACAACTAGACATGGTAAGGAACATTTCTTATGAAGAAACCAAAGTCAAATTCGGGCTACAAACGGCTTGAACATCTCACGTAAAAGTCGTACACGAACAGTTGATTAACATAGAAATTTACTAAGGCAGTTTGTCCAGAAAAGCTTACTGTAATGTGTCAACTTTAAAAATTCACCGTGAGTTCATTATAAGGAATATGGGAATGAAACCAATCATATTGAAAAGCCACTTAAGTCTAGTTTAATACAGAAAAATCCTAACTCAATGATTCAAAATAGATTGGGAGATAAAAATATTTTACCACAAGCTATCACTCCCGTGACAGTTTTGTGAAGTTAGCTTGTAAAATCTGGAATAAATAGTAAACAATTTTAGAAAATTCTTAAAATTTACATAAATCTTTTAGACATGCTAATTTATGTTTATGCCAATTTTTAGAGTTTTAACATTAGCCAAACTCGAAACGAAAGCCACGGACCGTGGGTGATGAACACCGAAATTTTACAGATTTGTGCAGTGTTTTTGAAAAATAGAATTAAAATAGCAAATCAAGTTGGATTGACTTGAAATTTTTCAGAGACGTAATAGACATGTTTAATTTCAACATTGTAAAATTTCACATTCATTTGACCACTGTAACTTAGTCAAATAATTTTATTAATTTACTATTTTCGTAACATACTTCCAGTTTTCAATTTTAAGCTTATTCTTCTTGTATGCATTTCATATAATCACGAAAATGGTGAATCTCTCACCACAAATCATCACCAAGATCATCAATCTAAGCATGCAAGTATGATTTAGTCATGTCTAAGAGTCATAGGAGGTAGTTATACCTTAGCCATGAATTTGAAGATGAATGGGAGATGGAGCTTGAGCTTTCTTCCATGGTGGAAATGATGTAGGAGAAGAAGAAGAGAGGAGAGGAGAGGGAGAGGCGCCTGATTTTATGGAGAGAGTGAGAATAATGTTGATCCAAAAGGGGAAGAGAGGGTATGGTGGTGTGGGTGATATGCATGTGTGACACTTGTCACTATACTCACATGCATATCAACACTTGTCACTATACTCACATGCATATCAACACTTGTCACTACACTCACATGCATATCAACACTTGTCACTACCCTCCCACGCACCTCTACACTTGTCACACACTCTCTCTCTCCCTACACACACACACACCTGTTATTACATATATATATGTATATGTGTTTAATTATTTAGTTAGGTTATTTAATTAATCAAATTGTTACTTAATAGATACATGTAATAGTGGGATTCGGCTATTACACATAAACCATAGGTCCAATTTTTATTTTCCATGCCAAACATTGATATATGTTATAACATATAGTTTAGATGATAATTAATATCATAGGATAAATTAGTGGCATCATTTTATGCGATAAAACCCAAAATTAAAACTAGGGTTTTCAAATCGAGGAATTTGATCAAATAATTCCTTAATGATCTAGCATTGATTTAATGCTAAATAATACTGTAATACATATAATAATCATAGGAAATTAATTACTATAATTCCTTGATCATTAAACTCACTTTCCATTTCGCCTTTAAACGTTAACGTTGAAACGTTGCAAAACTTTAATTATTGACTCATCTCGAAATGGTCGTAATAAAGTTGCAATCACTTTATTAAATTATTCCATTAATAATGGAATTTAATTCTAAGCTTAATTGCTTAGAAAATTTCATGAAATTTTAACTATCGATAAGCAATGACGTTAAAATAATACCGCCGACACGCTTTATAAACTTCTATTTCTAAATTCACAATTCTCGTTGAATGTTAAAATAGAATTCATTCCTTCAGAATAATCGAAATCATTATTCGACATCCCATCGATTGAATCATCTCAAATAATTTCTAATTTACGGTTTTAAATACCGTAATTAGCATCTAATTCATGGATATTACATCCTACCCCTTAAAAGAAATTTCGTTCCTAAATTTGCATACCTCATAAAGTATGGGTATCTTAACGCCATAATATCATAACCTTTCACATGCTTTCTTTTGTACATGGTTCCTTCATTGGTTTTCATTAAAGACCCAAACTTGATTCTTTAATCGTTGAATCCTACGATGAAATTAGTCATAGATTTTCATCATAACTCATCTCGAGTCAAAGGTCACGCCATCATGTCGGTTTACGTGAATTGGGTCATTTTCGTATTTCCTTAACTATGACACGGAAAACATTTCGCACTTTCCCAAATTTGGTGGAAGTACCGAGCCATAGGCTACTAGCCTATCATTATTAGGATCTTGAAAGGTTCTATAAAACGTGGTCTCGACGCTCAGATCCGATTTTGTAATTTCTAGATGGAGAAATCTTAAGAAACTTAAATTCGCATTTAAAATGCATCTCAAATTTATGCGTGATCGTAAAGACTTTTGTCGTCCTTAGCTTTTCTTATTCTTTGCCTTATCGGGTAGATATCTCACCGTGTCGCCACTTACGTCAGACTTTATACCTTTTCTCACCTACTTTGTTACAATAAAGTGGTGGTCAATACTTCTTCCGCAATATGCCTCATAAGGCTATATTGATCGTTATTCGACAACTACGGTCAGACATAAACTTACCAAGTGGTACAACACGCTCCCACTTACACTTAGATCTAACATTAATGTTTTATCGTATGCTTAAACGCTTGGGTAGTCCTTTCTCGATTGTCTATCTATCCGGGAGGACATCTATGTTAAGGTTCAATCTCATGTCTAACTCCTTTTTGTGAGTTAGTTCAAAATCTAGAGGTACTCTTGGAGTCTCTATCTGAAACGATAGGTTTTGGTACTCCCTGAAAATATACAATTTCCTTTTTGTACGTCAGAGCTAACTTTTCGGGTCTACGAGTTATCTGGATAGGCAGAGACGAAACACCATTGGCGAGTCAATCCATTACTACCAATATAGTAGTGCGACTTTTTATGATTTTGGCGTAACTCGTCATAAGATTCATCATACATCATTCCATTTTCATTCGTGTAGCTCTAGAGATTATAACCTCTTATAAGGCCTTTGATACAATGCCTTCACTTGTTGGTAATCGAGACACGGTTCGACAATCATGGTTACATCTCAATTCATCCCTTACTATCTAACCTTTCTCAGAATCATAACATATCTTAGAGTTGCTAGTCAGCGGTATGAGAAGCGGTCATGAACTTCATTCTCGTTTCATCTCTAAGCTTATCATTGCTTGAGATATATATATATATATATATATATATATATATAATCCTTCCTTAGACGATATAACATTGTCCAACCGCTAGGTGAGTATTCGGTATTTGGCCGGTATGGCCAAAAATATCCGAATTAAAATAACCGAAATTTTAGAAATGATATCCAACTAAACCGAAATAATTTGTTACTAAACCAAAATAACCGAAAATTATTTCGATATTTCGGATAAAACCGAATTTTGCCCGATTCTAATTTTAAACAAAACATACAAAAATATTCTAATACTCAACAAATAACTAGTTTGCAATATTCATAAATAACATTGTCAAATACTAAACAACTCATTACCAACAATCTTCATAAATTCAAAGTTCAAAAAACATTACCAAATACGAACAATTCATAAAAGTGATACAATCTTCTCAAAACACCAAATTTAAAGTTCTAAGTTCATAAATTCCAAGTTCATATTCTCCAAATCCAAAGCTTCACAAGCCTACAAACACAAATATAGAGTTACATAAACAAAAAACATTCGGCAACTATGTATCATTTAGGTTTAGGAAACTATGTATTTTAATTATAATATTATTATATTTATATAAATATAAATTTCGAGTATCGGATATTCGTAAAAACCTCGCATCTAATCGAAAACCATACTACTAAAATATATTTCGTTATAATCGATTGTCCGAATAACCCGATTTACCCAACCAAATTAGATATTTCGGTTTGTTCGGTTCTGTTATTCTGTTATCGGACATTTTGCTCACCCCTATCCAAATATTCCTTAAAATTCTTCACCTTTTCCTTCCTTATCTTAATTTGTAATCTATTCCCATCTTCATTCTCTCTTTAGTCATATGTCACCTGTACGAGTACAACTTACGCTCGTCACTAAATGCCCGACTATTTCGTTCTCATTTTCTTAAACTTTCCAATGAGTTTTCCTTTTCGTTGGGACATACAATGATTTAGGATGAATTTTATAACTCGTATTAGATTCTACATTTACCATCCTCGTGTGATCATTTATCACACTTATAATCTTTTACTAATTCGAGCCATCTTTCTCATTCTCAGATCCACATTTCTTTGCTCAAGAATAAATTCAAACTTTCGCAAGTTGAGAAGGGTTCTTAACTTATTTTCATAAGAGTGATGTCTTCAAGACTTTGGTATTTATACCATCACACTATTTCAAGTCACGAGTCGGGAAATTCTATTCATGGGCCTAAGTCATTGGATCATAAGCTATTATCTTTCTCATATTAGTACATAGCCTCTTTTATTACTCCACGAATTTCATTCCTTTTGGGTAGCTATGTTATTGGTCTTCTACTTTAGAGAGTTCTCAATGGCTCTTTTGATAGTAGTCCATTTATCTAAGAAATTCTCGGTCTCATTTTTAGGTCATCGACCACTTTCATTCTTAATTGCTTTGCCCTTTGTCGTCCACATTGATTTCTTCTAAGGATACTATATGCCCGAGGAATATTTCTTCTTTACCGAAATACATAATAATTGTATTTTGCAAAATCGCCTCGACTCTTAAAAGTCGTAAGACAATTCTTCAATATTCTTTATGTTCTTCTTCGTCTTTGAATAGGTAAGAACTTTATCTATAAAGATTAAGATAAAATTATCTAAGTACATGTGGAACACTCGATTTCGAGGTTCATGATCGTATCGCATTTGTCATCCGAATGGCTTAACTATTATCTCATAGTAGCCATATCTTATTCTAACAATTGTCAGATTTTGGATACCATTCATCGGGACCATATAATATTTTACCAAAATGCCTAAATGAGGACTTTTATTCATTATCTACGAGGGTCGGTTTATCGAGCCGATCGATTACAAGGCTGCCTAGTTCTTTTACACCCAAAATTTCGACACCATATTTAACATATTCACGAAATATTCCAACTAAGTTTATTTTACTCATTCTAACCATATTATCTACATATGAGTCTCATATTATCATAGGTTCGTGTCTCGAAAGTGACCTTCGTCGAGTCGTACTTTTCGCTTAGAAACTTGTCTATTTCTCAATACATTTTACCTCATATATCCGACGATCTTTCTTCAAAGAGCTGTGGTCACACCGCCCCTGCTTCTTCTTCAATACCGTGGTTGGTGTTACTTTTATCGTAAAGTAAGGTCGAGTTGGTAGTGGTAATACCCTAATCCATGAGGCGATAAGATCATGTCCTTTTCCTTCTCGCCTCTTACCGGTACCATTGACGGCAGACAGACGGGTGGCATTTGGAACATTAGGGTACGAACATTCTATCATGCCGCAAGTGTAACTTGCCGAGGACTAGGACAAGTACTTGTAGGTGTCATTCCATACGTACATGGGTATACTTGAGCTCGTTGAAAATCCTCGTAAGTCCGCCACTTTGGAATTTTTATCATGGAGAAAATATTCTTTGAAACTTCTTTGCAAAACCCCGCTAATCTGCTGGCAAACCATGTGTAAGTCGTTGGATACCATCCTCATTTGTCACTCTATAACTTTGAGCGTCCATCTAGAGGTGTAAAATTTTCTCCAAATCTGCTCTAAATCCATGCCTAGCTCATAATAAAAGAGCCGATGCGCTGTGTGAGTTCCATGCTTGTAGGCCCTATGGTTAATCTCTTACCTGCTCAACTTCCGCTTTTCCGCCATTTGTAAACGGATATTTCTAGACGAGTCCGACTTAATTTAAGCAATGGAGGAATTTTAAACAAGAAGGATCTCTTAAGGAAGTATACACTTTAAGACGATATAACCCGTAGACTACTTATGACACAACTCATGACACTCATCTTAATACTCCTTTACGCCTACACCCTTAGTCGATATCGCTTAAATTTATTCGCATGTGCGAATAGTGGTACTAATATCCCGTCGCTTAAAAAACCTTTAACGAAAAGATTTGGCCCAGCCACCGATCACGTGAATGACAACCATTTACTTAAACTTCTTGTCTCTAAAATTATATCTACGTTCCCTCATAGATATAATGATTCAAATCATTGGATAGAACTTTAGGCGATTCTAGGCTCGATTCTACGCTTGAGCAACTCTTGCGATGGCCATGATTTTCCTATAGGTAAGGAGGTTCTAAATCTTGATTCGCTTACCCCAAATCGTTCTATCGCTTTACGCATTTCGCATCGCAAAAGCGAAGCACCTAATTGAACAAAACCTTATAGGTATTCCGAGGAAATTTCCCTCATACCTATCCCCGCCTTTTGGTTTTGTTTGTTCGCTTTCTCGGTCGGAAGTATAGGCTTTGGTCTACGGTGTTCTGCTTATTCAAGTAAACATCTATTTCATATGTCATTGTCATTTCCATTGGGACATTATGTTCCCTTGCTATGGCCTTCGTGCCTCATTCACCTCATACTTCTCGCATCAGATCGCTATGCTTTTACCAATAGCATTTGTGGTTAGGTCTACATCAACCTATCCGTTGATATTGATATTTCGATAATTAAGTCTTATCGTAGAGATCGCCGTGTCTCTATCACTATTATTCATTCCTATTCCAATATGAATGACTTAATTCCCTTTTACTTCATCGATCTTAGGAATATATTTCTCATATATCCTTACTTTAACTCTTTCAAGGAAATTCTTATTCATCAAGTCATATGTCTCAAGCTTATATCATGTCGTAGACTATCTTATAATTGTATAGCTCATAGTTTCTTTAGCTATTTCCTACTTTTGTCCCTTTCTCTTGACATGGTATTTGAAAGTAATCTTACTTTCGTATACTTCTGCTTCCACTTTCGTGACTGTAACCGCTAGCATTGTCGTATGGCTTGGTAGGGTAGTACATTCAGATACCATAACTTAAATTCCAAGCATCTTTCTTCCACGCTTGGCTTTGAAGATATTTTCATCACACTGATTTACATACTAGGGCTATCTTCGCTGCTCACACAATCTCAAAGATTATGATTCTTTAATCTCATTATCATTTGTTTAACCAAGTTTCAATTATTGGAATCGATTATGCTCAAGCATAATCTCATCGATCGAGGTATATGGCAGAGATCTATTTTCCGAGATGCTATCATTTCCTTATACATATATATTTCTTGAAAAGAATATCTCAGATGCATCTTTATTCATTTAAACATGTCCAACCTATTAACGAGGTTTCAAGGACAACCAACTATCTTAAAGATAAGTTGTAATCTCTCCGGTTATGACATAAAAAGGAGTTCATATCCCACGGATATCATATACTTTTTCTTGCTTTCACTCTTGCATTCAATGCTAAAGAGTATCTTATTCATAACTTGATTATCGCAATGATAAAGGTATAACTTCATCATATCAATCTTCGTAAAGCCCATCGAGGTCATCACATCCATGTGTATCATAGGAAAATATCTCGCCTCATCGAGATTTTTCTTACATCCCGATTTCGATGTCTATCACTTTATCGGTCTCGAACTTTGGGTGATCAAATAAGTCAACCTATTTCATGCTCGATGTTTATCGCTTCACTAATTGCACTTAGGTGACAAGGTAAGTCTACGTCATCATACTTAATGGTTTCAAGAGTCGAGAAAGAATTATCACGACTACTTGCAAAAGGCGTTGTCTCACAAATCGAAATAACATCTTCTCAAAGATTGAATCGATATGCTTTTAGACCGAATAAATGGGGTTCTAGGTCCAAGACCGTAATGACGACTCACCGAGATTTCTTTGGTCATGTGGGCTGGCACCGCCACAAATATTTTGTCACCACGCTAGATTTGGGTTCAAAAGGACACTTTATGAATTTTGGGTTGAAAATTTTCTTCGTAAGAAGTGAGAAACTCGAATGAATTCTCAATTGAACTAGGTCATGTAGTTAAACTCAACGACGTAAATTGGGTGATGAATATAATTTTGAAAGCTTATATACCCATAATAGGTCATCAACCAAGGTTCTTATGTACATCGTGGCTCTACTTGTATTGTCGGCAATCATACTTTCTTAGTAACATTCTAAGATTCAGATCATACTATAACGTTTTACTTTCTATAAATCATGTAGCTAGCTTCAACTGATCCTCGTGAATCCTGGAGTAGTAATCATGAATTTGGTCCTTCATAAGAAATGAAGTACAGTACATTAGGGGCACGAGGCTAAAACCAGATTTAAATTGGAGTTCACACGATCGAGAACTAATCAAACAAAATCACCGTGCAAAGGCAGAAAATTTACGCGCGCGCCGAGGTCATAAGTTTATGCCAACGCCAAGGTCGTGCATGCCTTTACCGATGCCGCGGTAGTACAGAAATGCCGACGCCAAGGTCGCATAAGCTACCAAAGTCGATATGTTAAAGTTGATGTTATAAATTCTCAAATCAAAGTCGACAATGACATGCCGAGGTTGAAGTCGAGGTCGCATAATTTCAGATAAATCTTTTGCTTTTCGACACTGTGATGGAATGAAGTTCTCAAATCCATCGTTACTTTTGTTCTTGTAATGGAATGAAGTTCTTACTTCTATGTTCTTTCGTAAAAGGGATCATGCTTCTAAAAAGTTCACGCTCGTTGAGCTAGCATGCTCATCATCATAAACAACTTTGATGTTTGAAGTAAAACTTCAAATATTCATACGTAGCTCATTTGTACGCATGTACTTCGTCGAATTTCACGAATTCAACATATCATTTTCGACAAATCGTGTCCAATCTCAATCACTTTAAAGCATGAATAGCATAACTTTGTTCATAATAATGAACCCTTATCAATTTCGTGATTTCAAATATTTCATCTTCGCATATCATGCCGAAACTTTCTCACATCATTGTCATCATCTCCTTATATCTTTCTTCTTTTCATAACTTTCTCGACAAATCATTTGTCATAACATTCATTCTCAACCTTTCTCATAGCTTTCATTTCTTTTGAAAGATCATTTCAATCATCCTTTACTTCAAACTTTTCGATTTCAAAACCGAGAAAATCATTTATCTATCATAAATCAAATCCTTTAAGTTTCTTAAATATGCGCCTCATACCGCATATTTTGGGAATCTTTGAGCTTTCCTTAAATATGCATCCATACCAGATATTGTGGGAATCTCTTTGAAAAAAAATCATTTCCATCCTTTTTTCACTTTCAATCTTTTCATTTTATTCGAATAAAATTCATTTCATAAACATTCATCCGCCGTGGAAATTTTCAAAACTTTGGAAAAGAATCATTTATCTCATTTCGTTGAGCTTGATGTGATGGAGTGTTGAGCATTGTCACCGACCTTTAGAAGTCTAGTGACTCAATCTAGACTTAACCTTAAAGGAGATTTTGGGTTCAAGAGCGAACCGCCTCGATACCACTCTCACACATCCCTCAATCCTAAGTAGATTTAGAAGGATTATAACTCTAAATGTATAATTTAACAGGTAATTCTCCTTAACAAAAGCCGAATTCATATGACAAGCATGTTCTTGGACTTTAGTACATAACTTAAGTTCTTGCAATGAAAACATGTGATATGTACATACGACGATGTACTATCAAGTATAAATCTTTCAATGACAATTCCTATTGCTCAACACCGCCCATCCATCATCTCGCTCAACTCGCACATTTAAAACAACATGCGGTGAGTACAAGAATGCACTCGGTGGACTCATGCCAAAATATTTTTATCATTTTGAATTACACCGCCAATATCATGGTAAGACACAGGGTTTTAGTTGAAATGCCTCAGGCTTACTAAAGCATTTTCGCTCAGAAAGTCGCCACAAGCATTTTCTTGGTGTGTATGATCCGTATCCCGAGTCACAATTCATAACAATATCAAAGATCAAACGTCGAGAGGAGGCCTCCTTCTACGACGCCACACCGTCCGTAATCTTACAAAGACACAATACTCACAAGCATATGTTAACATAGCATATAGTTCCAACCTTCACACCAATCCTAGCTGTGCATTTTCATCCGGCACAGACCCGACATTAATAAAAGGTTGGGCGCGACCCAACAAATGACATAACTTGTCATAATATAGTTCCAACTATCGCCACAATTTCTACCCGCATAACAGATAGGATCCATACACAAAATGTAATATTTTTGGCGTAATGCAATAAACATTTGTCAACAACAGTAGAATAAGCATTGTAAATAAACTCATTTTGAATTACAAGAAAGTCACATCTTGTTTGAAAAGTAAGCCCACATTAGCGAGGTAAGAAAAGGACCCACCGGACTATGGTTCGTCCTAACCGAGTTCTTAAGTTTGATTTCTCAACGCCCGGCCGTCGTCGCGCGTCCGCGCCCACACCTTTACGTAAAAGCGATGTTTTAGTACGTCGCTCGCTTTCGAGACTCTCAAAGTTCAGAATAAACTTCGATATTCTATATCGATATAAACCAATTCCTTAACTAATTCAATACGTTTTCAATTACGTATTTCAATTGAACCGCTCGCTCTTCGAGACACGCTCAATTATATCGCTTTAACCTTCCGGTTTAAACATTCAACGATTTATACGCTTCTTAACATACGGATTTTTAATAGTAATTTCTTACTAATTATGTTATAAATCGATTTCAATCGATTTCTTTTCAGAAAGTCCTATTTCTCGATTTGTCACGTAAATCGATGAACTTTATTAATATTTTTCTTAAACATTCATCCATTTATCCATAATCCTTATTATTCAATTATAACGTTTATTAAATAAAACGTTTCGTTATAACATAGTGATCCATGTTTATAAAATTTTATAGATTCCCAATATGTCTAAAATAATATTTAGACATATAATATTTTATTATTACTCCTAATTAAAAAGGATTTAAAATCCTTATAGTTCCATTAATGCTTTCGGAAATTCTTGAAATTACCAATGATTTCCAAGAATTTTTCTAAATCATATAGTGTATTATTATACACTTATGGTCATTAATATGTATTAATATCATCCATGTATCAATCGATCATCACCATATTCACATAAGGCATATTTCACCTAGGGGAGTTCCAACACTTAGTCAAATTTCAAGTATTTATTTTTTTTAGCAAAAACAGCTTAAAACAACTCAAGTGTCATACTTTGACGATTTATAACTCTCGACTCAAAATACGTATGACCGTACAAAGACACATTCTGAAAACCTCTAATCATGTACTATAAGTTCTAAGAAGTAAGTCGATCCAAAAGAGTCGTGGTTCTGGAGATATACGGTCTCAAAGTGGGCAACTCAAACTGACTTCTATACTTAGAAAATTTTTTAAGATTTCCAGATTTAGCTTAATGACGAGGGATTTTGCGAGGCTCGTAACTTTTGACTCACAATACCAAAATGACTGAAAGATACCATTTTAGAAACCTTGTAATAAGAACTACATGTTTCATGAAGACCATACTGGAAGATACTTGATGCATCGAGAAATACGTAAGTTCAAAGTTGACTAGTTGGAAAGGACAACATTCAAGTAGGTGACTTTGGGTCAGTGAAAGGTATACCTATAAAACTTGGTTTGAGATCAAACTTTCCAGATCACAACTAGACATGGTAAGGAACATTTCTTATGAAGAAATGAAAGTCAAAGTCGGGCTACAAACGGCTTGAACATCTCACTTAAAAGTCGTACACGAACAGTTGATTAACATAGAAATTTACTAAGGCAGTATGTCCAGAAAAGCTTACTGTAATGCGTCAACTTTAAAAATTCACCGTGAGTTCATTATAAGGAATCTGGGAATGCAACCAATCATATTAAAAATCCACTTAAGTCTAGTTTAATCCAGAAAAAGCCTAACTCAATGATTCAAAATAGATTGGGAGACAAAAATATTTTACCACAAGCTATCACTCCCGTGACAGTTTTGTGCAGTTAGCTTGTAAAATCTGGAATAAATAGTAAAAATTTTTAGAAAATTCTGAAAATTTACATAAATCTTCTAGACATGCTAATTTATGTTTATGACAATGTTTAGAGTTTTACCATTAGCCAAACTCGAAACGAAAGCCACGGACCGTGGGTGATGAACACAGAAATTTTACAGATTTGTGCAGTGTTTTTGAAAAATAGAATTAAAATAGCAAATCAAGTTGGATTGACTTGAAATATTACAGAGACATAATAGACATGTTTAATGTCAACATAGTAAAATTTCACATTCATCTGACCACTGTAACTTAGTCAAATAATTTTATTAAGTTACTGTTTTCGTAACATACTTCCAGTTTTCAATTTTAAGCTTATTCTTCTTGTATGCATTTCATATAATCACGAAAATGGTGAATCTATCACCAGAAATCACCACCAAGATCATCAATCTAAGCATGCAAGTATGATTTAGTCATGTCTAAGAGTCATAGGAGGTAGTTATACCTTAGCCACGAATTTGAAGATGAATGAGCGAGATGGAGCTTGAGCTTTCTCTTCCATGGTGGAAATGGTGTAGGAGAAGAAGAAGAGAGGAGAGGAGAGGGGAGAGGCATCTGATTTTTGGGGGAAAGAGTGAGAAGAATGCTGATCCAAAAGGGGGAAGAGAGGGTATGGGGTGTGGGGTGATATGCATGTGTGACACTTGTCACTATACTCACATGCATATCAACACTTGTCACTATACTCACATGCATATCAACACTTGTCACTACACTCACATGCATATCAACACTTGTCACTACCCTCCCATGCACCTCTACACTTGTCACACACTCTCTCTCTCCCTACACACACACACACACACGGTTATTACATATATATATGTATATGTGTTTAATTATTTAGTTAGGCTATTTAATTAATCAAATTGTTACTTAATAGATACATGTAATAGTGAGATTCGACTATTACACATAAACCATAGGTCCAATTTTTATTTTCCATGCCAAACATTGATATATGTTATAACATATAGTTTAGATGATAATTAATATCATAGGATAAATTAGTGGCATCATTTTATGCGATAAAACCCTAAAATTCGAAACTAGGGTTTTCGAAATTGAGGAATTTGATCAAATAATTCCTTAATGATCTAGCATTGATTTAATGCTAAATAATCTTGTAATACATATAATAATCATAGGAAATTAATTACTATAATTCCTTGATCATTAAACTCGCTTCCATTTCGTCTTTAAACGTTAACGCTTGAAACATTGCAAAACGTTAATTATCGACTCATCTCGAAATGGTCGTAATAAAGTTGCAATCACTTTATTAAATTATTCCATTAATAATGGAATTTAATTCTAAGCTTAATTGCTTAGAAAATTTCATAAAATTTTAACTATCGATACGCAATGATGTTAAAATAATACTGTCGATACGCTTTATAAACTTCTATTTCTAAATTCACAATTCTCGTGAATGTTAAAATAGGAATTCATTCCTTCAGAATAATCGAAATCATTATTCGATATCCCATCGATTGAATCATCTCAAATAATTTCTAATTTACGGTTTTAAATACCGTAATTAGCATCTAATTGCTGGATATTACAATATATGATGGAAAACATAAACCACGACAACCACAGTGTTCTTCCAATTCCATCTCCATGATCCCAGCTCAACCTGCATGTTTAGAAATACATGTAGGGCGTGAGTACATAAGCACTCAGTGGACACATGCCGAAAACATTTTAAACTTTGCTCTTAGAGCTATAAGATTGACTTGCCATAACTTTGCTATACACAGCGGTTTTAGTGAAAAACTTGTGCATACTATTCGAAATAAACACTTACTTGCTTTCATTTCCATAATTTTAAAACAAATGCATATGCATGATCTTTGTCTGCAGACATCTTTCTCTTCCCATATCCACGTACTTTCTTTGTGTTGAGAAGTAGGCCTCATTCTCAAACACACCTTAACCCGAAGGTCCATACCCGACGTCGGTAACATTCTTTCATTCTTTCTTTTTTCTTTCTTTCTTTTCCGTGGATACGTAATGCATCATGCTCATGCTCAAACATTCGGCAAGTCAATAATTTTGAATATCATGCAACATATAATGAAATAATTTAATTTAGCACGTGCTACAGGTTATTAGAAAGCCCACCTGTTGATTTACTCGGTAAGCTTAATAAACTTCTCTTTTTCTTCTTCTTCCTCCTCTTTAATTGCCTTCCCGTTTCTCGATGTACCTTGGATTATTTAATAATATCAGTACTTATGTAAAAGGGCATTTCTTATCTATTAAACACATGTAATTTCTTATTATTCATTCTTTTTCTTTTCTTATGTTTTGTTTAGACACTTTTGTCTAAACTTTTACCTATACGAATTTAAATCTTTCGGGTCATTGCATCCTTCTATTCTTTAATTTTTCTTTATATTTATCTTATTTGACTCTTACGAGTCTACCTTGGTATCAAAGGAACGTTTGATAATTATTTTAGGTTTATAAATCATTTCTAATTAATTATAATCACATAACATAACTTATGCAAAACATGAATTCATTCAACATAAATATGTGCATAAGCTTTAGCTTTTCACATTCTTAGTTCTAAAATTCTTAATTAAGCTTCATTAGTACTTATTTACATAATAGGTTCATAATCCATAAGATTTATAAAGAATAACATTAAATTTTAATTTTCCTCTTTTCTTCTAAGATTTTCGAAAATCCTACAACATGCATAAACTATATTTTTCTTTAACTTTCTTTCAATTTTTCATCTAATTATCATATATTAACCTTACACAACAATAACAATAGCATATATCAACTTTAGCATAAACATGTCAACTAAACATATAAACTAAAATATTCCGCTTTCAACATTTAAGTATAGAAAATTCTAATTAATTCACATAATGCTTAAATCATCATATTAAACTCATGTATCAAGTTAATTGAAGAAAATAAAATCAACATAATGTATTTCAATATTTTTGAAATTTTTGAAAAATATATATACATATTATAATTTATTTTTGTTTGATGTTCTTTTCAAATTTCTTCCTTAAACATGTTTTAGCACATAATTCCAACAGATTCCCAACATATCATCAACATAGCATCACTTTCATTCAAAATTCAAAAACTAGGGTTTGTAGTTCTAGCTTAAATCTTACAATTAAACCATCAATATTCTATCATTTCAACACTAATTCACCAATATCATCATATAGTATCAATATTCATCACATAACATACAAAATTCTTCAACCTAACATCATCAATATTTTCACAATTTCACCAACAATAACTAAGCATAAAAAGTAAATAAAAGATAGAAATATACCTATTTTTCAACTTAATATTAAACTTAGAGATGGAATTTTGGAAGTAGTATGTCTTGATAAAGAAAAATTTTCAAGTGTGTGTTTTAGTGTGTGTAGCCGTGAGTTTTAGGAAGAAATGGGTGGGTTTGGGAAGACTTTCAATAGTAAGGAGGTGTTTTTATATGTATTAAATTCTATTTTATTTTTAATTTAATTTAATACTTGATTATTCATCAAAACTAATTTAATGTATGGTCACTCATCACTTTTCTAGAGCATTCTTAATTTAATGCTCTTTAAATTCTTATTTATCTATTTTATTCAATTATACTATGATATACATAGGTATATTACCTATTAATAATAACTTTATACTTGTTATTTATTTCTTTGTTTTCATTTCTTTAGGAAATAAAATACTTACATTATATTCTCATAAAATTATGTTTACTATATTACATGAGAATATAACACATATAATTGCAAAATTTAAACTTTCCTATAGTTATAACGTTTATTTGATCGTTATGTCACGACCCCAACCCTAAAACGGGCTGGAGATGAACAATCGAATGAACAGTACTTAGGGTTTATGAAAAGCTTATACGAGGATGCATACTATATGCAAAATAACATAGTATACCAGGTGAGCTAAACCAACAGAACCAAAGGAAATATAATGACCTGAAGGACTTTAACAGTTAATATCATCTGTTCATAGAAACATTGTTCAAACTGCAGCGGAAGTCATGTGAATACACGTATGACGACGTGTACCCAAGGTTTCTAACTTAACATACATAAACTTATCAAAAAGTAGTCCTGACTTCTCAACACCCTTCATCAACACTGTCAACAGCTCAACCTGCACATTTAAAAACAAACATGCAGGGCTGAGTACAAGAATGTACTCAATGGACTCATGCCAAATACATTTTATTTTATTTAAATTACACTGCCACATCATAGTAAGACATAAGGGTTTTATTTGAAATGCCTTATGCTTACCAAAAATATTTCATCAGTTCATAAACATTTGCTTGGCCAAGCATTTTACTTGCATGTATGATCCATATCCTTATCCTTTCTTCATATCATTATCATTAACGCCAGAGAGGAGGCCTCCCTCACGCCGCCGTGACCGCCGTGAATTGTCCTTACAGTTCACAAATCACCATTAGGTGTACACGTTAATCTTAGCGGTATAAGCCTTCCACATAAGATCCAATATCGATTTCATTCATAAGTTGGGAGCTACCCAACACATTCACATTATTGCAGTCAATGATAGGATACACACATAAAACGTAAACATTTTTGGCAGGTAATTGCTTAAACATTTTATCATCATTTCTTGATATAAGCATCATAAACAAAATCATTTATTCAACATTTTATCACTTAAAAGTATAGTAAAGCCCACCTGGACTATTTGATCGTCTTTATCTCGATTATTCTTCAACGTCCGACCGTCGCGTCAACGTACACACCTTTACGCAAAAACGATGTTTAGTACGCCGTTCACGTTTTTCGAGACTTTTAAAGTCTAGCATAAACTTCGATATTCCATATCGATCTAAATTGAATTCTTTAACGAATTCAATATGCCGCTCATCCGCGTATTTTAACTAACATTTCTCGTTCTTCAATAAGACGAGATATGTTCTATAATTACCATTTTACCCTTTTAGGTAAACGGTTTAACGTTTTCACACGCTTTTCGATCTAATGATTTCAATTATGAAATCTTTTCTTACCAACGAGATTTTCTTACTTAATTAATACGTTTTACGCGTATTAGCGTATTTATCGAACGTATTTCGTACGTTGATTTCAAAAGTCAATAATTTTGACTTTTATTAGTAAATTCTTTACTAATTTATATTTTAATCTTTGTTTCATATAAATCAATTTCTAATTGATTTATTTTGCTAAACTCTTATTTTTTTAATATGTTTTGAAGATAACTTTCTAAACATATAATACATCATTATTCTTAATATTTAAGGATTTAAAAATCCTTAATACCCTTAGTATAGCTCTCGGTTATTTAATACAATAATATTCAATTATCTATCAAATTTTCTTTTAATTTTACATAGTGTACTATATTATCATAGTATCACTAATATGTATTAATTATTAACTATAGAAAATTTTTGTGCTTTACTTAATTAAGTTCAAAGTCACGGTTAATTCAAATTTGTCCAAATAATTCTTGAAAATTCTAATTATTTAGTATATAGTCTCAACATCAATCCATAACATATTTATAACATATAGTCCATCATATTTAATTTCTACATTAATAAATCAAGGTTCATGGTCTCGGTTCTTAGCACACATGCACCAAACATTTTCATAAAATTCTAACAAAATTACACCATGCTTATACATTATAGTATAACAACATTACATCATAGTTTTCATCAAAAATAATTTAATCATCATCATATTGGACCTTGAAGCTCTCGGCCTTTTTGAACAATTTGAACAATTAATTTCTAAAAATTCTAATAAAGTCATAGAGTACATAATTTAGGTCCTAGATCAACAATATGCCATTTCATGCCTTAAAATAAAAAATTATACATCAACATAGAAATTTTTAAAATTCTCGATAATTTTCAAAAATATAACATAGGATTTTTAAAAATTCCTAATAAATTGCTATGAACTCTTATAACACCATATATCAATAATTCATGCCCAATTAAATTCTAAGAATTTTCGATCATCACATAAATTTCATAACATCTTCAAATTAATTTTTAAACATGATCTATGCTTCTATTCATCATGCTACACATTATTGATGCATATCTTACCATATGTTAGTAAAATTTTGAGATCAAAAACACATACCTAACCATAGATCAAACTTAGCATGCATTAGCAAAATTTTACAATCAACAACATCAAGAACACATGCACAACCAAAATCTTACAAACAAAAACATCAAGAACACATGCATGACCATAGCAAACCTTCGAACCCATTATTTCAAAACTTAATGAACAATCGAAGCCTTGTTCGATTCTCACCTTTGTAATGGTTTTGATATATGGAAAATGTTTATAAAGCTAAGCTTTGGTGAAGGAAGAAGAAATTTTCAAAGGAAGGCTCTCGACTTTTGAGAATTTTGGAGAGGAAATGGCTTTGAAAGAGAAAGAAGGTGTTGGTGTTTTGTGTTCAAGACTGAGTGAGTGTGGAATGAGAGAAGGATGAAAATCCTACCCCTTTATGCTCTCTCTCTCGGCCTTCTCTAGCTTTTGGAGAGGAAAATGGTTGTATATTTTCAAGACTTTGTGTGAGTGTGATTGTGAGAGAAAATAAAATTTCAACTCCTTTATACTCCTCAACTCTCGGTTCTCACATGCACAAGAAAGAGAATTGGAAGACTTTGTGTAGTTCATGGTTTATGACTCACTAATGAATCATGAGATGAATTTAGTATCTCTTACACTATGTTGGCCATTAAGCAATTCAAGCCATGCATTTTAGGAGCAAGAGTGACTCTTGGGTGTTTAAATGAATAAATTTTATTTTTGTATTTAAATGTTGTTATACTAGATACTATATATTAGTTAAGATACATTCTTCCATGTATATTATACCCCCCTTGATTTATACTATGTTAATATGTAACATAGATACAATTTGTATAATTAAGATGTAACTTAACAAAGTGTATACCAAAGTGACGTGCAATATGTTATTTATAACATAAGGTCTCGACTTTTATTAGTCTCAATTGATACATATTTTATTTTCATGTTATTTATAGATATATATATCATAACATATGGTTTAGACAATAAATTATATCATAGGAAAAATTATTGGTATCATTTGTTTGAGAAACCCTAATTTTCAATTAGGGTTTTCAAAATTAGCAACTTAATCACTATTGAATCCTTAATGCTCTAGCATTGTTTTAATGTTAAATAATACTTTAATTACATATAATAATCATAGGAATTTAAATACTATAATTCCTTGATCATTAATATCATTTTCCTATTCATCTCTAAGCGTTAACGTTTGAAACGTCTCAAAACGTTAATTATCGATTCATCTCAAAATGATCGTAGTAATATCGTAATTACCTCGTTAAACTATTCCATTAATATTGGAATTTTCATCCTAAGCTCCGTTGCTTAGAAAATTCTACGAATTAAAATTATCGTAAGTAGGCATTAAATTCTTCGGGATATTACACGTTAAGATCAATTAATCAATCTATATAATATTTTAAACTTCTAAATTCAATCTTTTTATTCCAAATTTTAGAATTCGTTTATCGATCATATTTTATTTTGCTAAGTGAAATTTTATAATTTGGATCTTAAGCATATATAATTTCTTTCTTATTAAGGATGCAATGCCCTGTTTAACCTTAATCGTTAATTAATAACTAATTAAAAGTTATGGATATTACACATCCGTCTCCAAGATAAAAGGTGTAGAGAAATCAGGTAATTTTAAAACCGAAGCACTTACCATAGCCTGCTTTAGTTTGTAACAAGCTTCCTGATAACTCTTGTAAAAAGAGTTATTTTCTAATCTCCAAAGCTTTTGAATAATGTTTGATGCATGTTTTGTGTCTTCGTTTGCCTTTCTTCCTCGTTTTGTGTTGTGTTTCGCGTGTTTTGCTCGTGTTTGTTCTACAGTTGAGATAAGTGATCTTTTTGAAGTTAATTGAGCTGAATTTGAAAGAAAAGGGGCTGTGAAATCGCATTATCATTGTTGGTGCAGATTACTCGCTGCTGGAATTTTGCTGCAGCATCAACAATCAGTAAATGGGCGAGAAATCTGAATTAGAGTGGAGGGGACCACCTGACAAGCTTTTGATTGGGAGACACCTGGGCACAAAAGGGCTGAAATCCAACAAAGTTAGAGGAGCACCTGACTGGAGGCCGAGGAGGCAACCTGCCATTTACAAATTAAAGAAAACCTAGACCTAATCTAGGAGCTGAGCCGCAATATAAAAGAGAGGAAAGAGAACAGAGGCAGGTGGCGAGAAACACATAGAGAAATAGAAGAAAAATTCTGGGGAACATGAGGAGAGCTGGAATTCGAAGGCAGAGAGAGTGGAGCTTAAATTCAGAATAGTTCTTTCTCTCCTCTTTGTTCCATCTATTTTGTAACACTCATTTGGCTGTAACACATGGAATTCCTGAATCTTTTATTTTGTATTTTGAATTCTAGCATGAGCTAGAACCTTAAGACTTGGATTTGAGATGAACTCTATGTCTAGTAGGGGTGAGCAAAATACCCGAAATCCGAATATCCAATCCGAACCAAACCGAAATTTAAAATTTGGTTCAGATTTTTGGATTTTCGGTTCGGATCGGATCGACATTTTCAAAATTTTGAATTTTCTGATCGGATCGGTTGGATTTTTTAATCCAGAAAAATCCAAAATCCAATTATATATAATTTATATATAATAATAATATTTTATTTAAATATTTTTAAATACAATATAAATAAATATAAGAATTAACAAAAATTGATTTCGGATTTTTGGATTTTTCATAATTTCGGATTTTTCGGTTCGGTTCGGATATTTTTATAAAATTTTCGGATTTTCGGATTTCGGATATTCGGTTCGGATCGGATTATTTTTCTCTCAAAATTCGGATTTTCGGATCGTTTCGGATTAGGCAAAAATCCGAACCGAAATCCGAATGCTCACCCCTAATGTCTAGATTATAATTTCTTGCACTTCCTCAGATTCCGTAGTCCACCTAAACTTGTCTTTCTTTTGTTATTTCTTTCAATGGTTTAGCCAATACTCCATAGTGTCTCACGAACTTTCTGTAATACCCCATTAGACCTAGAAATCCACGCAAAGCTTTAAGTGTTTTTGGCTTTGTCCATGTCAACATAAATCTTACTCCAAGATAAATGATGAGTTATTCAACTTTGCATGTTTTGTTCTGAGGGGTATGCCTTTAAAACAAGGGCATACTTGCTCAATCTAGTACCGTCCAAGTCAGTCGATAAGATCGCTTTCGAGTTGCGGTTTGGGCGTAAGCGATATGGGGCAGTCCAGCACATGTGCTAAACAAGCAAGCTGATAAGTTGGAGGCTAGATCTAACGTAAGACTATTTGTAGGATATCCTAAAGAAACGAAATGTGGTTATTTCTATAGTCCTAAGAATTAGAAGGTCGTTATTAGCACTTATGGCCTATTCTTGAGAAGTACTACATGAAAAACCACAAATCCAAAGTTGAAATCATTCTTCAAGAAATCGAAGATGATCATATTCCACCACCGATTCCGCCAAAGATAAAAGATCTCAAGACTAGAGGGAAGGATTGACACTAGATACTTTAAGAAATTGAAGTGGGTCGAAATATCACTCGTAGATCGGCTGTACAAGTGACGTCTACCAAGAAAGATGTGCAAGAAAGAGAACCACAAGTTACTGTATCCACCGTTGCCATTGTGCCAGTAGCGCCTCGTCATAGTGGGAGGGTTATGCGACAACCAGATTGATTTATTTTTGTGGGTGAATCTTCGATTTAGTCCCATTAAACAGGCTATAATCGACCCATGGACATACAACGAGGCGATACAAGACATAGATACGGGAGAATGGCACACCGCTATGGACTTAGAGATTGAATTCATAACCCGCTATAGATGTATACGAGAAAACACCTCTACCAAATGGCAAGGAAGTCATAGGTAGTAAGTGGGTATTCAAGAGAAAGAGAGATTCTGATGGAGAGATTTTGACTTTTAAAGCCAGGCTTGTGGTGAAAGGGTACAGTCAAACTGAGAGGATTGATTACGATGATACCTTTTTGCCTGTAGCAATGCTCAAGTCCATTAGAATTCTTCTGGCCATAGTAGCTCACATGAACCTAGAGGTTTGACAAATGGATGTGAAAACCGCTTTCTTAAACGGTTACCTTGAGGAAGGTCGAAATATCTATATGCAGCAACCTGAAGGTTATGTGAAAAAATGTGAGAAACATCTAGTGTGGAAGCTTAAGAAGTTCATTTATGGACTCAAGCAAACTTCCCTATCATGGAACTTACGCTTTGACGAGGTGGTAAAGACATATGGTCCAGTTTCCTAACGAGAGTTACGTGTATCATTTAGATGTCAATGGTGACGTGGTATTTCTTTCGCTTTACGTAGATGACGTCCTTCTACTTAGCAACAATGTGAAGTTGTTATCAGATGTAAAGAGTTAGTTATCCAATCAGTTTTAGATGAAAGACTTAGGAGATGCAGTGTACATTCTTGGGATCAACGTTTACCGAGATCACAAAAAAATATTGAGCTTATCTCAAGCGTCTTACATTGATACGGTGATCACTCGTTTTAGCTTGCAAACCCCTAAAAAGGGATTGCTACCCTTTATACATGGCGTTCTTTTATCTAAGGAGTAGTCGCCGAAGACTGCAAATGAGATAGAGAAAATGAGACATGTTCCCTACACTTCCACCGTATGAAGTCTCATGTATGCAATGTTATGCACGAGGTCTGATATCTATTATACGATAGGCATAGTTGCAAGATATCAGTCTTACCCTAGACAAGCTCATTGGACTGCGGTAAAGCATATATTCAAGTACCTGAAAATGACTTGAGATTATAGGCTAGTTTACTAGGAAAATAATCTAATGCCTTTGGGTTATTCAGACTCGAATTTCCAAGCTGACCGTGATGAGAAGAAGTCTACCTCAGGTTGTGTGTTCACCTTGGGAGATGGAGCCTTGTCTTGACAGAGTACAAAATAACGGTGCATTGTAGACTCCACTATGGAAGTCGAATATGTAGCCACATAAGATGCTGCTAAGGAGACAGTATGGCTCAAGAACTACATCTTGGATCTAGATATGACATCTCGTTTGCTTAAGAGTATCATCTTGTTCTGTGATAACTCTGGTGCAATAGCAAACTCGAAGGAATCACAGACCCACAAGGCGAAGAAATACATAGAGAGAAAGTACCACATCATACGAGAAATCGTACGACGAAGAGACGTGCTTATAGAGAATATTGGTATTGCGGACAACCTAGTTAATCTATTCACGAAGTGCCTATCGTAAATAGTCTACGACGAGCACGTTCGATGACTTGGATTGGCAAGATGGCCATCACTTAGAAAGGAAACTTTTGTATAAGTGGGAGAAGCAAAGTGATGGTGTTGTTTGAAATGGCTACTAGGGAGACACATTATATACTAAAAGATTGTTTTAGTATAAGCGGGAGATTGTTGGATTTTTATATTGAAAGCAAAATGGTTGAGCTTGTATACAATATTTCCTGTTACCACTATTACAATCTCTTATCTGAATAGTTGATTATATATGTTATCTCATTATCTCATACAAAAGTTAGATCATATAGTAGAAGATCATAGAAGTCTTTATAATGGGTTAAACTAGTTGAGATATAAAAAGGATCACAGTTGAGACAAGTTGAGGACGAGTTGCCGGTATAGGCTGCAGTATAGATAAGAAGTAATTTGACTTGGTTGTTTGTCCACTACAACAAAAAACAAATATTGAGGCACTTATTTAGAGGCATTTTTAATTAAGTGCCCCAAATATGTTATTGGGGCAACTAGTTGGACAAGTTAAGTTTAGAGGCATATTTGACGAATTTGATTAATATATTTTTTATTTCATTCCCTCTTTAGTCTTTATCACTCTCTCTCTCTCTCTCTTCCATTGGCGGAACAACGTGCACACTTGGTTCGTGTGAGGCCCAATATATAGATATATTTTAAGCCCAATAGCTGAATCATTGACTATTATATTGTAATACCCCGAAGATTTAAAGCTTAATTACGATAATAAAAATCGTAAATTAGAGTTTCGTCTCGATAATTGAAATAGTAATTTATAGAAGCTTGATTTCGATTATCTATGATACGAGAATTCTTATGTGATATTCACTAATGATTAGTGAATTATGGAATATAGTTTATATTATTCATTCGATAGTATTATTCTTACATCGATTAAATGTCGATAGTTAGTCATACGATATTTTCTAAGCGACAAAGCTTAGAATTAAATTTCCTTATTAATAAAAGGAATGAATAAAGTGATTACGACTTTATTATGAATATTTTGAGATGATACGATTAGTGACGGTTTGAGACGTTTTGAACGTCTACGTTTAGAGACGATTCAAAAACTTAGTCTAATGATCAAGGAATTACATTATTTAAATTCCTATGATTATTTTATGTAATAATAGCATTATTTATCATTAAAATAATGCTAGAGAATTAAGGAATAAAGAGTTGATAATTTGTTCTTATTTATGGATTAGTGTTCGAAAATTCTAAGATATGACATAGAATTGTCCAAAATATTTTTCTATGATTAAAATCATCATTTAGGACTTATAATTTGTCACATAGCTATATATTAGCTATTTGTTGCAAGAAAATAAAAATATAGCATTATAGCTATATATGTTTCGAAAATGTGGTCCTATAGTATTAATTGAATTTAATTGCTATCTAAATGATGATGTATTTTAATAATTATGTTAATAAGATATTTTTAATAGCAAGTTGTGCAGGTGGGATGACTTTTACCCTATTATGGCCGAAAACTATGAAAAAATTGGTGAAGAAAAATGATTAAATTCAAGGCTATGATTATGAGAGTGATGTTTATGATAGTGAAGCCTCAATTCTTGTATATTAGTATAAAAATAAAAATTTATCTTATATTATACCATAAGGACCGAAATTAACAAGAAATGAACAAGTGTTCATGTTGAATTTTCAAAGTGTATAAACTTTGACTTTTCAAAATTATATTTTTCCTAAAGTATTTTTGATAGATTAAAATTGAAAATGACACATATGAGTCATGGATTATAGTGTAAGACAAAATGGAAATTTTCTTCCATTTCTTAAGGTGGCCGACGCATGTATAAGAGAAAGGTGATGATTTTCTAAATTCTTCGATATTAATGAGAATGAAAGTGATATGTATTAATTATAAGATAAGATGATGTATTGAAGCATGAAAAAAATATAAATTTTGTCCTATACTATATGAAGTGGCGAAATATATATTTATATATGTACAAAGAATTAGAATTTCATTATTTCATGATAATGATGGTTATTCCTTGGAATTATCATATAATAAATTCTTATATGATATAAAATGATGTTATTAAGGAGGTGAATTATTAAAACACAAGTTGGAAGCCTTTTTTATTTTGAAATAGCGAAACTTCATATAATGAATAAAGGATTGGTATAATTGTTGAAAGTGATATTTTAGGTGTATTAATTAAGTGATAAGGCATGACATAAGAGAATATGATGACATTAAATAAATTTTGTCTTGCACTACACAAGTGGACCGAAAATCTCCATGGCAATATAGAAAATTTAGTTACATGTGTTAGATATTTTTGGTGTATGCAAGTGGATACTTTATTAAGGATAAGATCATTTCTATTCTCTCATTTTACTCCATAAGAACCGTGAGGTATGGAAAGGAAAGAAAAGAGAGCTTTTCAATTTCTTACTCAAATCCTAAATAAAAAACGTTCGTCGTCGAAAATCGACACCGATTAAAAGGTTAGATATCATTCATTCCTTGAGGAATGAATGATGAATGTTGTTGGGTCACTCCTAACTTATGAATGAAAATCGATATCGGATCCTATGCCGGAGGGTCAATTCCTGGCTAGGGTTAACGTGTACACTTAATGGTGACTGGGGCCCGTAAGGACAATGCGCGGCCGGTCACAGCGACGTAGAAGGAGGCCCACTTCTACGGCGTTAATGATGATTGTTATATGAGAAAGGAAGGGATATGGATCATACATACAAAGAAAATGCTTGGCCAAGCAACGATTTATGAAAATGATGAAATGTTTTAGTAAGCACAAGAGAATATGATGAGATTAAATAAATTTTGTCTTGCACTACACAAGTGGACCGAAAATCTCCATGGCAATATAGAAAATTTAGTTACATGTGTTAGATATTTTTAGAAAGTGATATTTTAGTTGTATTAATTAAGTGATAAGGCATGACATAAGAGAATATGATGAGATTAAATAAATTTTGTCTTGCACTACACAAGTGGACCGAAAATCTCCATGGCAATATAGAAAATTTAGTTACATGTGTTAGATATTTTTGGTGTATGCAAGTGGATACTTTATTAAGGATAAGATCATTTCTATTCTCTCATTTTACTCCATAAGAACTGTGAGGTATGGAAAGGAAAGAAAAGAGAGCTTTTCAATTTCTTACTCAAATCCTAAATAAAAAACGTTCGTCGTCGAAAATCGACACCGACTAAAAGGTTAGATATGGAATGAATGAAGAATGTTGTTGGTTCGCTCCTAACTTATGAATGAAAATCGATATCGGATCCTATGCCGGAGGGTCAATTCCTGGCTAGGGTTAACGTGTACACTTAATGGTGACTGGGGGCCGTAAGGACAATGCGCGGCCGGTCACAGCGACGTAGAAGGAGGCCCACTTCTACGGCGTTAATGATGATTGTTATATGAGAAAGGAAGGGATATGGATCATACATACAAAGAAAATGCTTGGCCAAGCAACGATTTATGAAAATGATGAAATGTTTTAGTAAGCACAAGGCCTTTTTCAAATAAAACCCTTGTGTCTTACCATGATGGGGCAGTGTAATTTAAAGAAGATAAAATGTTTTTGGCATAAGTCCACTGAGTGCATTCTTGTACTCAGCCCTGCATATTTGTTTTTAAATGTGCAGGTTGAGCTGGTGATGCGATGGAGCAGTGTTGAGCAATATGAATGTTTGTCGCTGAAAGTTGGTACCTTGATTGTACATCGTCATATGTATATATCACATGTTTTTCTGCTGCAAGAACTTAAGTTATATATTAAAGTCCAAAAGTATTCTTGATATATATTACAGTTCAATGTTCAATGGTCTTTTCCAGTTATAAATTCATGTTTAAAGTAATAGTCTCTTAATCCGCACTTAGGATTAAGGGTCATATATATACACTATAACACTCTTCACGTAACGTGCCATTGCTATTTGGTTATATTTATGGTAGAAGCAATTTTATCGCCAGGACTAGTGGTGGATATGAAGATAATCCAAGCCAAGAGTACCGCAGCATAGCTCCGATGTAACGCCAACTCAAAGTACGGATTAGCGTAGATCATTACTTGGACAGGATTAAGAAATGGAATATGACATAGAACACTGAATGGTGTGACATATATCGGGAATATTTCTGGAACTTCATGAGTTTAGGGTTTAACAAAAACATAACATACATATGACCTCATAATCTAGCAGCGAAAAACATGTGAAGTACACATGTGACGATGTGTATTTAAGGTTCTACTATCGGCAACAAATGACCTGACTGCTCAACACTGCTCCATCCCATCAATCAGCTCAACCTGCACATTTAAAAATAAACATGCAGAGCAGAGTACAAATAATGCACTCAATGGGCTCATTGCCAAAAACATTTTCTTTACTTTAAATTACATCGCTTTCTTTACAAGACAAGGGTATTATTGAAAAGGCCTCGCTACTAAAACATTTTCTCATTTTCAAAAACATCGCCTGCATGCATTTTCTCTTTGTATGATCCATATCGTTCTCATATATACATCACTATCTCTGTCACGACCCCAACCCTAAAACGGGCTGGAGATGAACAATGGAAAGAACAGTACTTAGGGTTTATGAAAAGCTTATACGAGGATGCATACTATATGCAAAATAACATAGTATACCGGTGAGCTAAACCAATGAACCAAAGGAAATATAATGACCAAGGACTTTAATGCTTAATATCATCATTCATAGAAACATTGTTCAAACCGCAATGAAGTCATGTGAATACACGTATGACGTGTACCCAAGGTTTCTAACTTAACATACATAAACTTATCAAAAGTAGTCCCGACTTCTCAACACTCTTCATCAACATCGTTCAATACCAACTGCACATTTAAAAACAAACATGCAGGGCTGAGTACAAGAATGTACTCAATGGACTCATGCCAAATACATTTTATTTTATTTAAGTTACACTGCCACATCATAGTGAGACATAAGGGTTTTATTTGAAATGCCTTATGCTTACCAAAAATTTTTCATCAGTTCATAAACATTTGCTTGGCCAAGCATTTTACTTGCATGTATGATCCATATCCTTATCCTTTCTTCATATCATTATCATTAACGCCGTAGAAGGAGGCATCCCCCTACGTCGCCGTGACCGGCCGTGAATTGTCCTTACAGTTCACAGTCACCATTAGGTGTACACGTTAATCTTAGCCAGGTATAAGCCTTCCGACATAAGATCCGATATCGATTCCATTCATAAGTTGGGAGCTACCCAACACATTCACATTATTGCAGTCAAGGATAGGATACACACATAAAACGTAAACATTTTTGGCAGGTAATTGCTTAAACATTTTATCATCATTTCTTGATATAAGCATCATAAACAAAATCATTTATTCAACATTTTATCACTTAAAAGTATAGTAAAGCCCACCTGGACTATTTGATCGTCTTTATCTCGATTATTCTTCAACGTCCGGCCGTCGCGTCAGCGTCCACACCTTTACGCAAAAATGATGTTTAGTACGCCGTTCACGTTTTTCGAGACTTTTAAAGTCTAGCATAAACTTCGATATTCCATATCGATCTAAATTGAATTCTTTAACGAATTCAATATGCCACTCATCCGCATATTTTAACTAATATTTCTCGTTCTTCAATAAGACGAGATATGTTCTATAATTACCATTTTACCCTTTTAGGTAAACGGTTTAACGTTTTCTCACGTTTTTCGATCTAATGATTTCAATTATGACATCTTTTCTTACCAACGAGATTTTCTTACTTAATTAATACGTTTTACGCGTATTAGCGTATTTATCGAACGTATTTCGTACGTTGATTTCAAAAGTCAATAATTTTGACTTTTATTAGTAAATTCTTTACTAATTTATATTTTAATCTTTGTTTCATATAAATCAATTTCTAATTGATTTATTTTGCTAAACTCTTATTTTTTTAATATGTTTTGAAAATAACTTCTAAACATATAATACATCATTATTCTTAATATTTAAGGATTTAAAAATCCTTAATACCCTTAGTATAGCTCTCGGTTATTTAATACAATAATATTCAATTATCTTTCAAATTTTCTTTTAATTTTACATAGTGTACTATATTATCATAGTATCACTAATATGTATTAATTATTAACTACAGAAAATTTTTGTGCATTACTTAATTAAGTTCAAAGTCACGGTTTCTTCAAATTTGTCCAAATAATTCTTGAAAATTCTAATTATTTAGTATATAGTCTCAACATCAATCCATAACATATTTATAACATATAGTCCATCATATTTAATTTCTACATCAATAAATCAAGGTTCATGGTCTCGGTTCTTAGCACACATGCACCAAACATTTTCATAAAATTCTAACAAAATTACACCATGCTTATACATTATAGTATAACAACATTACATCATAGTTTTCATCAAAAACAATTTAATCATCATCATATTGGACCTTGAAGCTCTCGGCCTTTTTGAACAATTTGAACAATTAATTTCCAAAAATTCTAGTAAAATCATAGAGTACATAATTTAGGTCCTAGATCAACAATATGCCATTGCATGCCTTAAAATAAAAAATTATACATCAACATAGAAATTTTTAAAGCTTTTTCAAAGGGGAAGGCTCTCGACTTTTTCACAATTTTGGAGAGGAAAATGGCTTTGAAAGAGAAAGAATGGTGTTGGTGTTTTGTGTTCAAGACTTGAGTGAGTGTGGAATGAGAGAAGGATGAAAATCCTACCCCTTTATGTCTCTCTCACTCTCGGCCTTCTCTAGCTTTTGGAGAGGAAAATGGTTGTATATTTTTCAAGACTTTGTGTGAGTGTGATTGTGAGAGAAAAATAAAATTTCAACTCCTTTATACTCCCTCAACTCTCGGTTCTCACATGCACAAGAAAGAGAATTGGAAGACTTTGTGTAGTTCATGGTTTATGACTCACTAATGAATCATGAGATGAATTTAGTATCTCTTACACTATGTTGGCCATTAAGCAATTCAAGCCATGCATTTTAGGAGCAAGAGCCGGCGGCTCTTAGGTGTTTAAATGAATAAATTTTATTTTTGTATTTAAATGTTGTTATACTAGATACTATATATTAGTTAAGATACATTCTTCCATGTATATTATACCCCCCTTGATTTATACTATGTTAATATGTAACATAGATACAATTTGTATATTAAGATGTAACTTAACAAAGTGTATACCAAAGTGACGTGCAATATGTTATTTATAACATAAGGTCTCGACTTTTATTAGTCTCAATTGATACATATTTTATTTTCATGTTATTTATACATATATATATATATCATAACATATGGTTTAGACAATAAATTATATCATAGGAAAAATTATTGGTATCATTTTGTGTGAGAAACCCTAATTTTCGAATTAGGGTTTTCAAAATTACAACAATCACTATTGAATCCTTAATGCTCTAGCATTGTTTTAATGTTAAATAATACTTTAATTACATATAATAATCATAGGAAGTTAAATACTATAATTCCTTGATCATTAATATCATTTTCTATTCATCTCTAAGCGTTAACGTTTGAAGCGTCTCAAAGCGTTAATTATCGATTCATCTCAAAATGATCGTAGTAATATCGTAATTACCTCGTTAAACTATTCCATTAATATTGGAATTTTCATCCTAAGCTCTGTTGCTTAGAAAATTCTACGAATTAAAATTATCGTAAGTAGGCATTAAATTCTTCGGGATATTACATTCTACCCCCCTTAAAAGAAATTTCGTCCCGAAATTTGCATACCTTAGAAAAATAATCTGGGTATTGTTCTTTCATAGCATCCTCAAGCTCCCACGTGGCCTCTTCTTGTCCATGATGTGTCCACGATGACTTTAACTAGCGGAATGGACTTGTTTCGTAATTGTTGAACTTTACGGTCTAAAATCGCCGTAGGTTCTTCTTCATAGCTCATATCTGGATTGAGGATCACATCGTCTTGATGGATCACGTGTTTCGGATCGTGTACATATTTTCTTAATTGTGACACGTGGAAAATATTGTGTACATTCCCCAGACTTGGCGGAAGAGCTAACTTATAGGCTACTGGGCCTATTCTTTCTAGGATCTCATAAGGTCCTATAAAATGGGGTTTCAGTTTACCTTTTACTCCAAACCTGATAATCCCTTTTGATGGAGAAACTTTAAGAAATACTTTATCTCCACATTCAAAATATAACTCAGATCTGCGCGTATCAGCGTAAGACTTTTGTCTATCTTGAGCTTCTTTTATTCTTTGCCTAATTTGTCGGACGATCTCGATCATTTCACTTATTGCTTCAGACCCTATGATCTTCCTCTCACCCACTTCATCCCAGTAAAGCGGTGATCTACATTTCTTTCCATACAAAGCTTCATATGGGGCCATATTAATCGTCGCTTGGTAACTATTGTTGTTGGCAAACTCAATAAGGGGTAATACCTCTTCCCACTTTGCACCTCGATCCAACACTACTGCTCTCAGCATATCTTCTAATGTCTGAATCGTTCTTTCTGATTGCCCATCAGTCTGTGGGTGAAATGCTGTGCTGAAATTCAACTTCGTGCCTAATTCCTTTTGCAAGCTAACCCAGAATCTCGAAGTAAACTTGGAGTCTCTATCAGATGTAATAGATTTTGGTACTCCATGTAGTCGTATAATTTCTTTTACATATAACTGGGCTAACTTATCTGATCCATGAGTAATCTGAATTGGCAGAAAATGAGCACATTTCGTAAGTCTATCAATTATTACCCATATCGCAGTGTTTCCCCTTTTTGACTTTGGTAAACCCGTAACGAAGTCCATCGTTATCTCATCCATTTCCACTCGGGTATTCCCAATGGTCTGTAACTTTCCGTGGGGCGTTGGTGTAATGCTTTTACCGTTGGCAAACAAGACAACGTTCTACGAAAGAGGCTACATCTCGTTTCATACCTTCCCACGAACTTTTCCCTTAGATCTTGGTACATCTTAGTGTTGCACAGGTGGGCGGTATAAGGTGTATCGTGAGCTTCACTCGATATTTCGTTTGAGTTCGTTATCTCGGAACACATATTCTTCCTTCAAACAATAAAGCATTGTCTGATGCTTCCTGGAAATTCTTTAGCCCTTCAGTCCTTACCTTTTCTCTTATCTTTTCTAACTTTTCCTCCATCCTTTGTTTCTCTACGATTCTTTTTCTTAAATCCGATGTCAAGATGAGTGTAGCGATACAGTTCATGATCGTCCCTGGTTGTTCAATCAACTCAATTTTCATTCTTTTAAACTCTTCAACGAGTTTTTCTTCCTTCGTAAGGAGACATCCTAGTTTGGTCTGATTTTTACGACTTAGGGCATCAGCTACTACATTCGCCTTACCCGAGTGATAGTTAATACCACAGTCGTAGTCTTTTACCAGTTCGAGCCATCTTCTTTGCCTCATGTTTAGATCTCTTTGCTCGAAGAAATATTTCAAACTCTTGTGATCCGTAAAGATCTCACATCTCACTCCATAGAGATGATGTCTCCAGATTTTCAGTGCATGAACTACTGCAGCTAATTCCAGGTCATGAGTTGGGTAGTTCAGTTCATGTGGTCTGAGTTATCGGGATGCATATGCTATCACTTTCCCTTCTTGCATCAAGACACAACCCAGTCCATTCTTAGAAGCATCAGTATAGACTACATATCCCTTATCTGATTCCGGAACTGCTAGCACTGGTGCACTTGTTAACTTCTCCTTCAGCTTTTGAAAACTCGCCTCACAATCCTCTGTCCAATTAAACTTGATTCCTTTCCGGAGTAGCTGAGTTATTGGTCTTGCAATCTTGGAGAATCCCTCAATGAACCTCCGATAATAGCCAGCTAGTCCTAGGAAACTTCTGATCTCGTTCTGGGTCCTTGGCGATTTCCATTCCTGTACTGCTTCTACCTTGGCTGGATCTACCTTAATTCCATCTGCAGACACAATGTGTCCAAGGAACATTACTTCCTTCAGCCAGAACTCGCACTTGCTAAACTTAGCAAAAAGTCTTTCAACCCTTAAGGTTTGTAACACTGTTCTTAGATGTTCTTTATGGTCCTCCTCGTTCTTTGAATAGATGAGAATATCATCTATGAAGACTAAGACAAATTTGTCTAAATGCGGATGAAACACTACTTCATGAGGTCCATAAATCTGGCGGTGCATTTGTTAATCCGAGCGGCATAACTATGAATTCGTAGTGGCCATATCTTGTTGAATGCGCCTTAGATATATCTTCGGTCGTACCTTGAGTTGGTGATAACGACTTGAGATCAATCTTTGAAAATACGCTTGCTCTCTTAATTGATCAAACGGATCGTCAATCCTTGGCAAAGGGTATTTGTTCTTGGCGTCATCTTGTTCGACTCTCGATAATCTATACACATCCTTAAAGAACCGTCTTTCTTTTGGCCGATAAAGCAGCGCTCCCCAAGGTGAAACACTAGGTCGATAAAGCCTAGGTCCAACAATTCTTGGATTTGGATCTTCAATTCTTCCAATTCTTTCGGAGCCATTCTATAGGGTGCCTTCGATCTCGGAGCCGATCCGGGTTCGGTCGATGGTAATTCTAATTGTCTATCGGGAGGTAATCTGGTAGATTTTCGAGAAAACATCTGGAAATTCTCGAACAATCTCTATGTTTTCCATTTTCACCTTTGTCTTATCTTCTCCGTTCAAGTAAACAAGATACGCGTGGCATCCTTTCTTGTTTATCATTCTTCTTGCCTTCAGTGCTGACACAATCGAGACTTTCTTACCCATGCTAATTCCGTGGAAATACGTAGCTTCTTGTCCAGGAAAATGAAATGAAATTTTCCTTTCTTTGCAAAGAATCGTGGAATGATTTTTAGCTAACCAATCCATTCCTAAAATTATATCTACGTCACTCATGGGTATCACGTTCAAATTATTCGCCAGAACCTTAAGTGATCCTAAGTTCAACTCTAGGTTCGAGCAAACATGCGTAACAGTCACAATCCCTCCTATAGGTGAAGAGATTCTCATGTCCTGTTTTGCCTTTTCAGATCTAAGTTTCAATCTATCAACACATGCTCTTGCTATGAAGGAATGTGAAGCACCCGTATCGAATAACAATATAACTGGTACGTTGAGAAGAATCCCCATACCTGCCAAGTTTCCTTGGTTTTGTTCATTTTGTCTTCGATGTAAAGCATATGCCCTAGCCTGGGCTGGCTGAGGTTGACGTGGCACTTGTCCTTGTTGATTCTTGTTGCTGTGTCGTGGTCCGTTGTTGGGGACGTTGTCGTTGAGGTTGCTGCCTTCGTCGTTGGGGTTCTTGCCATTTATTGCGATTGTACATCTTGTTGAGGTTGGGGTTGAACCGCATTGCCCTGAGCGGCTGAGCATTGCCGGGTTGATTTGGCCTTATCGTTGTTTCCAGACGTGTCCCTGGGCAGTTATTGGCATAGTGGCCACTTACTCCGCATTTAAAACAGTTTCCGCTACCCGCCATGCACATTCCTTTGTGCATCTTCTGGCACTTTGGGCAAGGTAAAGCTCTTACCTGCTCTTGTGGTCCTCTCGTCGGAGGAACAAAAGCTGCCCTTTTCCATCCCTGTCCTGGAGATATTACACTCCCTTGCCACTGCCGTTTGTTACTCACATTTTCAGAACTTCCCCGATTACTGTTACCATAATTCACCTCCCATTTCCTTTTTCCTTTATCTCCTCAGATTACGCGTTTGAGCTAATGCCGATTTGTCGTCTGGCATTGCTGCCTCAATATCCAAAGCTCGTCCAAGAGCCTCGGTATATGTCAAATCTCTATGGCTGGCGAGAGACATTCTTATCTCTGGCCTTAAACCCGATCTAAATTTCTCTGACATCTTTAAATCTGTATTCACTTGATCCGGGGCATACCTTGACATATCGCAGAAAGTGCGGTCATAATCTGTTACAGTCATCTTTTCTTGCTTCAAAACAAAGAATTCGAGTTCCTTCCTTTTTCTGTAACTCTTCGGAATATATTTGTCATACATTTCCTCCTTGAATTCTTCCCAAGTAAACTCATTCAATTGTTCGGGTGTAAAAGTCTTTCTTCTGGCCTCCCACCAAAAGTCGGCAGGTCCAGTAAGTTGAAAAGCAATGCACGACAGTCGCTCCTGAGCTGTGCATCGTAGAAAATCAAAAATCCGTTCCATTTTTCTTATCCATTGCTCCGCATCATCTGGAGTTCCTTTACCGTTAAAGGCGGAGGGTTACATCTGAAAGAGCTCTTCTACCCTACGATCGGTGGGGTGGTTGTGGTATATTTTACGGTTCTTGAGCTGGATTCTACCTCTTCCTCTACCTCTTCCTCTACCTCTTCCTCTTCCTCTACCTCTCATCCCCTGATCAGGATCTCTTCTAGGCGGCATTCTGCTATACAAGGTTTTATATTAGCATTGCGTATAACTTTTACAAATTAACATACATAATATCATCACATAGCCCTTTTGTAAAACAACTATATTACAACAATTCATCTTTACCATACACATCTTTGCTGCAAAAAGCCCTTATTTCAGGGTCATTCATATATATATCATAAAATTTTTACCATAAAAAGGTCGTTTGAACAAGCAGGTCATCTTAAAGGAAATTACATACATCTTGGCTTACATACTATTACAAAACATCAAGTTTTCCTTTCCACTATATACATACTACCCTATTCTATGTCCATAAGACTCGTCCGAGATCTCATTCGTCTTCTTCGGGATCTTCTTCTTCTTCGGAGTCATCATCTCTCGCATGTACTCTGGATGGTCCTGCCTAATTAACTCCTATCATGTGTATGTCACGCATCGGACCATAGTCCTCACGTACTGGACTGTAATCCGCACGTATCGGACTATAACAAACACGTACCGAACTGTAAGCATCCTGAGTGTCGGTCACTCTCATCCTCGCTGTACGACGGTAGGGCTCTGCTGGAGGTGGGGGAGCTGCCATCGGCGGTAAGGGTGTAAGTGATGGATGTAGAGGATGTCCAAAAGATAACGATGGAAAAACAGGCGCCCCCAGTGCAATCGGTCGTGCAGCCCTATCCACTTGGGCGAGTCTGCCCTCATCAAAAAGATACCGAGGTATCACCGGATTAACTTGTCGCGGAACATCAGCGTATAGCCACTCCGGCGTGTCGTCGCGCCAGGTATACTCTATCGGAGGAAGGTAAGGTCCTCTCGGGGCAGCCCCATAAATGCAGAAAACATAACTCAAATGGCTGATGAATCTGGGTAAATCACCAACGGATCATAACCTCTCGTTCTTGATAGATATAGTCCCGGACACCTCTCGTGTGTAGTCCTCCCGATCACATGGAAGTATGGTCAAAAGCGTTTGATACCGTCATAGTCGGTCACCATATGCTCGAGCATCTCTCCATAGTCGGAGATAGTACATTAGGAATTCCCTAAATCCTCTCCATAACACATCCAAATTTCTCGGTATGGCTATACGGTTTCTTGGGAGTAGGGTTTGGTCCAATCCTTCTTCTAGCCATATAACGCATTCCTCCATCCGCCATAGACAAAACTAACATAAGTCGAACTAAACATTATCGATAAACAGATAAGATAACCTAAACGTATTTGTTTAGTAACTAGGATAACTGGACAATCTATAAAGCAGATAAACAATCCAAACACATCTGATGAACAGATAAATGTTATAGGGAAATGTTTTCATGTACAACACATGTCGTAGCTTTCTTATCCTACTGGAAAAACTTTTAATGTTCCAAGGTTTATGTTATATTATAAGGTCTTTGTACTAGTCTACAACTCAAACTAACCTTCTAGAGACTCTCGTGAATTCTGGAGAAAGAAATAGGGTTTCAATCCTTCATAACAAATGAAATTCTGTGTTTTAGGGTTTCGCAGATGAAAACCATGCGCAAATCGGAGTCCTAACGAAAGAGAACGAACTAGAACAAAATTACTGCGCAGTGCAGAAAAATTACGTGCTCGTGACAAGATACGAGGCAATGCCGACACCGAGGTCGTGCATGCCGTTGCCGATGTCGAAGTCGAAGTCGTAATCATGGCGTCGACGTCGTTCATTCCACACATTGAGATCATACTTCATCCTTCGCATTCGTCTTTTTCCTCGAAGCTCGTAGTTATCATTACTTTTCGTTGTTCATGTCATTCTCTTATTCTTACATGGGAATAAAATTCGTACTCCTACGTTCTTTTATAATACGTGATCATGCTTCTTATATCGACTATGTTCTTCTCAAAATAACATATCATTTGTCATAGTTGATTTTTGAGATTCATAATTTAAATGATAACATAATCAATTCATACATGTATATCAATTTGTATTCATCCTTTCAACATTGATCATCTAATTTCAATTCAAACATATACATTCATCTCAAATTTTGATTACTTGCCATAACTGCTTTTTGATTTCAAAATCAATTTGAAATTTTTCTTATTCATAATTTTCATTTATTTCAAAGATAATAAGTTTTGAAAATTTCATTCTCGTAGCTTATTTTTCAATCGAACATCATAACATTCCTTTCCCTTTTCCTTCACTAATGATTCCAATCTGGTTCATCATTTAAACTTTTCATTTCATGAATCTAAAAAGAAAATCATTTACCTTGTCCCGGTTGAGCTGAATGTGATGGAGTGTTGAGTATAGTCAGCTGATTTCTGGAAGTCTAGTGACTCAATCTAGACTCAACTTTTGAAAGAAAGTTTTGGTTTCAAAGAGCGAACTGCTCTGATACCACTCTATCACGACCCCAACCCTAAAACGGGCTGGAGATGAACAATCGAAGGAACAGTACTTAGGGTTTATGAAAAGCTTATACGAGGATGCATACTATATGCAAAATAACATAGTATACCAGGTGAGCTAAACCAACAGAACCAAAGGAAATATAATGACCTGAAGGACTTTAACAGTTAATATCATCTGTTCATAGAAACATTGTTCAAACTGCAGCGGAAGTCATGTGAATACACGTATGACGACGTGTACCCAAGGTTTCTAACTTAACATACATAAACTTATCAAAAGTAGTCGACTTCTCAACACCCTTCATCAACATGTCAATCATTCAACTGCACATTTAAAACAAACATGCGGTGAGTACAAGAATGTACTCAATGGATTCATGCGAAATACATTTTATTTTATTTAAATTACATTTGCCACATCATAGTAAGACATAAGGGTTTTATTTGAAATGCCTTATGCTTACCAAAATATTCATCGGTTCATAAACATTTGCTTGGCAAGCATTTTACTTGCATGTATGATCCATATCCTTATCCTTTCTTCATATCATTATCATTAACGCCGTAGAAGGAGGCCTCCCTACGTCGCCGTGACCGCCGTGAATTATCCTTCTGACTCACGATCACCATTAGGTGTACACGTTAATCTTAGCGGTATAAGCCTTCCGACATAAGATCCGATATCGATTTCATTCATAAGTTGGGAGCTACCCAACACATTCACATTATTGCGATCGAGGATAGGATACACACATAAACGTAAACATTTTGGCGGTAATTGCTTAAACATTTTATCATCATTTCTTGATATAAGCATCATAAACAAAATCATTTATTCACATTTTATCACTTAAAAGTATAGTAAAGCCCACGGACTATTTGATCGTCTTTATCTCGATTATTCTTCAGCGTCCGGCCGTCGGCGTCGGCGTCCACTTTACGCAAAAGCGATGTTTGAGTGCGCCGTTCACGTTTTCGAGACTTTTAAAGTCTAGCATAAACTTGATATTCCATATCGATCTAAATTGAATTCTTTAACGAATTCAATATGCCGCTCATCCGCGTATTTTAACTAACATTTCTCGTTCTTCAATAAGACGAGATATGTTCTATAATTACCATTTTACCCTTTTAGGTAAGCGGTTTAACGTTTTCACCGCGTTTTCGATCTAATGATTTCAATTATGAAATCTTTTCTTACCAACGAGATTTTCTTACTTAATTAATACGTTTTACGTGTATTAGCGTATTTATCGAACGTATTTCATACGTTGATTTCAAAAGTCAATAATTTTGACTTTTATTAGTAAATTCTTTACTAATTTATATTTTAATCTTTGTTTCATATAAATCAATTTCTAATTGATTTATTTTGCTAAACTCTTATTTTTTTAATATGTTTTGAAGATAACTTCTAAACATATAATACATCATTATTCTTAATATTTAAGGATTTAAAATCCTTAATACCATTAGTATAGCTCTCGGTTATTTAATACAATAATATTCAATTATCTTTCAAATTTTCTTTTAATTTTACATAGTGTACTATATTATCATAGTATCACTAATATGTATTAATTATTAACTATAGAAAATTTTGTGCATTATAATTAAGTTCAAAGTCACGGTTTAACTTCAAATTTGTCCAAATAATTCTTGAAAATTCTAATTATTTAGTATATAGTCTCAACATCAATCCATAACATATTTATAACATATAGTCCATCATATTTAATTTCTACATCAATAAATCAAGGTTCATGGTTTCGTTCTTAGCACACATGCACCAAACATTTTCATAAAATTCTAACAAAATTACACCATGCTTATACATTATAGTATAACAACATTACATCATAGTTTTCATCAAAAAAAATTTAATCATCATCATATTGGACCTTGAAGCTCTCGGCCTTTTTGAACAATTTGAACAATTAATTTCCAAAAATTCTAGTAAAATCATAGAGTACATAATTTAGGTCCTAGATCAACAATATGCCATTGCATGCCTTAAAATAAAAAATTATACATCAACATAGAAATTTTTAAAATTCTCGGTAATTTTCAAAAATATAACATAGGATTTTTAAAAATTCCTAATAAATTGCTATGAACTCTTATAACACCATATATCAATAATTCATGCCCAATTAAATTCTAAGAATTTTCGATCATCACATAAATTTCATAACATCTTCAAATTAATTTTTAAACATGATCTATGCTTCTATTCATCATGCTACACATTATTGATGCATATCTTACCATATGTTAGTAAAATTTTGAGATCAAACACACATGCATAACATTTTGAAATCAAAAACACATACCTAACCATAGATCAAACTTAGCATGCATTAGCAAAATTTTACAATCAACAACATCAAGAACACATGCACAACCAAAATCTTACAAACAAAAACATCAAGAACACATGCATGACCATAGCAAACCTTCGAACCCATTTTTTCAAAACTTAATGAACAATCGAAGCCTTGTTCGATTCTCACCTTTGTAATGGTTTTGATCTATGGAAAAATGTTTATAGGCTAAGCTTTGGTGAAGGAAGAAGAGAATTTTCAAAGCTTTTTCAAAGGGGAAGGCTCTCGACTTTTTCAGAATTTTGGAGAGGAAAATGGCTTTGAAAGAGAAAGAAGGGTGTTGGTGTTTTGTGTTCAAGACTTGAGTGAGTGTGGAATGAGAGAAGGATGAAAATCCTACCCCTTTATGTCTCTCTCACTCTCGGCCTTCTCTAGCTTTTGGAGAGGAAAATGGTTGTATATTTTTCAAGACTTTGTGTGAGTGTGATTGTGAGAGAAAAATAAAATTTCAACTCCTTTATACTCCCTCAACTCTCGGTTCTCACATGCACAAGAAAGAGAATTGGAAGACTTTGTGTAGTTCATGGTTTATGACTCACTAATGAATCATGAGATGAATTTAGTATCTCTTACACTATGTTGGCCATTAAGCAATTCAAGCCATGCATTTTAGGAGCAAGAGCCGGCGGCTCTTAGGTGTTTAAATGAATAAATTTTATTTTTGTATTTAAATGTTGTTATACTAGATACTATATATTAGTTAAGATACATTCTTCCATGTATATTATACCCCCCTTGATTTATACTATGTTAATATGTAACATAGATACAATTTGTATAATTAAGATGTAACTTAACAAAGTGTATACCAAAGTGACGTGCAATATGTTATTTATAACATAAGGTCTCGACTTTTATTAGTCTCAATTGATACATATTTTATTTTCATGTTATTTATAGATATATATATATATCATAACATATGGTTTAGACAATAAATTATATCATAGGAAAAATTATTGGTATCATTTTGTGTGAAAAACCTAATTTTCGAATTAGGGTTTTGAAAATTACAACAATCACTATTGAATCCTTAATGCTCTAGCATTGTTTTAATGTTAAATAATACTTTAATTACATATAATAATCATAGGAATTTAAATACTATAATTCCATGATCATTAATATCATTTTCCTATTCATCTCTAATCGTTAACGTTTGAAACGTCTCAAAACGTTAATTATCGATTCATCTCAAAATGATCGTAGTAATATCGTAATTACCTCGTTAAACTATTCCATTAATATTGGAATTTTCATCCTAAGCTCCGTTGCTTAGAAAATTCTACGAATTAAAATTATCGTAAGTAGGCATTAAATTCTTCGGGATATTACATTCTACCCCCCTTAAAAGAAATTTCGTCCCGAAATTTGCATACCTTAGAAAAATAATCTGGGGTATTGTTCTTTCATAGCATCCTCAAGCTCCCACGTGGCCTCTTCTTGTCCATGATGTGTCCACAGTACTTTAACTAGCGGAATGGACTTGTTTCGTAATTGTTGAACTTTACGGTCTAAAATCGCCGTAGGTTCTTCTTCATAGCTCATATCTGGATTGAGGATCACGTCGTCTTGATGGATCACGTGTTTCGGATCGTGTACATATTTTCTTAATTGTGACACGTGGAAAACATTGTGTACATTCCCCAGACTTGGCGGAAGAGCTAACTTATAGGCTACTGGGCCTATTCTTTCTAGGATCTCATAAGGTCCTATAAAACGGGTTTCAGTTTACCTTTACTCCAAACACGATAATCCTTTTGATGGAGAAACTTTAAAATCGTTTCTCCACATTCAAAATATAACTCGGATCTGCGCGTATCAGCGTAAGACTTTTGTCTATCTTGAGCTTCTTTTATTCTTTGCCTAATTTGTCGGACGATCTCGATCATTTCACTTATTGCTTCAGGCCCTATGATCTTCCTCTCACCCACTTCATCCCAGTAAAGCGGTGATCTACATTTCTTTCCATACAAAGCTTCATATGGGGCCATATTAATCGTCGCTTGGTAACTATTGTTGTAGCAACCTCAATAAGGGTAATACCTCTTCCCACTTTGCACCTCGATCCAACACTCATCGCTCTCGGCATATCTTCTAATGTCTCGAATCGTTCTTTACGATTGCCCATCGATGCGTGGGTGAAATCTTGTCTTGAAATTCAACTGTGCTAATTCCTTTTGCAAGCTAACCCGAATCTCAAGTAAACTTGGAGTCTCTATCGGATGTAATAGATTTTGGTACTCCATGTAGTCGTATAATTTCTTTTACATATAATTGGGCTAACTTATCATTTCTCAACAGAAGTACTGTAAATAAATACTTTTCATTTTGCAGAAAGCAAAATAAATAAAAGGGTTTCCGAATAAAGCCCACCTGGTATGTAGCTTTTCAACACAGTTCCTTTCTAACATCAACAATCACGTCACGTTTCCTCTCTACGTAAGAAATTATTTTAGTACGTCGGTCACGTTTTTCTAAAACGTCCAAGTCTAATAAGATTCAGAAATCTTTCTAACCCTCTCAATACGTCTTATACGTCTTAGCGTATCTAATCAACGGAAACCATATTCCTACTAGACGTACCACGTCACTTTGATCGCGTACTAACGTATTTCATACGTTTAGGCTTTAGTCAACATCTTTGACTTTTATTAACCTATATATATTCGAATTTCTTCATATATATGTAATACCCCGATTATTTAAACGCCTAATTACGATATTAATTTCGTAAATTAGAGTATTATTATGATAATTTGATTATTAAAATATCGAATAATGATTTCGATTATTGTTGGAATAATAAATTCCTATGATTTATTCACAAATGAATGTGAATTTAGAAATACGAATATGTGACGATTTTAACGATTATAAATTCTACGTTGATTTCAGTATCGATATTTTTAATGCTCGTGATATTTTCTAAGTTTTTAAGCTTAGAATTTAATTCCATTATTATTGGAATTATTTAATAAAGTGATTACGACTTTATTTCACCATTTTGAGATGAGTCGATATTTAACGTTTTGAGGCGTTTCAAACGTTAACGTTTAGAGATGACTTGAGAATCAAGTCTAACGATCAAGGAATTATGATATTTAAATTCCTATGATTATTTTATATAATTGAAATATTATTTAGCATTGAATTAATGCTAGAAATTTTGGAATGATATTTTTGATTATTTAAGATTCTCGAAAACCCTAAATCAAGAATTAGGCTTTTCTACCTATGAATTAATTCCGATAAATTTTCCTATGATATAAACTATCATCTAGGATATATATTATGCTATATATCTACTTATAGCATGAAAATCAATATTTGGGCATTTAAAATGTGAAAGTGCCGAAAACATCCTATTGTGATGTAACATAGGATTATTTAATTTTTGATCATCCAATTTGTGATATTTCTTAAGTGTATTATTAATACACACTTACCAAGTAAAATGTGTAGATGAAAAATACACTAGCAATATGTTTATATTATTGCCGAAATTGTTGACCCATTGTGCACAAAAATCAAATTTTGATTTAATACACTTGAGTGTATAATTTTGGGATAATGTGTAGCTAATACACGTGTTATGCAACACACAAAATCTGAAAATTATTTTCTTCCCACTCCACAGTGGTCGACGGCTCAACATGAAACAAAATGAATTTTGTTTCTCTCAAGAAGCTTTAATAAAGCTTACAAGGAATTAATTAGTGTAAGAACATGATGTATTACATTTGGTATTGTGTAGTATAAGACAAAGGAATAAAAGCTCATCCTTTGCACCTTGAATTGACCGATGCATATAGGTGATAAAAGTGAATACATTTTGCTTCATTTATTAATTGTTGTAATGTGTAGTAAATGGTGTGTAAGTGGTGACATACTATGGAGTGAGTCACCAAAGTAAAAGGCTTGCAAATTGTGGGAGTTGACCGAGAGGTATAGGATTTAAATACTAAGTGTTATTATTATTTCTTTTGTTTTGGCAATAAGTGTTGGGTTTAAAAATAAAAACATCATTCTCATTTCCAAAACCCCTAAGTACCGTGAGCAACCAAGAAGGAAAAGTAAGGAGTTCTTCAACTTTTCTTCTCAACAAGACGTTTGATTCTTGATTTTGACAAACCAAAATCAATTAAAAGGTAGATAATTTTCTAACTTCTTTAAATGTGTAAGAAAAATTGGTTTTCAACATGGTTTGGCATGGATCAAGTGTTCGACCACTTTGAGGATTTTTTAGGATTTGCTCAAATGATTTAATATTATGTATTAATGTTGTAGCCACTATGATATTAAGCTTAGATGTTAAGTTTGGTGCAAAGTGTGAGATGCCTAAATTTTTCTTATAAGTACCGAATTGGTTGAGAAATATATATGAGTATGATTTTAATTTTTATTGAATGATTTTGGGTTTGAATATGTGATCTTGGATAATAGTTAAGCATGTATTTGTTAGTTATCAAATTTTAGAAAATTTTTGGATTGATTTCAAAGAAAAAAAAAAAATATCGAGAGCTAAGGTTGATGGGTTTATGATGTGTGATTTTTGTATGTAAATGTTTTTATATACTATTGGTCCTTGATTAGTATTTAGCATGAATTGAATTTACAAGAAATTTTGGAAAATTATATGCAATGTGTATAGATGTACGAAATTGGTTTGAGGACAATTGTTAATGTATAAATCATGTTTAAGAGATATTATGGCATATTAAAGTTGTAGGGCCTTAATTAGAATTTATGGGATTTTATTAGAAATTTTAGAGAATGTATGTTCATAGGTTTGAACATTTTCGAAAATGCCTAAGATTGGTTCATTGTTGTAGAAGTGGTATATGTTAGATATTATGATGTATTATTGTTATATGATAGTGATTATGCCTAGTATGATTTAATTAGAAATTTAGAAAATTGTTTGGGTATATTTGAGAAATGGCCGAAAGCTATAAGCTATAGGAAATTGATGTTCAATTTTTCTATAGTTAATGTTAATACATATTAGTGTTCCTATGATAATAGTACACTATATGAATTTAGAAGAATTTTTGGAAGAAGAATGAAAATTAAGCTTAAGGACCGAAAGCTTTAATGAATATATTAAGGATTTTAAATCCTTAATATCAAGAAGAATAATACATTATATGTCTAGAAATTATTTTAGACATAGTAAGAATTTATGAATTTTATAAACATAGAATACTATGTTTGTGGCGAAACGTTATATTAAATAACGTTAGATTTATAAAATAATGCTTAAAGCATTAAATGATTAATATTAAAAGAAAATATTAATCAAGTTTATCGATTTGCGTGAAAAATCGATAATTAAAGCTTTATGAAAAGAAATCTATTGAAAATCGATTTATATTGAATTTATTCATTAAAATATGTTTTATTGAAGATTTATAATGAAAAGTCAAAATGGTTGACTTTCGAAATTAACTTACGAAATACGTTCGTTAAATATGCTAATACGTGAAAAACGTATTACTTTTATCTGAATCTCTCAATTGTGAGAAAAGATTTCATAATTGAAATCATTTTATTGAATAACGTTATTATACGTTAAATATTTAACCTAAAAGGTTAAAATGAGACTGTAGATCATATTACGTCTCTCTCAAAATACGAGAATTATTTTTATTGAAATACGCGTAGAAACGACGTATTAAGATTTATCAAAACTTCGAATTGTAATTATTTATCAAAGTTGAATGAACTTTGAAAATCTTGAAAAGCGTGCCAACGTGCTAAACGTAAATTTTTGCGTAAATGTGGGACGTGAAGGCTCACACGCAACCAGAGGAGAGCACACGTATCGAAAATCGAAGTTTAAAAGTAAAGGTGGGTTTTACTATACTCAAACTGGTAGAATTTACCAAATGATTTATTTATGATGCTTTATTGCAAGCAAATATTTATGAACTGATTTATTTAATTACCTGCCCAAAATGTTTATGTTTTATGTATGTATCCAATTCATGATTGTTGATGCATAATGTTGGGTAGCTCCCACTTTATGACATGCTTGAATTCGTATTCTTGGAAGTACCCCCAAGGATGATGGAGAATTCGTATCCTGTGCTGAGATGGCCTGGATTTTGTGCACTGATTATTTTGTGACTATGTGCTGAAAGGGTGCTCGGCCGGTCACGGCGTCTGTGAGAGGAGGCCTCCTCTCCAGCGCAGGAAATTGTTGTGGAATGAATTATTGTGGTGAATATGGATCATACATACAAGGAAAATGTCTGCGCAGACGAATCTTTATGGAAAATGAAAGAAATTATTTAGTAAGCACGAGTATTTCAAATTAAAACCTCGTGTGTTACTGTGATGGGGCAGAGTAATTTAAACTTGATAAATTATTTTGGCATGAGCCACTGAGTGCAAATCTTGTACTCAGCCCTGCATGTTTGTTTTTAAATGTGCAGGTTGAGCAGATGATGGATGGAGATGTGTCGGAGCAGTCGGAACCCCTTATGAATACGATATATTAGAAACCTTGAATACACATCGTCATATGTGTATTCACACGTTTTTCCGCTGCAATTGAATTAATTTATCTTATGATGTTGATTAGTTGAATACTTCTGAACATATGAGTCTTGTAAATATATTGGATAAAGTTTCCTTAATTATTATTCCAAGTATTAGCCACGCTAAATTGTACTTAGGATTTAGGGGTACATTACAAAGTGGTATCGAGCCGTTAAGCTCTTTGAATCCAAAACCTCTTTTCGAGTTAAGTCTAGATTGAGTCACTAGACTTCAGAGACCAACCGACAACGCTCGACACTCCATCACATCAAGCTCAATGGAAAAAGGTAAATTATTTTCTCATATTTGAAAAAAAAAATTGAGATTTATGAATTTGATTTGGTGTCGATAGAACATTATCGACAAATGATTTGGTGTTGATAGAACATTATCGACAAATGATTTGGTGTCGATAGAACATTATCGACAAATGATTTATGAATTTGATTTGTTGTCGATAGAACATTATCGAAAAATGAAAGGTTGTAAATAACCATGATTATTGATTGAAATTTTTTTTTTCGCAAGAAATGCGTATGTTTAAAACGAACTATGTTCGTCATATTGAAATTTTATTCTTCAATTGTCCATATTGTTTTGATTAATGACTATTGTCATCCCAAATGAAGTTATGAGAATTGATAATGAAAGTTGTTGGCTCGCCACCAACGTATGATAATGTCATACGAGAATGTATTGACAATTTTTTTAAGGGATAAAATGCTTGAATTCATGTAAATCAATAGAAATTTATTGATATGAATATTTGAAAATTTTATTTCAAATCCCAAAGATGTTTACGATGATGGATATGATATCCCAAAATAACGTTGACTGTTTAAGTCGCATGATCCCAATTGCGAAAGAACATAGGAAGATGAAATATTAGAATTTTATTCCATCCTGAGAATCTCGAATTGATAGACGAGAAGAAAATTCAAGCTCGAATTGGAAAAGACGTCAAGATGATGAATGTCACTATGCGATAAGTGTAATACCCAATTTACGGGCTTAAAATTTTGAAAATAAAGAAGAACGATGCGATAGAAGCGAGTATGAAAATGAGCGTCGATGGCGTCGATTTTGAATAAATCGAAATTTCTCTTGAAAATTTGAGCGAAATAATTTTTAAATATGTTTTTAAGTATATTTAGGATATTATTTGCACTAAAGAAGGAAAAGAAATATTTTCCTTATTTAATAGTGATTTTCGAAAATTAAAAGTACAAGGAATTAATTTGTGATTTATTATGTGATCACTTGATTTTATGTGATGAGTTGTCATGTTTATCTTATATTATATGATAAGATAATTATCTTGAAACACCTAAGCATGAGGTGGATGTGATAAGGTTGGAAAATGACATTAGAGATAAGATAAACTTATTAAGATATTTTATTAAAAGATAAGATAAGATCATAATTAATTAAGAGATAATGTTTATCTCTTAGAAATGTGTAGAAATGTGTAGAGTATCATAGGAAATAATATTTTGAATATTTATATGCATGATTTTCGAAATTAATATATTATTTTATGTGTAATTTTGAAAATCATGATTTTTATGTGATAATTATATTAAATAATTTATTTAAATTATATACTTGATAAATATCATGGTTCTAGATCAATCTTATCTCATGGGAATTATAGAAATTTCGAAATTTATGAAATAAGGTAAGAATAGGATTTTATAAAAATTAAATCCTAGAAAACCCTAGTTTTCGAATAAATTGGGAAATTGCTTAGAAAAATCCCAAAAATTTATTTTATGATATAATATCATTATATTGATATAATAACTCATAAAAATAATATTTTTATGAAAAGAATCATAGTTTGATAATTTATCCTTAGCTTTGAATTATTTGCCGATAACTTTACATTAGTACATGAAATTGATCTTAATTAATTTTCTTATGATAAAAATTATTATCTAAGATCAATATTATGTCACATAGCTATTAATTGGAAGAAAATAAATTATTTAGCATATATTATATATAGGGGGCGAAAATATTGATATTTAAGTGTAAATTGGATACAAATATCATACAATAATTAATGAAGGATGATGATTATGATCTTATCATGTTATGAGTTGTAAAGTAGAGATAGTTAGCAATTAAAACAAGTAACCTATTGTGTTACCTCCTAGTGGCGAAAATTGCCACAAATATATTATAAAATTTGTAATTTAATTATTTTAGGACAAGTGTGATGCAAGTTGTATAAATGATTCAACGAACCTATTAAAAGATAAGATATGATAAGGTTTTGATAAGGTTTTGATAAGGATAAGGATAAGAATTGTAACAAGTGGACCTTAGATATTTTCATATAATAATAAAAAATAAGTAGCCTAAGTCTATAAATACCCATGAGAGCCTTCATTTCTTCATCACCACCAAAAGTTTGAAAATAGTGAGAGAGGAAGAGAGTGTTCACCTTGTGCAAGAGTCCAAACTTAGATCGACTAGACGACACCGATCAAATCCATACCGATTAAAGGTTAGATTTCTTACGAGCCTTGTATATACGATAGAATTTATGTTATAAGCTTAGTTTGTTCATGTGATTCTCGGAAATTATGTAACATATGCTAAAATGTTTAGATATTGCATTTATATGATGTTATTGAGCATGTAGTATGATTATATCATAAAATTAAGCATCTTATTAAATTTAAAATATAGACCGAAAATTTGAAAGTGTGATACATTGATGATTTTGATTTTAATTGTTGATTTAAGCATGAAAACATAATCTAGGGTATTAAGTAAGCTTATATGAATTTATATAAATTTTGGAGAACTTTAGTACCTAAGTTCAAGAATTTCAAAATTATAATATATGATATGATTTTGAGATATGAACCATATTTAAGTGTTATCATATCATATTAATGATGTAGATTCATAATATATGGTTGTGTGAATTTATTGAAATTTATAAAAATTAATTGGACCTAAGTCAAAGTTTGAAATATGACTTAGGTAAATTAAATTCAATAGTTCATAATAAATAACAATTATGTTATAATAAGGATAGTTAAGGGTGATTAAGTGTTATGTGAATTTATGGAATTTTTGAAAATGCTTACTTGGTTAAATATGATAACCAAAAACTATACCCTATGTATATTAATGTTATAAATTTATTTTATCAAGTATAATAGCATAATATGATCTAAAATAATGTTTTAGACATAGTATGATTTTATGAAAATTTTTAGAACAAGAATTGCACATAAAATGATAGAATTTCATAAGAAATTGAAAAGTCAAATGTTGACTTTTGTTGACCAAAGTCAAAATTGTTGACTTTTGTTGACTTGGTCAAAATAGTTTACCAAAAACGTTGACCAAGGTCAAAGGCACGTAATTCGATGTCGTGATCTATGTGACGTGAAGACGTTTAGCAACAATGTAACTTACGTTACGTAAGTACATTAAACGCACACTATATACTAAAAAGGTAGAATATCTCTTATAAATTGAGAAAATTCATAATCGACATTAATTGATTAGGAACGTCAAAATAAGTCCGGCGTTAGCCTTATTTGACGCGTAGAACGTTATAAACTATGTTCGTCTCTATCGAACGATTTGAACAAAGGAATGAATGGAAGGATAGTACGTACGTTGGTTCGGATCGAAGAATCTTACGCAGCATGATGATATGCTAAAATTTCGTTTCTGACATTGATAAGGTTTGACTCGGAGAGGAGAAAACGAAGTAAAACCCTAAGTGACCTAAGAACTTTAAGTTCTCGAGGTGGGCTTTCTTACCAAAACCTTTTATGAGATTTTTGAAAAATGTTTACTATTATTACTGTACTGTTTTATTAAAAACTTTTGAGATACGATATTGTCTGCCAAAAAATGTTTTATGTTTTGTATATGTCCATTCGGGTTGCACAGGCAACATGAAAAGTATTAAATTGAATCCTAAGTTTGGAGGTGAAGGGAATCCTAGCTTAGGGTTGTGTACACTTCAGCTTCTGAACCGAGTTACGGTCAGTTGTTTCAGCCTCTGAACCGTTCGCGGTCAGTCGTGCGTATGGGTGAAGGGAGGCCTCCCTCCCGGCGCGTTTATCCATATGCCGACTTGGAATATACGTTGTAGTGATGTGAAAATGCTTGCGCAAGCGATGTTTTGAGAAAATGAAAATGTATTTAGTAAGCACAAGGCCTTTTTCAAACAAAACCCTTGTGTCTTACTGTGGCGAGGGCAGTACAATATTTCGTAAAATAAAATGTTTTCGGCATGTGTCCACTGGGTGCATTATTTGTACTCAGCCCTGCATGTTTGTTTTTAAATGTGCGAGTTGGCGGTGATGGAATGGCGGGAGTTGAGCGGAATCTTTTGAAGTATGAAGTATTTTTGGTTCGCCTTGAGAATGCATCTTCATATGCATATCTCACACGTTATTCGCCGCCAAGCTCTTGAGACTCATTACGCTTTGTTACTATGTTAAGTTTTGTAAAAGTCTTTGCTTTGTTGAAACCTTGAAACCATCATATATCTATAAGCCATCTTTGATTCATCATGATTCTCGTTTCGCTTGGAACATCTATATTTATTCGTAGATGAATGAGTTGAAAACCTTATTCTTGTCATATTCACTTAACCCAACCCGAGTCGCGGTCCGGTAAGGTGGTAGCCGAACCGGCCGTGACAGATGGTATCGAGCGAGCTCGTTTGCTTTGAACCAAAATATTCTTTCTATCCAAAGTCAGCTTGAATCACTAGACTTTTTATGAAGCGATCATCACCGCTCAACGCCCTGCTCATCACGCTCAACCAGAAGGAAAAGTGGTTTCGATAAAAGGTATGAGTTTAAAAGTATTGAGAAGTTATGTTTTGAGAAAGTATGAGTGAAAATGTTTTTAAAGTAGAACATGCCGTTGAAAAGAAAGTGAGTAGCTTTGAATTGTGATAATTCATTGATGATGAGACAAACGAGTGGTTTGTCGAAGAAGTTTGAGTTCATACCCGGTTGGTATGTGATTTTGTTGTGATGAAATTGGAAGGGATGAAAGTTTATACCCAGGGGGTATATGAGTATTGATGATGGGCATATATAGAGTTATATGTCAGTAAAGTATGTTTATGAAATGAAGTTGAAATTGTGAAATTGTTTTGATTTTCAAAAGAACGTAGATGAGCTCTAAGTTTCACGAAGAACTTAGATTGAACGAGATCATAAGAAATTCCTTCTATAACGTAGTGCTTGATGAAACCACGAGAACTTGAGAACTTAGAACGTTTGAAGTTCGACTTGACGAACGTGAGTTGGAATGCCACGTGGAGGAATGGAAGCTTTGATAAACGAATGTCACTTGTGACATGGGCATAGTATCTTCATTTGAAATTCTACGCGATAGAATTTTAAATCAACTATTGCTTACACGAATTAATCTAGAAAGATATACTAATTGGGATATAGAATGTTAAGTAAGGAATAAGATAAGTGTCTATGAGATGATTTATGTACTAAGTATTGTTTATAAGAAGCGATTGTCTTATGGGAATGATGCAAGTACGAAATGAAAGTTTAAAGTGGAAAGTAGTTGAAAAATTGTCTTAGGTTGTGAGAAGGAAGGGATATGAGAAAGAATTGGAAGGATATGAGAAAGAGATTGACAATGATATGTCAAGTGAAATGTTTGAAATTCATAGAATTGATAAGATGTACCGGTGTGAACCGCTTATGATATTACCGTTTGAATTACAAGTTATTAGTAAACGATGAGTAGGTTATCCCAAAAGAATGTAGATTGTTTAAAATGCATGATCCCTTTGCGAATGAACATAGAAAAATGAACCATGAGAATTTTTATAAGAACTTAAAAGAGATGTGATCGAATTGTTAGTGGAACTCGAGAATAAAATCTATAATAAAGGAATTCTAGTACGATAGAATAAGAAATGTTTAAATCAAGAAACCGTAGTTAGTAAAGTGGATTTAGGTTATGAGATGTATCATCTTTGAGAAACCTTACGATTTATGATGACCCAATTACAAAGTATACGATGTTTCAAATTTTATTCATTACCCAAGTTTTGTCATTGAGTTTAACTCTATGACCTAGTTTCAAATGAGATATCCTCGATTTTCTCACTTTTTCGAAAGAAGTTTACAACCGAAAGTTTATAAAGTATCCTTTTGAAACCAAGCATTCATGTGACCGAGAAGTATTTGTGACGGTCCGATCACCCATATGACCAAAGAGCTCTCGATGAGTCGTCATTCGGTCTTCGAACCCTATATCCCAATTATTCGTTTCAAAGTAATTCAAATTTTAAAAGTCATCATCTTGAAATAGCGAACCCGTATCCACTTATAAGTTGTCACGATCGCTCCTCCAATCCTTGAAGCTAAGAAGTATGAAATAGGTTGACTTATCTTGGCACCTAAGTTCTCAAAACCAAGAGAGTGATATGTTTCTTCGCTAAAGATAGATACATCAAGTCATGATAAAGAAAAGTTCTCGGTAAGATAAATAAGCACGAGAGGAAAGAATACAATTTTCTTCATCAAAGATGTAAGATATAACGTTAGCATATGTTCGCTAAACTTAGATTTAGGACTCGTATACTATAAGAATCGACAAACCGAATAAATACGACTAGAAAACATAAGGATATTAGATATATGGATCGGAGATTTGGAAATGAGTCGATCGGATGAAAGTTAAGGTAATCGACGATTAAATGGGTGCGAGGTACCAAACGTCGGAATGGAGAATGCAATATGGAAGAGGATCGAGAACGTTGTGAGATTACGAAATTTCGAGGACTAAATTTCTTTAAGGGGTAGAATGTAATACCGAATTTCCGGGCTTAAAATTTCAAAATAAAGAAGGAGACGATAGAAACGAGTATGAAAATGAACGTCGAGAATCGCCGATTTTGAATAAATCGAAATTTCTCTTGAAAATTTGAACGAAATAATTTTTAAATATGTTTTAAGTATATTTAGGATATTATTTGCACTAAAGAAGGAAAAGAAATATTTTCCTTATTTAATAGTGATTTTCGAAAATTAAAAGTACAAGGAATTAATTTGTGATTTATTATGTGATCACTTGATTTTATGTGATGAGTTGTCATGTTTATCTTATATTATATGATAAGATAATTATCTTGAAACACCTAAGCATGAGGTGGATGTGATAAGGTTGGAAAATGACATTAGAGATAAGATAAGCTTATTAAGATATTTTATTAAAAGATAAGATAAGATCATAATTAATTAAGAGATAATGTTTATCTCTTAGAAATGTGTAGAAATGTGTAGAGTATCATAGGAAATAATATTTTGAATATTTATATGCATGATTTTCGAAATTAATATATTATTTTATGTGTAATTTTCGAAAATCATGATTTTTATGTGATAATTATATTAAATAATTTATTTAAATTATATACTTGATAAATATCATGGTTCTAGATCAATCTTATCTCATGGGAATTATAGAAATTTCGAAATTTATGAAATAAGGTAAGAATAGGATTTTATAAAAATTAAATCCTAGAAAACCCTAGTTTTCGAATAAATTGGGAAATTGCTTAGAAAAATCCCAAAAATTTATTTTATGATATAATATCATTATATTGATATAATAACTCATAAAAATAATATTTTATGAAAAGAATCATAGTTTGATAATTTATCCTTAGCTTTGAATTATTTGTCGATAACTTTACATTAGTACATGAAATTGATCTTAATTAATTTTCTTATGATAAAAATTATTATCTAAGATCAATATTATGTCACATAGCTATTAATTGGAAGAAAATAAATTATTTAGCATATATTATATATAGGGGGCGAAAATATTGATATTTAAGTGTAAATCGATACAAATATCATACAATAATTAATGAAGGATGATGATTATGATCTTATCATGTTATGAGTTGTAAAGTAGAGATAGTTAGCAATTAAAACAAGTAACCTATTGTGTTACCTCCCTAGTGGCCGAAAATTGCCACAAATATATTATAAAATTTGTAATTTAATTATTTTAGGACAAGTGTGATGCAAGTTGTATAAATGATTCAATGAACCTATTAAAAGATAAGATATGATAAGGTTTTTGATAAGGTTTTTGATAAGGATAAGGATAAGAATTGTAACAAGTGGACCTTAGATATTTTCATATAATAATAAAAAAATAAGTAGCCTAAGTCTATAAATACCCCATGAGAGCCTTCATTTCTTCATCACCACCAAAAGTTTCGAAAATAGTGAGGAGAGGAAGAGAGAGTGTTCACCTTGTGCAAGAGTCCAAACTTAGATCGACTAGACGACACCGATCAAATCCATACCGATTAAAAGGTTAGATTTCTTACGAGCCTTGTATATACGATAGAATTTATGTTATAAGCTTAGTTTGTTCATGTGATTCTCGGAAATTATGTAACATATGCTAAAATGTTTAGATATTGCATTTATATGATGTTATTGAGCATGTAGTATGATTATATCATAAAATTAAGCATGCTATTAAATTTAAAATATAGACCTAAAATTTGAAAGTGTGATACATTGATGATTTTGATTTTTAATTGTCGATTTAAGCATGAAAACATAATCTAGGGTATTAAGTAAGTTTATATGAATTTATATAGAATTTTGGAGAACTTTAGTACCTAAGTTCAAGAATTTCAAAAATTATAATATATGATATGATTTTGAGATATGAACCATATTTAAGTGTTATCATATCATATTAATGATGTAGATTCATAATATATGGTTGTGTGAATTTATCAAATTTATAAAATTAATTGGACCTAAGTCAAAGTTTCAAATATGACTTAGGTAAATTAAATTCAATAGTTCATAATAAATAACAATTATGTTATAATAAGGATAGTTAAGGGTGATTAAGTGTTATGTGAATTTATGGGAATTTTTGAAAAATGCTTAGTTGGTTAAATATGATAACCGAAAACTATACCCTATGTATATTAATGTTATAAATTTATTTTATCAAGTATAATAGCATAATATGATCTAAAATAATGTTTTAGACATAGTATGATTTTATGAGAATTTTTTAGAACAAGAATTGCACATAAAATGATAGAATTTCATAAGAAATTGAAAAAGTCAAAATGTTGACTTTTTGTTGACCAAAGTCAAAATTGTTGACTTTTTGTTGACTTGGTCAAAATAGTTTACCAAAAACGTTGACCAAGGTCAAAGGGCACGTAATTCGATAATACGTGATCTATGCGACGAAGACGCTTAGCAACAATGTAACTTACGTTACGTAAGTACATTAAAACGCACACTATATACTAAAAGGTAGAATATCTCTTATAAATCGAGAAAATTCATAATCGACATTAATTGATTAGGAACGTCAAAATAAGTCCGCGTTAGCCTTTATTCGACGCCAGAGAACGTTATAAACTATGTTCGCCTCATCGAACGATTTGAACAAAGGAATGAATGGAAGGATAGTACGACGCTGGTTCGGATCAAGAATCTTACGCAGATGATGATATGCTAAAATTTCGCTTCGACATTGATAAGGTTTGACTTGAGGAGAGGAGAAAACTCAAGTAAAACCCTAAGTGACCTAAGAACTTTAAGTTCTCGAGGCGGGCTTTCTTACCAAAACCTTTATGAGATTTTTGAAAATGTTTACTATTATTACCGCATCGCTTTATTAAAAACTTTGAGATACGATATTGTCGCCAAAAAATGTTTTATGTTTTGTATATGTTCATTCGGGTCGCACAGGCAACATGAAAAGTATTACAATTCAATCCTAAGTCTGGAGCGAAGGGAATCTAGCTAGGGTTGTGTACACTTCACCGAACCGAGTTACGGTCATTGTTTCACCTCTGAACTGTTCGCGTCACTCGTGCGTATGGGTGAAGGAGGCCTCCTCCCGCGCTTATCCATATGCCGACTTGGAATATACGTTGTAGTGATGTGAAAATGCTTGCGCAAGCGATGTTTTGAGAAAATGAAAATGTATTTAGTAAGCACAAGGCCTTTTTCAAACAAAACCCTTGTGTCTTACTGTGGCGAGGGCAGTACAATATTTCGTAAAATAAAATGTTTTCGGCATGTGTCCACTGGGTGCATTATTTGTACTCAGCCCTGCATGTTTGTTTTTAAATGTGCAGGTTGAGCAGGTGATGGAACAGAGCGGGAGTTGAGCGGAATCTTTTGAAGTATGAAGTATTTTTGGTTCGCCTTGAGAATGCATCTTCATATGCATATCTCACACGTTATTCCGCTGCCAAGCTCTTGAGACTCTGTTACGTTTTGTTACTATGTTAAGTTTTGTAAAAGCTGCTGTTTTGTTGAAACCTTGAAACCATCATATATCTATAAGCCATCTTTGATTCATCATGATTCTCGTTTCTGTTTGGAACATCTATATTTATTCGTAGATGAATGAGTTGAAAACCTTATTCTTGTCATATTCACTTAACCCGAACCCGAGTCGCGGTCCGGTAAGGTGGTAGCCGAACCGGGCTGTGACAATAAGTGACACGAGAATGATCTTTTTATTTGGAAGTTCACGCACGACGGAACTCCAAATCAACTATGACTCTTCGATGGAAACGGTAGAAATGTGATCAAGAATTCGTGAGAGTCAATTAAAGATCGAACTCGCAATCATGCTCGATCGACCTCGGCTTTGGCACCAAAGATGTATAATTTTGACTTCGCCGGCCGCCTCAGTCCGACCTCGGAAGTCTAGTCCAACCTCAGCGATCGACCTCTGTTGTCCACCTCGGCTCGAGCTTGGCGGTGCGACCTCGGCGAGCCCGTGGGCACGAGCTCGGCTTCGACCGGCAACGGCAGTGTGACATTCACCGCCAATTTATATTGACCTCGGTCGATCACCTCCACCTCGGAAAACAACTTCGGCATCATGTACGACCTCGGCATGTACAACCTCGGCATGTACGACCGCTCACGGCTCGCTTCGGCCGACGTCGGTACCTTCGACTTCGTGTCGACATCTACGGCCGGCGGCCGGCATGTACGACATCGATTTCGACTTCGGCATCATGTACGACCTCGGTATCGGTATGCACGACCGACCTTGACAATTAAAATTATAACTCGACATTGTCTTCGACCTCGACCTCGACTTCGACTTGGCATCATTGGACTCGACTTGGCGCCGACCTTGTCGATACCTTCAACTCGGCTTCGAGTCGGCTTTAATGACTTCGCCATTATGTCAATAACCTCGGCAATGACCTCGGCATTGGCAAATGACTTCGCAACAACTTCGACATCGGTATTACTTACGATCTCGGTATCCCGAGCTCGGCATCGACAAAACTGTTTGCGCAATGTTTTTGTTTTAGCCTGTTCTCCTTCGTCGAGTCCGATTTACAAAAGTTTTCGCCTACGTACTCCTATCACAGAGTACTATACTTCTTATGAAGAACCAAAGCCTTGATTCCTTCACCAGAATTGACGAGAGTCAGTTGAAGTTAGTTTATAGTTATATAGAATGAGAACTTTACAGTGCGAGTAGAATTTTAGAATGATACTAGAAAGTAGTATTCCCAGTAGTACAAGAGGCGCTATGACATATAGAGGAACCTTTGATGATGACCTATAATGTGTATATAAAGTTTTAAATTCTATTCATTACCCAATTTACTCATTGAGTTTAACTCTATGACCTAGTTCAAATTGAGAAATCACATGAGTTTCTCACTTTTTCTCAAGAAAATTTTCAACCCAAGAATTTACAAATGTTCCTTTGAAACCAAATCCTTGTGTGATCGAGAAAATATTTGTGACGGCCGCCAACCCATATGACCAAAGAAATCTCAATAATCGCATTCGGTCTTCGGACCCTAGATCCTAAATTATTCATTCAAAGAATATATGGATTCAATTGAATGTTATTTTGTTTACTTAACTCATATCTTTTGAAAGTCGATATGATGAATTTTCTTCAATCCCGGAGACCAATAGGTAAGATTCAGGTTGACTTATCTTGTCACCTATGTTTTGAATTAGTAAAGTGATAAACATCAGATATGATGTAGGTTGACTTATTTTGATAACCTAAAGGTTGCAGATCGAGAGGTGACGTACATCAAGGAAATATGATGTAAATAGGATCTCGATGAAACGAGATATTTTCCCTATGATGCACATAGATGCAATGACCCTGATGGGCTTATCAGATATTGATAACAGTGAAGTTACATCTTCATGTGACTGTTATGATAATGAAATGTTATGAATGAGATACTCTTTAGCATGGAATGCAAGAGTACAAGTAAAGAAAAGTATGTGATATTCATGGGATATAATTTCCCCTTATTATGACATAACGAGAGAAATTACAACTTATCTTTAAGATAGTTGTTTGTCCCTAATACCTCCTTAGTAGGTTGGGCATGTCTAAAGAATGGAGATGCACAATGTTCTTTTCAAAGAATATATATGTAAAGAAATGATAGCATCTCAGATAATGAATCTCTCGTTTTATACCTCAATCAATGAGATTATGCTTGAGCATAATCAATTCCAAGTAATTGAGACTTGGTTAAACCAATGATAATGAGATTGAGAAATCATAATCATTGAGATGTGTGAACAGCTAGGATAGCCCTAGCACGTAAATCAAGTATGGAGAAGATATTCCAAATGAAGACATGGTTATGAGATGCTTGGAGTCTAAGTTATGGTGTATAAATGTACTACCTTACCAAACTATATGATAATAATGACGGTTCTAGTCCTGAGAGTAAGAACCGAAGTATAATGAAAGTAATATTACTTTCAAACCATGCTCAAGAAAAGGGACAAAAGTCAAAAATAGTCAAGAAATTATGAGCTATACAATTATGAGATAGCCACAATACGAGATAAGTTTCAATGATATTATGACTTCGATAAGTAAAGTAATTCCTTTAAAGTAAAGAAGAGTAAGAAATGATTCATTATTTGAAATGGATCTTAGTACTCTAAATTGTTTTGACACAAAACGCTTGTTTTGAGTGTCTTAGAAATTAACAAGCACGATAGCTTCTTTAGACTTTTGCAAAGGAAATGTTTTCAAGAAAACGAATGAAAAGATTCACCTGGAAGGATCTTAAGATAAATCTAATTGGAAAGCTACCCTTCATACTTTTGTGACGATCAATAAAGTGGAATATTGAGTATACCTGACATAGAAATGAAGCAATCATTAAATGTCGAGAATATGGCAAAGATATTTGACTTCAAGGCAAAAGTATAATATGTCCCCAGTGGACAAAGGATTTTATCCTATGCAGAATTGCATAATGAATCAATAAAGATTAAGAAGAAATGACGTATATCCAAAAAGGGATATTACAAACAATGGCACTAAATGCCAGTACAAGAACTTTCTCTGGAAAAGAGTTTAAAGTAAGGATATATGAGAGATATATTCCTAAGATTGATAGAGTGAAAAGGAAAATTGAATCATTCATACTGGATCAGAAATGAATGATAGTGTCAGGTACATCATGATCTCTACGATGAGATTAAATTATCGAGATATTAATATCAAGGATAGGTCGATATAAACCTAACCACGTAATGCTATTGATAAAAACATAATAGTAATCGACACCGAGAAGGATATGATTAACGAGGTAATGTAGGCCATAACAAGAGAACATAATGTCCCAAGGAAAGGACAATGATGTATGAAATAGATGTTTAATTGAATGACGAGAACACCGTAGACCGAGCATATACTTCGCACCTAAAACAGATTTAACAAATCGTGAAGGCCTAATAGATATGAGAAAAATTTCTCATAATACTTATAATTTTTACATTCAATATAGGTGTTTCGTTTTCTAACATCGCACAAGTATGCGTGAAACGATAGAACCCAATTCGTGGTAAACGAATTGAGAAATGAAAATCTCTTCGCCTATAAGAGAATTATGGCCATCGCAGTGTTGCTCGAGTATAGAATTGGACCTAGGATCGCCAAGGTTCTAACAAATGAGTTAGATCATAATATCTATGTGGAACGTAGATATAATTCGAGAAATAAAAGTTTCAAAAATGGATGTCACTCATGTGATTAAAAGCACGGACATAGTTTCTCCATTTGAAATTCTATGCAACGGGATTTTGAACCCTCAATTGCTTTAATTTAAGGTTGGCTCATCTAGAACTATCTGTTTACAGATGGTAAGAAAAGGAAGTCTGACGAGTAGAAAGTCAATCCCAAGACCTACAAGTATAAAACTCACACGTATATCGACTCTCTTATTATAAACCGGGCATGGCTTGGGACAGTTTTTGGAAGAATTTCTACATCTTGGATAAATGTCAGAACTATGGAGAGATGGATGAGGATGACATCCAATAATTTATCCATCGTTTGCCAATGAATGGCGGGATCTTGCAAAAGAAGTATCAAGATAAAATCTTCTCAAGTAAAAAAAAAAAAAATTCCAAGACTTGGGCGACTTATCGTGATTTGTCAATGTGCTCAAGTATATATAATGCGTAGGAACGGCACCTCGGGTACTTGTCCCGGTCCCCCAAGCTGCTACAACAGGCATAAAGGAATGGTTGTACCGATGTTCCAAATGCCGCCCACGCCCCGTGCCGCCTATTATACCGTAAAGAGACGAGAATGGCAAAGGGACGTGATCTTATCGCCTCGAAAAATTAGGGAATTTCCGCTATTAACTCAACCTTACTTTCGATAAAAGTAACACACACTTCTGGAATCAAAGAAGTAACAGGGAGCAATGTGACCCCCGGCTTTTGAAAGAGAAGATCGCTTGGATATATGAGGTAAAACGCATTGGAAATAGGCAAGTTTCTAAGCGAAAGGTACGATTCCGACGAAGGCCACTCGAGACATAAAGTCCTATGATAATGTGAGACTCATTTGTAAATGGTGGCTTATGTGTAAATGGTATCGATGTACGAAAGCAAAATTGTTCAATAAGATATGGTTACTATGAGATTATAGTCATGCCAATCGGACAGCTAGTACACCACCCTATTCATGAACCTCAAAATCGAGTGTTCCATATGTACTTAGACAATTTTGTCTAAATCTTTATGAACGATGTTCTTATCCATATGAAGCACGAGAAGAACCTAAAGAACATCAAGGACCGATTGCGGACTTTTAGAATCGAGCAAAATTTTGCCAAGTTTAATATATGAATTTCGACAAGAAAGAATATTCCTTAGACACATGATGTCTTCCAAGGAATCAAATTTACATGGACAAATGAATATAAGGCCACTTATTAAAGTGAGAAGATGATAGTCAACGCATCACACGACTTAGACCTCATAAATAGAATTACCCAACTTATGACTTGAAATAGCAGCAATGGTATAAGTACCAAGGTTTTGGAGACATTTCCTATATGGAATAAGTTGTGAGATCTCCACAAGCCATAAAAGTTTGAATTATTTCTTCGAGCAAGAGACTTAAAAATGAGATAGAAAAGAGGACTCGAATCAGTAAAAGATTCCAGTTGTGATATAAATTATCACCTATGAAGGGCTGAAGGGTTTTTAAAGAGGCGTCTGACAATGTCATATTGTCTAAGGAAATGTTATATATATATTTCAAGCAATAAAAAGCTTAGAAATGAAATCATGAATGAAGCTCATGATATTCCTCATACCGCCCACCCAAGCAGCATTAAAGTATAGTATGTTTTAGATAGTAAAAAATGAAATGAGCTATAACCTCATTGACGAGCATTGTCTCGGTTATAAGAGATGAAGGCATTGTATCAATGACCTTATAAAGAGGTTATAATCTCTAATGAGATACAAATGAAAATGAAATGACATAACCATAGAATTTTATGTCAGGTTTTGCCAAAGTCATAAAGAAGTAAAACTACTATATGGGTAGTAGTGGTTTGACTCACCAAATATGCTCATCTCTACCTATTCAGATGACTTAGAGATCTGATAATTTATCTCAGTCGGGTACATAAGGAAGATCGTATCTTTGCAAGGGGTCCCAATACCTATCACTTTAGATAGAGATTCCAAGTTTACCCCTAGATTTTGAGCTAGCTCACCAAAAAGGGAGTTATGCACGATATTGAACCTTATCGTAGATGTCCCCTCACGTACAGATGGGCGATAAAAAGGACGATATGAATATTTAGAGATACGATGAGAACATTAATGTTAAATCAAGGTACAAGTGGGAACATGTTTTACCACTTATTAAGTTTACGTACGATCATAACTATCAAGCAACGATTGACATAGCCACACGTGGCATTATATGGAAAGAAATATCGACCACCACTTTATTGTAATAAAGTAGGTGAGAGAAAGTATAAGGTCTTGACATCGTAAGTGAAATGATAAAGATATTTGCCAAATAAGGCAAAGACTGAGAGAAGCTCAGTACAGACCAAAGTCTTACGCTAGTACGCGTAGATCAGAACCGCATTTTGAATGCGAAAATGAAGTTCCTTGAGATTTCTCCATAAAGGGAAATTATAAAGTTAAAGTGCAAGGAATGTCGAGATCACGTTTCTAGGACCTTACGAGGATCCTAAAAATAAAAGGCCCAGTAGCCTATAGATTGGTACTTCCACCAAAATTTGGGGAATGTACATAATGATTTTCCACATGTCACAGCTAAAGAAATGTGAATATGACCCAAATCACGTAATTCATCATAATGACATGATCTTTAACTCAAATACGAGTTGTGATGAACATCTACGACAATTTGATCGTATGATTAAATGATTAAGAATTTAATTGGGTCTTTGATGAAAGTCTAATGGAGAAACCATGGACAAAAGAAAATCACGTGGAAACTTAAGATGTTATGGTGCTAAGATGCCCCATACTTTTGATGTATGTAAATTTCGGGACTAAATTTCTTTAAGGAAATGGAATGTAATACCCGATTATTTAAACGCTAATTACGATATTAATTTCGTAAATTAGAGTATTATTATGATAATTTGATTATTAAAATATCGAATAATGATTTCGATTATTGTTGGAATAATAAATTCCTATGATTTATTCACAAATGAATGTGAATTTAGAAATACGAATATGTGACGTATTTTAACAAGATAAATTCTACGTTGATTTCAGATCGATATTTTTAATGCTCGTGATATTTTCTAAGTTTTTAAGCTTAGAATTTAATTCCATTATTATTGGAATTATTTAATAAAGTGATTACTGACTTTATTTCACCATTTTGAGATGAGTCGATATTTAACGTTTTGAGACGTTTCAAACGTTAACGTTTAGAGATGACTTGAGAATCAAGTCAACGATCAAGGAATTATGATATTTAAATTCCTATGATTATTTTATATAATTGAATATTATTTAGCATTGAATTAATGCTAGAAATTTTGGAATGATATTTTTGATTATTTAAGATTCTCGAAACCCTAAATCAAGAATTAGGCTTTTCTTGTCACGACCCATTCGGACCAACCCGGATCGAGGGCGACTAGCACTAGGAGTAGTACTTTAGGGTTGCATGGATAGAACAGAGATGCATAAAATAAACTAACATGCTCGAATGTAATATGAGATGATGTTATATTGTTTTGAAAAGGTTTAGGCCATCGGACCCCAAAACTTGCCCGATCCGATGGACCTCAATAGTTTGTAATATAAAGCATAAATAAAGGAGTTCGAGTGTAGCAATGAAAGTGTGTGAATACATATATGACGATATGCATTCAAGGTATAAACCACAAATCCAAGTAACTCGGTCGAGGACACCGGACTCTCAACACATTCCCCATCATCACCATCGAGCTCAACCGCACATTTAAAACAACATGCAGGCTAAGTACAAGAAATTGCACTTAGTGGGCTCATGCCGAAAACATTTGATTGATTTGGATTACGCCAATATTTGGGTAAGTCACAGGGTTTTAGTTAAAATGCCTCAGGCTTACCAAATCATTTTCGCTTTGTAAACATAGCTCGCCGAGCATTTTCTTGGTGTGTATGGTCCGTATCTCATAGTCACAATACATAATAATAATAAATAATAAACGCCGAGAGAGGCCTCCCATCTACGACGCCGTGACCGCCGTAATCCCGTCAAAGACACAATCGCTCTGCAAGCATATGTTAACACAACGTAGTTCCAACCTTCACGCCAATCCTAGCTGGCATTTGTCATCCGACACAGACCCGACTTTAAAAGGTTGGGTGCTACCACAACAATTGATATAATAGTTCCAACTATCTCCACAGCCCTACCCGGCATAACAGATAGATCCATACACAAAACGAAATATTTTGGCGGTGTAATGCAAGAAACATTTGATAAACAACAGTAGTATAAGTCTCAGTAATAAATTCATTTGGTATGACAAGAAAGTCATATTTTGAAGATAAGAAGCCCATTTTGAGATAAGAAAGGAAGCCCACCGACTATGGTTCGTTGTAAAGTCCCAGTTCGCTTTGTTCGTCAAAATCCCGTCACGCTTTCATTTGCGTTCACACCTTTACTAAAAAGCGAGGTTTTAGTACGTCGCTCAAGTCTTTCGAGACTTTCGAAAACTAAGATAAACTTCGATATTTCATATCGATGTAGACCGAATTCCTTAGTGAATTCAATACGCTTCTAACACGTATACGATCGACTTTTCTCGCTCGAGATACGCCAACGATATAGCACGCGTTTTCGATATATGGATTTCATTTGTGAAATCTTTTCTTACTAATGAGGTATCATACTCAATTAGTATATCTTACGCTGCGTCGACGATTTATAAACGATAATCGTGCGTTTGACTTGAAAAGTCAACGAAGTCAACATTGATCAATAAAGTCAACGATTTTGACCTTTGAAAAGTAATTTCTTACAAATTTTGTTTTATAAATCGAATTTGATCGATTTGAAAACGTAAAGTCCTATTGCTCGATTTATCTTGTAAATCAAGGACTTATAATTATTTTCGCATTTTAATACCCTTTTATAAATAAAATCGATTTTGGTATTTAAAACGTTATAAAATGAACGTTCGTCTCAAACATAGCAATCTATGTTTATAAAATTTTGTAAAATTTAAAAACTGTCCAGAATATTAATTTAGTAAATTATCATAAATAAACTGTTTTAAAAAGGATTTTAAAATCCTTATTAATTATCGATAATTCGATAATTAACTTAAAAATATCAAATGACTTTTGAAAATTTTTCTAAATTCATATAGTGTATTATTATACACTATGGTCCAGAATATGAATTTATGAAATTCATATAATACTGTTTGCTATTTATTTATATATATATACATATATATATTTTCTAATTCAAATAATAGGAATAATCATCCAAAATTCCCAAAATTGATATATACTTATTATAACATCCCAACATCAGTATATAATATTTATATAACCCATAGTTCATCATATCTATTTATTTCACAATATGCAACAATATTCACTAGTAATAATAAGATAATTACTAAATAAATAGCAAACAATTTCTAAAAATTCCAAATAAATTCCAACATCAATAAACATTATATTATAACATTGTAACATCATAACATTAACTAAAACATTTGAATCATCACCATATGGAGCTCAAGAGCTCTCGGTTTTTTTTTGATTCTTTATGTTATTTGATTTTCAAAATTCCAATAATTATATACTATGTCTATACACTATAGTATATTAATATAACATCATAATATTTATCAAAACTAATTAAATCATCACCTTCAAGAGCAACAAGCTCACGGTTTGTTTGATTTAAAATAGTATTTGATTTCCAAAATTCTAATTAATTTACACAATGCATAAATAATATACTAAAGCATTAAAACACCATTACATGTTCAAAATAAAATCATACATCAACATATATTTTCCTAATGCTCACGGTATTAATTAGAATTTAAGCATATGGTTTTCAAAATTTAATTAAAACATATAACATATAAACAATACATTAAAGCATTAATATGTCATTACAAGTTTAAAATAAAATTTATACACTAAGGTATGTACATATAAGCTCTCAAGATTCATAAATAATTAAGCTAGGGTTTTTCCAAAATTTTAATTAACATACCATAGTCTTAAATCATATCATAGATCAATAATACATGCTTAGAAAATATTGAGAAGCATTCGGTCATCACATATGCATTTTTAACATTTTCAAAATTATTTTAAACAAGGTCTATGGTTCAAAATTTCATCAACATGCTAGATCCATTCAAAATCAAACGAATAACAACATATGATTATCTAAGCATATATTTTCATATATTTGAAAATAAAATCATCAAGAATAAAACATCTCATGCTCAAGAACATTTAAAACATACATATACATATATAACATGCTTCGAAATATACATAAATATATACAAGAACATGTTCGATTTTTTTGGAATAAAAGAGGACATAATCGATACTTATGGTCCATGTTTACCTTGGAATGGTGTAGGATTAACAAGAACAATGTAGTATCAAGGTTTGGAGGAGAAATGGAGAAGAATGGAGTGAAAGCTTTCAAAATAATGGGGAGAGCTCTCGATTTTTCTACTGAACGGGAGAGAAAATGGAGTATTTTTGTGAGTTCCTATTGTTTGTAGTGTGAGTATAATGAGAGGAATGTGGAGAGGCTCCCCTATACCCCTCTCTCTTCAACATACACGGCTGCACACACACACCAATAGGAGTAGTGTAGCAAAAATGATGAGAGTGTAGTTATCATTGGCTAGGTGTGCATGTATTGGTCACAATAAAAGGTGGAGTGCATGCCTTTGTTGGGGTGATGATGGGCGACGGCTATGGGGGTTCCAAGGCTGATTTTAATTTTTGTTACACATTAATACTATGTATTAATCATAGTATAGGTCATAGATATATAATACATGCCATAAAAATAATTAAATCAAGCATATACTATTATTTCGAAAATACCGATAGAAAATTAGGAAAATAGGAATAAAATACAAATTACATCTATTATTGATACTCATGCCATTTTCGATCCAAATATACACATATATATCATAATATATGATTTAGATATTAAATAATATCATAGGATAAAATTATAGCATTAGTTCATGCATATAAAACCCTAATTTCGAAAATTATGTTTCGAAATTCATAAAAATCTGTTATCGATTTTTAATGATCTAAAAACTGATTTCATAGCTTAATAACACTCATGTATATCATATTATAAAGTTTAGATACCATATGATAATTTAATAGTGTCATTTCATGTGAAAAACCAAAGTTTATAAACTTAAGGTTTTTAAAAATTTCAATATCAAATTATCGAATTCAATAGCTGAAAATTCGATTTCAATAATTAATAATACTGAAATTATATAAATATTAATAGGAAATTAATTATTATAATTTCGAGCATTAAACTCATTTTTCAAATCGTCACTAGACGTTGACGCTCAAAACGCCTCAAACGCTCAAAATCGACTCATCTCAAATGGTCGCAGAAGTTCACACTTACTAAATAAATATATTCTTTTAATATAGGAAGCACGATGGAAATTAATTCCACTTTACACCGTAGATTTCCATAAAAGTCGACGCTCGACACGCTGTTCGACGTTAAAATAATACCGTCAGATTATTTCATAATTTCTAATTTCATAATTCACCATCCTTAGTGAATTTTATAAAGGAATTCATCATATCGATCTCGAATCGAAATACAATTCGATGTCACGCAGATAAAATATCCGTAAAACCCTAATTACGGGTTTAGAGTGCCGTAAGCGTATGTTCGCTTTTTGAATATTACATTCCACCCTTACGAAAAATTTCGTCCCAAATTTGTATACCTTTAGAAAAATAGATCGGGTATTTCTCTCATTGCTTCTTCAAGCTCCCACGGCTTCTTCTCGTCCGTGGTGTCTCCACAAGACTTTGACTAACGGAATCGACTTGCTCCGTAGTTGTTGGACCTTGTGGTCAAGTATGGCTGCGGGTTCCTCTTCGTAGCTTAAGTCGGGCTGGAGAATCACGTCGTCTTGGTGGATCACGTGCTTGGGATCTTGGACGTATTTTTGCAATTGCGAGACGTGAAAAACGTTATGCACATTCCCTAGGTTTGGCGGAAGAGCCAACCTATAAGCAACTGGACCTATCATCTCTAGGATCTCATATGGTCCTATAAAACGGGGTCTCAACTTCCCTTTTAGTCCGAACCTGACGATTCCCCGTGATGGAGAGACCTTAAGAAATACTTTGTCTCCATCCTCAAATCGTAGTTCGGATCTACGCGTATCAGCGTAAGACTTATGCCTATCCTGAGCCTCTTTTATCCTCAGTTTAATCTGTCGAACAATCTCGATCATTTCGTTCACTGCATCAGGCCCTATAACTTTCCTCTCACCGACTTCATCCCAATAAAGCGGTGATCTACACTTTTTGCCATACAGGGCTTCGTATGGGGCCATGCCTATCGTCGCTGATAGTCTGTTGTTGTAGGCAAACTCAATCGAGGTAAAATATCTTCCCATTTCGCACCTCGATCCAATACTACGGTTCTAAGTATATCTTCGCGTTTGATCGCTCTCTCCGATCGTCCATCGGTTTGTGGGTGGAATGTCAGATCAAGTTTAATCTGCACCAGCTCTCTTTGCAAGCTAATCCAAAACTGGATGTGAACTTGGAGTCTCGATCGAGGTAATAGATTTCGCACTCCATGTAGTCGTATAATTTCCTTAACGCATACCGGGCCAACTTATCGAGCCATAAGTGCTTTGAATAGGTAGAAAGTGAGCACTTTGGTAAGCCTATCCACAATTACCCATATGGTCGTGTTTCCTCTTCTCGATTTGGGTAAGCTTGTAACGAAATCCATCGTTATATCGTCCCATTTCCATTCGTGGATTTCTAACGGTTGTAACTTCCCGTAGGGTCGTTGGTGTAGTGCTTTCACTTGTCGACAAACAAGACAAATGTTTCTGAAAGAAGCTATGTCTCGCTTCACGCCTTCCCACCAAAATTTTCCTTCGATCCCGGTACATTTTGCATCGCCTGGGCGGGCGGTGTAGGGTGTATCGTGAGCCTCACTCATGATTTCGCTCAAGCTCGCGTCGTCAGAACGCATATCCTACCTTCAAACAATAAGGCGTTATCCGCGCCTCTTGAAATTCTTGAATCCTTCGACCTTAGTCTTTCTGGATCTTTTCCAACTTTTCCTCAATCCTTTGTCTCTCGACAATTCTTTTCTTAGATCGATGTCGGTGTGAGTGTAGCGACACAACTCACAATTGTCTCGTGGTTCCACCAGCTCAATCCTCATTCTACCAAACTCTTCAACGAGTTTTTCCTCTTGTACAAAGAGACATCCTAACTGGTATGGGTCTCACGACTCAAGGCGTCTGCTACTACATTCGCCTTGCCCGGTGATAGTTAATACCACAATCGTAATCTTTACCGCTCAAGCCATCTTCTTTGTCTCATATTCGATCTCTTTGTTCAAGAAATACTTCAAACTTTTATGGTCTCGTGAAGATCTCACATCTCACACCGTAGAGATGGTGTCTCCAAATTTTTAGGGCATGAACTACACCGCTAATTCCAAATCGTGGGTCAGGGTAGTTCAGCTCGGGGTCCGAGTTGTCGGGATGCGTAGCTATTACTTTTCCTTCTTGCATCAAAACACAACCCACCCGCCTTAGATGCGTCTCAGATAGACCACATACCCTTTGTCCGCTCGGGACTGCTAGAACCGTGCATGGTCAATTTTTCTTTGAGTATTTGAAAACTCGCCGCACTCATCGGTCCAATTGAACTTGATTCCCTTCCCGAGTAGCCGGGTTATTGGTCTTGCAATCTTGGAGAATCCTTCATGAATCTCCTATAGTAGCCACTAATCCTAGGAAACTTCTAATTTCGTCTTTGTGTTCTAGGTGATTTCCATTCCCGCACGGCCTCTACTTTGGTCGATCTACTTTTATGCCTTCAAGCAGACACGATGTGTCCAAGGAACATAACTTCCTTCACCAAAACTCACATTTGCTAAACTTAGCAAAGAGTCTTTCATTTCTCAAGGTTTGCAAAACCGTCCGTAGATGTTCCTTATGATCCTCTTCGTTCTTTGAGTAGATAAGGATATCATCTATGAAGACCAAAACGAATTTATCCAGAAATGGATGAAATACTCTGTTCATGAGGTCCATGAATACGGCTGGTGCATTGGTTAATCCGAATGGCATAACTATGAATTCATAGTGGCCATATCTCGTTCGAATGCGCCTTAGGTACATCCTCGATCGTATTTTCAGTGGTGGTATCTCGACTTAAGATCAATTTTCGAGAATACACCCGCCTCGCAATTGATCAAACAGTCATCAATTTCGGTAAAGGGTATTTGTTCTTTAGTGTCATCTTATTTAGTTCTCTATAATCGATGCACATCCTCAAAGAACCATCCTTTTCTTAACAAATGAATGTGCGCCCCCACGGTGAAACACTCGGCCTAATAAATCCTAGATCCAAAAGCTCTTGATTTGGATTTTCAGCTTCTAGCTCCTTCGGGCCATCCTATAGGGCGCCGACACCGGGCTGATCCGGCTCCAAGTCGATGGTAAACTCTAGTTGTCTATCGGGAGGTAGTCTGGTAGATTCTCGAAATCGTCCAAAAATTCTTGGACGACTTCAATGTCTTCTACCCGCTTGGGTTTATCCTCATCGCTTAAATAGACAAGGAATGCATGGCATCCCTTCGGTTCATCATCCTCCTAGCTTGTAGTGTTGATACTATCGAATCCTCCTTCCCATGCCGATTCCGTGAAAATGCGTTCTTGTCCGTGAAAGTGAAACGAAATTTTCCTTTCCTTACAGAGAATCGTGGAGTGATTCTTAGCTAACCAGCCCATTCCGAGGATTATGTCTACATCATCCATGGGTATTATGTTTAGGTCGTTAGCCAGAACCTTAAGTGATCCTAATGTCAACTCTAGGTTCGAGCAAAAGTGTGTAACGGTCATAATTCCTCCTATAGGCGATGAGATTCTCATTTCGGCTTGACCTTTCGCACCTAAGGCCCAACATTTCACGCATGATTTTGCAATAAAGAATGCGAAGCACCAGATCGAACAAAGACTATAACGGTAGGTTGAGAAGAACTCCCATACCGCCAAGTTTCCTTAGTTCTGCTTCGCTTCGCCTCCCTTGCAGGCGTAGCTCGCCCGAGCTTACCGAGGCTAACGGGCGCCGGTCCCGCCGATTCGGCGGTTGTTGCTCGCTTTGTTCTGCTGCCGCCTTGGCGCTGGCGCCTGTGGTTGCCGCCTCTGCTGTTGTTGGGCGGTGGCCGCCACCGCCGCTTGCGATTTGTTGTTGTTGCCGCCGCCACCGTTGTTGCGGATGGTTGCCGCGATTGCCGCCATGGTTGTTGCGGTGGTTGGAGTTGTTGTTGAGGCCGGGCCGCCCATTGAAGTTGAGGGGTTAAATTTGGCTGCGGTGGTCGGGGTTGAAGTCAGATAGCCCTTAATGGCCGAGCATTTCCGCTGGTTCGGTCTTCCATCCGAACGTGATATCGGGCAATTGTTGGCGTAATGCCCGCTTACCCCGCATTTATAACAACTTACCACATTTGCCGCACACACCCTTGTGTGTCCTATGGCATCGAGGGCATTGAGGTGTCCTCGATCGCTCATGTGGTCCCTTGCTTTGGTGGAGCATAAGTCGCTCTCTTCCACCTTGTCCCGGGCGCCGGCTCTCTCCACTTCCAGGCGCTTGTGACTGTGGTCCCCAAAGTTTCCACGGTTGTTATTCCCGCGGTTGGGTTCCCATTTCCCTTTCCTCTATCCAATTGCATTGTGTGACCGAGACGCCACCGACTTATTTTCGGTCATGGTCACTTATATCTAAAGCTCGTGCGAGAGCTTGAGTAGAGACAGTCTCCATGGTCGGCAAGAGACATGCGTATCTCCATTCTTAGCCCTGCCCTGAGAACTTTTCCGACATTTTCAAGTCGGTGTCCACCAGTTCTGGTGCATATCTCGACATCTCGCAGAAGGTGCGATCATAGTCGGTCACAGTCATCCTTTCTTGTTTTAGCAGGAAAAATTCCTGCTCCTTCTTCCTCTTATAGCTTTTTGGGATGTACTTCTCATACAGCTCCCTCTTGAAATCCTCCCACGAGAATTCTTCAAGTTGCTCAGCTGTGAAAGTTTTCTTCGGCCTCCCACCGTCGGTCACGGTCCGATCAGTGGAAGGTAACACACGACAACCTTTCCGTGCAGTGCACCTTAAAAGGTAAAATCCGCTCAATGGCCCTAACCCATTGTTCGGCTTCTTCCGGGCTACCTTTCCCGTTGAAGACAGGAGGGTTCTGTCTTAGAAACATTTCTTCGATTCGGCGATCGGGTTGTGGTGGAGGTGGTGGTTGGGGAATTTCTTCTGGCTCTTGCTCGGGGATCCTACCCCTTCCTCTTGGCCTTCCCCGACCTCGACCTCTGGGTTCTTGCTCCGGATTCCTTCTCGGAGGCATGCTGCTATAGAAAACAGGTAATCGTTAGGCACTTATTCTTTTCACAGCTCAACATACACCAACGCTATTATGGCTTTACTGTAAAACGATTCCAAATAGAATATCATTCTTAACAAACATAACTTGCCGCAAAAGCCCTATTAGGGTCATGTGTATATATATCCAAAAATTTCTGCCATAGGCAGGATGTTCAAAACCAACGGTTATACAAAAAGAGAAATAAAACATAAGTTCCGGCCCACACGGCCTTCCAAAAACTAAGGTTCTAAGTCCAACACTAAAGATTAAACATAGGAAAAAGGAAAACAACAGAAGCTTAAGCACAAAAATCTCTTTAAGCTTCGTCCGGGTCTGCATCATGCGTCCTCCCACTGTCCGTCCTCCTCGGGATCCTCCTCCTCCTCGGAGTCGTCCTCGCTGTCCGAAATGTCCATGCGGGGCAGTCCCCTGGATGGACCGGCTCCATTGCTCTCCACCATCGGTATGTCTCGCAGGGGGTTAAGAGCATTCGTTGCATTCACCCGATGCTCGAAGTCATGGCTGATCGGGCTGTAGCCACCTGCGACATCTGTTACTCTCATCCGTGCTGTCCGATGAAAGTGCTCGACTGGTGGTATGGCTGGGACCATAGGTGGTGGAGGTGGTACTGGTGGACGTACGGGGTGTCCGACAGGTAAGGGTGGAAATACCGGCTCTCCCAAGGCTCCTGGGCGTGCGCCTCTCTAGCGGCGAGCCTTCCTCGTCAAAAGGAAAGGAGGCACGATCGGGTCAATCCTCGGAACCTCAGTAAAGCCACTCGGCGACTCATCCCGCCTGTATACTCTCGGGAGGAGGTAGGGTCCTCTCGGTGCTGCCTCAGAATGTCAGATCGTAAGTCGGTGACTCACGAACCTCGGCGATCTCCCACCAAGTCGTAGTGCCCATCGCCCGGTAGATGTAATCCCCGATATCTCTCGAGCATATCCATCCTGTGTGCGGGGAGTATCGCTAGAAGGCGCTGGATGCCGTCATAATCAGTCACGCCGTGAGCTCGGGCGTCTCTCCAAAGACGGAGATAATATGCCAAGAACTCACCCAAGTCTTCCCCAGCGCACATCCAACTGGAGCGATATATACTCACCTCCTCCTCTGGGGTGGGGTGTGGTCCAATCCTCCTCCTCGCGAGATATCTCAACCCCTCCATCTGTCACGAATAAAACTAACATAAGTCAACTATCGTCATCGAATAAGCAGGCAAGGATATCTTAAACGTAACGTGAAGCAACTAGATAAGGTCAAGCGAGTCTATAAGGTAGGTAACATCATACTGCACAATACTCACCACAACTTACCTTCTTAGTCTTACCCAAATGTATACATAAGCCAACAACATCTTAATATAAGCTATGAGATCCTTATTCTATACCAAACACTCGAACTAGAGTTCAACGGACTCTATCGTATTCTGGAGGCAGAATTAAGGATTCTGTTCTTCATAACAAATGAAGATCAGTGCGTTAGGAGTACGCAGGTGAAAACCATGCGTAAATCGGAGTCCTAACGAGAGAGATCTAGCTAAAACAAATCTACTGCGCAGTGCAGGAAATTTGCGCGATCGTGCCAAATTGCAATTTGAGACGTATGTCGACGTATTACGTCTACCATCTTCAGGTCTTTAAGTTGAGGCTGAACATTCTGAAGCCGTAAGTGGCATCCATTTTGTGTTGATGCTCACTCATGTCGAAGTAGTGATGGAGTGCCGACGTCATTCGACAAAGGCCGAGGTTGCCCTCGCCCATCCTTCTCGCCGTCTTCCGTCGTTCGTGCCCAAGGGTATCGTTACTTTCATTCTTCCTATCGTTCTTTCGTTCGCATAGGGAAAAGAAGTTCGTACTTCTATGTTCTTTCACGATACGTGAACATGCTCCTTAGAGTCTAAGTTCGTCTTATGATAACATATCGTTCATCATAAATAAAATTTTGAAAGTCGAGAGGTTTCAATTTGAAAATTTTTGGAAATACGATTTCAACATAGCAATCATAATCAACTTATATGCATATCAAAAATGGATTCATTCATCCCATGTTGATCATTCAACTAGTACCACCGTGTACTTTCATATCAATACTTGAGTATTGCATTAGTGCAACTAAAAGTATTTTGGAAAATTTTTCTTGCTCAACTTTCATTTTCATGATAAAAATTTTCATAATAATCAAATCCTTCAAAAGTCCATCCAATTGTTCAATCATGTAAAATTTCCATTTCACGAGTTTGAGAAAGGAATGCGCTTACCTCTTTCCGGTTGAGCTCGATGTGATGGAGTGTTGAGGAGTCATTGGTTTCTAGAAGTCCAAAGACTCGATCTGACTTAGAATAAAAAGAATTTGGTTTTCAAAGAGCAAATGCGCCTCGATACCACTTACATCACGACCCATTCCGGACCAACCCGGACTGGAGGCGACTAGCACTAGGAGTAGTACTTTAGGGGTTGCATGGATAGAACGAGATGCATAAAATAAACTAACATGCTTGAATGTAATATGAGATGATGTTATATTGTTTTGAAAGGTTTAGGCCATCGGACCCCAAAACTTGGCCCGATCCGATGGACCTCAATAGTTTGTAATATAAAGCATAAATAAAGGAGTTCGAGTGTAGCAATGAAAGTGTGTGAATACATATATGACGATATGCATTCAAGGTATAAACCACAAATCCAAGTAACTCGGTCAAGGACACCGACTCCTCAACACATTCCCATCATCACCATCGAGCTCAACCCGCACATTTAAAACAAACATGCGGGCTAAGTACAAGAAATTGCACTTAGTGGGCTCATGCCGAAAACATTTGATTGATTTGGATTACCGCCAATATTTGGGTAAGTCATGAGGGTTTTAGTTAAAAATGCCTTGTGCTTACCAAATCATTTTCGCTTGAAACATAGCTCGCCGAGCATTTTCTTGGTGTGTATGGTCCGTATCTCATAGTCACAATACATAATAATAATAAATAATAAACGCCGAGAGGAGGCCTCCCGTCTACGACGCCGTGACCGCCGTAATCCCGTCAAAGACACAGTCCTCTCTGCAAGCATATGTTAACACAACAGTAGTTCCAACCTTCACGCCAATCCTAGCGGGCATTTGTCATCCCAAGACAGACCCGACTTTAAAAGGTTGGGTGCTACCACAACAATTGATATAATAGTTCCAACCATCTCCATAGCCCTACCCGGGCATAACAGATAGGATCCATACACAAAACGAAATATTTTTGGCAGGTAATGCAGTAAAACATTTGATAAACAGTTGTAGTATAAGTGCTGTAAATGAATTCATTTGGTATGACAGTAAAGTCATATTTTTGAAGATAAGAAGCCCATTTTGAGATAAGAAAGGGAAGCCCACCTGGACTATGGTTCGTTGTAAAAGTCCTAGGTTCGTTTGTTCGTCAAAATCCCGTCGCTGCGTTTGCGTCCACACCTTTACGAAAAAGCGAGGTTTTAGTACGTCGCTCAAGTCTTTCGAGACTTTCGAAAACTAAGATAAACTTCGATATTTCATATCGATGTAGACTGAATTCCTTAGTGAATTCAATACGTTTCTAACACGTATACGATCGACTTTTCTCGCTCTCGAGATACGCCAACGATAAGTACGTTTTTCGATATATGGATTTCATTTGTGAAATCTTTTCTTACTAATGAGGTATCATACTCAATTAGTATATCTTACGCGTACTGACGTATTTATAAACGTATAATCGTACGTTTGACTTGAAAAGTCAACGAAGTCAACATTGATCAATAAAGTCAACGATTTTGACCTTTGAAAAGTAATTTCTTACAAATTTTGTTTTATAAATCGAATTTGATCGATTTGAAAACGTAAAGTCCTATTGCTCGATTTATCTTGTAAATCAAGGACTTATAATTATTTTCGCATTTTTAATACCCCTTTTTATAAATAAAATGCGTATTTTGGTATTTAAAACGTTATAAAATGAACGTTCGTCTCAAACATAGCAATCTATGTTTATAAAATTTTGTAAAATTTAAAAACTGTCCAGAATATTAATTTAGTAAATTATCATAAATAAACTGTTTTAAAAAGGATTTTAAAATCCTTATTAATTATCGATAATTCCGATAATTAACTTAAAAATATCAAATGACTTTTGAAAATTTTTCTAAATTCATATAGTGTATTATTATACACTATGGTCCAGAATATGAATTTATGAAATTCATATAATACTGTTTGCTATTTATTTATATATATATACATATATATATTTTCGGTAATTCAAATAATAGGGAATAATCATCCAAAAATTCCCAAAATTGATATATACTTATTATAACATCCCAACATCAGTATATAATATTTATATAACCCATAGTTCATCATATCTATTTATTTCACAATATGTAACAATATTCACGGTAATAATAAGATAATTACTAAATAAATAGCAAACAATTTCTAAAAATTCCAAATAAATTCCAACATCAATAAACATTATATTATAACATTGTAACATCATAACATTAACTAAAAACATTTGAATCATCACCATATGGAGCTCAAGAGCTCTCGGTTTTTTTGATTCTTTATGTTATTTGATTTTCAAAAATTCCAATAATTATATACTATGTCTATACACTATAGTATATTAATATAACATCATAATATTTATCAAAACTAATTAAATCATCACCTTCAAGAGCAACAAGCTCACGGTTTGTTTGATTTAAAATAGTATTTGATTTCCAAAAATTCTAATTAATTTACACAATGCATAAATAATATACTAAAGCATTAAAACACCATTACATGTTCAAAAATAAAATCATACATCAACATATATTTTCCTAATGCTCACGGTATTAATTAGAATTTAAGCATATGGTTTTCAAAAATTCTAATTAAAACATATAACATATAAACAATACATTAAAGCATTAATATGTCATTACAAGCTTAAAATAAAATTTATACACTAAGGTATGTACATATAAGCTCTCGGCATTCATAAATAATTAAGCTAGGGTTTTTCCAAAAATTTTAATTAACATACCATAGTCTTAAATCATATCATAGATCAATAATACATGCTTAGAAAATATTGAGAAGCATTCGGTCATCACATATGCATTTTTAACATTTTCAAAAATTATTTTAAACAAGGTCTATGGTTCGAAAATTTCATCAACATGCTAGATCCATTCAAAAATCAAATGAATAACAACATATGATTATCTAAGCATATATTTTCATATATTTGAAAATAAAATCATCAAGAATAAAACATCTCATGCTCAAGAACATTTAAAACATACATATACATATATAACATGCTTCGAAATATACATAAATATATACAAGAACATGTTCGATTTTTTTGGAATAAAAGAGGACATAATCGATACTTATGGTCCATGTTTACCTTGGAATGGTGTAGGATTAACAAGAACAATGTAGTATCAAGGTTTGGAGGAGAAATGGAGAAGAATGGAGGTGAAAGCTTTCGAAAATAATGGGGGAGAGCTCTCGATTTTTCTGCTGAATGGGAGAGGAAAATGGAGTATTTTTGTGAGTTCCTATTGTTTGTAGTGTGAGTATAATGAGAGGAATGTGGAGAGGCTCCCCTATACCCCTCTCTCTTCAACATACACGGCTGCACACACACACCAATAGGAGTAGTGTAGCAAAAATGATGAGAGTGTAGTTATCATTGGCTAGGTGTGCATGTATTGGTCACAATAAAAGGTGGAGTGCATGCCTTTGTTGGGGTGATGATGGGCGACGGCTATGGGGGTTCCAAGGCTGATTTTAATTTTTGTTACACATTAATACTATGTATTAATCATAGTATAGGTCATAGATATATAATACATGCCATAAAAATAATTAAATCAAGCATATACTATTATTTCGAAAATACCGATAGAAAATTAGGAAAATAGGAATAAAATACAAATTACATCTATTATTGATACTCATGCCATTTTCGATCCAAATATACACATATATATCATAATATATGATTTAGATATTAAATAATATCATAGGATAAAATTATAGCATTAGTTCATGCATATAAAACCCTAATTTCGAAAATTATGTTTCGAAATTCATAAAAATCAGTTATCGATTTTAATGATCTAAAACTGATTTCATAGCTTAATAACACTCATGTATATCATATTATAAAGTTTAGATACCATATGATAATTTAATAGTGTCATTTCATGTGAAAAACCAAAGTTTATAAACTTAAGGTTTTTAAAAATTTCAATATCAAATTATCGAATTCAATAGCTGAAAATTCGATTTCAATAATTAATAATACTGAAATTATATAAATATTAATAGGAAATTAATTATTATAATTTCCTGAGCATTAAACTCATTTTTCAAATCGTCACTAGACGTTGACGTTCAAAACGTCTCAAAACGTTCAAAATCGACTCATCTCAAAATGGTCGCAGTAAGTTCACACTTACTAAATAAATATATTCTTTTTAATATAGGAAGTACGATGGAAATTAATTCCAGCTTTACAGCTCAGAGATTTCCATAAAAAGCTGACGTTCGATACGCGTTCGACGTTAAAATAATACTGTCGTATTATTTCATAATTTCTAATTTCATAATTCACCATCCTTAGTGAATTTTATAAAGGAATTCATCATATCGATACTGAATCGAAATACAATTCGATGTCACGCAGATAAAAATATCTGGTAAAACCCTAATTACGGGTTTAGAGTACCGTAAGCGTATGTTCGTTTCTTTGGAATATTACATTTCTACCTATGAATTAATTCCGATAAATTTTCCTATGATATAAACTATCATCTAGGATATATATTATGCTATATATCTACTTATAGCATGAAAATCAATTTTTGGGCATTTAAAATGTGAAAGTGCCGAAAACATCCTATTGTGATGTAACATAGGATTATTTAATTTTTGATCATCCAATTTGTGATATTTCTTAAGTGTAGTATTAATACACACTTAACAAGTAAAATGTGTAGATGAAAATACACTAGCAATATGTTTATATTATTGCCGAAATTGTTGACCATTGTGCACAAAAATCAAATTTTGATTTAATACACTTGAGTGTATAATTTTGGGATAATGTGTATCTAATACACATGTGTTATGCAACACACAAAATCTGAAAATTATTTTCTTCCCACTCCACGGTGGTCGACGGCTCAACATGAAACAAAATGAATTTTGTTTCTCTCAAGAAGCTTTAATAAAGCTTACAAGGAATTAATTAGTGTAAGAACATGATGTATTACATTTGGTATTGTGTAGTATAAGACAAAGGGAATAAAAGCTCATCCTTTGCACCTTGAATTGACCGATGCATATAGGTGATAAAAGTGAATACATTTTGCTTCATTTATTAATTGTTGTGATGTGTAGTAAATGGTGTGTAAGTGGTGACATACTATGGAGTGAGTCACCAAAGTAAAAGGCTTGCAAATTGTGGGAGTGACCGAGAGGTATAGGATTTAAATACTAAGTGTTATTATTATTTCTTTTGTTTTGGCAATAAGTGTTGGGTTTTAAAAATAAAAACATCATTCTCATTTCCAAAACCCCCTAAGTACCGTGAGCAACCAAGAAGGAAAAGTAAGGAGTTCTTCAACTTTTTCTTCTCAACAGCACGTTTGATTCTTGATTTTGACAAACCAAAATCAATTAAAAGGTAGATAATTTTCTAACTTCTTTAAATGTGTAAGAAAAATTGGTTTTCAACATGGTTTGGCATGGATCAAGTGTTCGACCACTTTGAGGATTTTTTTTAGGATTTGCTCAAATGATTTAATATTATGTATTAATGTTGTAGCCACTATGATATTAAGCTTAGATGTTAAGTTTGGTGCAAAGTGTGAGATGCCTAAATTTTTCTTATAAGTACCGAATTGGTTGAGAAATATATATGAGTATGATTTTAATTTTTATTGAATGATTTTGGGTTTGAATATGTGATCTTGGATAATAGTGTAATATCCCGTAATTTTAATACTAGATTACGATAATTAATTACGTAATTAGCATTATTAATTCAATAATTAAAATCTTAATTAGTCAACCCTTGACTTTGACCAAGCATAATTGGATAATTTCTGTATGAGATTCACTGAGCCTTAGTAAATTAAGGAATATAATTTTCAATATTCCTTCGAACGTAATTTTTCAACGTTGAATGAATTCGACGTTTACGTCTTACAGTATTATTAAGCAGTTAAGCTTAATTTCGAAATTCCTATTATTATAGGAATAAATAAAGTTGTAACAAACTTTATTTTGAACATTTTGGAGATAATTAAGCTATGAGAATTTAGAGACGTTTCAAACGTCTACGTTTAGAGATAATGCGATAACTTTAGCATATGATCTCGGAATTATAAAATTCAAATTCCTATGATTATATTATTATATAAAGGCATTATTTATCATAAAATAATGCTAGAAAACTTAAGAATGCAATGTACCTTATTTTATGGGTTTCGAAAACCCTAAATATTTAAATTAGGGTTTTTAAGACCTAAAGTATTTTAAATAGTTTTCTATGATTAAATTTATTATCTAAGGCATATAATATGTCACATAAATATGTAGTAGCTATTTTATACAAGAGAATAAAATATTTGAATTACCTTAGTAATTTTCGAAAATGAGTTCTTAAGTATGAATTAATATTTTATTCTTAATCAATTAATGATATATAATAATTATTATATTATTATGATGTCATTAAGGACTAAATGAGGTGTAATAAGTTGCACAAGTGTGGGTGCACACTTGCATGAAAGTGGCGAAAACTTAGCCATTTTAGCATGATTTTATGTAATATTATTATCTTATAATTAATAAATAAATATGAGTTGGATCCTATCATATACTAAGTGTAAAGTAGTGATAGTAGACAATTAAAACAAGTAATCTCATGCTAATTAAATGAGGGAGCGAAATTGTGGAAAAGGGTTTGAAAATATTTGATTTCATACCTTATATTAATGACATTTGTATAGTTGAAATATTTGACTTTTCAAATATTATTTTATAATAGGATTATAATATAATATATGATAGGAAATTAAATAAAATTTATCCTAAAGAAATGAAAAGTGGCGAGAATGATGCTTTGGGTGTACAATGTGATTAATTCATTTATTCTTGGTAATCATACTATAATTTATTAATTAAATTATAATATGATATATATAAGGTGTATAATATAGTATAAAATAGAAAATTAATCTTAGGCTATGTGATATAGCCGAAACATATGTATATAAATATTTTGATGTTATAAATTATTTAATTAAATAACAACTAAGATCCAATGTATTTAATTAAGGGTAATTATGATATATATAAGATAAGGATCAAATTTTGTCTCAAAGCATATGGAGGTGGCGATTTTGTTGAATTTAAAGCAAGTGGATTGGTGATATTTTAGTTTAATAATTACATTACAACTTGCTAATGTCTATAAATATAAGGAGAGCACAACACTCTCCCATTTACAAACCTTGACTACCGAAAATATAGTGGGAAGTTTGAGAGAGTGTTCTTCAATTTTAAACCCAAACTTAGATCAATTAAACCTTGCCGATCAAAATCGAAACCGATTAAAAGGTTAGAATTAGTCTAGTTTTCGTATACATGCTTAAATTTTCAATTCGTCTGTTAAATTTTAAGATATGATCTTAGTTTATATTTATCATTTTCGAAAATTTTAAGACATATGTTTAAATGTTTAGATATTATGTTTATATGATGTTGTGAAGCATGTATATTAATTATATCATGAAATTAAGCATGCTATTAAATTTAATGTTGGGACCGAAAACTTAGAGGTTATATATGTTGTTGATCTTAATTTTTAATTGTTGATTTAAGTATGAAATCATGATCTAGGGTATTAATTATGCTTATATGAATTTATTTAGAATTTTTGGAAAACTATAGCTTATATTTATATAAATACCGAAAATATATGTATATGTTATGATGTTGTGATATAATTCATATTTAAGTAATATAATAGCATATTAAGTGTGTAGATTCATAATATATGGTTGTGGAAATTTATTGAAATTTATAAATATTATTTGGACCTAAGTTGAAATTTTCAAATATGACTTAGGTAAATTTTATTCAATAAGTCACAATAAATAACAATTATGTTGTAGTAAGCATAATTGAGGGTGATTAATTGAGATATGATTTTATTGGAATTTTTAAAAATCATTTGATGGGTTATTTATGAAATACCGAAAACTATAGGTTAAAAGACCATGGTGTATAAATTTTATTTGACTAAGGTAATTACATATTATTAATCACATGATAAAATAGTGTGACATGTGAATTTATAAGAATTATTGCACAAGTCTAAGCTATTTAATTAATAGTGACCGAAAACTTTATATTATGTGCATTAATGTTATAAATTTATTTTATCAAGAATAATAACATAATATGATCTAAAATAATGTTTTAGACATAGTATGATTTTATAAAATTTTGGAACAAGAATTGCACATAAAATGATAAGAATTTCATAAATAGTTGAAAAAGTCAAAATGTTGACTTTTCGTTGACCAAAGTCAAAATTGTTGACTTTTGGTTGACTTGGTCAAAATAGTTGACCAAAATCGTTGACCAAGGTCAACGGGCACGCAATTCGATAATACGTGATCAATGTGACGTAGTACGTTTAGTAATAATGCTACTTACGTTACGTAAGTACATTAAAACGTACATTATATTCTAAAAAGGTAGAATACCCTTTTTATGTTAAGAAATTTCATAATCGACATCAATCGATTAGGAAACGTCAAATTAAGTCCGACGTTAGCCTTATTTGATCGTGAACGTTATAGACTATGTTCGTCTCTATCGAGCGTGACCAACGTATCAAAAATAATTCTTACGTTAAGGTGATACGTGGACGGAGCGTTGACGTAGGAAAGAGACCATAGTATAAAGACCTACGTGTACAAGGTGGGCTTTACTCGAAAACCCTTTTATTTACGACGCTTTCTTCGAAAAGTATTTATTTACAAGCTTTCAGTTGAAAATGATTATGAACTGTTATTCAATTACATGCCCAAAATATTTATGTTTTAACGTATGGATCCTATCATGTTGTTGGGCGAGCCAACGATGTATGTGAATCAGTTATTAGGTCGCTCCCAAATTTTTAAAATCGATATCGGATCTTAGTCGATCGAAATTCACAGCTAAGATTAACGTGTACACCGCTTTTGTGATTGTGAGCCGTTAGCAACATCATCGGCGGCCACGGATCCTAGTCGACGCGAATCCCCGACTATGTGATTGGGAGTCGTTAGCAACATCTTCGACCGATCACGGCGTCGGTGAGAAGGAGGCCTACTTCTACGCACGTGAGATCGGTTATGAGATCGATTATGAATAATTATGTGAATGATACGGATCATACGTAATGTAAAATGCTGCTGCAGCGAATCTTTGAGAAATGATAAAGTATTTTGGTATTCACGAGTTATTTCAACTAAAATCCTCGTGTTATACTTATGGGCAGTGTAATTAAATGAAACTATTTTGGCATGAGTCCACTAAGTGCAATCTTGTACTTAGCCCTGCATGTTTGTTTTTAAATGTGCAGGTTGAGCTGCTGATGGGATGGACAAGTGTTGAGCAGTCGGAGTTTTTGTCGTTAATAGTTCACCTTGGATGTATATCATCATATATGCATTCACATGCTTTCCGCTGTTCAAAACACTTTATTATACTATTTTGGATATTACTTAGGTTACCTCCAGATCAGTTGAATCCTTTTGTTAATGGTCTGTTGGTCTAGTTTGTATGAGATCGTTGTGTGTTTATCTATTAAAGTTTGAAGTCTTGAAAGGTTGTTGGTCATTATGTTCTTAATCCCTGCTTAGTTGGTAACAGTCCCGTCTAATCCGTACTTTGGAAAGGCGGGCTGTCACAAATAGTTAAGCATGTATTTGTTAGTTATCAAATTTTAGAAAATTTTTGGATTGATTTCAAAGAAAAAAATAAAATATCGAGAGCTAAGGTTGATGGGTTTATGATGTGTGATTTTTGTATGTAAATGTTTTTATATACTATTGGTCCTTGATTAGTATTGAGCATGAATTGAATTTACAAGAAATTTTGGAAAATTATATGCAATGTGTATAGATGTACCGAAATTGGTTTGAGGACAATTGTTAATGTATAAATCATGTTTAAGAGATATTATGGCATATTAAAGTTGTAGGGCCTTAATTAGAATTTATGGGATTTTATTAGAAATTTTAGAGAATGTATGTTCATAGGTTTGAACATTTTCGAAAATGTCTAAGATTGGTTCATTGTTGTAGAAGTGGTATATGTTAGATATTATGATGTATTATTGTTATATGATAGTGATTAGGCCTAGTATGATTTAATTAGAAATTTAGAAAATTGTTTGGGTATATTTGAGAAATGGCCGAAAGCTATAAGCTATAGGAAATTGATGTTCAATTTTTCTATAGTTAATGTTAATACATATTAGTGATCCTATGATAATATAGTACACTATATGAATTTAGAAGAATTTTTGGAAGAAGAATGAAAATTAAGCTTAAGGACCGAAAGCTTTAATGAATATATTAAGGATTTTAAATCCTTAATATCAAGAAGAATAATACATTATATGTCTAGAAATTATTTTAGACATAGTAAGAATTTATGAATTTTATAAACATAGAATACTATGTTTATGGCGAAACGTTATATTAAATAACGTTAGATTTATAAAATAATGCTTAAAGCATTAAATGATTAATATTAAAAGAAAATATTAATCAAGTTTATCGATTTGCGTGAAAATCGATAATTAAAGCTTTATGAAAAGAAATCGATTGAAAATCGATTTATATTAATTATTCATTAAAATATGTTTTATTGAAGATTTATAATGAAAAGTCAAAATGGTTGACTTTCGAAATTAACGTCTGAAATCGTTCGTTAAATATGCTAATACGTGAAAAGCGTATTACTTTTATCTGAATCTCTCAATTGTGAGAAAAGATTTCATAATTGAAATCATTTTATTGAATAACGTTATCATCGTTAAATATTTAACCTAAGAGGTTAAAATGAGGCGTAGATCATATTCGTCTCTCTCGAAATCGAGAATTATTTTTATTGAAATACGGCGTAGAAACGACGTATTAAGATTTATCAAAACTTCGAATTATTATTATTTATCAAAGTTGAATGAACTTTGAAAATCTCGAAAAGCGTGCCAACGTGCTAAACGTAAATTTTTGCGTAAAGGTGGGACGTGAAGGCTCACACGCAACCAGAGGAGAGCACGCGTATCGAAAATCGAAGTTTAAAAGTAAAGGTGGGCTTTACTATACTCAAACTGGTAGAATTTACCAAATGATTTATTTATGATGCTTTATTGCAAGCAAATATTTATGAACTGATTTATTTAATTACCTGCCCAAAATGTTTATGTTTTATGTATGTATCCAATTCATGATTGTTGATGCATAATGTTGGGTAGCTCCCACTTTATGACATGCTTGAATTCGTATTCTTGGAAGTACCCCCAAGGATGATGGAGAATTCGTATCCTGTGCTGAGATGGCCTGGATTTTGTGCACTGATTATTTTGTATTTGTGTCTTTGAAAGGGTGCTCGGCCGGTCCGGCGTCTGTGAGAGGAGGCCTCCTCTCCAATAAGAGAAATTGTTGTGGAATGAATTATTGTGGTGAATATGGATCATACATACAAGGAAAATGTCTGCAGCATTTAATCTTTATGGAAAATGAAAGAAATTATTTAGTAAGCACAGTATTTCAAATTAAAACCTCGTGTTATTCTTGTGATGGGGTAGTAATTTAAACTTGATAAATTATTTTGGCATGAGCCATCGAGTGCAAATCTTATACTCACCGCATGTTTGTTTTAAATGTGCGAGTTGAGCGGATGATGGATGGAGATGTGTCGGAGCGGTGGAACCCCTTATGAATCGTTATATTAGAAACCTTGAATACACATCGTCATATGTGTATTCACACGTTTTCATGCAATTGAATTAATTTATCTTATGATGTTGATTAGTTGAATACTTCTGAACATATGAGTCTTGTAAATATATTGGATAAAGTTTCCTTAATTATTATTCCAAGTATTAACCCTGCTAAATTGTACTTAGGATTTAGGGGCTGTTACAATATATCAATAAGCTTTCATACAAATCGACTTTCAATCAATTTCTAATCATTTTATCACAAGTCTCGATTTTTCACGTTATTCAACAATCATGCTTGATAATATGCACAAGTATGATCTAATTTACACATAGCACTTTATTTCAACCTTACGTCACTTAGTAACATATTTTGACGTAAACATAACATTTCGTGTTCTAAAAATCACATAAAATCATAGTATGTCTAAAACATCATTTTAGAACATATTATGTGATTATACTTTATAAAATAAATTTATAACATTAATACCTATAACATATAATTTTCGGTACTTTTGGTTTATTAACCAACACTTGTGCTTAATTTCTCATAAATTCACACAACATACTATATTATCATAAGATCAATAATATGTACTAATATTGATCATAGAAAAATTATACATCACATAATTATAATATATAGTTTTTGGTAATTTCGAAAATATGATTTAGGTCCAAAATAATTTCTTTAATTCCAATAAATTCATATAACCTTATATTATGAATCTATATCATTAATATGCTATAATATCATTAAATCATGAATTATACTTCAACATATGCTCTTCTTATAATTTTCGAAATTCATGAATATATAGTCCAATGTTTCCAAAAATTCTACATAAAATCATAGAAGCATATTTAATACCATAGAACATTATTTCATGCTCAAATCAACAATTAAAAATCATGTTCATCAACATATGTTATTCTCATGTTTTCGGTCAACATATAATTTCCATAATCATGCTTAACTTTATATTAAAATCATAATATAAGCTTAGGAACATCATATTATCATAATTTCCAAACCAATCATAATTTCCTAGAATTTCATCATAAATAAACTAAGCTCATAACATATGATTTTATGGTTGGAAATCAAAAATTCTAACATGAAATCAAAGCTCGTAATGTTTCTAACCTTTTAATCGGCGTCGATTTCTAACGGCAACGATTTTTTATCTAAGATTTGGGAAGGATAAGTGATGAACTCTTTCAATCTCTCCCTCTCTATTTTCGGTTCTTAGGGGTTGTAAATGAGAGAAGGTTGATCCTATCTTATATTTATAGAATTAATCCACTTGTATCTAATAATTACATAAAATGATAATTATTACACCTTTAATCAAGGTCAAATAAATCGGCACCTCCATTAGCAATAGGACAAAATTTTAATCTTATCTTATACACTTTAATATAATATCTTATCAATTATCAATTGAAAGATATCTTCTCCCACTTGTTTCTCACAATTCACGCCAATTTGCAATAATTTGGACCATCCTTATTTTATTTATGTAGTTTACGTTAACTACAAGGATAAGAATATATTCACTTTAATATTTATCATGTAATAGACGTGCATCATTTTAGTTAACACAAAATAAGGATTTTATTACATTATTCTACTCATATTGATTGTTTCGGCCATTCCTAAACATTGGGTTTAATTATATTTTTTTTATACTATCATATACTATAATATTACTTTAGGATAATGATATTTTTGAAAAGTCAAATATTTACACTTTGACTTAATTTAATTTCACACTTGTTCACACTATATTTCAAACTTTTCGCCTATAACAAGACAAAGGCTATAGTTACTTGTTCAAATTGGATACATATTCTATCTTATCCTATAATAATATCTTATCAACATAATAATAACATAGCATTAATTAGAGCAAGATATTTTTATCCATTTCACACCTATTGTCAAAGTTTTCGGCCACTAGTGTACAAAGGTGTAAGTTACTTGATCAAATTGATAACTACCTCTACTTTACACCTAATATCATGCTAATATCATATCTTATCCTTACATTAATTAAAGCATGATATTTATCAACAATATCACATAAGAAATCAACAATTTCGGCACTTTCAAAGACAACTCACACTCCACTTGTTTGTTTCATGATAAACCTTATCTTATCCTTAATAATATCTCCATATCATATTTATTACATAACATTATTAATTGGATAAGAATTAAATCTAATTTCTCATATATAGGGATTTTCGCAAACTTTATATAGCTTTAATGCTATGTATTTTATTTTCTTGCTACTTATAGCTAATATATTGTAACACCCCTAAATCCTAAGTACGATTTAGCAGGGATTATTACTCTAAACAGAATAAATAAACATAAAGACTATTTATCAATAAACTGTAATACATAAATCAAGCATGTTTTGGACTTTACTACATAACTTATGTTCTTGCAATGGAAAACATGTGATATGTACATATGGCGATTCAAGGTATAACTTTCGGCACAACCTTCCTATTGCTCAACACTGCTCCATCGCATCATCACTCAATCGCACATTTAAAACAAATATGCGGTGAGTACAAATAATGCACTCGGTGAACTTATGCCAAAACATTTTATCATCTTTAATTACTCGCCCCATCACGGTAAGACACAAGGGTTTTGATTAAAAGGCCTTGAGCTTACTAAACTTTTCACCATTTTCATAAACATTCGTCTGTGAGACATTTTCCTTGTATGTATGATCCATATCCCTTCATTTCATCATAACATTAACATTTACGCCGTAGAAGGAGGCCTCCCTCTACGTCGCTGTGACCGGCCGTGAATTGTCCTTACAGCACACAGTCACCATTAGGTGTACACGTTAATCCTAGCCAGGTATAAGCCTTCCGGCATAGGATCCGATATCGATTTCATTCATAAGTTGGGAGCGACCCAACAACATTCATCATTCATCAACATTCATGGATAGGATACATACATAAAAACATAAATATTTGGGCAGGTAATTTCATAAACATTTCATCAACATTTCTCAAAAGAGAGCATCATAAATAATTTCTTTTCATTTCGAAGAAAGCATCATAAATAGAGCATTTTATCCTTGAGGATAAGAAAAGAAAAGCCCACCTGGATTGTAGACTTTCTTAATTCGATTTCGTTCTACGCCAACGATCACGTCCGCGTCCCACCTTTATGTAAAAACTAATTTAGTACGTTGGTCACGTATTTCGAGATTTTCAAAGTTTAAAATAAACTTTGATAACTTATACTAATATAATTTGAATTCCTTAACGAATTCAATACGCCGTTCAATCGCGTATCTTAAACTAAACATTTCTCGTACTTCGAGATATGTTCAACTATTTCGTTTTAACCTTTTAGGTTAAACGTTTAACGTATTTACACGTTTTTTTCGATGCAAGGATTTCAATTATGAAATCTTTTCTCACTAATGAGATTTTCTTATATAAATAATACGTTTTACACGTATTAGCGTATTTTTCGAACGTATTTCATACGTTGATTTCAAAAGTCAACATTTTGACTTTTCTTAATTAATTTCTTTAATAACTTATATTTATTTAATATCTAATTTCCATATAAATCGACTTTCAATCGATTTCTTTTCATAAAATCCTCATTCTCGATTTTTCACGTAAATCGATAAACTTTATTAATATTTTTCTTAAATATTAATCAACCTATTCATTTAACATTATTTTTCATTTCTAACGTTATTTAATATAACGTTTCGCCATAAACATAGTATTCTATGTTTATAAAATTTCATAAATTCTTAATATGTCTAAAATAATTTCTAGGCATATAATGTATTATTTTTCTTGATATTAAGGATTTAAAATCCTTAATTTATTTAAAGAAGCTCACGAACTTCGAGCTTATAAATTCGATCTTCTTCCAAAATTCTTCTAAATTCATATAGTGTACTATTTTATCATAGTATCACTAATATGTATTAACATTAACTATAGAAAATTTGGACATCACCTATATCCTTTCTATAGGTCTCGAAATTTTCTCAAAATTATCAAACAAATTCCAAAATTCTAATTAAATTATCTGAGGCCCCAACATCAATCGACAACATAATTATAACATAAAGTCCAACATTTATAATTTCTACATCAATGTATACTTGTTCATAGCTCTCGGTTTTCATCAAACTTATACCAAACATTATGTAAAAATTTCCAATTAAATACACTATGCTTATACACTATAGTATAGCAACATTACATCATAACATTAACTAAAATCAACTAAATCATGCTTTAATCAAGCTTATAGTTTTCGGCCACTTTGAATAATTGAGCATATGGTTTCCAAAAATTCTTGTAAATTCACATCTCACATAATCAATATCCTAGATCAACAATATGCTAAAACATTTCTTAAATAAAAATTGTACAAAAACTTAGCATTTTTATTCATTTTCGGCCATTTACAAATTAATAGCATATGATTTTTAAAAATTCTCAAATAATCACTATGAGTTCCTCTACTATCATATAACATTAATTCATCATTAAATAAATCCTAAGAATTTTCAATAATCATAACAATTAATATATCATGTTTAGTTTTAAACTAAATCATCAATATGAAACATACTCCTCATGCTCAATACATTTAACAAACAACTAGGCATGATAGCATGATTTTTCATTAAGAACACATGCTTGTAAAATAAAATCGAACCATTAGATATTGAAAATTTTAGCGTATAATCAAAGGTCGTTCGATTTCTAACCTTTTAACCGTTGTCGATTTTTGATGCGAAGGATTTTATATAAAGGTTTGGGGAAGAAAAGGAAGAACACTCCCAAGCCTCTCCTATCTCATTTCTCACGGCAGTGTGTATTTGAAAGGGGAGAGGATTTGTTATGTTTGTCTATCACCTAATAACACTTAAATGAATAAACAACTAATGCCTTCTAGTTCTCTCTATAATCCCACGGTACCCACACATACCACAAAGCAAGATAATAGTTTTCTTTGTGTCTCATCATTAATTAATTAAATGGAATAAACATCTACACTTTCTCATCTCTCTCTCACTCTCGGTTGAGGCTCACAAATCCATTTGGAAGCCTTTTCAATAAAGCTTTGTGACTCATACATGAATACATCACCTATAGTTACTATGTCTTACACATTATTTTTGAAATAAACAATTTGATTCTCACTTTATTGAACAAGTGCCGTCGGCACTCTCACTCTCTCACAAAGAAGACACAAAATTTATTCTATGACTCATCATGCATACATCATGTTAGTAAGTATTCTCTTACATAAATTGTTTCTTGAACAATTCAATCATTGACTATGGATTATAAGAGCCGACGGCTCTCTTGTATACAAGGGAAAAAAATTCTCAATTTTTGTCCTAATACCATGTATTAGTCAATACACATTCCCATATGTATTGTACATCATTACTTAAGAGTTGTATCTAAGCTTCTTACCTCATTTTTCAACCTAATACACGGCTCTCATGAACTCAAGACTTTCAATTGATTATTACTTGGTTATTGTGTACAATTAATCCCACTTGCATGATTTAATCACAACATAGCCATGCAATTACAAAACTCACGTAAATAATGCTACACACAATAAATAGGCACGACACTTTCCTTTCTTAAGTGCCAAATTTTAATTTTTCATGCTAATTAGAGATATATATCATAATATATGTTTTAGATGATAAATTATATCATAGGAAAAATTATTGGTATCATTTCATGTGCGAAAACCCTAATTTTCGAATTAGGGTTTTCGAAAATTCTAAACTTGTCCAATAATTAATCCTTAATGTTCTAGTATTATCTTAATGCTAAATAATACTCTAATTACATATAATAATCATAGGAATTTAAATACTATAATTCCTTGATCATTAAACTCATTTTTCTATTCATCTCTAAACGTTAACGTTTGAAACGTCTCAAAACGTTAATTATCGACTCATATCAAAATGGTCGTAATAAAGTCGTAATCACTTTATTAAATCATTCCATTAATAATGGAATTTAATTCTAAGCTTCGTTGCTTAGAAAATTTTACGAAATTTTAATTATCGATACTCAATCGACGTTAAAATTATATTGCCGAAACACTTTATAACTATATATTCCTTAATTCACAATTCTTAGTGAATATAAAATAGGAATTCATTACCTCGTAATTAATCGAAATCATTATTCGATAAATTACTTATTCAATTATTTCTAGTGAAACCACAATTTACAATTAAAATATAAGTAATTAGGCATTTAATTCTTTGGGATATTACATATATAGCTATGTGACATATTATAAGTCTTATATTATAATTTAAATCATAGAAAAATATTTAGAACAATTCTAAATCACAAAACCTAATTTTCGAAAATTAGGGTTTTCGAAAATTAGCTAAATTCTTCAATCTTTATTCTTTAATTCTATAGCGTTATTTTAATGCTAAAAATGCTATTATTATATAAAATAATCATAGGAATTTAAATATTATAATTCCTTGATCATTAGACTGAGTTTTTGAATCGTCTCTAAACGTTGACGTTCAAAACGTCTCAAACCGACACTAATCGTATCATCTTCTAAAATGTTCGTAATAACATCTTACTCACTTTATTTATTCCTATAATAATAAGGAATACAAATTCTAAGCTTCGTTGCTTAGAAAATATCGTAAGACCAACTGTCAAAATTGATCGACGTTAGAATAATACGTACTCCGAATGAATAGTATAAACTATATTCCTTAATTCACTAATCAATAGTGAATATGATATAATAATTCTCGTATAATGGATAGTCGAAATCAAGTTTTGATAATTCACTTTTTCGCTTACCGGAATAAAACCCTAATTCGCGATTTTTATTATCGCATTTTAGCTTTAAAACTGCGGGATATTACACCCCGTCACTGATTCAACCGCCGCTCCGCCACCGCATTTCAACTGGAATTCACCTCAATTCTCGATTTCCCCAGACTCGTCAATTTTTTTCTTCTAAAACCTAAAACTTAGCAGTACCTTTATTCTTCTTTATTACTACCGCGCTATCCTTGAGAATAGCACTTCAAGTAAAGACTTGTGTGTTGAAATGTACTTGACTAGCGATTACGCCGTTGCACGTTGTCTTATTTCTAGTTCTGGAGCGATTCAAGTTTTAATTTGAGGAAATTGAATCATTGAATCAGTACGTGACTGCGGTGGAAACTAATCGATATTGTGGAATCCTCGCTGTTAGCTTCAAACCTGAATTGGCGATTTGCTATGCATTATGAATGTTGGGTTTGGTGAAATTTGGGGTAAAAAACTCTAATTTTGGTGACTTGGTAGCTCTTCCTGTGTCGATACGGCCTCAGAGTCGGCTTCAAACAAAAACGGCGTTATACTTGAATATGATCTTAAGTAAATTTCAATTAACATATTTTCTTGCTGCGTTGTTCTACTTGAATATGTAGCTAGTTGAATATGACAAAAATGCGACGAAGTTATGGCAGACATCGTTTTCTATGAAATACATTTGTACCTTCTGATGTTAACATATTTACCTACCTATTTATCATTTTTGTTTCTTTTTGCTCTAGGTTGAAGTCTCCTAAACTTTTCTCAATTTGTTATGTTTGAGTTACTGCTATTGTTTTGATGTCTTTCATTTGCCACTTGCATATATTTTCTTTATGATATCTTGTGAAAGGAGTAATGAATTGATTGAAAATGCCGAGCATTCTTGACCATATAAATAGTTATTTCTTTGATCAGTCTACCTCAGAATTGTTCTGCTGCCTAAATGTAATATGCAGTCATTTTTCTTTGGCTGATGTTTTCAGAGCTGACAAGGAAACCTGTAATTTTGTTGACATGATCCCCCTAATAAACAAATTGTTTGATTTTGCATTTATGTGATTGTAGCTTAATAAGAAATTTTCTTTCAACTTCAGTTTTCTATCTGATGTGGGAGTAGATGACTGTTGTTAATTGATAAGAAAAATACGATAGTGCATTGGTACGTTGTCTATGAATCTTGCTTAGAAAAAATGAACAGCTTGTTGTCTCTCTACTTGAATCTATATGAACTTCTTGGTCTAGTTAATAGTACAACTTTTAAGTACTTGCTCGTATTGTTACCTTTAGTAAATATAATTTCTTGCAAGTTTACTTTCATTTGAGTATTATCACTATCTAATTAACATCTTGCTTGTTTATATAAAACCTTTAGCATCCTTCTATTCCAGTCTTCCATATCATTGTTGATACTCCGTAATATCTTCTTGTATCTCCATCAGGTTTCAAATATTTTAGGCAGGCTCAATTATAGGAATAACCGTAAGGTTACTCTTCTAATTCCCTTGTTTTGGGGCAATTTATAAGTTTTAGTGACTTGGAGGTTTTGTAGTTTCTCTTGAATTATGCGTAGACTGAGTTAATTGCGTCTCTATCAGACGGAGTTACCTTTAATCCCTAGTGGCGCTTCTTAGAAAAACAATACTCCCTCTGTCCCATTTAAAATGTCTCACTTTCCTTTTTGGGTTGTCCCATTATAAATGTCTCATTCCATTTTAGGAAGTAATTATCCCTTCAAAAAGTGTGGACCCTACCAACTTTTTATCACTTTAACTACTTTATACCTATCTCCTAAATACCCGTGCCCAAAAGAAAAGGGACAATTGAAGTGGGACGGAGGGAGTACTATTTTATATTCCAATACAAATAATGCAGACAACATGTCATCTTCTTACTATCCAATAAGATCCTACTTCTTATTCTGGCTGTGAACTGGGAGGACAAACTTTATTTATGTTTCAAAGAATTGTACGAGTTTTGTGTTATCAAAATTTTGACGTAAATGGATGACAGACTACTACTATTGCTATTTCCTAAAGAAGGAAATGGATTGTGCTTGTTGCAACTAGTTGTACTTCAGGGATGCAAGTTACAAGAACGCTTTGTTAGAATTACCATGTCATTGACTTGGCAACTGTATACCTCCTTTTCTGTTTTCCTTTTGTTTATTGCTAAGTTTTTATCTTGTTTTTTGTTGTCCAAACTGTTTTTAGTGCTTGTTGCAACTAAGAGTTAGCATTAATTGACTTCTTCTTGTATTTATATACAGGTATTATTACTAAAGATGGATGGAGCTAATAGACTCTTCAGCTTAACCTGTTTAGAATTAGGTTAGTGCTTTTTTCTCCTAAGTGGTGATTGAATTTAAAAATGAACAGCATAAGATAACTAAATTAACTAACCAGATATAAAGGAGTTATAATTAATTAATCCAGGTTTGAAATGGTATAAATTTTGGTTTTACAATTGAACCAAAGGGGGTTATTAATAAATATAATGGTGTTTAGTATTTCCAGGTGATGGCTGAATTCATTTCCTAGTATCCAATGCCCCTAAAGAAGCTAAAAAGGGCCTTTTGTGATATCTGAAATGGTATAAATTATGGTTTGAAATGGTACAAATTATGGTATATATTCATGATTGTTAGAATTCAAGTTACAAGAACGCTTTCTTAACAATGTTTCTGCAACCATGCAGCGAAAGTGAGATGATTGTATGAAATTGCCAATGTTTTGTCTTCCATGAAATTTATTGAGAAGGTAATTTTTATTATGGATTGCTATTCTGAATTGGGTATTAATAGTTTTTAATTCTGAGTAATGTGGAATAAATGCTATCGTGGATGATGTGCAGACTCATCACCCTGAGATAAGGAAATCGGCTTTCAGATGGCTGGGGCTGACTGATTGGAAAACCAGATAATGGAACTACTAAGTGCTAATTCCTTAATTTTAACTGATTCTAAGAAGAGAATATTTGGAGTCATTGAAATTAAATTAACCTTAATGAACTAACCATGGATGGCAAAAAGGTGTCTGGATCAGCTGGGGATATATTCTATTTATGATTACAAAACATACTGCAGACAATCCTTCATTGCGGGAACTAAGGTTTGCTCGACACGAATACCTATGTGATTGAAATTTATTTGTTATCTTATATTTCTTACCTTGGGTTGTTAATTATTACAACATTGTTGCTTTAATTTACTTATTTCTTGTGTTAGTGTAACCTCTACTCCATCTAATATGCAGATTATCTTGGACAAAAATGAAAGTTGACACAAGAATTTGCTAGAACAGGCTCACTCAACTTTAAATGACACCCTTCATATTTTAGATGGCGATATTTTTGCATTTTGAATTATGTAAGGACAATTCTATGATTCCATTTAGTTTTTCTTACAAATGTTGGACATGAATGATAGGACACGAGATTTTGTATAGTTTCCATCTAAGATTGTTTAGTATTGCAAATAATGCGTTCAAAATATATTGCGGATGTATTTTTACATGAAAAGATGTACTAGCAAGATATGATTGTATTTGTGTATAATTAGATAATTAACATATACAATTCTGAGACATATAATGTAATAACCCATACTCTATAGCGGTGTTTAGCTCTTAGCTAAGAGCTTATAAGAAGGCATTGCATCCTTAAGAAAGAGTTGTTTAATTTAAAAGCTTTTCTGTTAAGCATTGAGTCGAGCAGATAGAATCCGAGATAGATTCGAGAAGATAGAATCTGAGATAAGATTCTTAAGTCTTTATTAGCATGAGAAGATCTAGATTTCCAGAGTCTTGATATGATAAGATATGTATTCATAGAAGTCTTGATCCCCGAGTCATAGAATTTCAGAGTCTTTATCCTTTTTGATATCTGTGTTTGCTGAATAAACCCGGATCAAGAGCAAATTACCCAAAATGGTTTTTGAGACCAAAAATACTTTTAATAGTCAAAATATGATGTTTATTTTAGAAAGAGAGATTTATGAAAAAAAAAATTCCAACTTACTAACAATTTCTACATTTTTATTTGATTTATTTTGATTTATTAATTTCAGAGGATACATTATATATATATTAGAATGAGGACATGACGTCCCTAATAAATTGGCCCTAGCACCAATGCGTTGTAATAGGCCCAAATGACAATCAAGCTTATGAGATAAGCTAAAAACAAGCTTATGAAATAAGCTAGAATTTTCTAGAAATTGATGGCTTCTTATGCGAGAATAAAATAGTGAGAATATATATATATATATATATATATATATATATCTTTAGCTTCAAAGCACCCATTTTCACCATCTTCATTCTTCTCTCTCTCAAATTTTCGAGACACACACATACACACACTCCATTTTCAAATCATTCAAGCTCATTTCTAGGAAGATCTAATCGTTGAATTCATGATCCGTCTTCGCATAATGGTAAATCTTCACCTCTAGAACATATCTATGGTTTGAAAATTCGAAAATCATGAACTTTTGAGAGCTCCAAATTTTCGATCCTCTTGACTTTTTGGAAGGAGCATGTTTTGTTCCATTATCTCTTGATATTATGTTAGATCTGTCGCCTATGAGTTGTTTAATGTTGAATTTTCGAGCATGAGTTCATTCCTTGGAATTCTTAAAATTTTCGAAAATATGAAGGCCTAGATCTTGAACTTATGTTGTTGATATGCTTGATATGCCTTCATATATGTGTTGTTGGGTAGATATAAACATGTTTTGAGCAAGAAAAACGATTGAAATCCAACCTATGCAAAAACCTTCAAATGGTCGAACCCTATGTCTCACATAAGGTTTGATTTTGATTTTATTTGATCATTTTGACTTCATATTTGAATTCTATGATATGAATAAAGCTTAAAATGATTTATTCGGATTTTTCGGCCGACGTATTTTAAAGATGAAAAATTTTAGTTTGACATCAAATTGGGTTTTCAATGCTAAAGCTTTGATCTTTGGATTTTGATGATTGATTGATGATCTTTGATGATAGTTGAGCATGTATAGAGGTTCTTTTATGTTAAATGACGTCTCACGTGATTTTTCACGTTGATCATAAGCTATGTTTGTAAAGAGTTGTTGGTTTTTGATTAAGATTAGATGGCTTAAGTTTGTTGTTGAGTCCTCTATGCTTGTTTAGTCATATGAGGCTTAGTTAAGTCTTGTTATATGTTTAGATGTTAGAGGATGCAATGACCCAAGTGTTCATAGACCATAGAGTCTTGAATATCAAGAAGTTATAGTCGTGTTGACGACTTAGATAAGATAAAGAGTTTATCTTCTTGTTTGGTTCCTGGTATGCTTATATGCCACTCTATGTTGATGAAGGGCTAAGTTCAAAGAAGAAAGAAGTGAAGGACAGAACGTACAGTCCACTTGAGTGATTGTTGCCAGGTGGGTAAAATCCTTTCTAAAAATGTGAAATGATATGCTTTTGCATACAAAATGATATGATATGCATTTTTATGAAAAGTTGACTGACTTGCCAAGTTTTTGAGCATGATGCATGTTGTCTATCCATGAGAGATGGACGATATCGGCCCTATGCTGGACGAGCTACTAGTAAGGGTTTGTGTACACAGAGTGATCGTGCGTATAATGGCCGATCACGGTGTTTGAGAAGGAGGCCTACTTCTCAACACAAGAGTGCGTAGATATGGTTAATGAATGTGATAATGTATGCAGACGCATGTTAAATGTTGCATCATGAATATATGAGCATGAAAGCAAGTAAGCTTATTTCAGAAGCATGCACAAGTTATTTAACTGAAAACTCCTGTGTGTTGCAAATGTTATGGCAAGTCAATCTTATAGCTCTATGAGCAATTTTTCAAATGTTTTCGGCATACACCCACTGAGTGCATCTGGTACTCACGCCATGCATATATTTCTAAATGTGCAAGATGAGCTCGAGAGGATGCTGGAATCGAATGTTGTGCAGAGGAGCTTCTCTAGATGTTTTATCTCATGATGGTGTTGTTAATTTGTTGTTGTCATGTTTTGTTTGCCCAGAGTCTTATGTCATCATACATGATTCTCACCACACTTCTTGTTGCCGAACTTTGGCCTTTGCTTGTTTTATGTTTTGATTTTTGCCCTGATGACAGTTTCATTTTGTTGTTAGGATCTCGACATTTCTGTTATGATGTCGACCTGCTTCTATGAACAAGGATTTATCGAAATGATTGTGTGAACAAGGATTTCTTTTGAATATCCAGAATTGTTTTGTTGGATCCAATATTGTATAAAATGCTTCGAAGTTATTGATGGATCATGCTTTCAACCCTAACTAACTAAAGATTTTATTTTGGTGAAAGCATGCTTGAGTTCTTACATCAATTGTAAAATTAGTTTAACCTGTGATATCAGATCAATGTCGTATTTGATCTTGATTATCTTCTTTTGATTATTCATCCTCAGCCGTTGTTTTTCTTTGTTCGATTACTCTTTGTGGTTTGAGGACCTAGAATCATCCTTTTTCAGACTCCCTTTTACCTCTTTTAGCATGCTTGAATATGTATATTCTTTGTCAGGTTTGTTTAACTTGTGGTATTAGACTATTGATGTTCGTCATTATTCCTTTCTTTTCTTTCTTTTTCCCCTCGTCGCAGCCTAATTGCTTAACTAATTACTGGTTAAGGGATCGGGGTGTGACAGAATGGTATCAGAGCAGTTTTGAATTCTGAACCTGTGAATCCTTGTAAATCCTTGTGAGTCTTGTGCAGCTTGTGCACCTTGAGCCTGTAAATTCTTTTGAATTGATTATGATTTGAGAATCTAAGTTTATAGAGTCAGTTGTTTGACTCTATTTTGAGAATATGAATTTATGGAGTCGGTTGTTTGACTGCTTTGAGAATCGAGTTATAGAGACAGTTGTTCTTAAGAAAGCTCAACATTTCGATTCCATCATCTCTAGTTCACCGGTAGAGCTTATGATTATGATTATCATATATTATAATTGAGCATGTGCTTTATTGAATGAATTGAGTTGATGTTGAGTATATGCTTTAATAAATGAATTGCTACATGTGAATGTATGCTTGAAATGAGTTATTGCTTATTGAGCTAAAGTTGAGAAAAGATCCTGAGAAAAGACGGCAGAGCAACATGAGTATGTTTTTCTACAAGTATTTGAGCATTCTTTTTATCTAGGATGGTAAGGACCGTCCGAATAACTCGGAAAAATACGGTCACTATCAGCAAGGATCAGAGAGCACTTCTATCTGTTTATGCTAAATGAGCAACTTACTTTGGGCGAATTTCTCGCTCAATTCCATCGCTTGTGGAGAGATACATCTGAGCACGGCGTATCGGGACTAGATAGAATGCTCCGATTGATTTGTTTATTGTCTAAGGGTGGCAAGATTGGGTTGTTCTTTGTTGTCATTGATTACATTGAGCTGGTTTTGTAGCTTACGAGCAAGTCGATCTTCCAGACTCTAGCTACCATCGGTTCTCGATTTATGTGTACTTGAGTCTTCCTCTTGGTTCATTTTCCCTGTTGTTGATTTTATTTCAGCTGTTCATCAGCTCCAGTTGGCTGGTGTCCCTTCTTTTCCTTTTTATGATGATGATGATGAGGAGGATCTTGAACCCATTGATGTTGATTCTTCTATTCCTGAGTATGATGCTAGTACCTCTACTTTAGAGATAGATTCATCTTTACCAGATACTCAGTTGTCTATACCCGAGTATGATGTAGATCCTACACAGTTTGATTACTCTTATCTCGGTACTGAGATATTTCCTATTAACCTAGATTGGTATGGTCAGCCTTTTTGCATCTCCTGAGATCCCTACACCGATTAAGTCTATTCATTTCTCTCATGTTCCTGGGAATTCTTCTTTAGAGGTCCCAAAAGAGACTCAAGCTAGTTTATCGAGACCTTCAGGTGTCTCAAGATCTTTCATGTATGAACCTTAATTTTTACCAGTTGTTGTACAAAGACACTCTGACCCTAGATATCGATCAAATGCCTTTTGTGGTGATCACGATATCCTTTATCTGGATAGTTCCTTGTACTCATTTCCGGCGTGCTATTGATCCGCTATCTCCTGAGATTGAGGAAGATGTAGAGATGCTAGACTCCAATGAAGCTATTGATGGCAGTGAGAATGGAGTAGTAGAGATGGAAGAAGGAAATGATGATGATGATAGCTATGATGACCTTTAGGTAGGCGAGTGAAGCTAGTAGCGATGAGTGAAAAGTGGCGGTTGTAGATAGTATGGATGCATATATAAGTGTATATATTATACAGATGTGTATATATAGACTAGTGGTCCCTATAGATATCTTACGATGCGGTAGCGTGCTTGAGCTGTACGGATGTGTTTTGCCGAGATACCAAAGCATCTATATGCCCGAAAACCTTGATTTGCAAAGTTTTCCGGCTTTTGTAAATATCTTGAAGAGGATGAACAAGAAAGTGTAAATTCTCCTTAAGATTCACCTGTACCTTCTCCTCCTCAAATAGATCGTAGAATTGCAGAGCTTTTTCTGCATCAGAATCCTCCATCTTTCAATGGGTTTGTAGTCGGTGATCTGAAGAATGAGTTCGATTTGTATAGAGAATTTTCAAGTTTTTGGAGTGCTCTGATCGAGAGTGTCTCCTATGCACATCCTTCTAGTTAAAAAGGGTCTGCAGATTCCTGGTGGGAATCACGTCAGAAAGTTCTTTCTCCTGAGCAATTGGAGAATTTTACGTGGGAACAACTTGTCGGTTGTATACTAGAAGCGGTTTTGGTTGAGCTTGTATATAATGTTTCCTATTACCACTATTACAATCTCTATCTGAATTGTTTACTTGATTGCATATATATGTCCCTTATCTCATATATAAGTTAGATCATACGATGTGTTGTAGATCACGAAGTACGTATGATTGGTCGAGCTAATGAGATATAAAAGAATCACGGTGAGACAACTTGAGGACGAGTTGTCGGTATAGGCTGGTATAGATAAGAAGTGACTTGACTTGGTTGCTTGTCTATCTTGATGCGTCTCGGCGTATTGATGGATTCTGATGAGATGAGTTCTTCTATCGATCGTCGTGAAGAACCTAGATCTCGGTGACTTCGTTGATCTAAACCTCGATAAGGTATTAGGTGAGTATGAGTTCTTGACCATCACTTTGACTTGTTATGGGTGAGGGTTACATGAGATAACCCATGATTCTCTGCATCTTGGGTGGTGGCGGTCTTGTATGTCATGCTAGTTACACGTGTCAAGTCACCGTATCCGTTTAGGATGATGGCGTCCCTTAAGGAGCTCAAAGGTTTATTGTACTAAACCCCGCAGGTTGAGTTATCTCAAGTACAATAAGAAGGTTGAGTGGTACTACTTAGGAATTAAAGATATTACTTATTTTAAGCAGTCAGAACGCTGTAAATAATTAATGGATGTACGATATCTTAAATACGGGGATTCATGAAGTCTAAGTGCAAGCCCGACTCAACTTCGAAAATAAAGGGATAAGTCAGCATTTATTCTCTAGTGGCATGAATAAATGTTTATGAATTAATTTATGTTCTGGGCAGAACATAAGATAATTAATTTATTTGAGGCTCATCTTTATTCATTGCATTTGATCCCTGGGCTGGCCCATCTAGGCCTAAAGCTATGAGAATTTTGTCCCCCTCCCTTTAGAGTCCCTCTAGGACTCTGTCTTGATCCTCTCTATCTTAAGTGATATTATTATATTTATTAGATATGCAGAAATGTAACAGCCCGCCAACCCTAAGTACGGATTAGCAGGGATTGTTACTGATAAACGAGATTAAGTAATGAATAATGACATGGAACACTGAATGGTGTGACATATATTGAGAATATTTCTAGAGCTTCAAGTGTTTGAGGTTTGACAGAACATAACATACATAGGACTTCATAATCTAGCTGCGGAAAGCATGTGAAGTACACATGTGACGATGTGTATTCAAGGTTCTATTATCAGCAACAAATGACCTGACTGCTCAACACTGCTCCATCCCATCGATTAGCTCAACCTGCACATTTAAAAACAAATATGCAGGGCTGAGTACAAATAATGCACTCAGTGGGCTCATTGCCAAAAACATTTCTTTAAATTAGATCGCCTTTATAGTAAGACCTGAGGGTTTTATTGGAAAGGCCTTGCGCTTATTAAAACATTTTTCGTTTTCTTAAAAACATCGCTTGCGCAAGCATTTTCTCTTTGTGTGTATGATCCATATCACTTTCTCATAACTTTTCATATAACATTCTCTTTAGACGCCGTAGAAGGAGGCCTCCTTCTACGGACGCTGTGACCGGCCGAAGATGTTGCTATCGGCACCCAGCCACCTATAAACTCACGCCGTGAAAGGAGGCCTCCTTTCACGGACGCTGTGACCGATCGAAGATGTTGCTATCGGCACACAGTCACCTATGGTGTACACCGGTCCAGGCTAGGAATTCTGCATCTAGCACAGGACCCGAATTCAACCTCCAGGCTAGGAATAGACCAGGAAATTCATCCCTCTAGCACAGGACCCGAATTCATTCTATAAAATTGGGAGAGACCCAGTTGGGAGCGACCCAACAACTGTATCTCTTTCTCATCAGTTGGGGAACACCAAGAAGTCGGTTAGCGAACCAACACTCGATAGGATTCATATCTGGCGTAAACACTTTGGGCGTAATCATCTCATAATCATTTCTCAACAGAAGTACTATAAATAAATACTTTTCATTTGCATAAAGCAAGTAAATAAAAGGGTTTTCGAATAAAGCCCACATGGTACGTTGCTTTTTAATAAGGTTCCTTTCTAACGTCGGCGCTTTCAGTCCGTCCCACCTTAACGTAAGAACTATTTTAGTACATTGGTCACGTTTCGATAGAGGCGAACATCGTCTAATGTCCTATGAATCAAATAAGGCTAACGTCGGACTTATTTTGACGTTTTCTAATCAAAATGATGTCGATTATGAAATCGCTCATCATATGAGAGATATTTCATCTCTTTAGCACATAATATACGTTTTAATGTACTTACGTATCATAAGTTACATTGTTACTAAACGTACTACGTCACATAGATCACGTATTATCCAATTTCGTGCCTTTTGACCTTGGTCAACGTTTTTGGTCAACATTTTGACTTTTAGTCAACAATTTGACTTTGGTCAACATTTTAGTCAACATTTTGACTTTTCAATACTATATATGTATTTTCGATATTTTATGTATAATTCTTGTTCCAAAAATTCCTATAAAATCATAATATGTCTAAAACATCATTTTAGAACATATTATGCAATTATACTTGATAAAATAAATTTATAACTTTAATACACATAACCTATGGTTTTCGAAAACTTCAATTTAATTAAGCAACCATTTTCCAAAAATTCTAATAAAATCACATAACACATAATCAACTATAAGCATCCTTGCTATAACATAATTTTTATTTATTATGAACTATTTAATTAAATCTTCCTAAGTCATATTCGAAAATTTGGACTTAGGTCCAAATAATTTTTAACAAATCCAATAAATTCATAAAACACTATATTATGAATCTACACTATCAATTTGCTATGATAACACTTAAACATGGATTATATCACAATATGTTATCATATTCTATAATTTCAAAATTCATGACTTAGGTACTAAAGTTTTCCAAAAATTCTACATAAATTCATACTAGCATAATTAATACCTAGATTATGATTTCATGCTCAAATCAACAATTAAAATCATAATTATCAACATATCATGCTTTCATGCTTTGGCCCTTATTCAAAATTTGATATCATGCTTAATTTTGTGATATAATTATAATACATGCTCGATAATATCATATAACCATGATTTACACACTTTAGCATATGAGCATGTTTTCAAAATCATCATAAATAAACTAAGCTTATAACATGAATTCTAACGGATGAAAATCGAAAATTCAAGCATGTATACTAAGCTCGTAAGATTTCTAACCTTTTAATCGGAGTCGATTTAATCGTCGAAGGTTTATTTGAACTAAGTTTGGGATTAAACTTTGAAGAGCTCTCCCTCTATTTTTCTTTCACAATTTTCGGTAGTTTAGGGTGCTAAATGGGCGAATGTTTGATCCCCTCCCCTATTTATAGAATTAATCAAGTTGTAGTGTAATTATTACACATAAATTATCAACTAACCCACTTATACAAATAGACAAAATTTTATCCTTATCGTGATATACTTTAATGATAGCATACCTTATCTCTTAATTTCCCACTTGGTAATTGCTAAAGACAAATTTCTCTTTTTATTCCTTCTTAATTCACGGCAATTATAAGTAATAGGTAAGAAAATTTTCATTCTATAATTTCTTATGTTCACGGCACTCCACATTATATGTAATGATTTTTAGTTGTTTTAGTACTAATACATATTAATATATTCCAATTAATATCACAAGATAGGGAAATTCTACATTTTACACTTTATGTATATAGTGTTCGGCCATTTCTTATTGTGAAGGAATAAATTCTATTTTTTATACTATCATATACTATAATATTAATTTAGGATAATGTCGTATTTGAATAGTCGACATTTTACACTATGACTTTTATTTTATGTTCACATTTGTTCACACAAAATTTCAAACTTTGCAACTACTACAAGACAAGGATTTTAGTTACTTGTTCAAATTGAATACATATTCTATCCTATCTTATAAAAATATCTTATGAACATAATAATGACATAGCATTAATTATAGCATGATATTTATTTATTAAATCACATGAAATCACACCAAATTCTCCTAATTTTCGGCTACTAACAAACAAGGATGGTAGATTAGTTGTTCCACTTGAACACATACACTACTTTACACCTAATAATGTGATAAGATCCAACTCATACGCCTCATTAATTATAGTATGATATTTGTTAACCTTATCACATAAAATAATGAAATTTTCGCCACTTTTCATGCACTTGGCACCCCACTTGTGCAAGTTGATGATACACCTTATCTTATCCTTAAATATATCTCCAAAATGTAATTATGACAATACATCATCATTTGGATAGGAATTAAATCCAATTTCTCATATATATACATTTTCGAAAACCATATATATCAATAATGCTATATATTTTATTTTCTTGAAATAAATAGCTAATATATAGCTATGTGACATATTATATGTCTTATATGATGAATTAAATCATAGAAAAATATTTAGAACAATTCTAGACCACAAAACCTAATTTTCGAAAATTAGGGTTTTCATTAATAGACTCTTTTATTCAATCTTTATTCTTTAATCCTATAGCATTATTTTAATGCTAAATAATGCTCTTATATCATAAAATAATCATAGGAATTTAAATTTTATAATTCCATGATCATTTAATGAGATTATCGAATTATCTCAAAGCGTGAGCGTTCGAAACGTCTCTAAATTCACATAATTAAATCATCTCTAAAATGTTTAAAATAAAGTTGTAACAACTTTATTTATTCCTATAATAATAGGAAATCTCGAAATTTAAGCTTAAATGCTTAAAAATAATGTAAGGCTTAACTGTCGAATTTAGTCGACGTTAGAATATTACGTTCGAAGGAATATCAGAAATTATATTCCTTAATTCGCTAAGACTCAATGAATTTCACCCAGAAATTATCAAATTATGCTTAGTCAAATCGAGCGTTGACTAATTAAGAGTTTAATTATCGAGGTTAAACTCTAAATTACGATTTAAATTTATCGTAATTAAGCATTTAAAACTGCGGGATATTACTTTCTACCCCCCTTAAAATAAATTTCGTCCTCGAAATTTGCATACTGTAGAAAGTACTGGTATCTTTGCACTATAACAATTTCAAGCTTCCACGTAACTTTGTTTTGTCCATGGTCTTCTCCATTGGACTTTCACCAACGGTATAAGTTTCTTTCTTAACCGTTGAATCTAAGGATTAAAACAATCGCAGATTCTTTCTCATAACCCATATCTTGATTCAAGAATAACGTCATCATGATGGTCATGTATTTTGGACCATGTTCGTACTTTCTTTAACCGTAATACGTGGAAAAATTTACATGCACTTCCGAACTTGGTGGAAGTACCAATCTATAGGCTACTAGGCCTTATCATTTCTAGGATCTCGCAAGGTCCTATAAAGCGTAATCTCAACTTCCTTTTCTCCAAACATTAGAATTCTTTCAATGGAGAACTTTAATACACTTTATCTCGCATTGAAGATCGACATATCTACGCATATCGGTGTAAGACTTTTGTTTATCATGAGCTTCTTTCTTTCATTGCCTAATTCGGCAAACATTTCATTCATTCCTTTCACAGAATTGGCTTTAAAACTTTCCTCTTATTTTCTTTATCTCAATAAAGAGATGATCAATACTTTCTTTTATACTATGCCTCACATGGGCTATGTTGCTTGACAGTTATTGTCGTAGGTAAACTTAATAAGTGGAAAAGTACGTTTCCAACTTGTATGTCAATTCTTTCTTTTCTAAGTCAATTCATATTCTAAAGATAACCTCAAAATCTTTATAAGGTGCGAGACGTACGATTTTCTTAGTAAACAACCGGGCTAACTTATCAGACCCACAAGTAGCTAAATAGGCGTGAACGAACATATTTGGTAAGTCGATATACTACTACCCATATAGCGGTGTTATCTTTTGACTTTGGTAATCTTATCTTAAAATCCTTTATTCGTCATCCCATAGGATCATTGATACAATGCCTTTACTTATAAGCAATCGAGACAACGTTCGACAATTCCTATCTTCGTTCTCTTAAACTCTTTGATGAGTTTTCTTTTTCTGCAAGGATTTATCATCATTAAAGCGATCTTTCTGACATAGAGCATTAGTTACTATATTACCCTTTCATAGGTGATAATTTATATTGCCTTCGTAATCTTTTACTTATTCGAGCAATCTTTTCCATTTCCTTTCCAAGTCTCTTTGTTCGAGAAGTATTTTAAACTGTTATGATCTATGAAGATCTCACTTTCACTTTATAGAGGTGATGTTCTCAAAATCTTAACTCGTTTTACTACGCTAGTTCTAAGTCGTTGTGATGCATGGCTTATTATCTTTCCCACTTTGTACGTGGCATCCGTTTATTGGTCCATGTAAGTTTGATTTCTATTTGGAGTAGCTGCGTTATTGACCTTATTATCTTAGAGAGTCTTCAATGAATCTCCGATTACAGCCAATAAATTCTATAAAACTCTCAATCTCATTTGGGTCGTTGATTGTTCCAACCTTGCATTGTTTTTAACTTTTGTCGGATCCACATGGATTCCTTCTGAAGACACTATGTGTCAGGAATATTACCTCTTTAGGCGAATTCACCTTAAATAACTTGGCAAAAATTTGTTTGACTTTTGATGTCTGCAAGATAGTTCCCAAGAGTGCTCTATACTCTTTTCTTGCCCTTCGATTAGATGGAAATATCATCTATGATGATTTTAGACAATTTATCTTAGTATGCGCGGAACACTCGATTTTTGAGGTTCATAACATGGCTGGCGTATTAGTTGATCCGAACGGCACGACTATAAACTTATAGTGGCCACATCTTGTTTGGAAGGCCATTTTGGGTACATTTTAGCTCGTACCTTAAGTTGATTATAGTCCAATCGAGATCGATTCTCAGGACTACTCTTACTCTTTTCCGTTTGATAGAATACTCATTTACCCTTGGTAATAGATTATTCTTTCTTAACAATCTATATATTTTCTTAATGGGCTATCTTTCTTCTTTGACAAGCAAGTTGGGTGCTTCTTAAGGTAGTACACTAGGTTCGATGAAACTTAGATTTTATAACCTTTAATTTAAATCTTTATCCTTTCACTTTCCTTGAATCCATTTGATGAAGATATTTTTGACATGGTTTAATAATGGTTCCAACTTGATAGTGGAACTCTAGCTGCTTATCAGGGGTAATCTTGCTAAGTTGTCAGGAAATATCTAGAAATCCTCGAACAATTTCCACATCCTCTATCTTCATTCATGCTTTTCATTCTCTGCTTAGTTAAATAGGGAATGCTCGACATCCCTTCTTGTTTATTAATCCCCTTATTTATAGTGTGGGTATGGTTGGAATTTCCTTCCCATGTGGATTCCATAGAAGCTCGCAACTTCTTGTTCGGAGAAAAGGAACGAAATTTCCCTCTCCTTGTACAGGATCGTGGAATGGTTTTCGACTAACCAATCCATTATTAAGATTATCTTTACGTCTCATATAGGTTCTATGTTCAAGTTCTTTAGTAAAGTCTTAAGTGATCCTAAGTTCAATTCTAGGTTCGAGTAATACGTGTGGCGACCATGATTCTTCCTTTAAGTAAAGAAATTCTCATCCTTTGATTTGCTTATTCTGATTTGAGTTCTAATGTGTCCACGCATGTTTTTACTATTCTTGTGATAACAGGATGTGAAGCACTTGTCTCGAACAAAAGTATTTTAGGTATACTGAGAAATTTTCTCATACCTACCAGGCTTTCCTGATTTTGTTCGTCCTATCATTATCATACTTTCTAACCAGTATGAATGATTCAGCTTCCTTCTTTCTCTTTATCGATCTTTAGAATATATCTTCCATATATTCCTTCTTTTAAAATCCTTTCAAGAAGAATCCATATATTAGCACTTGTTGTGCTATCATATGTAATATCCTTTTTGGATATACGTCATTTCTCTTAATATTCATTGGTTTGACTAAGTGGTTTCGCATAAGTTAAAATCCGCATTATCGAGAACGCATCATACTTTTTCTTGATTTCATATATCTTTACTATCTTCTCGACATTCTATGTTTACTTTGTTTCAATGCTGAGGTACCCAACATTTCACCTTATGGTTCGTCTCATAAATATGAGGAATAACTTTTCAATTAAATTCACCTTAAGGTCCTTTCTTGTGAATCCCTTCCTTTGTTCGCTTAAACGTATTTCCTTTGCAATCGTCTTTTAAAGTTATCTCACTTGTTTAATTACTAAATCACGCATAAGATGAGTGTTTTGTCTCTATATACTTAGAGTATGACAGTTTCATCTCAAATAACAAATCTACTTCTTAATCCACTTCTTCCCTTCAAAGGAATTACTTTACTTATCGTAATCAAACTATTTATAAAACTTATCTCATGTTCCGGGCTATCTTATGATTGTATAGCTGGTAGTTTCCTCAGCTATTCTTTAATCTTGCTTCCTTTCTTAAGCAGGATATCCGAAAGTCATATTGCTTTCGTTATACTTTGGTCCTCTCTTTTAGGATTAAGGTTGTCATCATTCTATTCTATCACGGGTAGGTAGTGCGTTTGTACACCATAACTTAGATTCAAGTACCAATGTTCTATTGCCAAGTCTCAACTTCGGGTATCTCACCCATTCTTGGTTTAAATACTAGGAATAGCCTAGCTATTCACATATCTCATTATTTGATCCATCGATCACACTATCATTGGTTTAACTAAAGTCTCAGATACTTGGGAACATAATCTTTATCGATTTATGGATAAAGCGGAAAACTTTATTAACTGAGATATTATCATTTCTCACATATCCATCAATGATTCTCATCCACTTCTATACTTTAGATATGTCCAACCTACTAATGAGGTTATAAGGACGAACAACTATCTTTAAAGATAAGTTGTAATATTTCTCATTATAACATAATGAGAGGAGATTATATCCCAAGGATATCATATACTTTTCTTTACTTCTACTCTAGCACTCAATGCTAAAGAGTATCTTGTTCATAATTTAGTCATCATACACTCACGTGGAGGTATAGCTTTACTGTTAGTAGTATTGGGAAAGCCTATCAAGGGTCGATCCACCTATGTGTATCATAAAATATATCTCGTCTCATCGAGAACTTCTTTACATCATATCTTGATGTCTATCACTTTACTGATCTGAAACTTTTAGGTGACAAGATACGTCAACCTATGTCATACTTATTGGTTTCAAGGTTCGAAGGTAATTCATCGTAATTAACTTACAAGAGGTATGGTTTTACAATTCACGATGACAACTCTGAAGGTTTGGATCAACATATTCTTTGAACTGAATAAATGGGAAGGTAGGATTCGAAGACCAGAATAACAAGTACTGAGATTTCTTTGGTCATATGGGGTGGCCAGACCCATCACAAATATTTTCTCAGTCACATGCAGGTTTGGTTTCAAGGAAATGCTTTTATGAAATTTTCTGGTTGTAAACTCCTTTCGAAAAAAATGAGAATTCAATTGATATCTCAATCGAAACTAGATCATAGACTTAAACTCAATAATAGAAGTTTGGGCTATGAATAAGATTTGAAACCTTATACAACTCATTTTAGATCATAGAGTTAAACTCAATGACAGAAATTGGGTAATGAATATAATTTGAAACCTCATATAACTCGGAATAGGTCATCATAAATTGTAAGGGTTATCAATACACCACCATACTTCTCAAACTCTACTCATACTACTAAAATTCAATTCCTCAATTGACTTTCAAAATTTCTACCATCTCATGGTCTATCATTCTGTGTAAACCATAATACTCAACTTAACTGATTCTTTAATCATGTCTCTATTTCGTTTCTAACGAAAAAGTCATAGTCGATTTGGAGTTACGTCGCGCGCGAACATCCAAAATATAAAGACTATACTCATGTCACTTATCGCATAGTGACATTCATCATTTTGACAACATTTCCATTTCTGCTCGTATATTTTCTTCTCGTCCTTTAATTCGAGATTCTCGTTTCGATCTCGCTTTTGTTCTCAAGATGTAATAAAATCCTTATAATTCATCCTTCTATGTTCTTTGCAAAAGGGATCATGCGTCTTAAACAGTCTACGTTCTTTTGGGATTACATACCCATCATCATAATCAACTTTAAGATTTGAAATAACATTTCAAATATTCACAACGTAGTTCATTGTACGCATGTACTTCTTTGAATTTTAAAAATTCAACATAACATATTTGACATATAAATGTCCATTTTTGAGCATCTTCACACATTAATAACATAACTCTGCTCATAACAATAAATTTCTCATTGAATTTCACGAATTCAACTTTTTACTTTGGACATATCAATGTCAACATTTTCTCATAACATAAAACATCATTTCAACCTTCATTTCCAACCTCCATTCTCAATCCTTTTTCATAACTTTCATTTCATATAATTTTCATTACTTCATTGATTTCAAAATAAAGTTTTGAAATTTTCTTTTCTCGTAACTTTCATTTCAATCAAAATTCATACATTTCTTCACCTTTACTTTCAAAATATGATTTCAATCTTCTTCATCATTAAACTTTTCATTTCAAAACTTTTGAAAAGGATTCATTTACCTCATTCCAGTTGAGCTTGATGTGATGGAGTGTTGAGCATTGTCAGCTGACCTTTAGAAGTCTAGTGACTCAATCTAGACTTAACCTTAAAGGAGATTTTAGATTCAAAGAGCGAACCGCTCTGATACCACTTTGTAACAGCCCCTAAATCCTAAGTACTATTTAGTCGGGATTATTACTCCAAACAGGGATGAAAACCATAAAGACCATTTATCATTAAACTGTGATACATACATCAAGCATATTCTTAGGCTTTAATACATAACTCAAGTTCTTGTAGCAGAAAACATGTGATGTGTACATATGACGATGTACCATCAAGGTATACTATCAGCGACAACTTTCCTATTGCTCAACACTGCTCCATCGCATCACCAGCTCAATCTGCACATTTAAAAACAAATATGCAGGGCTGAGTACAAGAATGCACTCAGTGGGCTTATGCCAAAAACATTTTCATTAAATTACTCTGCCCCATTAGTAACACACGAGGTTTTAGTAGAAAATACTCGTGCTCACTGAAACATTTTCTTTCATTTTCATAAAGTTGTCTGGCCAGACATATTTTCTGTCTGTATGATCCGTATCATTCCCCTTATAACATTATCATAATTTCACATACGTTGGTAGCGAACCAACGACATTTAATATAATCATATCATCACAATATCATAATATGTTGGTGATGAGCCAACAACAATCAATCTCATTACCTCACCATCATACGTTGGTAGCGAACCAACAACATTCATATCATCACATCATCCTCCTCATAATATATCATACCATCCTCCTCATAATACATCATATCATCCTCCTCATAAAATATCATCATCCTCCTCATAAAATATCATCTCATAAACATTCTCCTCATTATCATAACATTCATCATAATATGTTGGTGGCGAACCAACACTATTGATAGGATCATACATAAAATCATAAACACTTTGGGCATGTAATCATTTCTCAACAGAGAGCATTGTAAATAAACATTTGATAAACATTTTATCCTCGAGGAGAAAGAAAACGCCCACCTGGATTGGAGACTTTCTTTATTCGATTTCGTTCTACGCCAACGATCGCGTCCGTGTCTAAACCTTTACGTAAAAATTATTTTAGTACGTCGGCACGTTTTTCAAGAATATCAAAGTTTGACCAACTTTGATAATTTATAAAATAATAACTCGAATCTCTTAACAAATTTTAATACGCCGTTTCAACGCGTATTTTAATAAAATAATTCTCGTACTTCGAGAGAGACATAATATGATCTACAGTCTCATATTAACCTTTTAGGTTAAACGTTGGACGTGTAATAACGTCTTTTAAATAAAATGATTTCAATTATGAAATCTTTTCTCACAAATTAGATATCCTTATAAAAGTAATACGTTTTTCACGTATTAGTGTATTTAATCAACGTCTCCCTACGTTGTATCAAAAGTCAACATTTTGACTTTTCTTAACACATTAAATAAATAATATCAATATAAATCGATTTTTAATCGATTTCTTTTCCATAAAATTCTAATTCTCGATTTTTCACGCAAATCGATAAACTTGCTTAATATTTTTCTTTAATACTAATCAACTAATACTTTAAACATTGTTTTTCATTTCTAACGTTATTTAATATAACGTTTCTCCGTAAACATAGTATTCTATGTTTATAAAATTCCATAAAACTTTATCATACTAGATAGTTATCAGTAAAATGATTTCAGTCATGAAATCAATTCCAGTTTAAGATGTATGGTTATGCCTCGAATTCATTTAGCGAAATAAATTTTTGGAAAATAAGAAACGAACTCAGAAAACTCCAAGAACAATTTCCTAACCTTCTATACATCATTACTCATATCATATATTAACTTCATGCTCATATCATAATTAAGTCAGGCAAAGAATTTAAAAATTCCACTGTTACTATTCCCGGTTACTATTCACAGCAGCTATATTTTTCACAAAATAATTTCCAAAAATTAAAAAAAATACTAGACATGCTCCGAAAAATCTACAAAATTTTTCCTACATGTTCTAGGCACCTAATAGTATGATTTTATAACATAAAATCACCATGTTCATTGTTTAAAACATAAAAACTAATTTATTTTCTCAATAACTTAATTTTTTTTTCAAACATGCTTCAAAAATTATCAATTAAATTATATATGCTCATCTATTACTCCCAATCAATAATCCATCTTCAAAATTAACAACTAAAAATCACAAAACACTATCCTCACATCATCATCATCATCGTCCATTTTCAATAATATTGCAAACTTGTTCCAACAATTTCAACAAAAACATATCATGCTCAACTACTATCTTTAATCTCATATCCATACTTAAATTAACAAATAAGAATCAAGAACATCAGCATCTAATTCTCAATTAATTCGGTCATAATTAAACAAGTCCTAAACATTATCAACTTTGCCCTAAACTTGGAATATGGGATCATAAGCATCATATAAACAATATTACTACACAAACTTAAATCATCTAAACAATCATTTTCCTATTTCAAACAAAATGACCGAACACACACAAACATGTGTAGATGATGGAAATAAAAAAAACTAAACCGTGTAGAGAGAGCTTAGGTAATTACCTATTCTTTAATCGGTTTATTGGTGTTGAGAGACCAATAAATCATTGAGAAACTCAGCTTAAAGATGAAAAAAATTTGTAGACAATATTTTTTTTTTTTTTTTCCGTTTCTCTCAATTTTCACGGCTGCAACAAAATAAGAGAACTAAAGACATTGTCCTCACTTTGTAAACAAGTTACTATTATTTTATTATATATATTTTTTTTTTCTAAAGAATACATGGTCATAAATGGTCCAATATTCCATCTCAATCTCTTCCTACTTCTCGGTCAAAACATGATAGCTAAGAGAAGATATTTTGTTTTGGTATTATCTCTAGAGTTATTTAGGAATTTATTGTGGTGAATTAAAAGTCAACAAAAGAGTCCTACAAAACCTTCCAACCTTACTTTGTCAACAATAATACACGCCTATTTCACTTACACATGGCATCCACTTGATCTCTTCATTTATTATCTTGGTTAGTGTGTAATTATACCACTTGATTCATTAAATTGCTTATCATGTCCAAAGCTAGCAAAACATGTTCACGTAAGAACTTATTACACAATTTCTCACGGCACTTTGATCATTTCATTGCTAACATTTTATTTTTCTTGCAATTTATAGATATATAGCATAATATATGTCTTAGATGATGAATCAAATCATACGAAAAATAATTAAGATGATTCATGCGTCGAAACCCTAATTTTTGAAATTAGGGTTTTCGAAAATTACACATTTTATCCCATAATTATTCCTTAATGCTCTAGCATTATTTTAATGCTAATTAATACTCTAATTATATATAATAATCATAGGAATTTAAATATTATAATTCCTTGATCATTAAACTCATTTTTCTAATCACCTCTAAACGTAGACGTTTGAAACGTCTCAAAACGTTCATAACCGAACCATCTCAAAATAGTCATAATAAAGTCGTAATCACTTTATTAATTCATTTCATTATTAATGAAATTTAATTCTAAGCTTTGTCACTTAGAAAAATTAACGTAATATTAACAATCGATATTCAATCCACGTTAAAATATTACTACCGAAAGAATTTATATAAACTATATCCCTTAATTCACAATCATTAGTGAATATGATATAGGAATTCATTATATAATAAATAATCGAAATCAATATTCGATAAGTTACTAATTCGATTATCGAGTCGAAACCCTAATTTACGATTTTTATTATCGTAATTAAGCTTTAAATCTTCGGGATATTACATTCCACCCCCTTAAAAGAAATTTCGTCCAAATTTTCATACCTCAAAAAGTATGGGGTATCTTAGCATCATAACATCTTTAACTTTCCACGTGGTTTCCTTTTGTCCATGGTTTCTCCATTGGACCTTTATTAAAGACCCAACTTGATTTTAAATCATTGAATCTTACTATCAAAATAGTCGTAGATTTTTCATCACAACTCATATTTGAGTTAAGGATCATGTTATCCTGGTGTATCACGTGTTTTGGGTCATTTTCATACTTCCTTAAGCGTGACACGTGGAAAACATTACGTACATTCCCCAAATTTGGTAGAAGTACCAATCTATAGGCTACTGGGCCTATCATTTCTAGGAGCTCGTAAGGTCCTATAAAACATGATCTCCACATTCCTTGTATTTGAACCTTTATAAATTCCCTCGATGGAGAAATCTAGAGAAACTTTATTTCAGCATTCAAAATGCAATTCAGATCTACGCGTATCAGCGTAAGACTTTTTGTCTGTCCTGAGCTTCTCTTATTCTTTATCTCATTTGGCAGATATCTTAATCATTTCATTCACGCTGTCAGGACTTTATACTTTCTCTCACCTACTTTATTACAAGAAAGTGGTGGTCGATACGTCTTTCCACATAAGGCCTCATATGGCTATATTGATCGTTGCTTGACAGCTATGGTCGTACGTGAACTTAACAAGTGGTACAACACGTTCCCACTTGCACCTCGATTTAACATTTATGTTCTCATTGTATCCTTAAACGTCCTTATTGTCCGTGAGTGGACATCTACGTTAAGGTTCAATCTTGTGTCTAATTCCTTTTTGGTGAGCTAGTTCAAAAACTAGGGGTAACTTGGAGTCTCTATCTGAAGTGATAGGTTTTTGGTACTCCCTGTAAAGATACGATTTTCTTTAGGTACGACTGAGCTAACTTATCAAATCCATGCGTCATCTGAATAATCAGAGATGAACGTAATTGGTGAGTCAATCCACTGCTACCCATATAGCAGTGTTACTTCTTTATGACTTTAACAAAACCCGTCATTAATCCATTGCTATGTCATTCCATATTCATTTGTGTATCCTTAGAGATTATAACTCCTTATAAGGCCATCGATACAATGCATTCACTTGTTGGTAACCGAGACACTGCTCGACAATATGGTTATATCTCATTTTATTCTTTACTATTTAACTTTTCTCCTAAATCATAATATCTCTTTGCTCGAAGAATTAATTCAAACTTTTATAAATTGTGAAGGGTTCTTAACTTATTGTCATAGGAGTGATGTCTCCAAGACTTTGGTATTTATACTACTGTTACTATTTCAAGTCGTGAGTTGGGAAGTTCTATTCATGTGGCCTAAGTCATTGTGATGCTTAAGCTATTTTCTTTCTCATATTAATACATAGCCTTACTTTTATTAATCCATGTGAATTTTATTCCTTTTTGGGGTAGCTATGTTATCGGCCTTGCTACCTTAGAGAGTTCTCAATGGATCTCTGATAGTAGTCAATTAATCTAAGAACTCCTGATCTCATTTTAGGTCATTGACGACTTTAATTCTTACATTGCTTCAACTTTTACCATACCCACTTTGATTCCTCTCAAGACACTGCGTATGCGAGGAATGTTAACTTCTTTAAGCTGAACTTCACATTTACTATACCTGACAAGATCTGTTTGGCTCTAGATGTCCGTAAGACAGTCCTCCGATGTTCTTTATGTTCTTTCTCGCTCTTCTTATGGATAAGAACATCATTCAAAAAGATTAAGACAAAACTGTCTAAGTATGTGTGGAACACTCGTTTTTTGAGGTTTATGTACAGGGCTGATATATTAGATAGTCCGAATGGCATGACTATAATCTCACAGTAGCCATATCTTATTCGGAACAATTCGTTTTTATACATCAGATACCTTTCTTCAAAACCATATAATATATCTCATCAAAATGCCTCAGTGAGGACTTTTCATACATTAATTACGAGGGTCAGTCTACCAAGCCGACTGATTACATGGCGTCTAGTCCTTTTTACAACCAAAATTTTGACACCACTTCAACATAATCCATTATCTACATATAAGTCTCATATTATTATAGGATTCTATATCTCTTAATGGCCTTCGTCGGAATCGTAATCCTCATTTGAAAATTTGCCTTTGGTGTAGAGCATAACTCTAGCCTATGTCGGTTATGGCTGACGGGGTACTTGCCATTCTTTGGTATCATTGCTTCTTTGCCATGGCGATCGTCGTCGTTATTCTTGTTATCGCGGATATTGGGGCTGATATTGTATAGCCCTAAGTGGTTGGGTTGGCCTTATCGTTTCTCCGGGTGCATTTCTGGGCAGTCATATGCATAATGGCCCTTCACACCACATTTAAAACAGCTGCCACTGCCTGCTAGGCATGCACCTCTGTGCAGTGTATGACATTTCGAGCAAGGAAAAATCCCTACTCGCCCTTGTGGTGCCATGTTCCATTGCCATGGCCTTTTGTTACTGGTGTTCCCGAAATTTTCTCGGTTGTTGTTATTGAAATTATCTTCCCATTTTCTCTTGCCTTTGTCACCAAAGATTAAGTGACTTTGTATGGGTCAGTTTATCTTGAGCATTCTCGCCTCAATATCTAAAGCCCGCCAAGAGCTTGAAGATAAGTCAAGTCACCATGACTAGCAAGAGGCATTCTTATCTCATGCCTTAGACCAGATTGAAATTTCTCTGACATCTTCATGTCGAGACTCACTGGTGCGGGCATATCTTGACATATTGCAAAAGATGCGATCATACTCAGTCACCGACATTCTTTCTTGCTTCAAATTGAAGAATTCGTTATCCTTTCTCTTCCTATAACTTTTAGGGATATATTTCTCATACATCTCTCTTTTGAAATCTTCCCAAGTAATAAAGCCCATTTGTTCCGGTGTCATGGTTTTCCTTCTGGCTTCCCACCAAAAATCCGCAGGTCCAAGAAGTTGGAAAGTGACACAAGACAGTCGCTCTTGTGTTGTACAACGGAGAAAATCGAAAATCCTTTCTATCGCTCTTACCCAGTTCTCCGCATCATCGGGACTTCCTTTTCCATTAAAGATAGGTGGATTTTGCCTAAGGAAAAGTTCCTCTATTCTACGATCAGGTGGAGGTGGGGGTGGGGGTAGTATTTCTTCTTCTTCCTCAGTTTGTGGGACTCTGCCCCTTCCCCTACCTCTTCCCCTAACTCTTTGCTCAGGTTCCCATCTAGGCGGCATTCTGTTATAGCAAAGATGTAATTAGTACTCGCGTAACATTTATCGCAATTTACACGTGCATATACCCTCATGCAATCTTATCATAAAACAACTTTAGTAAAACCATTCACTCTTTTCATGCTTACTATTATTTGTTTCACTAAGGTCTCAAAATTCGAAATCAACTTTGTTCAAGAATAATCATATGGGTTGAGGTATATAGCAAGAGACTTGTTAATTACTAAGACACTCAAGACGAGCATTTTATGTCAATATAACTTAGAATACTAAGATCCATTTCAAATAATGAATCTATTTCTTTATCCGCTTCTTTACTTCAAAGGAATTTCCTTATTGAAATCGTAATATCTCTGAAGCTTATATCATATCATGAGCTATCTCATACATGTATAACTCGTAATTTCTTCTGCTATTCTTAACTTTTGTCCCTTTTTCTTATGGTATCTGAAAGTCATATTACTTTCATTATGCTTCGGTTCTCACATTCAGGATTAGAACCGTCATTATCGTCATATAGCTTGGTAAGGTAGTACATTTGTACACTATAACTTAAATTCCAAGCATCTCATTATGATGTCTTGACTTTGGAGATATTTTCTCCATGCTTGATTGAAATGCTAGGGCTATCCTAGCTGTTCGCACATCTCAAAGATTATGATTCCTCAATCTCATTATCGTTTGTTTAACCAAGTCTCAATTACTTGGAATTAATTATGCTCAAGCATAATCTCATTGATTGAGGTATAAAGCGAGAGATTTATTTTCTGAGATGCTATTATTTCTTTATATATATATTTTTTGAAAAGAATATCTTGCATGCATCTTCATTTCTTTAAACATGTCCAACCTACTAAGGAGGTTTTAAGGACAAACAACTATCTTTAAGATAAGTTGTAATCTCTCTCGTTATGACATAATAAGGGGAATTTATATCCCAAAGGTATCATATACTTTTGCTTTACTTTTACTCTTGCATTCAAATCTAAAAGTGTCTCATTATAACTTTATTATTATAACGAATACATGAAGATATAACTTCACGCTTATCAATATCGAAAAAGCCCATCAAGGTCATTGCATCGATGTGCATCATAGGGGACAATATATCTATATCACATCCCAACGAGATATCCTTTACATCATAACTTTTATGTCAATCACTTTCTTGTGCGAAATTTTGTTGGTGACCAAAATAAGTCAACCTACATCATACTCATTGGTTTCAAGAATCGAAGAGAATTCATCATAACAACTTTCAAAAAGGTATGGATTTGCAATCCAAAATAACAATTTTAACAGTTGAATCCATATGTTCTGTATACTGAATAATTGGGGTCTAGGGTCCAAGACCGAGTGGCGACTCACCGAGATTTCTTTGGTCATATGGGTGGCGGACCGATCGTAGCCTGACCCGACCTAGCTGCGGAGGAGAAGTTTGACTTCCGAGAGCGGATCCTAGCTTGGACCATCACAATTATTTTCTCAATCGCTCAAGGGTTTGGTTTCAGAGGACACTTTATAAGTTTCCAGGTTGTAAATTTCTTTCAGAAAAAGTGAGAAACTCAACTGATTTCTCAATTGGAACTAGGTCATAGAGTTAAACTCAATGACAGAAATTGGGTAATGAATAGAATTTGAAACCTCATATAACTCGGAATAGGTCATCATAAATTGTAAGGGTTATCAATACACCACCATACTTCTCAAACTCTACTCATACTACTAAAATTCAATTCCTCAATTGACTTTCAAAATTTCTACCATCTCATGGTCTATCATTCTGTGTAAACCATAATACTCAACTTAACTGATTCTTTAATCATGTCTCTATTTCGTTTCTAACGAAAAAGTCATAGTCGATTTGGAGTTCCGTCGCGCGCGAACATCCAAAATATAAAGACTATACTCATGTCACTTATCGCATAGTGACATTCATCATTTGACAACATTTCCATTTACGTCAGATATTTTCTTCTCGTCCTTCAATTTGAGATTCTCGTTTCGATCTCGCTTTTGTTCTCAAGATGTAATAAAATCCTTATAATTCATCCTTCTATGTTCTTTGCAAAAGGGATCATGCGTCTTAAATGCCTCGTTCTTTTGGGATTACATACCCATCATCATAATCAACTTTAAGATTTGAAATAACATTTCAAATATTCACAACGTAGTTCATTATGCGCATGTACTTCTTTGAATTTCAAAATTCAACATAACATATTTGACATATAAATGTCCATTTTGAGCATCTTCACACATTAATAACATAACTCGCTTCATAACAATAAATTTCTCATTGAATTTCACTAATTGACTTTTACTTTGGACATATCAATGTCAACATTTTCTCATAACATAAAACATCATTTCAACCTTCATTTCCAACCTCCATTCTCAATCCTTTTTCATAACTTTCATTTCATATCATTTTCATTACTTCATTGATTTCAAAATAAAGTTTTGAAATTTTCTTTTCTCGTAACTTTCATTTCAATCAAAATTCATACATTTCTTCACCTTTACTTTCAAAATATGATTTCAATCTTCTTCATCATTAAACTTTTCATTTCAAAACTTTTGAAAATGAATCATTTACCTCATTCCAGTTGAGCTTGATGTGATGGAGTGTTGAGCATTGTCAGCTGACCTTTAGAAGTCTAGTGACTCAATCTAGACTTAACCTTAAAGGAGATTTTAGATTCAAAGAGCGAACCGCTCTGATACCACTTTGTAACAGCCCTAAATCCTAAGTACGATTTAGTCGGGATTATTACTCCAAACAGGGATTAAAACCATAAAGACCATTTATCATTAAACTGTGATACATACATCAAGCATATTTTTAGGCTTTAATACATAACTCAAGTTCTTGCAGCAGAAAACATGTGATGTGTACATATGACGATGTACCATCAATGTATACTATCAGCGACAACTTTCCTATTGCTCAACACGCTCCATCGCATCACCAAATTCAATCGCACATTTAAGAACAAATATGCGGGGCCGAGTACAAGAATGCACTCGGTGGGCTTATGCCAAAACATTTTCATTAAATTACTCGCTTCATTAGTAACACACGAGGTTTTAGTAGAAAATACTGTGCTCACCAAACATTTTCTTTCATTTTCATAAAGTTGTGCGGCGGACATATTTTACATCTGTATGATCCGTATCATTCCCTTATAACATTATCATAATTTCACATACGTTGGTAGCGAACCAACGACATTTAATATCATCATATCATCACAATATCATAATATGTTGGTGATGAGCCAACAACAATCAATCTCATTACCTCACGTCATACGTTGGTAGCGAACCAACAACATTCATATCATCACATCATCCTCCTCATAATATATCATACCATCCTCCTCATAATACATCATATCATCCTCCTCATAAAATATCATCATCCTCCTCATAAAATATCATCTCATAAACATTCTCCTCATTATCATAACATTCATCATAATATGTTGGTGGCGAACCAACACTATTGATAGGATCATACATAAAATCATAAACACTTTGGGCATGTAATCATTTCTCAACAGAGAGCATTGTAAATAAACATTTGATAAACATTTTATCCTCGAGGAGAAAGAAAACGCCCACCTGGATTGGAGACTTTCTTTATTCCATTTCGTTCTACGCCAACGATCGCATCCGCGTCTAAACCTTTACGTAAAAAATATTTTAGTACGTCGGCACGTTTTTCAAGAATATCAAAGTTTGACCAACTTTGATAATTTATAAAATAATAACTCGAATCTCTTAACAAATTTTAATACGCCGTTTCAATGCGTATTTTAATAAAATAATTCTCGTACTTCGAGAGAGACATAATATGATCTACAGTCTCATATTAACCTTTTAGGTTAAACGTTGGACGTGTAATAACGTCTTTTAAATAAAATGATTTCAATTATGAAATCTTTTCTCACAAATTAGATATCCTTATAAAAGTAATACGTTTTCACGTATTAGTGTATTTAATCAACGCCTCCTACGTTGTATCAAAAGTCGACATTTGACTTTTCTTAACACATTAAATAAATAATATCAATATAAATCGATTTTAATCGATTTCTTTTCCATAAAATTCTAATTCTCGATTTTCACGCAAATCGATAAACTTGCTTAATATTTTCTTTAATACTAATCAACTAATACTTTAAACATTGTTTTTCATTTCTAACGTTATTTAATATAACGTTTCTCCGTAAACATAGTATTCTATGTTTATAAAATTCCTCGTTCGATTTCTAACCTCTTTAACTGATTGTCGATTAAGCACACAGGAATTTAGTAGCAACGTTTGGAATAACAAATGAAGAACACTCAAGGTTTTCTTTTCACAAAGCTCTCGGCGGTTTGGTTTTTCAAGAGAGGTGTTGTTTTGCTTTGATGTAATCACTTAAGTATTAGAGTAAATAAATTAAAGACTACACACTTAATACCTACACTCTACATGATTCTTCCTCACTCTCAATTTTTCAAGACATTTAATTTGATGACATATTCACAACACATCACTACTTACACATAGTTAATGAACTTACACAAATTTTTCTTGGACAAAACAATTTGATCCTTCTTTAATTTGTAAGAGCCGCTGGCTCCTCACACAAATACACAACATTTTAAGATTTATAGGTGATGACTCGTTCATTAATACATCATCAAAGTAAATGGTCTTACATTTGAACAAAACAAAAAATATTCTCTTTGCTTTAATTAAACAAGAGCCATCGCTCTCATTCGAAGGGAGGATGAGTTATTTATTTTGTCTCATGCAAGGTATAAATCACATCTACACTCTACCAAATGTAAGCATACATCATGAAGTGTTTTTAAAAAATCTTCTTACCTCAAAAATTAGTCGATATATCGGCT